>JANJGN010000008.1:6528730-7276230 GCA_026770705.1 Isurus oxyrinchus
CACTGGATACTGCAAAGGCTAGGGGCCCTGACAATATTCTGGCAATAGTACTTGTGCTCCAGAATTTGCTGCACTCTAGCCAAGCTGTTCCAGTGCAGCTACAACACTGGCATCTACCCGGCAATGTAGAAAATTGCCCATGTATGTCCTGTACACAAACAACAGGACAAATCCAAGCTGGCCAATTACAGCCCCAATAAGCTACTCTCAATCATCAACATGATGGAAGGTGCCATCGACAAAGACATTAAACGGCACTTACACAGCAAGAACCTGCTCACCAAGGCTCTGTTTGGGTTCCACCAGGGTCACTCAGCTCCTGGCCTCATTCCAGCCTTGATCCAAACATGGTCAAAAGATCTGAACTAAAGTGTGCAAGTAACAGCCCTTGACACCAAGACAGTACTTGACTGAATGTGGTAGCAAGGAGCCCCAACATATTGCAGTCAATGGGAATCAGGGGGAAAACTCTCCACTGGTTAGAGTCAAACCCAGCAAAAGGAAGATGGTTGTGGATGTTGGAGGTCAGTCATCTCAGTTCCAGGACATCACTGCAGGAGTTCCTCAGGGTAGTGTCCTGGGCCCAATCATCTCCAGCTGCTTCATCAATGACCTTCCTTCCATCACAAGGTCAGAAGTGGGGATGTTCGCTGATGATTGCACAATATTCAGCACCATTCGCAACTCCTCAGATACTGAAGCAGTCCATGGCCATACGCAGCAAGACCTGGACAACATGGAAGCTTGGTCTGAGAAGTGGCAATTAACATCTGTGCCATACAAGTACCAGGCAATAACGATCTTCAAAAATGGGAATCTAGCCATCTCTCCATACTATTTAATGGTATTGCCATCACTGAATCCCCCACTATCAACATCCTAAGGGGTTACTATTGACCAGAAACTGAACTGGGCTAGCCATATAAACACTATGGTTACAAGAGCAGGTCAGAGGCTATGAACAAGGAGCAGGCGTAGGCCCTTCAGCCCCTCAAGCCAGCTCCACCATTTAATAAGATCATGGCTGATTTGATAGTAACCTGAAATCTGCATCCTACCTACCTCCGATAACCTATCATCCCCTTGCTTACCAAGAATCTATCCACCTCTGCCTTAAAAATATTTAAAGACTCTGCTTCCACCACCTTTTCAGGAAGAGAGTTCCAAAGGCTCATGACCCTCTGAGTGAAAACATTTCATCTCATCTCTGTTTTAATTGGGTGACCCCTTATTTTTAAACAGTGACCCCCAGTTCTAGGTTTTTGGACAAGAGGAAACACTTTCTCCACATCCACCCTGACAAGACCTCTCAGGATCTTATATGTTTCAATTAAGTCTCCTCTTACTCTTCTAAACTCCAGTAGATACAAGATTTGCCTGTCCAACCTTTCCTCATAAAATAATCCACACATTCCAGGTATTAGTCCGGTAAACCTTCTCTGACCTGCTTCCAATGCATTTACATCCTTCCTTAGATAAGGTGACCAATACTGTACACAGTGCTCCAAATGTGGTCTCACTAGCACCCTGTAGCATAACCTCTCTCCTGAGTCCTCAAAGCCTGTCCACCATCTACAGGGCACAAGTCAGGAGTGCGATGGAATACTCCCCACTTGCCTGAATGAGTGCAACTCCAACAAGGCTTGAGAATCTGGTCACCATCCAGGACAAAGCAGCCTCACTTGATTGGAACCCCATCCACACACAGTCACTCCCTCCACCACCGACACACAGTGGCAGAAGTGTGTACAATTTACACGATGCACTGCAGCAATTTGCCAAGCTCCTTCCCACAGCACATTCCAAATCCTCACCTTTACCACCCAAGGGTAGCAGACGCATGTCACGGAATTGTTACAGCAGGAGGCCATTCAGCCCATCGTATCTGTACCAGCTCTCCAAATGAGCATTTCACCGAGGCCCTGTTCTCCTGCCTTTCTCCCTCTAACCCTGCAGATTATTTCTTTTCAAGTCATCATCTCATTTCCTCTCGAATCCCTCCATTAACCATGCTGCCACCACACTCTCAGGAAGCGCGTTCTAGACCCTAACCACTCGCTGTATGAGAAAGCTTTCTCTCGCGTCGCTCTTGCTTCCTTTGCCAATTATTTTAAACCCGTGCCTCTCTCGCTCTCGACCTTTTCGGAAGATGGGCCCTGATATTCCGGTCTCCGCATGGACGTGCACCAGAGGCACCCGGGAAGATGCATTGGGCACAGCCGCTCGGAAGTCCAGGTGCAAACATTTCACCGGAATTGCCCAGGAAGTTTCAACTTTCAATGGGCAATTTCCCCGTATGTCTGGAACGTAAAGGTCTCCAACTCTGACTTAAAGTCGGAGGCTTCGAACAGTCCAACTCACCAACCTGGATTACCCAGAAAACGTTAGGCAGGAAGAAAAAAAACAGGGGGGATTGTCCCAGCTTTGCACTAAGCACACTGGCAGGAAGGGAAACGAATGTTTTACCTGCAAGGGCGGCACTTCACACCGTATTGTCCCAATCCCGCCTCATTCATCATCCACTCCCAGGAAACACGCTGATTCGCTGGCAGGCAGCCACCGATTCGACCAGCCACGCCATCTACCTCGCCTCTTCCTCAAGCCGGGCACCATATCTCAAGTGCAGCCGTGCCCACACCTCTCCAGCGCTTCCAGCCCAGGACTGCTGCACTGAAGATATGGCCCCAAAAGGCCAGGAGGCTATATCCTCCTCCCGATTCAGTGCCGTGTTCGTGGAATGCCTTTTGGATGCCGTGTAGGCCCTTCATGATGTCCTCTGCCCCCTGCTCTGGGTGAAGGCTAGCAAGCAAGGTGACCAGTCCAGCATGGGAGGCGGTGGTAGCGCCGGTCAGCACCAATGCCCTGCAAAAGAGGACAACCACCCAGTGTTGAAAGAGGATGAATGGTCTCATCCATTCCACTCTTCTCATCACTCTCAACTCACACACTCACAAAGCCATCACGCATCCAGAGGGATCTCACACCTCAAGCGACAACACCACTAACTCTCACGCACACCCTCACATCTCCATCAGGGTCATTTCCTCTTGAGCTCATGTCCTCACCCCAGCCATGTCTCCACTCACCACACAAACATTCCACCCAGTGCCATGTGTCCTGCTCACGCTCTCTCCATCTGTTTTCATGCAGGACAACCTGGTTCACAACAGCAGGGAGAGGTCCCACATCAGGAGTGGAGTGTCCCACATTGGGTCCCTCACTCACTTTGAGGTGTGTGCCATCACGCTGACTGGTGAGGACGTGGATCATGCCTACAGTGACGGTGAGATTGGCAGTGAACACCACGTGAGGATTCTGCACCACACCATCCCTCCCTCAACACAACTGTGAGTGCTCTCTCCCCCGTTTTTGACTCTGCTGCCATGCACTGACGATCTATACTTTGGTTCTGCCAAGCGACCAACACCCTCAGCCAGACAATCCCTCAGATCCATCCATGTCCTCACCTCCAGCCAAGAGGACACCTCCTCCATTGAAGAGCTGGAAATAAGCAGCCTGGAAGACCCGTCACAGCGCTTACCCACACCCTGCAGCAGCGCAGAGACACACACCTCGGTGGGACCTAGATCTAGAGCAGGTTCGGGTTCACAGTCTGGTGGTCACCACACGGACACGGGTCCACAGCAGGAGGAGGCAGGTTCAGACGAGCTCCGCAGCACTCGGAGGACTGCTGGGGAAGAGGCATCTGTGAGGGAGGCCAGGAATGTGGAGCTCCAGTATTGTGCAAAAAAATAGGAGCAGAATTGCAATCAGGGAGTGATTGCTCACTCCTTGGGTGATTTGGCCCATGGGAACACCACCACCTGGAAATTCCCCTCCAAGCCACTCACCATCCTGACGTGGGAATACAGCACTGTTTCTTCACTGTCGCTGGGTCAAAATCCTGGATCTCCCTCCTTTCAAACACAGTGGGTGTACCTACACCACAGGGACTGCCGCGGTTCAAGAAGGCAGCTCACCACCACCTTCTCAAGAGCAATCAGGGATGGGCAGTAAACGTTGGCCTTGTTCACAACACTCAGATCCTGTGAACGAATGAATTACAAAAAGGCACATCCTAAATTAAGAAAATGGGGTTGTATCCAATAGATGTATTGGAAATGAGGGAACGAAAGTTGTTTGAATAGAGTGGCGAGTGGTAAGTGGGAGATCATGTGACAAACCCTCCAGGATTCTCCAGCCTCTAACTGATCGGCCTTTATTCTGACTGAGCTGTCCAGATCGGCCATGGGCTGGTGGAGCGAGAAGTTTTCACTGGGCTGGGATTCTCAGCGTGCTGCAGAACCCCTCCTCCTCCGCACCCCCTCCCAGCGTGTTTCCCTGAGACAGGGGAAATAGGAGACCAGTGAATCTAGCAGCCACCACCCATCCCCTCACCCACCACACGCTGTATGTGCATCAAAGGGAACACTGAATTTTATGATCTTTAAATTAGTCACAGCAATACCAGTGAAGAAGATGAGAAGCTGTTAGCTGCACGATCTCCCTCTGAAGGTGGTTTGTGTGAAATGGAAATGTATTAATTTCTTTCCTTTCTTAATTGTTGTGGTGCTCTCTGCAGTCCAGTCTTGCTGCTGCTCCCCTTTTAGAATAAATTGGTTCTTACGTATGTAGACTATTCAAATTATGCCAGGAACAAGCTGACAGTCTAATGTCCTGCCACATGAAGAGTTAGTTTAATTGGGTACCTTGTGTATTTGGCAACAGCCTAATCTGTGCAAAGCATTTCCTTCATGATCATTTGAAATTCTTTTGCATGGAGGAGGCAAGACTGTAGCTGCTCAACATCTGGCTGATCCTCTGCGCCGACTCATTGGGTAGAGCTCTTAGCTCAGGAGCATAATGTCCTCAGGTCAAGACTCTGGGGCATGACCTCTCACCTCCTGTTGCACTATCACTGCTCAAGCCGCACAGTGCCTTTCAGCTCGGATTCCCCAGCTGCTGGGATCATCCTATGACGATACAGTGAAAAGAGCGTAGCGCCAAGGTCAGGGTTAGAGATTTGTGCGTGATAGGAGTCGGGTGGGCAATGTGAGGTGGGGAGCGGCGGGGTGGGGTGGTGGGGTCGGTGGGGTTAGGGGGTGAGAGGCAGAGGTCACCCAGCTAATTGAAGGCACTCGACCACATCAATCAGGTGAAATTCTAGGCCGTAAACAGTGGAGATTGGCCTTCACTATCTGGACACTTCTGCCACTTCGAGAAGGGATGTGTGGGAGCATCTTTTGTGAGGAGTCAAGCCGACTGGAATTTCACGAGTATTTTAGAACAGGTATTAACTCTGGCATCTCTGACATAGGCTCCAAAATTCGTTTCGCCTATGACACACCCACTATTGCACCAAAATAAATTACCTGGGAACTGCAAGCCCACATGGTCTGTAAAAGAATTTGACCAAATTCCCCGAAGAAATCAAACCCAAACCATCTCTTAAGTGCCTTTTGAACACAAAATATCTCAATCCAATAATAGTAATACCTCATACCTATCGTGACAGAAATAATTGAAACGTAGGGAAAAATGTTCCCCCCATTGGGGAGTGGGGGGAAGTGCGGGAGCGGGTGTGGGCAGCGCGCCTCTGATCGGTGCCCCTGATTGGGGGCGCGCTGCCATTTTACATGGGTGGGCCAATTAAGGCCTGCCCAGTGGGTTGTCCGCCAGGAAGTGCTGTGCGCTCCCGGTGCGGGTGGGGGGAGTTTCCCTCAGCCGGGAATGTGTTCATTCGTGCATGCGTGCGTAAGACAGCGTTCGTCTCCCTGCGGCTAAGTGCTGCCTCAGGGAGATCGGCTCCCAATTAAAAACTGTTAAACAAATGATAGAAAGATTTCCCCTGACATGTCCCCCCATGTGACCCGAACTGGGACATGTCCAACACTTTTACTGAAACCTTTACTAAATACTTAAAAACCCTCATGAAACCTCATCCCGCCCTTGGATGAGGTTTTACGCTTTATCTGAAGCCCACCAGGGCTCCTGTCCTGCCCGCCCACATCCATTAATGATGTTAATGACTTTTCCAATGGCCTCAATTGGCCATTGACAGGTCGGCGGGCGTGAAGCTGATTTGGCTGCACCCCCACCGACCTGAAAATAGAAATGACGCGGGGTGACGTGGGGAGTTCCACCCCGGGCCCCAACCCTACCACACCCGCCACCCCCCCCCCCCCCCCCCCCCCCAGCCCCCCACCCTCTCCGCTCGCCGGCCGGAAAATCCAGCCCTAAAATGAATGAGTTTGCCAAAAGGTTATCGAAATGACTCAGAAGGTGTTAGATATGCATAGCGGGTTAGGACCTGAGAAAGAAAATCGGGTCATCATTTCAGGTGGATCCTTTCACCTCAAAATGGGGCCTCACCTTTTCTCACGTTTGTGGGGAGCAGGTGGTATCGTGGTATTGTGACTGGGCTGGTCGTCCAGAGACCCAGGGTAATGCTCTGGGCACCTGGGTTCGAATTCAACCGCGGCAGATGGTGGGATTTGAATTCAATAAAAATGATGACCACGGAACCATTACGATCGTTATAAAAACCCATCCGGTTCACTAATGCCCCTCAGGGAAGGAAATCTGCCACCCTTACCTGGTCTGGCCTTCATGTGACTCCAGACCCCCCCCCCCCCCCCCCCCCCCCCCACCCCCCCCCAACCCCAACAACGTGGTTGACTCTCAATCGCCCTGTGGGGTGCAGTTAGGGATGGGCGATAAACGCTGACCCAGCCAGTGATACCCACACCCCATGAACGAATTAGAAGAAAGAGTTGTGGCGCTGGATGGGAACTGGCAAATGCAAATGGCTGCCACAATCATGCTGGCTTCACACGGTCACCATTCTTTCCCAACTGTTGCTAGGATACGGAGTTAGCATGTCCGCACCGGTCAAAAATGTAGTTGATTTATTCTTGCCGTGTGGTAAAGGCGAGACTTGTTTTTATGTGTTGCCTTCCCTGACCTCAGGAGGTCCCAAGGCACTGCACTGCCCACGAAGCACTCTTGAAGTGTAGTCACTGCTGTAAATTATAATGCAGCAGCACACTCACTCCCTTGCAGTAAAGTCCCACAAGCAGCAACGTGCTAATGGCCAAAGTGCCTCTTTTCGATCTTGACTCGAACACCAGGGAGAATTAGCCATGGAACTTCTTCAAATATCGCCACGGGAACTTTAACATCCACCTGAAACTTGGATTGATGTTGCATTTGAAAAAATCTCACCACCGACAGTGCAGCCAAGGTTATGCCTGCCCTCTGGAGTGGGATTTGAGTCTGCAATCTTCTAACTCTGACTGAAGCTGATGCCTTGTATCAATATCGTTCGGTGCCTAATAGTAATGTCCTTTCACCATGCAGACTGCAGCCATTCAAGAGGAAGACACTCCACAACCTTATCAAAGGCAAATAGGGATGGGCAAAATGCATTAGCCTTGCTGGCAAAGCCCATCTCAGAAGAGAGGAACAGGAGGAGGCCATTTAGCCCCTTGAGCCTGTTGTGCCTTCAATGAGATCGTTGCTGGTCTACGATCCAACTCCATGGGCAGGATTTTCCTGTCGGCAAGTGGGGGGGGGGGGGGAGGGGGGGGGGGGGGAGGGGGGGGGGGGGGCCCGCTCACCGACGCTTAAAATGATGCGCGGTGATGTCCGGCAGAATTCCCGACGTCACCGTGCCCTAGTTAAATTTTCAAGTGGGCGGGGGCGCAGCAGAATCAGCTGTGCTGCCGCCGACCTGTCAATGGCCCATTGAGGCCATGGACAGAGTCATTAAATGAATTAATGGACCTGCCCGTCCGACCTTAAGGCTGGCGGGTAGACCGGGAGTTCTGGCAGGAATTGGAAAAACCACAGGCGGGATGAGGTTTCATGTAGGTTTTAAAAAATATTAAAGTTTTTTAAAAAAATTATGGACATGTCCTGACTCTTGTGACAGTCTCACACGAGGGGACATGTCAGGGATATTTTTTTTTCTATTTTTAATATTTCTGACAGTAGATGTGATCCCCCTGAGGCAGCACCGAGCCTCAGGGAGAGGAGTGCACAGGTGTGAAAGAGCGCACTCTCGGGTTTAGGGGTTCCCTCCCCCCCCACCCCCGCTCGCACAGGGCGTGCATAGCGTTTCCGTGCGGACGTCACGCTGGGCGGGCCTTAATTGGCGCCACGCCCCCGACGGGGAGCGGGGGGGCGCCGATCGGAGGCGCACCTGTGTGTGCCTGCACTTCAACTTCACCCCGGACAAGAGGAAAATCCTGCCCCATATACCAATCTGTACTTAAAACGTCTTAATACTTAAGAAAAATCTACCAGTCTCAATATTAAAACTAACGATTGACCTGACATGAACTGCCACTTGCGTTCCAAACTTTTACCACCTTCTGTGTGTCTAAATGTTTCCCAACTTCACTTGTGAAAACCTTGGCTCCAATTTTTAGAATCTGTCCCCTAGTCCCAGACCCCCCCAACCAGCGGAAATAGTTTCCCTCTCTATCCTATCAGTTCTTCTCAATATCTAGATAACTTTGATCAAATCATCCCTTGAACTTCCACTACATTCCATGAATGAATAACAAAGGTTCTTCAGTGTAACACCAAATGATTTGTTGGCCATGCTAATTTTTTTGATCGTGCACTAGAATTAATAGACCAAGACCCCTCTTTGAAGATCTCTCATTGTCACTCCCACAAAGACAATGCTATTAAATAACAGAGCAGCTTGGTCACTGATCTCATTGTGATGGAACCTTGATGACTGATCTCACCGCTGCGGAACTTTATTGCATTCTCTTGCATCACCGTGACTATCCTTCAAAGCTAATCTATGGATGTGAAATACTTTGCCTCACTCTGCAACCCTGCCTCAGCTCATCATCTGCTGAAACCCTCTTCCGTGCTTTTTTTAACCTCTGGATCGACTATTCTA
Source organism: Isurus oxyrinchus (assembly GCA_026770705.1). NCBI lineage: Eukaryota > Metazoa > Chordata > Chondrichthyes > Lamniformes > Lamnidae > Isurus > Isurus oxyrinchus. Next base: position 6,537,651 of record JANJGN010000008.1, read on the forward strand.
ATGCATTCCTGGCTGATATTCCACCTTCCATAAACAAGCTTATCCAAAATCCTCCTGCCCAATCTTAAAACTGTATCAAGACCTGTTCACCCATCACACCTGTCCAGCAATGCTTAAATCATAAAATCCTCATCCTTGTTTCCAAATCCCTCCATGGCCGCACCCCTCCCTGTTGCAGTAACCGGCCTCTGCAACTTCCACGTTCCTCCAATTCTGACCTCCCGAGCGTCCCCAATCTTATTCGCTCCGCCATTGATGGCCTTGCCTTCCGCAAACTGCTCCGGAATTCCCTCCCCAAACCTCGTCACCATTCCAACCGTCTCTCCTCCTTTCAGACGCTCCTCCAAACCCACCTCTCTAACCGGATCTTTGTTCACCTGCCCAGGTGTCACCTCATGTGATTCAGCGTCAAATGTTGTTTACTAATCTCTTCTTGTGAAGTGCCTTGGGGTGTCTTACTGCAGGAAGTCTCAGCACTTCCCATTTTGTTTTTTCCCTGTCTCCTGTTATCCCTGGCTCTGAACTTCCCAGAAAGAATCAACAGCTCGGACCATTGCTCCCATATCCCAGTTTTTGCTGGTGTTCCATTTTAAGGTGTATCAAGGCCAATTCGGACCAGTATTCTTATTTACCGGTTTTCCTTTTCCCCTTCCGGGTCGCTTATAAACTGCTAAAATCACTGACTTCTTTCTGTTTTTGACAAAAGGTTATCGAGCTGAAACGTTGGGCAGGATTTTACACCCCACAGCCACAGACCGGGCGCCAGACCCGATCGGGCGTAAAATCACACCCGGGGGCGTCAGGCGAGTGTCTCGCGATCCTTCGGCTGGCCAGTGGCGCAAGGGTCAGCATCGCGCCCGCCGACAATTAAGAGGCCGATTAAGGCCCTTAATCAGTTAAGTTAAACTTAGTTTTTGCTGACCTTTCGGTTGGTGGGCAGGCGAATGTGCCGGGCGGCCTTTGTATGTTTTAGGTGATGTCACCCACCGGCCGGGATGCGGCTCCCAACAGTAATTAAGAAGAAAATAAACACTTTTAAGCCTCATTTTTAATAGGTCCCTGCCCATGTCACTGAGTCACATGTGGGGACATGTTTCTATCATTTTTAAAATCTTCGTTCCTGAATCCACAGCTCCTCAGCTCCCTGAGGCAGCTCCCTCTCTTCGCTAAAGTCCAGCCGGCGTAAAACAGGGGTCGAGAGCCCATCGCGGGCGGAGGGGCCATTTCGCTGGGCGCAACTGGGCCTGTCCGACCACCCAAAAAATCCTGCCCATTAATTCAGTTCCTCCCTCCACAGGTGCTGCCTGACCTGCTGAACATTTCCAGCGTGTTGTGTGTTTTTTTTCATTTATCTCAGATTTCCAGGATCCACAGAATTTTGCTTTTGCTTTTATGGGGATGAGGTGGCAGAGTGATATCGTCACTGGCTAGTGTTCCAGCGACCCAGGGTAAGGCTCTGGGGACCGGAGTTCAAATCCCTCCATGGTAGTTGGTGGCCTTTGGACTCAGTATGATACCTGAAATTAAAAGTCTGATGCTGACCGTGAAGCTATTGGCTTCTGTCATAAAGGCCCATCGGGTTCGCTAATGCCCTTTAGGGAAGGAAATCTACTGGTCTGGCCTGCATGTGACCCCAGACCCACAGCAATGCGGTTGACTCTTTAAATGCCCTCTGAACAAGGGCAATTAGGGATGGGCAATAAATGCTGGCCCAGCCAGCGATGCCCACATCCCATAAGCGAATAAAAAAAATAAAGATGCGAGTTTCTTACGTGCGGGGACTTGATAAGCACGATACATAAAATTCAAATTCTCTCATAGCTGGTTAGCAATTTCCATTAGTTGGTGCCAGGTTCAGATCACAGGAACAAAAGCTTCCTAATGTATTAATAATATTAGCAAATCTTCATCTGCCTGTTGAATGAGTTATGCTTCAAAGGTAATACCAAATGCTTTTTCGAAACCACATCAGCAGAAATATACAGAGCCACAAAAGACCATTGGCCCCAGTGTTCAAGCAAATTGAGCATCATCACTGACATTCTGCCTTAGATGAGCCTTCCTCATTCATTTTAAAAACACAGGAAAGGTATATTTTGAGGAGCTAAAGAATAGCTCATGGAATAGAAGGGACAGTAGCAACATGGATAGAAGATTGGCTGAGAGGAGTGATTAATGCATGTTTTTCAGGCCGGAGGAAGGTTTGTAGTGGGGTTCCCCAGGGGCCAGTGTTGGGACCCTTGTTTTCCTGATATATGTTAATGACCTAGACCTTGGTGCACAGGGCACAATTTCAAAATTTGCAGATGATACAAAACTCAGAAACATCGTGAACTGTGAGGAGGACAGTGCGGAACTTCAAAGAGATCAAGACAAGTTGGTGGAGTGGGTGGACAAGTGGTGGATGGAGTTCAATGGAGTGAAGTGGGAAGTGATTCATTTTGGTAGAAAGAACACGGTGAGACAATATAAAATAACAGATACGATTCTAAGCAGGAGGCAGGAGCAGAGGGACGTGAGGGTATATATGCATAAGTCATTGAAGGTAGCAGGGCAGGTTGAGATAGCAGTTGGTAAAGCACACATTATCCTGGGCTTTATTTATAGGGGCATAGAGTACAAGAGCAAGGAGCTTGTAAAACCTCTATAAAACGCTGGGTCGGCCTCAGCTGGAGTATTGATCCAGTTCTGGGTGCCACGCTTTAGAAAAAATGTGGAGGTCAGAGAGAGTGCAGGAAAGATTCACGAGAATGGTTCTAGGCGTGATTAATTTCAGTTACGTGGGTAGATTAGAGAAGGTGAGTCTGCCTTCCTCGGAGAAGAGAACATTGAGAGGAGATTTGATTAGGATGTATTCAAAACAATGAGAGGTCTGGACAGAGGAGACAGCGCAAAGCTGTTCCCACTGGTGGAAGGATTGAGAACGAGAGGGCACCAATTTAAGAGAATTGGCCAACGTAGCGTTGGTGAAAGCAAGTAAAGAGAAATTTTTCCACACAGTGACTGGTTAGGATCTGAAATGCACTGCCCGAGAATGTGGTGGAGGCAAGTTCAATCGAGGCATTCAAGAGGGAATTCGATTGTGATCTACCAACGGCTTGCGATCCGGTAGAGGGACCAGAGAAGAATTTCCAAGACCTTCTTTTTCCTCAATTCGTCCGGGTCCTTATTGGTTGGCTTGCATCACCCAGATGACCACATGGCCTCTGGCTGGAGTGGGGAGGGTAGATATTTTGTTGCGCGGGGAATTACAGTTTTGTAGGACAGATTTGATGGACCCTGGAGTCTCTTCTTGCTGTAATTGGTGGTAACGCATGAATTATGGTCGGAATTTCCCAGCCCCTCACGTCTTCTGGTCCCGCCGATGTGAATGGAGATTTCGATGGCATGCTGGCCCCACCCCAGGGGGAGCCCGCCATTGGGGGTGGTGGGGGGGGGGGGGGGCATGGAAAATTCCACCCTTGGTTTCTGACAGAATTGCAAAATGACAGAATTATTACAGCACCGAAGGGGGCTATTTGACCATTTGACCTGTTGTGTCTGTCCGATCTCTCTGAGGGAACCATTCACAAAGAGCTATTCCCCTGCTTCCACCAACCACCCCCCCCCCCCCCAACCAAACCCCACCCCCCCCCCCCTCCCGGTAACTCTGCTCATTCTTCTTTTTCAGATAATAATCCAATTCTGATTTGCAGGCCTCGATGGAACCTGCCTCCATTACGTTTCACTTAATTGTTTTTTTTAAATCACTGGTTAGAGCCACATTAAAAAAAAAAAATCTTCCGGGATACTTTTGTGGGTTGTGGTGGGTTGTGGGGGCAGGGTCAGCAGGTTAATGGGATTTGTCCTCGAGACAGGCTCAGCTTCGATGAAGGATGACAGGGCCTCTTCCTGTCCAACGTGTCTTTGTTTCTTTGCTTGACCTTTAAACGGCGCGGACAGATGTAATCAACTTGGCCATACCCTGCGATGCAATGGGATCCGAAGCCAACATCACTATGAGCAGGTGGAAAGGTCAAAGATACGAGACATATCAATTTTCTCCCATGTGCTGCTCAGTTAAACCCGCTGCTAGGCAACACAATGTTGCTAAGTGTTGATGGAAGCTTCTAGATATTTGATCATTGTCACTCTGCGATGACCCATTTCATTCCTGCCTCTTTTCAAAGGGTTGAAGTTTTTAATTTAGCTGTGTTGATTATGGGTCAATATTTTCAGATCTTGCATCAATTTTCTCTCACAGGAGTGTGAGAATGTCAGTGCTGGAAGTGCCGCAAGTATGCTGGTAACGCTGAAGGATTCACTGCTATTGATGAAATTAAAATCAATTAGGGGGAGGATTCTTGCCCTCGTCGGGGGCTGCACCAGGATTACACACTGGCGGGCCTATTAAGGCCCACCCGGTGTGAAACGTGCGCCGCAGCGCTCAGCGCTGTCTGTGGTGGGGGTGTGAGGGGTCTCAGGGAGGCGAACAGTTTTCGAAACAAGAAAAGATAAAAGATTTCTGAAATGTGATGAAGTACGTCCCCTCACGCGACCCTGTCGCATTTAGCAGGGACATGTCATCAGCTAAATTTAAAACCTTTAATCTAATTTTCAACTTGCTGTTGGAAACCTCATCCCGCCCGTGGCTGAAATTTCCGAAATGATGCCCCGGCCGCGCGGCCTTTTCGCCTGCCCGCCGAGGTTGGATGGGCAGTGAGAATTTTCTTTCAATGACCTTTTTAATGGCCTTTCGATTGCCGGCGGGTGCGCTGCCGACTCCAGCGCTGACCGATGTACCGGGCCAGTGCGTGACGATGTTGGGACGCTTGCCCAATGTCACCCTGCTGCCCTTTTACACTCGGCCGGGTCGGGCGCCTGCCCACCCAAGGAGCTAAATATCCTCCCCTCGGCCTTTTTGTGAGAGTCCAGTTTTGACAATGAGACTCTACAGGCAGGGTTGTACCGTCGCCGAGCGGGGCGAGCAGGAGTTGGGGGGGGGGGGAGGGCCTGCTCGCCGACGCGTAAAATGACGCAGGACATCATCGGGCGGAACCCCCGACAACCCCCTTTAAATTTTCGGGAAGGCTGGGGCGCAGCGAAATCAGCTGTGGGCCCACCAACCTGTCAATGGCCAATTGAGGCCCTTGACAGATCAATTAAAGTAATTAAAGGACCTGCCCGTCCGACCTTAAGGTTGTCGGGTCGGTCAGGAGCTCCGGCAACAAACAGAGAAAACATGAAACCTCATCCACCGGCGGGGTGAGGTCTCATGTAGTGTTTTAAAACATTTTAATAAAGTGTTGTTGGAAATTGTCACATGAGGCAGACATGTCAAGGAAATTTTTTTTCTATTTTTAATATTTTTGCACATTGAGCTGATCTCCCTGAGGCTGCACTTAGCCTCAGGGCAATGAGTGCGCTCTTTCGTGTGCATGTGTGAAAGAGCCCACTCTCGGGTTTAGAGATTCCCCCCCACCCGCACAGGGAACGCATAGCGCTTCCCTGCGGACATCACGCTGGGTGGGCTTTAATTGGCCTGCCCACCTAAAATGGCGCCGCGCCTCCGATCGGGGGCACCGATTGGAAGCGCGCCCGCCCATCAACTTCCCCACCTATGGTTAGTGTGGGTCAGACGGTCAGTAACCAAGGTGGTGTGGCCAATTCTCCAAAGCATGCCCGTTTTAGTGAGGCTCTGCCAAAATTCTCACCTGAGAAACTTTAGGAACAAGAGGAGGCCATTCAGCCCCTCAACCCGGTTATGCTATTCAGGTGGTTCACGGCTGATCAGTACCTAATTCCATTCTGATCACCTTTGCTGCAAATCCCTTGATAGCCTCACTGAAAAAAAAAATGTATCTCAGTCTTGAAAATTTAATTGTCCCCCATCATCCACAAAGCTTCTGGAAAGAATTTCAGATTTCTGTCATGTTTTGTGCGAAAAGGATCCTCCTGATTTCCATCTGGAGTATCCTAGTTCTGAAGGGAAGATTGTACACCCCCAACGCTTCTTCATTTGCGCACGAAGGGAAATACTTTCACTGTATCCACCCTATCAAATTCTTTTAACACTTTAAACACATCGACTGGATCAAATTCTCAGGGCAGGGTTTTACATTCCCGCTGCAGTTAATGGGGTTTAGAATGTCTCGCCGCATTTTACAGCCCCATCCCCCACCGAAACAGAGCCGTAAATTTCTGCCCTCAGTCTTCCATACTCAAGAGAATACAAGCCAAGCTTATGCAACCTGTCCTCATAACTTAACCCTCGACGTCCTGGTATCAACCTACAGCCTGTGATTCTGTGTCAGTCGCCGTCTGTGCCAACTCAATTTCCCTGATATCTGGTGCGTAGGTCACAGTTTTACAAAGCTGAGGGTGTGGTATCTGGCAACCCTACTGATTATGAACAATTGAATGCCTAACAGAAAAGTTAGAGGTGTAGTCTCAACACTTATACAAGCCTGAATGTACAGCATCAGCAGATGAACATCAGTGCTTTTGCAGAGTATCCATTCTCGTCCAGAATTATTATCTTTGACATCCGTGGCTAATACACCAATGCATGTGTTGACATATAAGTGTCAATTTTGCCAGACTGCTATCACCAGCCTCGTGTGTGGTTTAGACCATAAGACCATAAGACTTAGGAGCAGAAATTAGGCCATTCGGCCCATCGAGTCTGCTCCGCCATTCAATCATGGCTGATAAGTTTCTCAACCCCATTCTCCCGCCTTCTCCCCATAACCTTTGATCTCCTTACCAATCAAGAACCTATCTATTTCAGTCTTAAATATACTCAATGACCTGGCCTCCACAGCCTTCTGTGGCAATGAATTCCATAGATTCACCACTCTCTGGCTAAAGAAGTTTCTCCTCATCTCTGTTCTAAAAGGTCTTCCCTTTACTCTGAGGCTGTGCCCTCGGGTCCTAGTCTCTCCTACTAATGGAAACATCTTCCCCACGTCCACTCTATCCAGGCCTTTCAGTATTCTGTAAGTTTCAATCAGATCCCCCCTCATCCTTCTAAACTCCATCGAGTATAGACCCAGAGTCCTCAAACGTTCCTCATATGTTTGATGGAAGAGCAGACTGCTTCATTGAAGTCGGTATCTGTTCATCCATTTTACAGTGTTCCACATTTTCCTGTCATCAGCAAATAGTTGGAAATACTTCCAAAGATGTAACATGTCAGGTTAACATGCTAATACTCATATTGTACATTAGGCTTTTCCAATCCTGGCCTCCTATGCATCTCCAATTTCCTCCTCTCCACCATTGCCCTCAGCTGCCTGGGTCCTAAGTCCTGGAACCCTTCCCTAAACCTTGCCACCTCTCCCTCACCTTTGAAGACCGGCCTTAAAACCTACCTCTTTGGAAAGCTTTAGGACAACTGTCTTAATATCACCTTACATGGGTCAGAGCCAAATTTTGTTTGATAAAGCTCCTGTTCACCTTGGGATGTTTTACTATATTAAAGGAGTTAAAGGAGCTATAAAAATGCAAGTTATTGTTGTAATTATACATTTGATCATAAATATTTGACCTTTTCACTCAGCTACCTATTTTTACAGTACCATGCTCCCTCCATGATCTCTCTCACCAAAGAAAATCAGACATGTTGTGGGAAGACCATCACCGACAAGTTCATTTTTCTGACTTTCCTTTATCTCTTCTGGGTCTCTATCCTGCCTCACACCATTAGGGGATCATCATCCTCACAAGGACTGCAGTGGTTTAAGAGGAAGGTTCATCACCACTTTCCCAGTGCACCAAGGGGTGGGCAAAGATGCCAGCCCTGTTGGTGCTGCCAATTTTCCAAGAACAATTCCTTTTTAAATGATGAAAGACTCTAGAGGTCACAATGATGCAAAACCTAGGAGCACACTTCCCCTAACAGGTATCACAGGATCTAGAATGGTACAGAAATATTTCTCTTTGAATAAAAAAGACTTGTATTTACAAACACGCCATTTACAAATTCAGGATATCCCAAAACAGCCGAAGATATACTTTAGTTTTTCAAGTGTAGCCACTTATTCACCAAAACCTGAACACTCTTCTCAAAGGGTCAGCCAATACATTATTTTCATTCCATGTTGTGTACAGTCATTCAGAACAACAATATCAATTAAATTTTTGGATGAAAGCTGGGTATGACTCATGGCCTTTCACCTCGAGGGTACCCCGCTCAAATCCATCGGAAATTAAATCCTCCTCCATTTGTTAGGCAGGAGGGCCCGGTGCAGAATGTCTTTGAGCAGTTTCAGTCTAGGTTACTGCCCACAACACAAACTTGCCCATCACTTGGAATTTGCTGCGATCACAGGATGGTCAACGTCAGAACCAGAAAAAAACGTATTACATTGGTGCAGGAAGGAGTGATCTTCATAGGTCGTTTAAAATTATTCTTCTCTACTGCTCTCCAAAGCACAAAAACAAAATCTCACCAAGATCATCACTGCTTTCCTCCCTCAGCCTCTGATTTCTCAACTTCGGTGATTTCAACCACTATCTCAACTCATCATGTTCTCTCTACTCGCTGGCCTCTTACCCTCCTGAAATCCCTCCCTCCGTATTAAATCATCTGCCCACATTCACAACCACCCTCTTGTCTTTGCCATCTCATGTGGCGTCGTTACTCCCATCCTATCAATTACAGAAAAGACCATCTCTGATCACTGCCTTGCTTCACTCTCCACCCGCATCCTCCTTCCACAGTCCAATCCTACATCCTTCTGTATCTAAGCTTATCCCCCAATTCACTTATAGCTTAATGTTCAAAATTCCAACTCTCTAGCCTTCGATCCTCCGTCAATCACAACATTTCTCCAGCTTCTAATTTGCTGAACCCTTACTTCTGTCTTTGATCCTAGTCCCCGATAAAACAGTTACTCTCTCTCACCCTGGCCATTCCTCCTGGTACAATCCCCTTATCCGTTGCCTCAAGTCCAAAGGTTGCAGACTTGAAAGGATATGACAGGTAACTGGTTTAATCATCTATCGCCAGATCTAGCTAGACCACATAAAGCATGATCAGATCCTGCTCTCACTATTCCAAGATCACCCTAGGATGCAAAGATAAATCCCGGCTTCTTTCATCTATTGCAAACTTCTCCTTCAGTGCCTCTCCCTGTCTCCTCTACACTCACCTCCAAAAATAAGTGCAAAACAGTTTAGGGGTTTCTTTGTCACTAAGACTGAGACCATCCAATCATCTCCCTTTGCCTCCTCCTTCCTTGCCACGGCCCTAAGCTCTGAAATTCCCTTCCTAAAATTCTCCGACTCTCCAGCTCACTTCCTTTAAGATGCTCCTTAAAACCTATCCCGTTGAGCAAGTTTTTGGTAATCTGACCTAATATCTTGTTACGTAACTCACTGTCAAACTTATGAGGTACCTTGGGATATTTTATTATATTAGAGGCGCTTTATAAAGACAGGTTATTATTGTTGGGAGCTGTGTCATACTGTTGGGGTGGAGTAGAGTAATCTTTAATTTTAAAACTCATGAAATGTTATTGTTTATTGTGAGGGAAATTGGTTACAAAAGTAGGGAGGTTATTCTTCAGTTGTACAAGGCACTGGTAAGAGCACATCCGGAGCTCTATGTACAGTACTGGTCTCCGTATTTAAGGGAAGATGTAAATGTATTGGAAGCTGTTCAGAGAAGCTTTACTAGACTAATACCAGAAGCGGGCAAGTTGTCTTATGAGGAAAGGTTGGACAGCTTAGGCTTGCATCCACTGGAGTTTAGAAGAGTGTGAGGAAACCATTTTTGGGAAATTTGAAGGACACTGAATTTTGGATGTTGTTCCTCCTGAGTTATTTTTAGAAGTTTGCAATAGGAATTCAGGGCTGTGAATATGCCATTTGTCAAGGAACCCACAGGTCAAGATAGATGCCCAGTGGGAAACACCTGGTGAGGGAAGAGACACTTTGCATATCTAAGTTAACAAAGAACTGCTGTTGCCAGGCCATAGGCTCTTGCTGGTTGGTTGAAAACACCTGGCCTGAGAGAATATTCTCTGAACATTTGCCTCTTTGATTCAGAGAGTGTGTGGGTATCTTAGAAACAGGCTGCAAGAAAAAGACTCTCTCTCTCTCTCTGCCCACCTTTGTATTAAACCTTTGTCAGAAATGTTTCATCAAGATAACTCATCTGTTTTATTTTGGAAGTTTGAAAAGTTGTGATAACTAAGAGTCAACAAAGACAGTTTCACTAACAAATCTATCTGAAAGAAATTCCAGACCTATTGTGAGCAGAATTCTGTTAGATCATTAGAACAAGGTCACTTTAAATTATATAGTTTTAAAATAAACTTTCCCTTACTCCAGCTTCTGTAAGGGTTTGTTTTGTCCTGTCTGTGTTTGTGTGTGTGTGTGGTGGAGGGGGGGAGGGGGGGTGTTTGAATATCTGTTTTTTGTTAAAAAGGGAAAAATGATTACCCTTTTAAACCACAACTTGCATGTTAACCAATTTATTAATTTGTTTTATAAAGTAGTTTGATTTATAATAAATCAATGTTTTGTGTGTTTACTGGAAGAAGCCTGGTTAGAGTCATTTTATGCTGGGAATAACAGTGTCAAAGAGTAACAACTGGCCAGTTTTGTGGGTGACTTAAACATTTAGACTATTGTTATGGCCTGTGGAGAAGTGGGGCTAGAATTAACTGTGCACTCCTCCCATCACAATCCATAACAAGAGTAGGAGGTGACCTGACTGAGACCTTTAAGATCCTCAGGGATCTTGATAGAGTGGATATGGAGAGGATATTTCCTCTTGTGGGAGAATCTAGAACCGGGGGGTCACAACTTAAAAATAAGGGATTGCTCATTTACGACAGAGGTGAAGAGGATTCTTTTCTCTCAGAGGGTCATGAGTTTTTGGAACCCTCTTCCTCAAAAGGCAGTGGAAGTAGAGTCTTTGAATACTTTTAAGGCAGAGCTTGATAGGTTCTTGTTCTTGATTAACAAGGGAATGAAAGGTTATTCGGGGTCAGCAGGAATGTGGAGTGGAGACTACAATCAAATCAGCCTTGATCCAATCGAATGGCACAGCAGCCTCGGTGGGGGTTCAGTGGCCTACTCCTGCTCCTAATTTGTATGTTTGCATTCAAGAGGGCATTAGATGATTATCTGAATAGAAACAATGCACAGGGGTATGGGGAAAAGGCAGGGGCAATGGCACTAGGTCATGATGCTCATTTGGAGAGCCGGTGCAGACACAGGGGGCCGAATGGCCTCCTTCTGTGCCGTTAAAATTCTGCGATCCTGTGATTCTGTGGTGTACGTCTGTTCTTATGTTAATGTTAATAACAACACTGCACCAGAGCCAGGATTGGACAATGCTGATCCTGACAACCAAAAATGGGATTGTGCTCACTTTCAACAAGCTAATAATCGTCATCTTGATCAAGATTTGCATCAGAAAGATAAAATTAAGTTTTGAAAGGCTGGTGAAGCTATGTGCTCATTCAGTTGATCAATGCCAACATTAAGGATCAGAGTATTTTCAAATTCTTAGAGCCCGTGTTAGCATCAATTACTTTTCAATCAGGTCTAACGTGGGGAGGTGCACTGTGAAACTCCCTTTACAACATTGAATAATGCTCTATGTTCATCCCAACCTCAATGCTGCCTCCTTCATTTCCATCTGTGCAGGAAATCTATTTGTTTACTTAATTAACATCAATTAGTGCTGAATAACAGGCAGGTTTGTACTACAGGCATACAGCCATTAGGAGCTGGGTTGAGAATACGCGTTCTAATTTCACAGAGGGAGAAAGGAGCAGAGGGAGAGAAAGCTTTCATAATTTATTCAGCTTGTCTGGGCTAGGTTCCAACTGAAGTTGCATAGATGAAAGAAAAATATCCTAACCTAATGTACTGTCTTCAGAATAGGCTTTGACTGATCTAGCAGGATGAGCAGTCAGAAAAAAAAAGCCTTGGACATATAAGATTCATTTTTAAATGATTTTTTAAAAATATTTTTAACCAGAGGGCTTCCTTTGTAGCTGTCCAGAATTAACACAACAAACGCTTTGAATATCAATTCTATTAATGATGTACAACAAAATCAATAAACATCAGAATTATGCGTATTTATATCAATAGCAGCCTAATTTACTGTTCACAACAGTGCACTTCTACTTTCCTATAACTACTGGTTCAATATGAAAGACAAATATTATTTATTTCCAGACAATAATTTCCTTTCAGATTAATTCAGTTTATTTCAAAGTCTTGAATAATGTGCCCAGAGAATAATGACCTAGAATTTCAATGGTTCTCCTCGAATTTCTGAGCAATGTTACCTTTGGGAAGTGGAGGGGAGGGGAGGTAGAGTGACCTGATGCCGGAGACCACAAGTACTGGACACCACTGTAACGCATGGGGAAGGTGGTCATCATGTCAGGTATGTGACCTCACCACGTGCAGAGTGACGTCACTGTCCTGTCATTATGCTCGGGGTTTTATCACGATCCCAGGGACAAGGAGGGAGGGAAGTGGGGTAAAAATATAAAAAAAAAACTGCTTTCTGTGCCCTTGTAACTTCAAAGCAGCTGCAGGTGAAGAAAGGGTCAAGCACAGGGCCCCAGGTGGTGCTTCACTGAGGTAAGTGCGCTAAAGCAAAAAAGTACCACTCATGCTGCCATCTAGCACAGTGGCCAGAGCAGGTACAAACTGGATGGTCCAGTACAAAACCGAACTTCTGGCCACTGTAGTGGGGGATTACGTTGAGCCATCTGCTGACAACGGAGCAAGCGCCATCGTGCATCACAAAGCTGCGGAATCACGCCGTGCGGTATTGGCAATCTTAATGCGTTCGTACGAATCCTGCATTGAGAGGTGCGTCTGAGATGGGAGACATTGAAAAGTGTATGTTGGCCAAATGCAGAATGCAAATGTTAGGCTTGAGACCTGATCGCAAGGGAGTGCTGCTGGGTGAGTGCTGGGAAAGTAAGTGCATTGAGAAAAGTGGGAGGTTGGTGGGGCACGGGGTTGGAGGTGTCATGTTAGAATGCATTCGAATACCTCGAACAACCCTGTGGAGTCAATGTACTTAATCCAGCGCTGCTGCCATGTCCTGGGTGCCTGACTCTGGACATTAAGCTCCTGTGTGAGGGATTCCTACCCACCCAGGGAACAGGGAACAGTAACACTCCCCCCAGAGTCCACCTCACTCACCAGAGCCTCCAGGTTGCTGCGCCACCCTGATGACCTGCTTACTTCCAAGCTGACTTTCCAGAGGCCTTCAGTTCATGCGTGCATCTCCCTTTAACACCGAATGAGCCATTAAGAAGGGCAGGCTGGCTGCATTATGGGGTCTGCAAACCATGCTGTAGGGATGCCTGCACAGCACAGAGGCCACAGGCAGTGTGGAGCAGGTGAAAGCCATACAGGAGCTGTTCAGGCCAACAGTACAATCATTCAGATGAAGCGGGTACACCAAAGTCTGCATGCTGTCCACCTCCACCTGAACCGGTGTGGGCTGGTCACAAATCGTTACCAGCATGCCTAAAAAAAATGGAGCTATTGAATTTCTAGCTCTATGATTCTGTATTGCACTGTACAATTCCAACCCCGCAATGCTTTGTCTATCAATTAAGTAAAATCACAAGTAGCAGCTTTGGCCCCTTGAGTAGTAAATGGACTGTATTCTGGCCTCTCTGCATAATAAAGCCACTTGGAAGTAGTGAGCCCACATTTCATTTTACACATCAGAAAAGCCTGATAATGCATGGGAGGCAAATTAGGTTTTTGAGCTAACTGAGGTACATTCAACATGCCTAATGATCTTCTGTGTTTGATTGCTTAAAATTAAATGATGGTTTTATGTCTTTGTCGCTGGCTGTTCACTGCATGTCGGTGATACGGATTACATTCATTTTTCTTTTAGGTAGAATTGCTTGTTCAATGTGTTACAATCAAACCTCACCCAAATGTGTCACCGGCCACCATCAAGCCAACTAATTAAAATTCTGCCTACGGAAATAAAATCCCTCGAGCTGTTTTGTTGAGGCAGCAACTGTGTTTAGTTTTAGTTCTGAAGAAGAGTCATACCCAGAACAAAACATTAACTCTGCTTCTCGCTCCACAGATGCTGCCAGATCTGCTGAGTATTCCCAGCACCCTGTTTTTAATTTCAGGTTTCCAGCGCCTGCAGTATTTTGCCTTTATCTAAGGAAGGGCATTTTTTGTCTTTGAAGGGACGAAAGGAGGTCGGTGCCTCTTGCGATGATTCGTACCTAATGAGGAGAGATTGAGTGGATCAGGCGTTTCAAAGTTTGAGAGTTGATCAGATTGAGGTGTGTCAAATTCTTCCAGACTTGACAGGGCAGATTCTGAGAAGCTGCTTTCCTTGAATTATCTCGAACTTGGGGGTGGTCAGTCTCGGGGCAGAAGAATTGGCAATTTCGGATTGAGGTGAGAAAAATTTCTTTCACTCAGAGGATTGTAAATCTTTGGAATTCTCCACCACAGAGAGCTGTGGATGCTCAGTTGATGAGTATCTCAAGGCTGACATGGATAGATCTGCCGACACCAAGGGAAAACAAAGGATATGGGGCTTGGGAGGGAAAGAAATTGATGTAAACATTCGGATGTGATCACATTGAATGTAAACAGGCTAGAGGGGCCGTGTGATCTAATACTGATCTCATCCCTTATGTTCATAAGATATGCATCCATGGTTACCAAATTAATAAGAGTTTCCCCTGCATCATTATTGGAAAGTAATTTTGTAGCTTGTATTGCTTTCATGGCCCACAATCTGCATGAGTTTCACATTAAAACAAACAGCCCTCATAAACCACAGATATCTAAAGTTCCAACATGGTCAGGGTGATTTGGAGGGTCATCCAATAGCTAATAACCAGTATTCATTTATTTTTATTGAACCACTTTGATATTTTAAAGCATTTCATCCATCAAAAGAGGCTAAACATCTCCCCTTGACATTCGACAGCGTTACCATTGCTGAATCTGCCTTGTGGTTGCCATTAATAGAAACTTAACTGGACTAGCCATATAAATCCTGTAGCTTGCAGAGCAGGACAGAGTTTGTGTACTCTATGCTGAGTAACTCATATCCAGACTCCCTAAATCTGTTGCAAGGCTTAAGTCAGGAGTGTGATGAAGTACCGTTCTCTTACCTAGATAGGTGCAGCTCTAGCAACATTCAATAAAAGAATGTAATATCATGAAATATAGGAGCAGTGGGCCATTAGGAGATATAGGAGCAGCGGGCCATTAGGAGATATAGGAACAGCAGGCCATTAGGAGATATAGGAGCAGCGGGCCATTAGGAAATATAGGAGCAGCGGGCCATTAGGAGATATAGGAGCAGTGGGCCGTTAGGAGATATAGCAGCAGCGGGCCATTAGGAAAATTTAAACTGCTGTGCAAATCAAAAAGATCATGGCTGATCTGATTGTGGCTTTAACTCCAATTTTCTGTCTGCACCCCATAATCCTGGTCCCTTGTAGATCAAATATATTCAATAACACAACATCCACTGCAATCTTGGGTAGATGACTGTAAAGATTAAAGACCTTCTGAGAGAGAAAATTCCTCCTCACCTCCATTTTAAATGGGAGACCCCTTATTTTTAAGCTATGCCTCCTCGTTCCAAATTTCCCCATGAGGGGAAAAATCCCCTCAGCATCTACTCTGTCAAGGCCCCTCTGAATCTTACTATTTGAATAAGATCACCTCTCATCCTTCTAAACTCCAGTGAGTACAGGCCTAACCTGGACTCAACCTTTCTTCATAAGACAACCCCTTCATCCCAGGAATCAGCCTGGTGAAACTTCTCTAAACTGCTTCCAATGCAGGTATATCTCTCCTTAAACAAAGAGATCAAAGCTATAAACAGCACTCTGGGCCAGGACTCACCAATGCCCTGTACAGTTGTAGCAAGACTTCCTGACTTTAATAGTCCATCTCCTTGCAATAAAGGCCAACATTCCATTTAACTTCTGAACTACTTATTGTACCTGCATGGGGACGTTTTAATGATTCACTTACAAGGTCACCCCGATCCCTCTGTATTGCAGAGGTTTGCAGTCTCTCTCCATTTCAATAATATTTTGCTTATCCATGTTTCCTGCCAAAGTGCCTTACATTTTCCCACATTGTACTCAATCTGCCATATTTTTCCCCACACATTTAATCTATCTATATCCCCTTGTAGACTATTTGTCTCCTCCTCACAACTTGCTTTCCTACCTGTCTTTGTACCATCAGCTAATTTGGCTACCATACATTCTGTTCCTTCATCAGAGTCATTGATATTGATTGTAAGGGGTGTTGTGATATGGCAGGTGGTATTTGCCAGGCTATCACAACGCCTTTGCCATTTGTATTTATTATGAGAAGGCTTATGCACTGAAGTCAGGAGTAATGAGCCCACTACCACCTTTAGAGATTTTAAAGATCCAATTAAAACATTTATTAACAAAAGAAAACAAAAACATAGGTACATAAGATTACAGTTGCACCGTTATGACAGATCCCAAAATTTCTGTTTAACTAGACTCCCAGCTACACAGCACTAATCTTTTCCAGCATTTTTTGTTTTTGTTTCAGATTTCTAGCACCGGCAGCATTTTGCTTTTATCCCAACTACACACCCCCTTTAAGGCAACAGTCCAAATGGATTCCAAATTTATAAAATCGTCCAGCAATACTACCACAGCACCCACTGGACAATAAACTTCCAAAGGCCTTTAACACAACTTTGGTTACTGGTTATTCAGGGTGGCTACAGGCTTTTTCTCCAAATCTGTTTCACACAGTCACCTTTCAAAATCTCACGCAGCCACACCTCACACAGCCTTCCATCCTTCTTTAAATATATTTAATCCCTTTTGATTTGTAAGTCCCACTGTTCCAACTTGTCTTTAGAAGTTACTTTTCCCAGGATATAAAAATATTTCATGTTCTCATTGTGGCCAGCATTTTTGGAAAACAATCAACATAATACCCTTGCCTTATTTATTTTGTCAGAGAGAGTGCAGTAAGTTCAGAGAGAGACAGATTATTTATTTATCTTGACAGTTCTAAACATTTGCCATGTCCCTGTGAAAATCAAACACCTCCACTTATCTAAAAATGCAAATTTCATTCACACTGTATCTACTGAGACCTCACCACCTTTACTCATCTCCATTTCAAATGCCCATTTTACACCTTTTTTAAACTTCTTTTGATAATTTAAGCCTTACAATCTAATTGCCTCTATTTTAATTAACTTAGTTCCACATACAGAACCATATGTGTGCATGCACACACACATATAAGCCTGCTTTAAAGTATCCCACAGTAATATTAGGAAAAATTTGATAGTTCTTTGACAATAATTGAGGCCTCAGCACTGATCCCTGAGGTACTCCATTAGTTGCAATTCGTCAAACTGAAAATGATCCATTTACCCTGACTCTCTGTTTCCTGATAGTTAACCAATCCCCTATTCATGCTAATGTATTATCCCCAGGCATTATGAGCTCTTTTATTGAGCTGTAACTTTTTATGTGGAACATTTTCAAATGCCTTCTGGAAATCCAAATATACCACATCTACTGATCCCCCTTCAGCCACCCTGCTTGCTACATCCTCAAAGAACTTCCATAAATTTTAAAACCCAATTTCACTTTCACAAAACCATGTTGACTTTGTTTGATTGTATTCTGATTTTCTAAATGTCCTGTTACTATTTCTCTAAGAATGGATTTTAGCATTTTCTCAATGACAGATGTTAGCCAAACTAGCCAGTAGTTTCCTGTTTTCTGTCCCCCTCCCTTCTTGACTAGAAGTGTTACATTTGCAGTTTTCCAATCCACTGGGACTTTTCCAGAATCTAGGAAATTTTGGAAGATTGTGTCCAATGTATTGACTATCTCTGCAGCCACTTCTGTTAAGGCTCTCGGATACAGACCTTCAGGTCCAGGGGACTTGTCAGCTTTTTTTGCGGTTAGTTTTCCTAGTACTGTTTTTCTAGTTACATTGTTTGTTTCAAGCTCCCCCTGCCCTTCTTTTGCACCTTGATTTTCTACTATTCTTGGGTTGCTTTGTGTCTTCTGCTGTGCAGACAGATACAAATAATTGTTCAAAACCTCTACCATTTCCTTGTTTTCCATTATTAAGTTCCCCAGTCTCATCTTCTAGGGGACCAATATTTACTTTAGCTGCCCTCTTCCTTTCTAGATATACTTGCAGTAGATCTTAGTGTCTGTGTTTTTTTTTTCATTCTTGCTAGTTTAGTCTCAAATTTTATTTTCTCCTTTTCTCAGTCAGTGTGATGAAATCCACTATTTGCAAGACCAAGGGGGCAGGTGTGGGGATTGTACAAGCCTTTGTCTGCATTCTGCACTAAACTTTGGTTTCGAAACCTGTACTTTTTTGAGACCGTCTCAAGACAGATTGTGATATTTGAGATTGCGACTTCACATTGAAATATTACTGTTCAATGTCTACCACTACTTATCTACTCCCTTACCTTTTATCTTGCTTTTTCCAGCCCACCAAAGCCAACTTTGTCCTCTTTCTTTAGCGATGTGAAGTCACAATCTGATTTCCCAGAAATCTGATGTCATAGCCAGGAATCCCAAGTCTTACTGTCTCAGTTAGGAATGGTCTCAAAAATGTTGAAACAGAGGCCGATTGAATCCAAAAGGAAAATCAGAACCCTCAGAGATCAGATGTCAGTTGCATAGCAGTACAGGCTGTTGAGATTGGTGTGTGTGTGTGTGTGTGTGTGTGTGTGTGTGTGTGTTAGGGGCGGGGTGCACAGAGGGGGATGCCGCTGAAAAAAGTGGAATCTAAAGATTGGGTTTCGTAGCAGGCATACTGAAATAATGTCACTGCCGCTGCTTCAGTTATTTTAGCTGAGTCGATTATACAGTGCACTGGGGTGTTCTTGAATAATCGGATGAAGGTGACCAAGAGGGAATCCGTGCCATTAAGATGACCGTGAACTGAGCTAAGGAGATTCTGCGGAAGTGCTTCCTTTGGTGACGACTGTATCAGTGGAATTTGGATGGAGTAAAACTGCTGTCGGAAGAGACTTAATGACCAACTCCTGAGTGACGAAAAGGAGTTAAGCTCTACCCGAGGAAGAAGGAGTTTTGAAGAACTTTGAAGCTGAACATTGTGCCGTGTGTGCTGAGCGGGCGGCTGGTAAAGCTGCAAGATCTAGCTTTGTTGTATCAGCTAATTAAAGTGTAATTTATAAAATTTCTATTTCATGTTAATTCACATTTAATTGATTCACGTTTGATTGTTAGGGTAAAAATTTAAAAAAGCAAAATCCTGTCCATTGTTTTTATTCCACTGGAATCATGCAAGTAATTTTGTTTTTTTTAAGCTATTGGTCTCCATGAGGATCATTACAGTCAGACTTTGCTGGTTTCTAAAATTTTCCTTATCTTCTAGCCTTCCACTAATCTTTGCAGCATTGTATGCCTTCCTTTCAATTTGATATCATTCTTTAATTCCTTAGTTAGTCATGGATGTTGCATCCTTCTAATCTTTCTTTCTCAATGTAATATATCTTTGTTCAGCGTTATGAAAAATCTCCTTTAAATGTCTGCCACTGCTTATCTACTGTTTTACCTTTTAACCTATTTTTCCAGTGGCCAACTCCATCTTCGTACCCTTGTTATTGCCTTTATTTAAGACACTAGTTTTCGGCCCAAAGTTCTCAACCTCAAACTAAATGTGAAATTCTACATGTTATGACGACTCCTACCTATAAAATCTTCTGCTATAAGGTCATTAATTAACCCTGTTTCATTAGATATTACTGGGTCTAAAATAGCCTATTCTCTGGTTGATTTCAGAATGTATTATCTTTTTTATTATTCATTCATGGGATGTGGGCGTCACTGGCTGGACCAGCATTTATTGCTCATCCCTAGTTGCCCTTGAGAAGGTGGTGGTGAGATACCTTCTTGAACCGCTGCAGTCCATGTGGTGTAGGTACACCCACAGTGCTGTTAGGGAGGGAGTTCCAGGATTTTGACTCAGTGACAGCGAAGGAACAGCGATATATTTCCAAGTCACGATGGTAAGTGACTTGGAGGGGAACTTCTAGGTGGTGGTTTTTCTATCTATCTGCTGCCCTTGTCCTTCTAGATGGTCGTGGTTGTGGGTTTGGAAGGTGCTGTCTAAGGAGCCTTGGTGAATTCTAAGAATTCTAAAAAACTGTCCCGAACCCACTATGAATGTAGCCCCAGATGCCTCATTTGCCTATTTGATTTAGGAAGCGCTAAAGCAACCCACTTTATTGGCACCCCATCCATCATCTTAAACATTCACTCCCTCCACCACTGGCACACTGTGGCTACAGTGTGTACCATCTACAAAATATATTGTAGCAACTTGTCAAGGCTCCTTTGACAGTACATTTCAAACCTGTGACCTATGCCATCTAGAAGAACAAGGGCAGCAGATACATGGAAACACCTGCAAGTTCCCCAGTAAACCACACACCATCCCTGACTTGGAATGTCATTCCTTCGCTGTTGCTTGGTCAAAATCTTGGAACTTCTCCCAGCAGCACTGCGAGTATGCCTACACCATAAGGACTGCAACGGTTCAAAAAGGTAGCTCACCCTCTGAAGGGTAATTCTGGAAGGGGTCGAATGGCGTACTCCTGCTCCTAGTTCATAGGAACTCATAAGAACATAGGACTCAGGGGCAGGAGTAGGCCATTCAGCCCTTCAAGCCTGGTCGGCCATTCAATAAGACCATGGTTGATCTGGTTGTGGCCTCAACTCCACCTTCCTATTTGCCCCCCACCATAGTCCTTGGCTCCCTTGTCTATCAAAGCTGTCTAACTCTGCCTTGAATAAATTCAATGACACAGCTTCCACTGCTTTCTGGGGGAGGGAATTCCACAAACTAATGACCCTCTGAGAGAGAAAAGAAAATCTCTTTATCTCCATCTTAACTGGTAGACCTCTTATTCTTTATCTGCGATCCCTGGTTCTAGTCTCTCCCACAAGAGGAAACATCTTCCTGGTATCCACCCTATCAATTCACCTCAGGATCATTTATGTTTCAATAAGGTCACCTCTCATTCTTCTAAATTCCAATGGGTTTAGGCCCAACCTGTTCAACCTTTCTTCATAGGATAAACCCCTCATCCCAGGGATTCATATGACAGTGTGCAATTAGGAATGGACAATAAATGCTGGCCCGGGAAATGATGCCCATATTCCATGTCATCAGACTTATATGAACTGTTGCTTCTGCCATATACCTTAATGTGTAGATTAAGAACTCTCAATCTCTGGATTATTAGTTCAGGTGTCTTGACTATTGGTCCAATAGTATAACAATGGCATTATCATATCCCTATAGATCGCCATTTCAGGTCATAGAATTTACAGCAGAGTAGGAGGCCATTGGAGCCATCTTACCTGTACTAGTTGTTTGAAAGAGAGAACCAGTTAGTCCCACTCACCCGTTATTTCTCTGTAGTCCTGCAATTTTTTTCCCCTTCAGATATTTACTCCTATTGAAAAGTATTGTTGAATCTGTTTCCTCTGCCCTTTCAGGCAGTGCATTCCAGATCATATCATTTAAAAAAAGAAATCTCCTCTCTCCACTCGGACTGTTTTGCCAATTACCTTAAACTTGTGTCTTTTATACTGACCCTCCTGCCAGTAGAACCAGTTTCTCCCTAATTTCTTTATCAAAACACTTCATATAATGAGAAAAAAAGTAGCTCCCTTGATAGCTGGCAAATTAATTCCTGGCCTTACTGGTGTAATGTTGAGCGCTAGGATCAGAACGCTGGAAGTCAGTGCTGAGTTAATTGATCTCAATCAGGATGACAGCAGTTACAGGGCAGAATTTAATGCCCTCCCCCCGGGTGAGTTTGGAGGCAGGAGGAGCATTTAATCAGGCAGTAGGTTACCAGGTGCAGACCCTGCCACTTTCCGCCTCTGCTCCGATTAAGTCTGGGGCAGGGAGGCTTGTGGATGGCCAGCTCACTCCAATTCCCGCTTCAGGGTCTCATCCTGCTGCCGCTGCTATTCAGCTAGCGGTGGGAAAAGCAGTTGCCACTCAGGGAACCTGAAAAGCCAGCTCTGGTGTGGGGGCTGTTTGTCATCGTCAGGCGCTCAGTGCCTGATCGAGGGACCCGGCAACAGGAAGTGGGGGGTCCGCTGACAGCTACCACCGCTCCACCACCCCCCCCCCCCCACCCCCCACCCCACCACCCCCCCCTGCCTCTAACCGCCCCCCCTCTGCACCTCTCCCGCAACATCCACCCATCCCACCCTCGTTCATCTGCGGCCTGGGCCCCTTCGCTTCCCCTGGGCCTCCGGTGAGTGCATTACCGGCAGCTGCCACCACTCCCACTGGCGCTGTCGGCAAAGAATAGCTGCCAGCCTCCAATTGGCCAGCAGCTCTCGGTGGCGGGGGGGGGGGGGGGGGGGGGGGGGGGTTCTGCCCCTCAGGTCCTTGATAAAATAACTGCACTTCATTTGATAGGTCTTCACCAAAGGGGGCACCTTGGGGCTCCTGCCAGCTGGATTAGATGCTGCCTATAGAGTCATAGAATCGCACAGCACTGAAGGAGGCCATTCAGTCCATCGAGTCTATGCTGGCTGTTTCAAAGACCCGGTGTTATACCTGACCTCTAGGCTAAAGGACGGAAGCAAATTTAGCAATTCATTGGCTTATGTCGGAGCGTGTGGATGTGCATCTTGTACAGCCGTGATTTTGCCAACAGTTAATTACTTTACGAACAATCACCAAACTTGTACGTGGAGATTGACCACTTGGACAAGAGGGTAGGTAGCATCAGCATTCAAAATTATGAGGTGTTTTGACAGGGTAAACAGGGAATAATGGTTTTCACCAGCAGAAGACTCAGCAATCAGAGCACACAGAATTGTGGTGATTAACAAAAGTGCTGGATGGGTGGGAGATGGGATAATTTTTTTTTTAATGCAGTGAGCAATCTGGAATGAATTTCCTGAAAGGATGGAGGAAACAACTTCAATAGCAACTTTCAAAACAGGATAGGATAATGTACTTAAAAACGGGGGAAACAAATTACAGGGCTCTGTGCGAAAAGAGCTGGGGAGTGAGAGCAGTTGGATAACCCTTCAAAAATGGCAGCACAATGGGCTCAATGGCCTCCCTCTGTGCTGTTTGATTTCGTATGGAACCAGGCCGAGCATGAATGAGGGCTTTAAGGAGAAAAGAAGAGAAACCTGGAACAAGAAGTAGGACACAAAAAAGCCTGAGCATTGACCCTCTTGCCCATCTCGATGGGGAGTACTGTTACCGGGAGCACTTCAGGGAATGGTGCGCCATGAGGTCTTTTATAGTTGATGAATGGCCAGGACCCCATTAAATCATGATGTCTCCGAAGTGCAATGTACATTTAGCTGTGAATCTCGAAGCATCTAAAGATCTTCCCTCAGCTACATGTGAAATTTTAAAATATGAATTAACCAACATCTCCGCTCATTTAAAGCAACATAACACTGGCCCAAGCTGTGACCCATTTCTCTCCTGACTTTGTTGCATAACATGAGAGACCTCTTAAAGGGAAATGTATTTCAGCAAAACTCAGGTCAACTTGGCCAACTCATCTTTGAAATAAAGATGTAAAAAAACATGGTCTTATTTTGCTCAATCGTTTTATTAAAAATGTTGAGTTGCTGAAGATTACTTTCCCCATAATTAGAGAGGGGGGGGTGGGGTCAGACTGATGCATCACCTTATGTGAATGTTTAGTGCAATGAGTCTCCCTAAATAGAACCGATGGAGGAAGTGCAGATATTAGGTTTTTCCAGCTGGCTGCGAGGGATTGTCTCTCTTAGCTTCTCTTGAATGCAGCTTTTTAAATATTCATATCAAATTAGCTCTAGCAACATGTTCCAGCACTGTTTCTTTTAAAAAAAAATCTAGTCATCTTTTAAATTGTAGCAAAGTAAATTTGCCAACTGGCTTAGTTTCACTTTTGCCTTGAGCAGAGCGTACAGACACAGCTCTGATACCTTCAAGCTGTATACCTATGATCATGTCTATGTTGTATAAGGAGAGATTGGGGAGACTGGATTCCATGGAATTTTGAAGAATGAGAGGACCTCATTGAAACTTACACAATTTTTACAGGGTGTGACAGGGTGGATGTGGATAAGATGTTTTCCCTGGCTGTGGGTGGGGGGGGTGGGGTGGGGGGTGTTGCTGTCTAGAATCAGGGGACATAATCTCAGAATAAGAGGTAGGACATTTCAGGTTGAGATGAGAGGGAATTTCTTCACTCAGAGGGTGGCAAAACTTTGGAATTCTTTACCCCAGAGAGCTGTGGGGTAGCTCAATCCTTGAGCATGTTCAAGACAGAAATCGATAGATTTCTGGGGCAGGATTTTACGTGTCGATGATCGGGAGCAGGGCCCGCTCGCTGACGCTTAAAATGATGCGCGATGGTGTCTGGGGGAACTCCCGACGTTACCGTGCCCCATTTCAATTTTCAGGAAGGCAGGGGCGCAGCGAAATCAGCTATGTGCCTGCTGACCAGTCAATGGCCAATTGAGGCCATTGACAGAGGCAGTTAATTAATTAAAGGACCTTAAGATTGGCGGGCAGTCCAGGAGCCCCGGCCTGAATTAGAAAAAGCAGGAAACCTCATTCCCGGGTGGGATGAGGTTGCATGTAGGTTTTTGTTAATTTTCATAAAGTTTAATAAAGTTTTTGTGAAAATTATGGACATGCCCCAACTCATGTGACATTGTCACATGAGGGGACATGTTAGGGGAATTTTATTTTTCTATTTTTAGGTTTTTGATGTTTACAGCCAATCTCCCTGAGGCTGCACTTAGCCTTGGGGAGATGAGTGCGCTCTTTCATGCACATATGCGAAAGAGCGCAGTCTCGATTTTGGGATTCCACCCCCCCCTCCCCCTCCCCGCCACCCGGCCACACTGGGAGCGCATAGCGCTTCTGTGCAGATGTCACTCTGGGCAGTCTTAATTGACGTACCGACATAAAATGGCGCAGTGCCCCCAATTATGATTGGAAGCTTGCCTGTGCACGCCTGCCTTTCAACTACCCCCCCCCCACCACCTCCCCCAAGATGGGGGGGAACTTCAGCCCCTGGATACCAATGACATCAAGGGCTATGGAGATAGTGCAGGAAAGTGGTGTTGAGGGTAGATCATCAGCGGTGATCTAACTGAATGGCGGAGCAGGCTCAATGGGCTGAATGGCCTACTCTTGTTCCTACATGGGGCCCTGTTCTTTGCAGACTGAAAGAACATGCCCACACATTGCACCTGTTTCAGCTGAACAAAATAAGTGACAGCCATTCGCTGGTTAATTCCAAAGGGCAATGCTTTGACCAATCAGAGAGAAGCTGCCTGGCTTAAAATGTCAAACAATGCTTGGCAATTAACTGTCAGTCACTGGTACACAGGTGCATTATTCATGGCAACTCCTCTACCAATCAGAGTCTAATAGCCAACCAATCAGCAGACAAGCCTATGAACAAGGAGCAGAGTGGGCCCTTCAGCCCCTCGAGCCTTCTCTGCTATTCAATAACTTCATAACTGATCTGATAGCAACCTAAAATTTGCATGTCACCTACCCCCGGTAACCTATCGCCCCCTTGCTAATCAAGAATCCATCCACCTCTGCCTTAAAAATATTCAAAGGTTCTGGCTCCTCTGCCTTTTCAGGGAGAGAGTTCCAAAGACTAACAACCCTCTGAGTGAAAAAAAATTCTCCTCATTTCCATTTTAAACGGGCGACCGCTTATTTATTATCAGTGACCCCTAGTTCCAGATTCTCTCAAAAGTGGAAATACTCTCCACACCTGGCCTGTCAAGGCCTCTCAGGATCTTGTAAGTTTCAATTAAGTCGCCTGTTACTCTTCTAAACACCACCGAATACAAGCCTAGTCTGTCCAACCTTTCCACAGAAGACAACCCATCCATTCCAGGCATTAATCTGATCAACCTTCTCTGAACTGCTTCCAGCGCATTTACAGCCTTCCTTAAATAAGGTGACCATGACTGTAGACAGTACTGCAGATGTGGTCTCACCAGTGCTCTGTACAGCTGAAGCATAACCTCCCTGCTTTTGTATTCAATTCCCCTCGCAATAATTCCCCCTTCTCAATGCCTCTACCAATCAGAGTCCACTTGCCAAACAGTCAGCATTCCCTCCTCATACTGTATAAAGTTGTTGTTTCTCCTGACATTAGTATTCTTGCAATTGTCCTCAGGAACGCAACACTGAAAGCTTTGAAATTATTGGGAGAATTTTCTCCCCCTCAGAGGGGTTGGGCAGGAGGAGGCACAGGCGGGTACACAGGCGGGTACACAGGCGGGTACACAGGCGGGTACACGGGCGGGTACACAGGCGGGTACACGGGCGGGTACGCAGCCGACTGTTGCACGCGATCGGCTGGGCGCTGCCAATTTACATGGGTGGGATGAGGTTTCCGAAAGCAAATAAAAATCAAATTCAATAGAAGTTTTGAAGTTTAATTGATAACATGTCCCTGCTCATGTGGCAGAGTCACATGAGGGGGCATGTTTTACGACATTTTTCAAATCTTTAGTTTAGTTTTTAGAAATGCTTCTCTGCCTCAGGGACATTATGAAGCGTACGAGGGTCATTTTCACCCTCTCGCCCTCTCCCCCCCACCCCCCCCCACCCCACCCTCCGCCCACAGTGCTGAGCACTGCTGGTCACGTTTCACGCTGGGCTGGCCTTAACCAGAGAGTGACAGGAAGGGACAGAGTATCCAAACATAAGGGTGTGCCAGCGAAAATGCCAGGAGTGCGGCAGGGAGAAATGATAGAAAGAGAAAATTGAAGGGGCTCTTTATTTGAATGCATGCAACATTCATAACAAGATGGATGAATTGATGGCACAAATAGAAATAAATGAGTATGATATATCATATGGAGATATGAGGCTGTATCTTACAGCACCCACCGCCAGCTCCCCCCTTCTCCGAGCCTGTTTTTAGGAGGGGGATCCTGTCAAATATGTTGGGTGCCCAGGTCACTTCCTTCCTGCCCACCCCCCGATCTCTTTCCCATAATACTGGGAGAGTGGGTAAGTTACCCACTAGGCTGCCTGCCCTTCGGCCTATTGAGGCCCAATTCATTGCCAATTTGGGACTTCAATCCAGCTCCAGCAGCGTAAAATGCTGGTAGTGGCAGGAAGGTCAGAGTGCAATGGTCATTTTTGAAAAGGCTTCTTTGAAAAGGCAGGAAAGAAGGGGGACACATCAACTGCGGGTGCCCTGTGCACATTTGGGGCAATTCCCAAAGGTTCCCCTTTGTTCCTCACCACCTGCCCTCCAAAATCTGACCTCACACCCCTCCTTCCCCCTCCTCACTGAGCTCTCTGATCCCTCCCCGGGACTCACCAGCCTCAATTGCTCTTTTTAACCACACTGAGTTCCGGTGCGGCTGGGACTGCTAGAGCTGCCGGCCAATCAGATTGGCCAGCCATTCTCGAGGGCAGGACTCCCTCCCACTGAGGATCGGTAGTCTGACCCTCAGCCTGTTTAGCTCACATCCAGACCCATTTTTAAATGTTGATCTGTTCGGGATCGACAAAAGAACAAATGGTTTCAGGGCCCACAGCTGGATCCTTTAACATTCAAGGGAATGTGACATCATGGAAGGTCAAGAAGAAAGGAAAAGGATTGTGGGCTGGGGGGGGGGTGGGGTAGCTCTGTTAAAAAATGACGAGGTCAGTACAATCATGAGAAATGATCTTGGCTCAGAATGTCAAGATGTAGGATTAGTTTTCATGGAGATAAAAAATGCAAGCAAAAGAAGTCACTGCTAGGAGTAGTTTGGAAGCCACCATTCATTGATATATTGCAGGACAGGGTATGAATCAAGAAATAATGGGGGCTTGTAAGGAAGATACTGTAATAATTATGTGAGATTTTAATCTTGATACAGATTGGATGAATCAAATTGGCAAAGGTAGCCTGGATGATGATTACATAGAGGCCCAGACCTTTCGGTCTCTGGGTCATCGGAGACTGGACTGTTATGACCACAGCCAGAATTAACTGCTGCCCAACCTAAATCCCAGAGGGTAACTCGGTTTACAGGCCGCACCCTTTTTTTTGTATTCTGTAAATGAGAAGAAGCCGTACTGAGCTCAGCAACGAGAAGTCCAGTAACACTTCTGGGATTTAAAAAAACTAAAAGTAGAAAGTTTATTAACACAAAGAACACTTAAGCACATGAGATTACAGTTACACAGTTAAGGTTAGTCTTGCAAAACATTCCCCTAAAAAAACTCTCCACTTGGTCAGACCCACAAGTAAACACTTTCCAGGCAACACTCCCTTATAGATGTTTACCTATAAGAAAATCAGTAATATTACCTAAGGCAATCCGCTGTAGCTTTAATAGAAGCATACGTCCTCAACTCTCTCTCACTCTGCTGTGGAATCCAAACTTCAGAATATAACTGTAGCCCAAGACTTTTCTGGCTTGACTGGATGGCTTTTTCAAATGGGACCTCTTCCCAAGGCAGAGCTAACAGCTCTCAACTCAGCTCCAGCTCAACAACAGCTCCAGCTATAGCTATCCTAAGCTCTGCACAGTAATTCTAAAATACCCTGTTACCCCTTTCATCTCAGGTTCCATTGTTCTCACACCTCTTCGAAACTCAAACCATTCCAAATAAAACATGATTCATGTCTCTATCTTATCTTTGCTTTTGGGTCAATAACATGTAACATCCCCACTTCTTGCTTACGTATCGAACTCCTGAAAATTACAAACATGTTTCTTTTTACCTCTGACTCCCCTTTGATATTCAAACAAACTCTCAATTTATTTAAAAACACAAATGTTTTACTTAACCTATTTACTTGGACCTCGAACCTAACACCTCCACCCTTTCCATATTCCTCCCCAGGCAACTTGTCTCCTATCAATCTCTACCCAGCTCTCTCACACACACACACACAAACAGACACAGACACATGCACAGACACACACACAGACACACACACAGACACAAACAGACATACACACACACAGACACACACACAAACACACACACGGACACACACACACACACACACACACACACACACACACACACAGACACAGACATAGACACACACACACACAGGCAAACAGACACAGACACACACACACACAGACACATACACATACACAGATACACACACAAAACCACACACACACACACACACACACACACACATACATACATACAAATACATTGACACATACACACAAACACACACAGACACACACATACACATACACACATACAAATACATTGACACACACACACAAACACACACAGACACATACACATATACACACACACACACACACACACACACACACACACACATACATACATACAAATACATTGACACATACACACAAACACACACAGACACACACATACACATACACACATACAAATACATTGACACACACACACACACACACACACACAAATACACAGACATGCACACGCACAGTGGAATTTGACGCCTTGCGGGTGGGTATGTGCCCAGCCTGATCAGACGTAAAATAGTGCAAGAAGACATTGGGCGAGAGTCTCCATGTCACCCCACACGCGTGTAATCTGCAGGTATCAGAGCCGCGCCCACCATCAATTAAAAGGCCACTTAAGGACATTAAAACGCCAATTGATCCGGGTTTTATGTTGCCTGTACGATTTCGCACTCGTCACACAGGCAAATCAGGCAGGCGGGCAGCCCATATTTTGCAAAACCTCATCCAAGGGTGGGATAAAAAGGGTCAGCAGTATTGGCAGTGTGAGTAGTGAGGTGTTTTGGAGGTAGTTTCCTGCTGGTTGCTTGTTGGAACCTGACAGCTTCATCTCAGTTCTCAACTTCATTCTTAGCATTTCTAGGCTACATTTTAGGACACATTGGTGTCTCCAAGGCCCCCAGGGGGATTTTTACCACGTGGACCCTTCCAGGTTTTAGAGAGCCTTGCTTAACCCTGGTAATGGGGATTGTGATCTCCGCTGGGGGCACCTCCTCTGAGGAGGAAGAGAGGGGCAGAAGGGGCAGGAGGCCCCGTGTCCCTGTGCAGCCTCCAGGGGAGGGACCTGTGGGAGGAGAGACGCAGGCACAAGGGGCGCAGGGCCAGCAGGTAGTCCAAGCTGGAAGGGGCTGCAGCAGATGCCACTATCCTGCTGCCAGGGTTTACAGGCAGCAATACAGCTACCTCAATATATTTGAGGTACAATGCTGAAGGAGGGTCCGCCTCTCCAGGGAGACAGTGACCTCCATTCATCAGATGATCGGGACTGAGATCAGCTCTGACTGTGTGGGTGGACACCCCAGTGCCAGTGGCTCTGAAGGTCACAGTGACCCTCAAACTCTCTGCCTCTGGCTCTTTTCAGGGTCAATGGGGGATCTTTGTGGGGTCTTCCAATCAGCTGTCCACAGTTGTGTCAAGCTGGTGACAGAAGATCTGTTCAGGCGGGTAATAACATCTATTCATTTCTGTATGGATGAAGCCAGCCAGGCTTCGCGGCCATTGCTGGCTTCCCCCGTGTCCAGGGTGCTATAGACTGTACACATGTGGCCATCAAGGTGCCAGCAGGTGAGGCCGGTGCCTTCGTCAACAGGAAGGGTTTCCACTCCATGAACGTGCAGATAGTGTGTGACCACAGGATGCTGATTCTACAAGTCTGTGCAAGGTACCCAGGCAGCTCCCACGACGCCTACATCCTCAGACACTCCCAGGTGCCGGGACTCTTCAGTGCTCCAGCCCGGCTGGATGGATGGCTGCTGGGTGACAAGGGCTATCCCCTCAGAAGGTGGCTCATGATGTCTCTCCACCATCCAAGAACAGATGCTGAGCAGCGGTACAATAGTAGTTATACCTCCACAAGGGCAGTGATAGAGAGGACCATAGGTCTTCTGAAGATGCACTTCCGATGCCTGGACCTTTCAGATAATACCCCCAAGAGCATGTGTCACTGACAGTGGTTGCATGCTGCACTCTCCACAGCCTGACACTGGCAAGGGGGGACCCGCTGGAGGAGGAAGATGATCTTGAGGCAGCTCCACAGGCCACCGAGGATGAATCCAGTAGTGAGTCAGAAGAGGAGCACAGTGAGGAGAACACTGAGGGTGTGGAGGCAGAGACTCTGTATCCTGCAGGGAGGCAGGGACACCAGGGACACCTTGATCCAACGCTCCTTCAGCTCGGCTGCCAAAGATCAGCTTCCACCTCATGACAGGGCTGCTGCCTCCATCCCTGATGTCTGAAATGACCCTTTCATTTGAACCCAAAGTCCACTTAGTACTTGTGCAATAAAGTTCAGAGCCACTCACGTCCAGCATTACACACTGACATATCCTGCACCGGAAATAAAATGTGGTGTACTCAGGCCATTACAACAAAAACAAAATTTATGTAATTTTCACAATCGAAAGAAATTAACATTACCCTCTCTGGTGTTCAATTCCAACCAATAACATAAACAAAACAGAGCAGAAGATCACCGGTGATCAGTCCCTCTTGTGCTCATGGTGCCTTAAACTTACATTTACAAGTGCTACGTCTTGGTGCCCCACCTCGCTGGCTGCAGCATTGGAGGCAGCCTATTGACTCTGCTGTCTTGTTGGCCTTGATGAACTTGGCGGTCATCCTCTGGACCGTGGAGCCTGTGTTGGCCCCACCTGGGAGGGAGTGGGCAGTGCCATGGCTGGCGTCTCTCCCGTCAGCATAGCCTCATCAGATGCCATGGTCACTGGCAGAGGAGCGGAGGAGCTGCTGCCATCATTCAGAGTGCCCTGAGAGGAGCTGGCAGAGATGACAAGCAGGTCATCCGCCAACGTGAGGTCACTCTGGACCTCCCTGCTCGCCAATGGTAGATGGGCACCCAGCTGGGATACTGGGTACCTCCTTCATCTCCCACACTGCCACCTGAGGTCATTGTCTGTGTGAGGGTTTGCAGATCCAAGTGCAACCCCAGGAACCCCTAATTCTGTTCCAGGATCTGCCTCTCCATGAGAATCGCTACTCTCTCAATGGAGAAAGCAGTGCTCTTGGCCATGTGAGTCAATGCAGTGCTCATTCTCTGCATGGACTCCTCCACAATAGAGACCATGGGACGCATACCCTCATGGATCTCCACCAGATCCTCCCGCACATCTCGCTGGACATCTGGCACCTAATAGACAACTCCAGAGGCTCATCATCTGCCTTTGACTCAGCATCGTTCTTATGAGAAGAGGTTGAATAGGTTGGGCTGGCACTCATTAGAGTTTAGAAGATTGAGAGGTTGGCCTTATTGAAACATAGAAGATTCTTAGAGGGCTTGACAGGATAGATGCTGAGAGGTTGTTCCCCCTTGTGGGAGAGTCTAGGACCAAAGGGCATAACCTCAGAGTAAGGGGTCACACATTTAAACAGAGATGAGGAGGAATTTCTCCTCTCAGAGGTTAGTGAATCTGTGATTTACAGCAGAGGGCTGTAGAGGCTGGGTCGCTAAGTATATTCAAGGCTGAGATAGACTGATTTTTAATCAGTAAGGGAATTAAGGTTATGGGAAATATGCAAGAAAGTGGAGTTGAGAATTGACAGATCAGCCACGATCTCATTGAATCACTGAGCAGACTCAATGGTCCAAACAGCCTATCTTCTGCTCCTATGTCTTGTGTTGCAGTTTTATGGTCCTGGTCGCCAGCAGTCCTCCGACTGCTGACACCCTGGGCAACCTCTGCCTCCGCCTGCACTTGAAGGGAGCGTGAAGTGCCCTCACCACTGTGCTCCGACATTCTACCCGAAGACCTAACACCCACCGAGGTGCTGGTGTCTGCGCTGGCGCCTGGTTCAGAGAGTGGGTGTGAAACAGGTGCATCTGCATTATGGTGTTATCGTCTTCGAATGATCGACAGGGACTCGAGTTTTGAAGTTCCCATCAATGAAGAGACTGCACAAGAATATTTGCACCATCCGAAACTCTCACCTCCGTGCACTGCACTTTTACCGTTGTCTGACACCCCAGCGTCCCCACGACCGGCTGAACAAGGCACGTGGCGCCTCTCCAGCTCCAAGGCATTCTGCTCAATTAGGAAGTTGAGGGTCCTCCACCAGTCTGCGACCTCTCAATGTTGTGATGCCTTCTCCTGAAAGGACAGAGGAGCATGGGTTAATCCACTCACCACCTGCAGCTCCATTGCAGCCTGGCCAAACCCTGGCCAAATCTGAGGAACACCTTGCAGGGCACATCCGAGTCATTGCGCCTCGGGCCGCAAGGCACTCAGTCTATGCAGCCAGGGCTCACCCCCTTGGCCAACTCCGGCGTCATTGACAGATGGCACTCAGACTCTAACACCCCTGAGTTCCATGGGAGAACGGCCAGTCCTTAACACTTCTCCACGCTGATCCGTGCCAACACGGTACTCACCCTTGCCAACTGCAGCAGGTCACCGAACTTCTTGCGGCGCTGCACAAGGCCGTGGCTGCTGACCTTGGCTGTCACCCGCTCCCAAGCTCTTTCTGTCAGGTATGGTAGCCTCCTCTTTCCACCTCTGGGGATGAGGGTGCCCTTCCTGGCAGCCGCCTCCTCCAGGAGGACCACGAGGCACTCGTCCAAAAACCTGGGGGTCGGGTGGGGCCGAGTCCCCATCTGTCCCGCCCTCCCGCCCGGCGTCTCCAACAGCTGTTGTAGCCATAGCTTCACTCACCAGGGCGCAGAGTATCTGATTCTTTCCTGGCAGCCATCAAGGAGCTGCCGGTGCTGTTGGTAAAACCGCCCGCCGGGTCACCATTGGACATGACACCCGACAGATCCCCGCCCCTGCCTGGCCCTTCCCACCCACTGGGAAGACACGTTTCACGCCGAGCCGGCCTTAACTGGCCAACTGGTGTGAAATCACGGTCGTGGGCAGGTTTCCCGACCAGTCCCGGGTCCACCGATTGCGCGTCTGCCAACAGTAAAACTCAGGCCAGAGACTTTTCCAGAGAATAACACCGTATTCCCCCAAACTATATATATATATATATTTTTAAAAAAATTAATTTCTCAAAGGACGCGTGACCCAACATGCACTTCAGGACTCAGTGGAAGTCCTGATCCTCTGGCCTCCATGGGAATTAACCAGGAAGCTCGAACTTCCAAAGGGCAATTCCTCTGCTTTCCTAGAGCTGGAGACATCAGACAGTTCCAATTTACTTGACTGAATAGTTACCTAGGAAATGTTAGACAGGAAAATCCTAATTTAATTTCTGGTAACTACAGAACTGACCCCCAATCACTCTCACTTGATTCCCCCTCAACCACCTAACTAATTCCATAAAACCATAAGACATAGGAGCATAAATTAGGCTATTCAGCCCATCGAGTCTATTCTGCCATTCAATCATGGCTGATAAGTTTCTCAACCCCATTCTCCCGCCTTCTCCCCGTAACCTTTGATCCCCTTACCAATCAAGAACCTACCTATCTCGGTCTTCCCTGACCTGCTCCGACTTGGCTCCCCCCGACCACTCAAATATTCCCCTGACCGGACATGACTACTCCTCCACTACCTTACCCACCTGCCACCTCATCTACCTGCCACCTTACCCACCTGCCTTCCTACCCACCTGCCGCCCTACCTGCACCTACCATCTGTGACAATTATATAGTTCCTGGTTCCTGTTAATATTTTAGAGGTAATCCTTTGTTCTGGAAAGATTGAAGCTTAACTGTAGAAAATGGGATAAATGCAACTAAAACAGCTTGGAGCCTATTACATTTATAAAGTTGGGGCAGGTTGTCATAAAGAGTTTAACAGCTGGAAAGATAAGAGCCATAAAACAGCAGGTGGGCTTGCTTAGTTGGTGAAATTTTAAAGATGGGATAATTGGCTTGGAGATCAGGTTGAGGACAGATCAGAGCAGGCTACATTGTCATGAAGATGGGTGAAGCTCAAGGAAGTCCTTTGATTTCAAGCTATTTGCTGGGAGAGTGAGTGTTCTGCAGCAGGGGAAGATGCTCCATGCTGAAAGGTGCAGCTGTTAGCTGGCTCCAGCAAGTTAGGGCTCAGAAAAGCCCCGGAAGTGATTCAGTGCAGCTGAGGATGCAGTTTGGACCTCGTGTGGCTTGCAGCTCACAGAGAAGCCCTGGGAGCTTGTTAGCAGGCTCTTTGGTGCAGTTATGGCTCAGGAGGACACTGCGGCAGCTGAGAAGGTAGTGGAAGGTCACCAGTGCCCTGTTTGAGAGGTTTAGGCCTCAGAGGAATCCCTGGGAGCCATGTATAGCTCAGTGCAGCCAGGAACCTAGCGTTCAGTGAAACCCAGGGGCAGTGCCAGCTTAGGTGAAGGTAGGAGTCTGCAAAAGAGTTGGATTTGTGCTGGTAATTCGAGGCGAGAGTGCAGCTTTATGAATCCCATAGAATGCAGTCTCAGGAGAAGAAGCTAAACCATTGGGAGGTGAGCAGCCATTGAGGCAATCTGAGCTAGAGGAGCTTTTGAGGGAATTCAGAGGCTGGATCTTCTAAAGTGAGAAGTTGAAATCCCACCTGAGGGAGACAGAATTTTGATGAGATTTTGTGACTCACAATGGTCACTGACATCTGGGTGTGTTGCTGACAAATTGGCCTGTCTTACTCGCATCAGCGGTTTAATATGTGGTGTGATGTGTTCAACCACTATTTGCCTGTTAATTCACATTCACTTCATGTTAATTCTGAATGTTGGAGTATACAATTGATATTATTGATTGTTTTACTTTTCTGTCTTTGTGTGGTAAAGTTTATTTTCTTTGTTTAAAACTGTGGGATTTTACAGCTTTGTCCTCCTAGTGGGTAACTGTGATGTCAAACTTTACCTACTTTAAACAAAATGTTACTGGTCCCCAATCAAATTATAACACATCCTTCTCATCTTTGACCCTACCTACCTAACATTCTACCCAACTACCACCTCACCAACCTGCCACCCTACCCACTTACCCATTTAAATCGCCACCTACCCACCATACCATTTTATATGCTAGTCTTGTGGCCTAATCGAAAGTAGAAATGTTTCCGTCTTATCGTGAGTAACTCTGGTCTCACTCATGTGGGTTATTTCAAACTACGTTATTTACATTATGTACACCATATACAAGATGTGCTACTAGTTAGGCACATCTCTCTTGAGTGCAGGCTATTCCATCTGCTCTATATATTCTCTAGTACATGACTGCTGTTGCTACTGTTACACCATTATACATATCACTAACTCATTACCACAACTATTAACTTATTGTACTACACCTGCCCGAAGTATAATGTCAACTACGTTAATACCAATATTAAACTATTTCTTAAACTATTTACATTACCACCCTACCACCACTTCCCGGCAAAGTCCAAAGTTCACAAGTTAAAGTGTCTGTGGTGCCTTCACAAGTCTCCCTGACCTCATTACTGTTTAGTAATGTTCAGTGGTGATCCTGAACTGGTTTGTGGGATGGGTAAGCATTCTACAAGTTGATTGATGTATTTTTCAGACATTCGCTCCAAAGTGGATGGTAAACAAACGTATATGTTCTTGTAGGCGATAATGAGATCAGGGCTTTTCTATTTCTTCATAAACACCTCATGATGTTTGGACAAGGTAGGAACATGGTTGTCCGTTGGAGGACTGTGTCTTCAGATTTTGATCCTGAATTCAAACCTTTTGTCCCAATATTAAGGCTAAAGTTTTACCAATTCTTCTGTTTCTCATGTAGGCCATTCTCCATGTTCCTCACTCTTTTATGGTTGGCAGCCGTAACGTTGGGTTAGGGTTTTGTTGCAGCAAAGAGACTTGTGTTTTCAGCCGTCGAGCCATGAGCAGTTCACCAGTGAAAAGCCATTACTTAAAGCCTAGCAGGGCTGAAGTGCAGTCACAGTTCGTGGCCATTAACACCGCAATGGTTTTCACGGCTCATTCAGCCTCTCTATTGGTCTCTGAGTGGAGAGGAGAGCTGGAAACATGGATGATCTCACAGTAGTTTTTTTGATGTGTTCATTCACGAATTCTGGCCCGTTATCCGAAACAATTTTATCCGGAAACACCATGCATGGAGAATATGTTCTGTAATGCCCTTATCACAGTCTCTGCTGTCATAGTGTGGAGTCTGGTAACTTCAAACAACCTAGAGTAATAGCCAACAGTAACAAGGTATGCTTTTCCACAAAAGTCAAGGAGGTCAAGTCCTAGTTTTTTCCAAGGTCCATCTGGGAAGTGGTTTAGGAATAAAGGCTCTGTGGTTGGCTAGCTAATAATTACGTAAGAGTGGCAGGACAATACAAAATCTTGAATTGCCTTCGAAATGCCTGGCTACCACACAGATTGACGTGCATGTCTCTGCACTTTGTTATTCCCAGGGGCCCACCATAGATTCTATGGAGAATCTCCTTAAGAAACGGTGTGGATCATTCACTATCATTAGATGCTTTCGTTGCTCATGATATTTTCATACAAGCGGGTCAGTTGGTTTGCATTTTGACCAGTTTTGGCAAAATTTCCTGACTTGGGTACACTCCATATCCCCCGTCTATGCTTTTTGGACCAGGTTACATCCCTTAAGCTGCTACACTGGTCTGCCTATTTACCTGCAGGGGTTTGACACACCCACTGCTGCCAAAAGTTAAAGAGGAAGTCAACGTTTGGAGAATCTCTCTGCTGCTCATGCCACTGCCAAAGTTTCCGTCTCTATGGTTGCATAGCGTTGTTCTGTTTCTGTCAACACCATGGGGGTAAAGTATACAGGCTTTCTGTTGACATTCTTCTGGATCTGAATGAGTACATCTCCAAGGCCTGTGGGGGATGTATCAGTGACCACCACCATGAGCCGGCATGTGTGAAGAGTTGAGCCTTTATACACCAATATACGTTGATTTGCTCAATACCTCAAAACCACTGTTGGCTCTTTTGTAAAAGATCTCTGAAAGGTTTGGTAATAGTGGTTACATTTGGAATAAATTTTCCAACCTGATCGACTACTCTGAGGAAGCTCTGGACATCAGTAACACACTTTGGTTGTGGAAAGTCAATGATGGCTTTCGTTTTTTGAGGGTCTGCCTTTGAATGATGTGTCCCCAAGAATTTGAGAGTGGTTTTGGTAAATTCACATTTCTCATCCAAGGTGAGACTTGCCTTTTGTAGCATCTCGAGAACTTCCCAAACAGCGTGATCATGCTCCTGTCTTGTGGCTCCATAGGTAAGGATGTCATCCGTATACCATATTACTTCTTATTTACCTTCTAGAATATTCAACATGAAATGCCTCCAAAGCTGATGATGTCCCAAAGGAAAGATGGTTAAAACAGAAGCATCTGAACGTAACCAGCCTGGATTCCTGGTCGAGGGGTACTTGCCAAAATCCACTATTAGCGTTGGGTTCTAATGAGGAGGAAACTGCTGGCAAGTTTTGTCAAGCTGTCATCCACTGATGCCATGGGATAGATTACTCTGGACAGCTTTGTTTAACTATGTGAGATCTACACAAAGCCTGAGCTGACCGTTCAGCTTGAGGTCCGGTATGAATCCAAACATCACCCTGTTAGCACTGTGATGGGTGATGTGTCACCTCTATATAACATTCTGTTGAGTTCCTCTTTAACTTTTCGCAGCAGTGGGTGTGGCCCCCCCCTGGAGGTAAATAGGCAGACCAGTGTAGCAGTCTAAGGAATGTAATCTGGTAATCCTGTCTGAGTTTACTGAGCCCCCGAAAGAGCTGTTGGAATTCTTGGTGGGATTCATTCCCATTATCTTGTTGAAAGACTTTGTCCACTTTTTGCAGAACGTCCATTTGCATGCACACATTCCGGCTGAGTAAAGAGATGCTTTGATTTTTCAAGGTATGGAGGGTCTCTGTAATCTGTCACCCTTTATGGTGAAGTGTGGCAGTTATCTGAGCTTTTACTTGCAGGTTCATACCACCTAGACCTTGAAGTTTAATGTTTGATGGCTGGATAGTAACTGTGTTGAGCAATGCTTGATGATCAACCAGTATTGTAACGTCAGCTCCAGTGTCAAGTTTAAAGTCAGTTCAAAAGCCTTTAACTTCCAAAAGTGATGGATCAAAAGTCTTGTTCATGGTCCTTTACTTCCCCAAGGGAGGATATGCAAATAGGAAATCACCCATTATCAATGGGAACCTTGTAAATATTCAAAATAGATCACTGCATGCAATTTAAATGAAATTTGCTGGGATTTATTCCAACCTCTCCGATTAAAGGAAACTGATTTGAATCTCCCATGCCTTCAGTAACCTGCCTGTTGAATGTTGGTAATTTTAACATGACTTACCTGACTCACTGTGAGAGCTCTTCTGAATTGTACCAGAGTGAATCACAAGGAGCTGCATTGGTCTTGGAGATTGTTTTTTCTCTCTGCATTCAGACTTGATAATCTGACACCCTGAGAGGCGGAGTCTGCGATAGGAAGTGACCAAGCCTAAGTAAGGAATGGGGGCTGGAGTAGGTGAGTCAGCCCATTGAACCTACTCTGCTATTCAGTAATATCATGGCCGATCTGATTGTGGCCTTAATGTCATTTTTTTATCTGTTCCTCACAACCTTTGGCTCTCTTGTAGACCCAAAATCTGCCTACATCAGCTGTAAATATATTCAATAACCCAGCCTCCACCTCACCCTGTGGAAGAGAGTTCCACAGACTAATGACCCTCTGAGAAAAGAGATACCTCCTCATTTCTGTCTTAATTGGGAATTCCGTTATGTTGAAACTGTGCCCACTAGTTCTAGATTCCCTCTCAGCATTTACCCTGTCAAGCCCGCTGAGTATCTTTCAGTTAGATCACCTCTTACTCTTCTAAACCCCAAAGAGTGTAGGCCCAACCTGTTCAACTTTTCCTCATTAGATGATCCCTTCATCCCAGGAATCAGCCTAGTCAACATTCTCTGAACTGAATCCAAGGCAAGTATATTTGTCCTTACGTAAGGAGACCAAAGCCGTAAACAATGCTCTAGTGTTGTTTGGCAAATACCCTATACAGTTGCAGCAATGCTCCAACCCTTTGCAATAAATGCTATCATTCCCTTTACCTCCCTAAATATTTGTGGTGCTGCATGCTAACCTACTGTGATTCACTGTAAGGACACACAGATCCTCTATGTCATGTTTCTGAAATCTATCCCCATTTAAATCATTTTCTTTTTTCTATTCTCCATGTCAAACCTCATATTTTCCCACATTATACTCCATATGCCAAATTTTTGCCCACTCACTTAACCTAGCTGTATCATTTTACAGACTCTTTGTATCCTCTTCCCAATTGCTTTCCTACTTATCTTTGTGCCATTAGCAAATTTAACACCAATCTAAGGGGTTGGTGCCATCGACAGAACACCCACAATGAGTATGTAGAAGCAAATCTGTTAGAAGCAAGAGTCTGAAAACCTAGCTAAGAGGGAGGCATGCTGAGTATTGGTAGCAATGTGTTATGGCACAGCAGATGGTAAATGCTAAACTGTTCAAATCCCAGAGGGAAACTTGAAACAATTGCCACAACTATTTTACAATTTGTACTTAGAGATGCGTGCCTTGAATTCAATAGTAATAAGACCAATGAGTCTTAAAGGCTTTCTTACAAACTAAATTATACCTTTTATTAATAGAAGAACTGATTTTAAGCACATACATAGGTTAAGAAATTATTACCATGATAATTTGTCAATCCCCTAATTAATCTAACTCCCAGTTACACTTCCATTAAGGCAACAGTAAAACACATAGATCTAAACAGACCCAGGCAAAGCACACACCCTGGATAGTTGAATTCAAAATATGTTTTTGTCAGCTTCAGTTCCTTGTAGACAGCAGCTTGACGGTTAGATTCTAGAGGCTTTTCACACTTGTTAGATCTTAGAACGCCTTCTTTTTTACACAACCTTCTCTCATTTATACATAATTTCCCCTTTGAATGCAAATTCCTGTTGTTTACTATGTCTTTGGACTTTCCGTCTCTCATAGTAAAAAATCTCTCATAGTACCAATTTTGCCAGTAATATTTGGGAAAAATAAACACACTGTTTCTTAACTTCTCCTGGTTAGTTGAAACATTTCACCCCCTCCTTTGAATTCAAGCTCATCTGGTTTATTTAAAAATGCAAATATTCCCATTACGCCTTACATTCTAAAACTTCCCCCATGTTTACCTACTTAACAATTCAAGCCTATTTTATCTTCTGATACATCAAAACCTTCAGACCAGCTGCCTTTAATTCAAAATCTGGAGTTAAACGCCTCATGATGACCCTGAAACCATTGCCGATTGCTGTAAAAACCCATCTGGTTCACTAATGTCCTTTAGGGAAGGAAACCTGCTGTTCTTGCGTGGTCTGGCCTACATGTGACTCCAGACCCACATCAATGTGGTTGACTCTTAAACGCTCTCTGAACAAGGGCAATTAGGGATGGGCAATAAATGCTGGCCTGAGCCAGCGACACCCACATCCCATAAACAGATAAAGAGGAAAGCTAGTTCCATATTCCCGTCAGTTCCTGGATAATTCCTAAATTCTTAATTCGCTCTGTCAGTGTCGCGCTCATGTTTATGCTGGCCTAGCCCAAAAGTACAAATAGTTTCTCCACTGCCACCCTATTGAAACCCTTCCTAATACTAAAGACTGTCTTTTAGGAACATGGGAACCAGAATAGGCTACTTATTCCCTTGAGCCTGTTCTTGCCATTCAATGAGGCCACGGCAGACCTGTGACCTAACCTGCCTTTGTCCCACATCCCTTTATACCTTTGGCAAGCAAAAATCTATCAATCTCGCATTTAAAATTAACAATTGATCAAACACCATTTGCCATTTACAGCAGAGAGTTTCAAACTTCCACCACGCCTTGTGTGCAGAAGTGCTTCCTAATTTCACTCTTGTCAGGCCTGGCTGGCCCTTCTAATTTTTGATTATACCCCTAATCCTGGGCTTCTCAACCAGTGGAAATAGCTTGTCTCTATCTGCCCTATCAGTTCCCTTTAATATCTTAGAAACTTTGATCAAATCACTGCTTAAATCTTCTAAATTCCAGAGAGGCTGCTCTTCTCCAGAGAGATAGAGCCCAAGTTTCAAGCTCAATCTTTCCAGATAGTTCCATCCTCTCGATGCCAATCCTTTCTGCAATAAATCTGATATATCCTTGCAGGTTTTTAATTATGTGGAGATCAAGCCTATGCACAGTGCGGCCTTACCAAGATCCTGTTTAAATTTAACATTATCTCTTTCCTTTTGTACTTTATTCTTTTAGAAATGAACCTTCAGCACATTGTTTGCACCTATTTCTGCTGGGAGAGAATTCACTCAAAAACAGCCTAAAAAAAAAATCACAGTAGCTTTGTTCGAAAGTCTTTAGATGTGACAATTCATTTCCATGATGTCAGATACGTGGCTGATTAAAAAATGAAATTTAAAAAAAAAAGGTGTTATATGACTTCAGTTCTGATGTTTACTCTGAAGATTAAATTTTATTACAAACTGTGTTAATAGCTTGCCTTCGAAGTCAGCTTTGCCCAGCAGGCTCTCAGAATCTATCCCTGAGCCGGTGTTATAAATGGCACACAGTGTTCCTGGGTTAGGCAAGTGAAACACCAGGCAGGGTTCCTCGTGTGGTTTGGATGGTCACTACCCTGTGAGGCTAAAGGCTGCCAGTTCAAGTCCCGCTCCAGAGACTTTAACACAAAATCTAGGCTGACAGTTCAGTGTATATCTGTGGAGCATATTGTAATAGTGGAGCATGTTGTTATACTGCCCTCTCCTTAGGGAAGTGTACATAAAATTAGTTCAATAACAGCTCCTTGCTGGGAGCTCACATGTGAGTCTGACTCCAAGAAAAGTTTTTTTTTGGGTCTGAAGAAAAGCTATACAGGCTCAAAACGTTAAGTCTGTTTTTCTCGTCACAGATGCTGACTGGCCTGCTGAGTTTTACCAGCATTTTCTGTTTTTATTGCAAAGTGTAGCACTTCCAGATTACATTCTCACATTAAGGAAACTCTCTCGCCAAAGTAAGTATGGCGCAAACTTAGAATTCAGCCTTGGGGACATGTCTGTAGGAGGCCTCAAGAACAATAAAATCCAGGCCAAACTTTTGAGTGAA
Source organism: Isurus oxyrinchus (assembly GCA_026770705.1). Classification (NCBI taxonomy): domain Eukaryota; kingdom Metazoa; phylum Chordata; class Chondrichthyes; order Lamniformes; family Lamnidae; genus Isurus; species Isurus oxyrinchus. The sequence goes on from JANJGN010000008.1 coordinate 6,580,750, forward strand.
GACAATAAACTCACAGGGGAGAAATCCACCCCCCCTCCCCCCCCACCACCCCGCCCCCCCCCCATCCGTCTGAGGTCCGGGCAGGAGTGGGTGCAGGCGCATAGCCGATCACTGCCCGCATTCAGCTGCGAGCTGCCATTTTATGTGGGCGGGCCAGTTAAGCACCGCCCAGCATGGCGCCCACCCCGAAGGGCTGGGCGCTCCCTGTGTGGGTGTGGGGGGGGGCGGTGGGGTGGTGGGGGAGGAGGCGGATCGGGGCCTGCGCTCTTCCACGCATGCGCACGATAGAGCGCAGAAATGTCCCCGAGACACGGGGCTGCCTCAGGGAGATTAGTTTGATTTAGAAAAATTTAAAGAAAGAAAAAAAAAAAAATTTAAGACATGTTCCCTCCTGTGACAGTGTCACACGAGCTGGGACATGTCAACCAGCGTTAATAAAAACGTTTTGTTCAATTTATAAACACTTCCTGAAACCTCCCTTATCCCGCCCGTGGATGAGGTTTCATGAAAAACGCAGAGGCCGCCTGGACTTTTCGCACCTCCCCCCCCCGCCAGCAACACAATCTGCAACCCTCCCCCCCCCAGCCCCGCCCCCCCCGCCAACCTTGACGTTGGACAGGCAGCTCCATTAACTATGTCAATGGATATTTAAATGGCCCAAATAGGCCTTTGACAGGTCGGCAAGCGCGCAGCCGACTCCGGTGTGCGTGCCCGCCGAGCTGAAAATCGGAACGACACGCGACGATGTCAGGAAGCAACGCCCGACGACATCACCGCGCGTCATTTTACGCACCCCGCCCGCACACCCCCCTCCCCCACCCCCCCCCCCCCCCACCCCCAACGCCAACCTGATGATTCTGGCCACAGCGAAGGAGGCCTGGGATGAGGTCATGACCATGGAAGTGGCCAATGTACAGAATTGCAAATTGCCAGGGTGCTCCTTCCCTGAGCCAACAAGGGAGGCCCATCGGACCTCAGCAGGGCCCAGGTCATGGTGGCCAAGTTCATAGTTTCAGAGTCAGGGATGTAGGTGCTACTGTTGCCATGGTAGCCACCAATGTTTTAAATGTCCGCGGTTCCAGTCCAGGTGAGAAAGTTGGTCATATTCAGATGACATGGTAAGAGTCGGGGGAAACAGTAATGCTGTAGGGCCAGGTAAAGATCCAGGTCACAGCCTTTCACCAGGTCAAAGCCAGGGTAGACCTAAAACATAGGGAGAGAGGAAGTATTAAGGGGATGGGCATCCTTGAAAGTGGATAAATCACCAGGGCCGGATGAAGAGTTCCCCAGGTTGTTAATAGAAGCCAGGGAGGAAATGGCGGTCCTGACCATTGTTTTCCAATCCTCACTGTACACGGGTGAGGTGTTGGAGGATTGGGGGGTCTGTTAACATCGTACCTCTGTTCAAAAAGGGACCGAGGGATAAGCTGAATAATTACAGGCCAGTCAGTCTGACCTTGGGGGTGGGCAAATTATGGGAATCAATTCTGAGAGACGGGATCCATCGTCACTCAGAAAGGCAGGGATGAATCCAGGATAGTCAGAGTTTTTCCAGGAATTTTTGATTTTGTTTTGGATTTCCAGCATCCGCCGTTTTTTTTTTGCTTTTTATCTTAGTGTCGAAACGTTAACTGTGTCACTCTCCGCGGGATGCTGCCAGACCGGCTGGGTTCTTCCGGGTGTTTTTGTTTTTGTTTTGGATGTACGAAGGGAAGATCGTGTTTGATTAATGTCACTGAATGCTTTGCGGGGGCAACAAGGAGGTTTGATGAAGGTGATGCAGTGGATGTGGTCTAACACGGGGCAGAATCTTCGGCTGGGTGAGCAGGGGTGAGACCCTCTCGCTGACACCAATAATGACACGCGGTGAAGTTGGGTGTGTGTCCTGACATCACTGTGCGTCATTCAGATATTGGGTTTGGTGGTTGCGCACACAGAGAGTCCCGCCAAACTCTCAAAGATCTATTAAGGCCATTTAAATTCCAGTTGAAATACTCAATTGAGCTGCCCGTCCAACCATAAGGTGGCGGTGGTGGGGGGGGGGAGGGTGGGGGGGTGGTGGGGAGGAGGGTTGGGGGGGGGGGGGTGGGGGGGGTGGTGGTGGGGTGGGGGTGTAGGTGAAGAGCTCAGGCGGCCTTCGCATTTATCACGGAACCTCATCCACGAGCGGGATGGAGGTTCCATGAAGATTTTAAAGCATTAATAGAAATTTTTAATAAAATTCATTGACGTGTCAGGGTTCATGTGGCATGAGGCGGTGAGGACAGGTCTATAAATGGCTAAGTAGGCATGTGGAATCCTTTACAAAAACGGAATGACCTGGAAAAACACAGCAGGTCTGGCAGCATCGGCGGAGAAGAAAAGAGTTGACGTTTCGAGTCCTCATGACCCTTCGACAGAACTTGAGTTCGAGTCCAAGAAAAAGTTGGAATATAAGCTCCCTTATTAGCCGAGATATGGTGGGGGGAGCGGGTTTGGCTGCTGGTGGGCACGAACCCGATCGGTGCCCGTGATCAGGTCCGCGCTGCCATTTTAGGCGGGCGGGCCAATTCATGCCCAGCATGCCTCACGACTCCCATGCTTAACTGGGGTGGGCAGGCGGCGGTGGGAACGCTCAGCCCGCCGGGTCCCATGGCAACCGGGCGGCCTGTATAAGGGAAGTCCTGGCAGCCTCGGAAAGGAATGGCTGGGCGAAGGGCTCAGCGGAGGGGCTACGGAGGTTATTCAAGTCCGGAGAGTAGGCCTTCGGGGTAGGCCAGTCTGGAGGAGGGTGGGGCGAAGGGGGTCAAGCCAGGCCTCAGGGTAGGGCTGGGGGTGAAGGCCAGGTCAGAGGGTAGACCACCGGGGCAGTCCAAGCTGGAGGATGGGCTATTGGGGCAGGCCAGTCCGGAGGGTAGACCATCGGGGCAGTCCAAGCCGGAGGATGGGCTATTGGGGCAGGCCACTCCGGAGGGTAGACCATCGGGGCAGTCCAAGCCGGAGGATGGGCTATTGGGGCAGGCCAGGTCGGAGGGTAGGACACCGGGCTGCCATTGTGCCCCTCGTTTTTCTGATCTCTGCCTTGCTGCCCTCCTCGAGGAGGTGGCAGCGCAACAGGAGTGCTAGTTCCCCAGGGCAGGAGGAAGAGGCCCCCCCATGTGACCAAACGTGCCTGGGAGGAGGTGGCGGAGGTGGTGAGCTCCCGCAGTGTGGTGCAGGGCACCTGGATCCAGTGTCTCAAGTGCTTCAATGAATCATTGCGCTCATGAAGGGTGAGGGCAATGTTGTCACTGGTCACTTAACCCAACAGGTAGGCTTTCCCCCCTGGTGCCCTCAGCCCCCAAGTCTGATGGTAGTGACCACATTGAATCATTGACGGCCTGGGTTCTTCACTGGGTGGGCAGCAGATATTGCCCATGCCGAGGTCACCCTGGGAGGGTGGTGAAGAGATGGGTTCTGCCCCCGCACCGTGTGTTACACTGAGACCGACATGACTGTCCTGGGGATAACCTGGAGGAGCTGCACCTGGGCGCAGAGCTGGAACTCCAGGGGGTAGGATTTTGCCATCGATGAGCAGGGGGTGGGTCCGCTCGCTGAGGCGTAAAATGATGCGCGATGATGTCAGGCGGAACCCCTGATGTCATCCCCGCCCCATTTAAATTTTCAGGAAGGCGGGGGCGCAACCAAATCAGCTGCGGACCCGCCGACCTCTCAATTACCAACTGAGGCCATCGACAAGATCATTGAAACAATGAAAGGACCTGCCCGTCCAACCTTAAGGTTGTCGGGTCGGCCAGGAGTCCCAGCGGGAATAGAGAAAACAGGAAACCTCATCCAGCGGCGGGACGAGGTTTCATGCAGGGTTTTAAAAAGTTTAATAAAGTTATTGTGTAAATTATCAACATGTCCCATCTCATGTGACATTGCCGCCTGAGGGGGACATGTTAGGGAATTTTTCTATTTTCATATTTTTCACAGTGTAAGTGACCTCCCTGAGGCAGCACTTAGCCTCAGGGAGAGTGGCGGTGCTCATGGGGTTGCTCTCTGAACAGCAAGCCCTCCCATTGGCATTGACCTCAGCTGGTCAGTGCCAGTGTGAGAGACGTTCTGGGCAATCAGTTTCCCAGTTTGTTGCCCATCCATCCACGGTGAGCAGGGAGGCCCGAAGCGACCTCACATCGGCGCAGCAGCTGCCTGGCGTCTCTGCGGGCACCTCTTAGGGCACCCCAGGTGAGGGTGGCAGTTCCTCCACCCCTCTGCCAATGACTGTTGCATACAGTGTGGCTGTGACGACTGGGGTGATGCCAGCAGTGGAACTGGCAGCTCCCTCCCAGGCGGGGCCAGCACAAGCTCCACGGGCCAGAGGACGACCTCCAAGGTCATCGAGGCCAACGGGACAGCAGGGTCAGCAGCTGGCTCAGATACCACTCCCAGCGAGGGGGCGGCAACAAGACGCAGCGCCCGGAAACATAAACAGACGTCACCTTATGCACACCACGGGTTTATCACTGGTGATTTTGTGTTGGCCCGAGATGAGGCCTTTATGATTTGGTTTGAATTGGAACACCATTTTGTTTCATTAAGTTTCTTTGCCTGTGATATTAAATTCAGACATATCACCGTGGCTGAGTGTGCCTCTTTTCTTCTGCATGTGGATGGTTTCCAAAAATGTTAGGAGTGCTTTGTGGGACATTCAGCTTTATTAACGAGGCCCTTAGTTTCTGTTCCTAACCAGGGAGATTTGGCATTTATTTATTGATTATGGAGCCTACAGCCCAGGCTTTGGTGTTCTAGCTGAAGGTTCATTGGATTAAAGCCTCCTGGGTGTCCCTGCCTCCCTGGAGTATGCCCGGGTCAGCGTCTACCCCCTCAGCATTTCCCTGTGTGTGCTCATCTTCGGACTCACTGCTGGACTCATCGTGTGCAGCCGCAGCCACTGAGTCAACGTCTTCATCGTCCACAGTGTCTCCCCCTTTCTAGCGTAAGATTGTGGTGAGCGCAGCATGCAACCACTATCAGCGACACTCGATCTGGGGGTACTGGAGTGCGCCCCCTGAGCGGTCCAGGCATCAGAAGCGCATCTTGAGAAGACCGATGGCTCTCTCCACCACAGCCCTTGTGGTGCCGCGGCTCCTATTGTACCGCTGCTCAGCTTCTGTTCTTGGATGGCGGAGAGGCGTCATGAGCCACCTTCTGAGGGGATAGCCCTTGTCACCCAGCAGCCATCCATCCAGCCGGGCTGGAGCACTGAAGAGCTCCGGCACCTGGGAGTGTCTGAGGATGTAGGTGTTGTGGGAGCTGCCTGGGTACCTTGCACAGACTTGTAGAATCTGCATCCTGTGGTCACACACTATCTGCACGTTCATGGAGTGGAAGCCCTTCCTGTTGACGAAGGCACCGGGCTCACCTGCTGGCACCTTGATGGCCACATGTGTACAGTCTATAGCACCCTGGACACGGGGGAAGCCAGCAATGGCCGCGAAGCCTCTGGCTCACTGTGTCTGACTTGCCTGGTCCCAATGGAAATGGATGAAGATCAATGCCCGTCTGAACAGAGCGTCTGTAACCTGCTTGACACAAGTGTGGACAGCTGATTGGGAGACACCGCAAAGATCACCCACCAAGCCCTGGAAGGAGCCAGAGGCATAGAAGTGGAGGGCAGCTGTGACCTTTAGAGCCACTGGCATGGGGTGTCCACCCACACAGTTCACTGAGATCTCAGACCCAATCATCTGACAGATATAGTTGACTGTCTACTTTGAGAGACGGAACCTCCTTTGGCACTGCACCTCAGACATATTGAGGAAGCTGCTTCACTGCCTGTAACCCCTGGCAGCAGGATAGTGGCATCTTCTGCGGCCCCTTCCACCTTGGACTACCTCTTGTGCTTGTGCCTCTCCTCCCAAAGGTGGCTCCCCTGGAGGCTGAAGGTTCACTCCTGGCCTCCTCCCCCTCTAGCCCTCCCTTCCTCCTCAGAGGAGCTGCTGCCAGTGGACAGTTCAGCTCCCATTCCCAGGCTAAGGGAAGGCTTCCTGAAACCTGCAGGTCCAAAAAAAGATTCCTCACTGCAGAGTGCGGACCTGAAGGCTGTGAGTCCAGACCAAGCAGCTGGTGTGTGTTTTGAAGTATTGCAGGCCACACAGGCAATTTTCAGTAACTTTGAAACCTCACTATCTGACAGAGCACACTTGCAACCCCACTGAGCCCTCTTATCCCGCCCGTGGATGAGGTTTATACAAATGTCTCCTACCCGCCTGCCCGTTGTGCCCATGCGCCAACCTGAAGATCGCACGGGTGCCGAAAAATCACCATCGATTGGTGAGTCAAGGGCCTTAAGTGGCCCGTTAATTAATGGCGGGTGCACAGCGGAGATCATCGCATGTCCGCTCAACGAAATATCGCGATGGTGTGCGGTGACGCCGGGACACTCACCCAACGTCACCGTCCGCCATTTTACACATGGGTGTGCGGGGCCCTCCCCACACACCAACAGGAAAGTTCCGGTTATAGAATAAAAGAGCAGGGAGGTTATTCTGGAACTGTATAAATCATTAGTCAGGCCACCACTTGAGTACTGCGTGCAGTCCTGGTCATCGCATTACAGAAAGGATGTCGTTCCATTCGAGAGGGTAGAGAGGAGATTTACGAGGATGTTGTCAGGACTGGAAAGTTGCAGCTACGAGGGAAGATTGGATGGGCTGGGTTTGTTCTCCTTGGAACAGAGGAGGCTGAGGGGAGTTCTGATTGAGATGTCCAAGATTGTGAGGGGCCTGGACAGAGTGGACAGGAAGGGTCCATTTCCCTTGGCAGAGAGGTGAATGACTAGAGGGGCGTAGATTTAAAGTGTCATTTGGAAGTACAGGACTTGAGTATTGCTGAAAAAAAACGACATGTCAACAAACATAATTTGTGATTTAAAAATTAGTACATCAAGGGCAACTGAGCATTGAGCAAACATGGGGATTTGAATTCTTCTGGAGTAGCATTGTAAATTCATTGGTGAAGATATTTTCTGTTCAATATTTATAATGCAGTCTCAACTTGTTCATGAAGAACGCGCTTAATGATAACGCTAGAGGCAGTGACAGGAGCAACATGGATTGCAAACCATTTTCAGCATGGGGCCTTTGTATTTACTTAAAGAATGGCACACATGAACCAGTCCTGACAACATCCTCGTAAATCTCCTCTCTACCCTCTCGAATGGAACGACATCCTTTCTGTAATGCGATGACCAGGACTGCACGCAGTACTCAAGTGGTGGCCTGACTAATGATTTATACAGTTCCAGAATAACCTCCCTGCTCTTTTATTCTATGACCGAAACTTTCCTGTTGGTGTGTGGGGAGAGCCCCGCACACCCGTGTGTAAAATGGCGGACGGTGATGTTGGGTGAGTGTCCCGGCGTCACCGCACACCATCGCGATATTTCGTTGGGCGGACACGCGATGATCTCCGCTGTGCACCCGCCGTTAATTAACGGGCCACTTACGGCCCTTGACTCACCAATCGACACTGATTTATTTCTTCCACGCTACCATGAATCACAGTTCCACTATTACCGATTAACCACAAAGTGATTTGCAGTCATTTGTTCTTTGCAGCTCTCTCACGGTCAGGATGGGCCATGTCACCGCTGCAATTAACATCTGAATCTGTGACAAACTGGAGGTCTAGACTGAAAGCAAAACCTTCTGGTTAGGCACAGGAGTACGGTCCGCATCCGAAAGATGGAAACACGGCAGCTTATTGTCCTTGGTGGGACCCCGGTCCCCAGAATTAACATGAGCAAGAAAGTGGGTACTGAGATAGCTGGAGGTCAAGAAACTAGAATTTCCACTCAGCCGTTACAATGGTGAAATCTCCCCTGAGTATTATGGGTTGCAACAATATAAAGGAGTGGACGAAAAGTCTGACAAATCTTCTAAAACATGTTCCTTGAGAAAGGGAATTTTGATTTTGCATGAATGATTAATCAGAGGGAATGTTTGCAAAGATGTAGTAATTTAGAGGAATCTTTACCATCGCTCCACCAGTCAATTCTTTTGGAAATGCTAGGAATATAGGGACACAAGGAGGACCTTAGCCTTTTTATCATAAACGCCGTTGAATTAGATCCTTGTTGATCTGAATCTTAACCCCATCTATCCTCCATGGCTCCAGATCTTTGCTGATAAGAATTCTACCAATCTCAATTTTTGAAATTTTCCATTGACCCTCCCAGCCTCAAAACGCTTTTTGGGGGAGAGAATTCCACATTTCCTCTTCCCTTTTAGTGACGAAGTGCTTCCTGACATCATCCCTTAATGTCTCTAATATTTAATATCATTCCCCCTTGTATTAAACTGCACCCACCCCCATTTCAAGAGGGAATAATTTCTTTCTATCAGTTCTTTTAGTCATCTAAAAACACCTGTTAGATCACCCATTATTCTGTTAGTGTGATTTTTTTAACTATGTTCTTGTCCAATGAGCAATGAGCATATCAATGCATGTGTGATACCCATCTGGATATTTTAACACTTTAACCTATGGGGTGAATGAAGCTATACTGTGGCCCTTGTCACTCTCACTCCAAGGAAGTACAGGTCAGAGAACTGGCACTATCTAGGCCAGGATTGGCCAGGAGTCTCCAGGCATTGAAGGTGAATCTCCAGGACACTGTTGGGTGCAACTCTGGAGAAAAATGATTGGGATATTAAAATGGTTTGTTTTTTTTTTTGTCATTTCCTTTGAACATTTATCTTTATCAGATATAAAAATATTGAAAATGGGAAAAACAGTCAAGCATCATCCAATTGGGTAATGAGTCTTTTTGTTTTCCAGTTGGAGGAGGAAGGCAACACATCACAAGGGTGTGTGTGTGTTGGCTGACTAATGGCTGGAGTTTCAAGGAAAGACATATGATGAAACCTCCAGGAACAAATTTAATCACAGTTGGCAACTCTAGTTACAATCCTATCTTCAATCTGTACATCTTCCCAGCACAGCAACCCACTGGGATTTGAATTGACCCTTAAAGCTATGGGTAACTGTTATTGAGTTTTGATGAAAGGCCATCAACCTGAAACAATAGCAATTTCTCACTCCACAGATGTTGCCTATATTTACAGCATTTTCTGTGTTCATTTATTGTAGATGAGTCTCCCATTAGCTTTTCCAAGCTTCCCTCCCTCTCTGCTATTCTGCTGTAATCATTTACACCTTCTCTGGTCATATATTTTGATTCTACACTTGTCTCATTATCCTTGTGCCTTGCGTTACGGGCAGGAGGAGGTTAACTTAAACAGCGCTCATTTCTCCTCTCACCAACCGTCCATAAACAGGAAAGTGTTTTGAGTTGTTTCCCTCTTTCTGAGCGGTGGTGTGTTTCCAAACCCCTGGTTTTTGGCATGATCCAATTTTCTATTAATAACCCCACAGCAAACTTGAGATAGGATGAACTAAAAGGGTTAGTTTATTTTCACATACTCAAAATGTGAAAGAGACCCCCCTTTGTCTTCAGGTAATAACGAGAGATATAGAGAAAAGAAAGACCTACTGTGCAGAGACCACAGAAAAAAGAAATATTGTTTCACATGGGTTCCAGAGTTCAGAATTAAAGTCCAATGAGATATTCCTTCACAGAGATTGGTGGGTTGAAAGCTGATGCCGTATAATTCATTTTTCCATTGGTGTTGTCGTCACACGATAAGATAGGCATGCAGAAGTAAATTAGTCTTTTAGGTGATGGTACAGAATTTCCAGCTGAATCTGTAGATGCAGTCTGGTGTTCAACTTGGGTAGAGGTCCTTTTCTATGAGGCTGCCAGTTAGGTGGCAAACAGCAGACTGAGTGTTGCAGTTCAGCAAGGCAATATTACTGATTCCACAAGCCAGAGGCCTATTAAATATGACACCCACCCCTCCACACTGTCTTTGGCAAGGGAGGTTTATCCCTCATCCAGGTCCCTAAGATTGTTTGATGTCTCAACCATTAAGAATTGAAAGGAAGGTTGCAGGGCCCTTTGTCTTAGCCGATGAGCAGACTTGTTAGCCAGCCTAGGTTATGAAGTGCAGATGGCCTTTGTATAGTTCTGTTTAACTTTGACCTGTGCAGCCCACGGGGGTCATTAGTGGCTTTCCAGAGATAACAATATGCGAGTTTCCCCAATACTGCCAGGTAGCTTCTTTTGTTTGAGGGTCATAGACAGACATAGATTCAGCCATTTTTACAGGCCTTTGTCCAGTTTTAAAAATTTTGGAAATAGCCATGGGGATACTGATGTATATTATAAAGATATACAGTAAGATGTCCTAGTTCCCTCACATGTGTATCCTCATTCTTTTAGTTAGCAAATTACTCTAAGATTATGAAAGGGTTTAATGGGGTAGAAATAGAGGAGCTGGTGCCATTTGCACATAATAAGAACTAGGAACCATAAATATAAGGGACTCACTAATACATCCAGCCAGGTATTCAGGAGAAACATTTTTATCCAGGGAGTGTAGTATGGTTAATTGGTGAGATATGCTAATATGTGGCATAGATGATGATGTGCCACTGGCACTAACCAGTCATGTGCTAGAGTCTTGAGAGAGAGGTTGAAATCATGTCTAAGAGCTATGCGCCAATCAGTAAGCTGTTTAGATGTAGGAGTAATAAAAAAGTGTTAAGTAGATACCAGGGTAAGTCTACAGCCTGTTTATGGTGGTGGGTGGGTGGAGGGAGGGGGTGGAGGGGGGTATGGGGGTGGGGGTTGTGGTATCATAATGATATTGTTATTGCACTGGTATTCCAGAGACCCAGGGTAATTCTCTGGAGACCCGGGTTGAATGAAAATCTGGAATTAAGAGTTTGATGATGACCATGACGCCATTGCCAATTGCTGTAAAAACACACCTGGTTCACTAATATCCTTTAGTGAAGGGAATCTACCACCCTTACCTGGTCTGTCCGACACGTGACTCCAGACCCACAGCGATGCGGTTGACTCTTAAATGCCCTCTGGACAAGGGCAATTAGGGACGGGCAATAAATGCTGGCCTGGCCAGCGAGGCCCACATCCCATGAATGAATTAAAAGAAAACAAGGCCCAACCTAGGGCGGATTTTAACGACTCCATTGCAGCAGGGGTGTTAAACGTGGCGGGCCACTGGAAAGTCCATCGACTCCAGCGGGACCACAAAATCCCGCTGGCAGGAACAGCCGCAAACTCCTCTCCTAGACGCCAAGACAGAGGAACCCCGACCTCAGAACATGGGGAACTTGTTACCACAGGGGAGCAGTTGAGGCAACAAGCAGGGATGCGTGACTGGGCAAGCCAGGATATATTAACGGGATGAGATGAAGAAGGGTGGGAGGAGGGTCATGCGGAGCATAAACACTAGCACAGACCAGTTGAATCAACCGGTCTATTTCTGTTCTGTGCAATCGATGTTATCTCCCAGCCCGCTCCTCTATCACAGACCTGTCATATTCTGTTCTTTCACTGCTCCCTTCCCCTGGTTCTTGCTTGAGACCTGCTGTATCTCCAACAGCTTCCAGTTCTGATGAAAGTTCATCAACCTGAAACTTTAACCATATGTTTCTCTCCGCACAGATGCTGCCTGACCTGCTGAGCGCTCCTGGCGTTTTCTGCTGCTATTTCAGACTCCTAGCATCTGTGCCAATTTTCCTTTGCCTCCCTCTGAGCTTGTTTACCCCAAGGGTGTCTAAAAAACCTCGGCTGTACGAATGTGAACAAATCGTTAATGAGATGTTCTGGAGCTCCAGCCTTTCAGGCTTGGTGGACGGTTTTGGGACAGACCGGTTCCGGGGCTGAAGGGCTTTCTGCACCCGAAACTCCTACTCAGCGTTAAGAGTTACCCATTCCTTTTAAAATTCATTTCCGATAAAATCACCAACAGCAGGAGGCTGCTGGGAATGCAGAGCTGGCTATCGCATGGAGCGGTTAACACGGATAGAAACATTCAGTTGAGGGGAAGTTCCGGAGAAGAGGAACAGAGAGGCTTAGGGATGTGTGTACACAAACATTTAAAGATGTGAAGACAAGTTGGGAAGGCTGTGCAAAAGCATATGAGATCCAGGTCTTTATTAATATAGGAATAGAGTTTCGAAAGCAATAAGGTTAGGCCGAGCCTTAATAAAACACTGGGTAAGACTGCAGCTGGTGGATTGCTTTCAGTTCTGGTTGCAACAGGAGAGGCTGCAGAGCCGATGTCCTAGAATGGTAGCTGGGTGGAGAGACTTTGGGCAACATTTTCCGCTCCCTCCCCACACCCCCCACCCCCGCCTCCCCCCTGTTGGGGGGGGGGGGGGGGGAAGTGCAGGAGCGGGCACGAGTGGGCGTGAGCGGATGGGCTTCTGATTGGAATCCCCCCAGTCGGGAGCGCGCCGCCACTGTATGTGGGTGGGCCAATTAAGGCCCGCCCAGCATGACGTGCGCCAGGAAGCACTGTGCGCTCCCTATAGGGGCGGGGAGGGGGGGCGTGGGGTGGGGTGGGGCGGGGGTGAGGGGGGGGGGGTGTGGGGGGAGGGGGGAAGAGCGCACAGACCTCCCCGAGGCAATGTGACGCCTCAGGGCGATCGGCTCCCATTTAAAACGTTGAATAAAGATTAGAAAAGAAACCTCCCTGCCAATATCCCCTCATGTGACACTGCCACGGTGAGGTGGGACATGTCCATAAATTTTACTGTAAAATATTCTGCATTTTTAAAATCACTCATGAGGCCTCATCCTGGCCGTGGTTGAGGCTGCATGTTTTTCTCACAAGCCTGGCCTCTGCGTGGCACAAACTCCCTCCGAACCCATTTCATCGAACTCTTTCCAAACAAATTTTTTGCGCACCAGGCTGTAATGACCCAGAGGGCGCTGCCCGAGACGACCTGGAAACAGATTCAGTCATAACTTTCAAAAAGGGAAGGGAATCAATACTTAAGCGGGAGAGGAAAACAAAAATCAGAAGGTTATGAGGGAAAAGCGGGGAGAGTGTAATTAATGGCCTGGCTCCGTCAAAGAGCTGAGGCAGGCACAGCGGTCAAATGAGCTCTTTCTGTGCTGAATGATTTTACGCTTCTAGAGAAGCCTATCAGGGATGAGGATTGTGCCATAGAGCTAGATGAAACGAGTTGGGGGGAAGCCCGTGCGATGCATCAACACTGGCAGAGGCTGGTCGGGTGAAACGAAGGGCCCCTCTGTTGTGAAATTCTGCGGGGCCTGGATTTGCATCGGCGAGCTGGGCGTGTAGCGTCAAGAGAACCTGGCTTTGAAAAATGGCTGCTCAAATTTCCAATTCTTGTTCCTGTAGCGGGTGGGGGGAGGGGGGGGTGGGTGGGGGGGTGGGGGGAGGGAGGAGGGGGGAAGGGGGGGAGGGGGAGTAGGGGGTGGGGGGTGGGGGGAGGGGAGAGGGGGGTGGGGTGGGGGGGAGGAGGGGAGGGGGTGGGTGGGGGGCGGTGGGGGGGTGGGGGGTTGGGGGGTGGGGTGGAGGGGTGGGTGGGGGGTGGGATGGAGGCGTGGGGTGGAGGGGTGGGGGGTGGGGTAGGGGGGTGGGGGGTAGTGGGGGGGTGTAGTTTAGAGGTCGGGGCAGGGGACCTGGAGGATCAAGGAAATTTCGGAGAAGTGTCTGAGTAATAAGATAGTAATTGTAAGGGATTTTAACTACCCAAATATTAACTGGGATAGCTTTAGTGTGCAAGGAAGGGAGGGTCAAAATTCTTAAGTTGCATCCAGAGGTACATTTTTAACCAGTACTTAGAAAGCCCAATAAGGGAGGAGGCAGTTCTGGGCCTAATATTTGGAAATGAGCCTGGGCAGGTGGAAGGCGTATCAGTAGGGGAGCATTTTGGAGATAGTGACCATAACTCAGTTAGATTTAGGATAGTTATGGAAAAGGATAAGGTTGGGGAGGGAATAAAAGTTCTAAACTGGGAAAAAGGCTAATTTTGCTAAGATGAGATATAATTTTGCCCGCGTGGACTGGCAGCAGAGATTTGCTTATAAAATTGTGTCAGAGCAGTGGGAGGCATTCAAGGGGGAAATAGCGAGAGGAGAGGGCAAAATAGTTCCCGTATAGACAAAGGCAGGGATCACATTCCAGTCAAGGGACATAAATGTTAGGATTAAGAGAAAAAGAAAGCTTATGGCAGATAGCAAGGGCTCAATACGGCCGATTCTGTATAAAAGTGTAAAATGTGCAGGGAGGTATCGCAAAAAGGAAATTAGGAAAGGTAAGAGAGTGCATGAGAAAGCATTGTTGGGTAGAATAATGGAGAACCCAAAGGGTTTTTTTTAATCTATAAAGAGCAAGAGAATATCTAGGGAAAGACTAGGGACAATAAGGGATCGTAGAGGTAACCTGTGTGTGGACCTGGAAGACCGTGGGTACAGTCCCCGATGAATACTTTGCATTGGTCTTCACAATGGAAACATGGTGATGCAGGTATAGACATCAGGGCGGAAGACTGAAATATTAGAGGAAGTTAACAAAGCGCAGAATTTTGCCCCCGTTGTGGGTGGTGGGGGGGGGGGGGTGGAGTTTAGGAGCCGGCGCGTGGGGGCGCGCCTCCAATCGGCACCCCCCGATCGGGGACGAGCCGCTATTTTGCGTGGGCGTGACGTCTGCCAGGGAGCGCGCCCTGTGCGGGTGGGGGCAGGATTCCCTGAGCCGGGACTGCGCTGCTTCACGCATGCGCACAAAAGAGTCCCTTCATCCCCCTGAGGCTAAGTGCTGCCTCGGGGAGACCGGCTCCGCAATAGAAAATCTTAAAAAGAGAAAAAAAAAGTTTCCCTGCCTTGTCCCCTCATGTGACACTGTCACATAAGTTGGGACATGTCCATCACTTTCAAAGACACTTTAATTACATTTTTCAAAACCTACATGAAACCTCAATGCCGCCCGAGCTTTTTCTTAACTCCCCAGGGCTCCCGGCCTACTCGCTAACCTTAAGGTCGGACGGGCAGGTCCATTAATTACTCCAATGACTCTGTCAATGGCCTCAATTGGCCATTGACAGGTCGGCAGGAGCACAGCCCCCCCCCCTACCTCCCCGCCCCGCCTACCTGAAAATTTAAATGGGGCGCGGTGATGTCGGGAGTTCCGCCTGACTTCATCCCGCGTCATTTTACGCGTCGGCGAGCGGGCCCCATCCCCCAATCACCGGCCGGGAAATCCCGGCCATAGAGAGAGAGAGAGAGGAGATACTAGGGGGTTTAGTGGCCTTAAAAGTGGATAAATCCACAGGCCCGGATGAAATGTATCCCAGGCTGTTGAGGGAGGCAAGGGAAGAGATATCAGGGGCCCTGGCAGAAATTTCTGAATCCCCTCTGGCCGCAGGTGAGGTGCCAGAGGACTGGAGGACTGCTAACATTGTCCCACTATTACAAAAAGGAGGAAGGGATCGACCAGGAATTTACAGGCCAGTCAGCCTAACCTCAGTGGTGGGCAAGTTACTAGAAATAATTCTGAGGGACAGAATATATCTGCACTTAGAGAGACCCGGATTAATCAGGGATAGTCAGCATGGATTTGTTAGGGGAAGGACATGTTTGGCAGACTTGATCGAATTTTTTAAGGAGGTAACCAGGAGTGTTGATGAGAGTAATGCATTTGATGTAGTCTACATGGACTTTAGCAAAGCTTTTGATAAGGTCCCTCATGGCAGACTGGTCATGAAAGTAAGAGCCCATGGGATCCAAGGCAAAGAGGCAGGTTGTATCCAAAATTGGCTGAGAGGCAGGAAGCAGAGGGTGATGGTAGAGGGATGTTTCTGCGACTGGAAGTCTGTTTCCAGTGGGGTTCCGCAGGTCTCGATGCTGGGGCCCTTGCTGTTTGTGGTGTACATAAACAATTTGGCTTAAATGTAGGGGGTACAATCAAGAAGTTTGCAGATGACACAAAAATTGGTAGGGTGGTAAATAATGAGGAGGATAGCCATAAACTGCAGGAGGATATCGATGGAGTGGTCAAGTGTGCAGAGCAGTGGCAAATGGAATTCAACCCAGAAAAGTGTGAGGCAGTGCACTAGGAGAGGGCTAACAGGGCAAGATAGTACACCATGAATGGTAAGACCCTGGAAAGCATTGTGTGCAGGTCCACAGATCCCTGAAGGCTGCAGGGCAGGTAGATAAGGTGGTTAAGAAAGCAAATGGAATACTTGCCTTTATGCACTGAGGCTTGGAATACAAGAGCAGGGAAGTTATGCTGGAACTGTATAAAACGCTGGTTGGGCCCCAACTGGAGTACTGTGTGCAGTTCTGGTCACCACATTACAGGAAGGATGTGATTGCACTGGAGAGGGTGCAGAGGAGATTTACCAGGATGCTGCCTGGGCTGGAGGGTCTGAGCTATGAGGAAAGATTGGATAGGCTGGGGTTGTTTTCCTTGGAGCAGCAAAGGTTGAGAGGGGACCTGATAGAAGTGTATAAGATTATGAGGGGCATAGATAGGGTGGATAGGAAGATACTTTTCCATTAGTAGAGGGGTCAATAACCAGGGGACATAGATTTAAGGTAAGAGTCAGAAGGCTAAGAGGGGATTTGAGGAGAATATTTTCACGCAGAGGGTGGTGGGAGTCTGGAACGCATTGCCTGAAAGGGTGGTTGAGTCAGAAACTCTTGTAACATTTAAGAAATATTTAGATAGTCACTTGCTTTGCCATTGCCTCCAGGGCTAGGGCCAAGTGCTGGAAAATGGGATTAGTGTAGTCAGATCTTTGGTGACTGGCGTGGACATGATGGGCTGAATGGCCTCCTTCTGTGCTGTAAATGTCAATGGGAAAAACTCTCCCCCCAATCGGGGGCACGTCGCCATTTTATGTGGGTGGGCCAATTAAGGCCCGCCCAGCATGACGTCCGCCAGGAAGCGTTATGAGATCTCTGTGGGGGTGGGGGGGGCGGAGGGGAACGATTCCCTCAGCCGAGGGTGTGCTCTTTTGCACATGCGCACAGTAGAGCGCACTCAGCTCCCTGCGGCTAAGTGCTGCCTCAGGGAGATCAGCTCCAAATTAAAAATTGTTAAACAAATGATAGCAAGATTTCCCAAACATGCCCCCCCATGTGACACTGTCACATGAGCTGGGACATGTCCATCACTTTTATTGAAACCTTTATTAAATATTTAAATACCCTCATGAAACCGCCCATGGATGAGGTTTTGTGCTTTATCTGAAGCCCGCCAAGGCTCCCGGCCCACCCGCCTGCCTTAAGGGCAGGTCCATTAACGATGTCAATGTCATTTCGATGGCCTCAGTTGGCCGTTGACAGGTTGGCGTGTGCAAAGCTGGGTTGGCTGCACCCCCGCTGACCTGAAATTGGAAATGGTGTGGGGTGACACCGGGAGTTCCACCCGACATCATCCCGCGTCATTTCACACGTCGGGTGAGCGGCCCCTCCCCCTGCTCACCGGCCGGAAGTTCCTCCCCCATGAGTCTAACAGATTTAATTGATCGAGTTTTAATCATCTTAAAATGTATGATCTCTGCCCGTTTAATGCGTTCGTGTACAGATTTATAACTTGGATCATCTACGTGCGATGCAGCTGTGCTGATCAATTTTTGGTGTCAAACTTCCCTTCCGCCTCCGATCCCATCCCCGACACCTGCTTTCCTCCCTCTCGCCTTTACTCGTTCATGCAGAATTCCCTCCCATAAGGTGCCTGGGATCTTTCTGCTTACTTTCTTCTCCACTGGGCTACCCTTCAAGTGAATTTTGTGTGAAGTTCGATAGCCGGTGCAAATTGGTTGATCAAAGGGAGAGAGCCCGTTTCTCTCTCATTCCTTGCCTGCAAGCAATGTTTGTAATCCAGTGCTTTGTTACAGTCATTGCTTTCAGAGATAACACCCTGGCTGTGCTCCAGCACAGTCAGTGTACTGTCAGGAATCAAAGTGTTCTGTGGAGAGCTTTGCCTCACAGCTGTCAAGGAACACACAGTCGAATCACTGCCTGTACACAGAGAGAGGAACAGAGACCACCCTTCCCTCAATTGCTTCCAGTGTGATAACGGTGCCACCACTGCAGGAGTGCGGGTAGGTGGTCAAGTGTTATATTGACCCCTCCCAGCAACAACAACAACTTGTATGACGAACACCTTTAACATAATAAAACTTCTCAAATTATATGAGAATCTTAAATTTGGGGCATTGCTGGACAGAGAGCCACCCACACACACAGGACTCTAATGCCCAGGCTCCAATTTCCTCTGAAATCTCTACAGTTGCCTGATCGCAAAAGGATTCAGAAGGACTTTCTGATCCACCTCAGTCACTCGGAATTAACCGGTCGGCTTTTGACGCCACGTTGGTCATCCGATATAAAGTGGAATAATACAGGACCCGGTAAACGGATGAAGGTGTTTATCATGTTAATAAAATCTGTTTAGAACTTACAGAACGGAAACAGGCCATTCAATTCAGCTGGCCTTCATACTCCACAATCCTCCCCCTGTTCCTCTTTCTCTAACCCTGTCAGCCTATCCTTCCAATTCTTTGTTCCTCATGTACTTATCAGGCGTTCTTTAAAATACATCTATACTTACCCCTCAAACATTCCATGTGGTAGCAAGTCCCATTCCACCCTCCGGGTAAAGACATTTTTTCCTGACTTTTCCATTGGACTGTCTTACATTTATGGCCCTTCATTCTGGCCTTCCTCACAAGTGGAAACATCTGCTCCATGCAGTAGGACATATTGAGGGGTGGATTAGCCCAGCATATGAGGTCATTGGCTTCATAAATAGAGGCATTGACTACAAAAGCAGGGAAGTTATGCTGAGCGTTTATAAAGCTCTGGTTAAGCCCCAAGGAGAGTACCGTGCCCTGTCCTGGTCGCCACAATTTCGGAAAGATGAGAGAGCCCTTGAGAGGGCGCAGAGGGGATTTTACCAGAATTGTTACAGGGATGTGGGATTTTAGTCACAAGGGGCAGAATTTTGCCCACGGTGGCTGGGTGGGCCCCACCAGCTCGGCGGCTGGCAGACAGCTGACCCCCCACCACCGAAACGGTGCCTGTCGCCATTTTGAGTGGGAGGGCCGATTAAGGCCCACCCAGCGGCCTGCCCGACGGGAAGCACTATTGCAGGGGGAGGCGGGGGTGGTGGGTGGGGGGGGGGGGGTAGTTGGGGAGTAGTTGTGGGAGGGAATCCCCAGCTGTCAAAGTGCGCTCTTTCACACACACACATCTCCCTGAGGCAAAGTCCTGTCTCAGGGAGATTAGTGACAGGACAAAAAGCTATAAATATAGAAAGATTAAAAAACTATTGACATGTCTCCCTCATGTGACAATGTCACATGAGGTGGGAAATGTTAATAAATATCGCATAAAAGGTATTACAGTTTTTAAAAACAGACATGAAGCCTCATCCCGCCAGTGGATGAGGTTTCATGTATTATCAGAAGCCCGCTGGGGCTCCTGGTCTGCCCGCCAGCCTTAAGCTTGGACGGGCAGGTCTTTAATTATCTTAATTACCCTGTCAATAGCCTCAGTTGGCCATTGACAGGTCGGCGGGCGGACAGCTGATTTCCCTGTCTACCCGCCTTCCTGTAAATTTAAAGGGACCAGGGTGATGCCAGGGGTTCCTCCCAATGTCATCCCGCGTCATCTTCCCGGTCGGCGAGCGGGACCCGCCCCCAAATCGCCGACGGACAAATTCAGGCCAAGGACTGGGATTTTCTGGTCCCACGCATGGCAGAATCGGCGCAGGTCGGATGGGAAATTTGATGAATCAGCCAAAGGCCTGCCGACTTCGGCTGGGAATTTCCAGTCCCGCGGCGAGCCGGACTGGGAAAACCTGGACAAGATCAGGTTGGAAACGCTGGCGTTGTTCTCGTTAGCACGAAAGAGATTGGGGGGAGGTTTGATAGAGGTGAACAACATTATATGATAGGTTCGTATAAGCAAGGGGAGAAAAAAACTCTCCCTATGGTACAGGAATGGGGACACAGATTTGAAGTTTTGGGCAAGAAACGCAGGGTTAGTGTGAGGAAAGAACTTTTTTACACAGCGAGTGGTGATGACCTGGAATTTGCTGACTGTGCGGGTGTTGGAAACTGAAACAATCAATGATTTCAAAAGGAAATTGGATGGGCAATTGGAGGAAGTGAACTTGCAGGACTACAGGGGTCAGTCAGAGGAGTGTAAGTAACTGATTGGCTCTAAAGAGAGACAGCATGGACTCGATAGGTCAAATGGCCTTCTTCTGTAGCTATATGACTCTAGGCCTTCCTCACATCTTAAAGGTTTCTATCAAGTCACCCCTCACTCTTCGCTTTTATGGAGAAAGGAGCCTCAGCCTGTTCATTCTTTCCTGATAGGTATAACTTCTCAGTTATCATATTATTCACGTAAATATTTATTTTTGCACCAATGCCTTTGTTTCCTTTTTAATAATGTAGAAACCAAAAGTGTGCACAGGATTCCAAGTGTGGTTTAACCAAGATTCTATACAAGTAGAATGTAAATCCTCTGCTTTTCAATTCTACCCTTCTCCAAATGAACTCCAAAGCTTTGTTCTTTCATGGACATATTAACCTATATCATTACTTTTAGTGATTTATGTATCTACACTCCCCTGTTCCTCTGCCTCACTTGGACCTTCATGTTCCAAGGAGGTCTCTTTTGCTATCTGCCAAAATGTACCACTGCATACGTATCTATGTTGAAGTTCACGGGCAGAATTTTATGAGTCAGCAAGTGAAAGCAGGGCCTGCTCACCGACATGTACAATGATGCACGGTGATGTCACGGGGCACTCCCAATGTCACCGTGCCCCATTTAAATTTTCAGGAAGGTTGGAGCGCAGCCAAATCAGCTGTGCGCCCGCCGACCTGTCAATGGCCAATTGAGGCCATTGATGGGGTCAATTAAATAACTAAAGGTAAAAGCAAAACACTGCAGGGGCTGGAAATCTGAAACAAAAACAAAAACGGCTGGAAAAACTCAGCAGGTCTGACAGCAGCTGCGGAGAGGAATACAGTTAACGTTTCGAGTCCATACGACTCTTCATCAGTGTAAGTAATTAAAGGGACTGCCTGTCCAACCTTAAGGCTGGTGGACAGGCCAGGAGCCCTGGTGGTAACTAGTAAAAACATGAAACCTCATCCAGGGGCGGGATGAGGATTCATGTAGGCTTTAAAAAATTTAAATAAAGATTTTGTAAAAACTATGGACATGTCCCAACTCAGGTGACATTGTCACATGAGTGGACCTGTTAGGAAAATTTAATTTTTCTATTTTTAGCTTTTTTTATGTGTACAGCGATCTCCCTGAGGCTGCACTTAGCCTCAGGGAGATGAGTGCGTCCTTTCATGTGCATGCGTGAAGGAGCACACTCTCCATTTTTGGATTACCCCCGCTTGCACAGAGAGGGCACAGCGCTTCTGTGCGGACATCACGCTGGGCGGGGCTTAACTGGCCCGTCCAGGTAAAATGGCGCCAGAACCCCCGATCGGGGGTGCCAATCGGAAGCGCGCCCGTACATGCCCGCCCAACAACGTCCCCCCCAACGGGTTGGGGGGTGGGTGGGTGGGGGTGAGTGGGGGTGGAAACCCAGCCCCATTTCTTAATTAAATGCTTATTCTGCAAGCTTATCCATTTTTCCTGTATTTTGTTACCGTCCTTCTCTATTAATTACACGGCCTAAATTAATGTTACCCACAGATTTTTAAAATGTACCCCTGATGTCTGAGCCCCAGTTGCTTCTGTAAATAGTGAAGAGTCCATTGATCTGAGAGGGGCATCACTTCCCACCTTTCTGCCAGCCTCAGTGAGTGCCTTTAACCTCCGCTCCACCTTTTGCAGCAAGCGTGTTAGCATTCTGTTACTGGCTCCACATATTCAAACCTTGGTCAGGAGCCTCCTATTCAGAACTATATGGAGGACCGTTTGTACATCGGACAGTAAATTATTGGACGGCGTTACTTTCATGTGCCGTTCCTACTGGTTCTGCAAAAACTTCAATAATTGTGATCAAACGTGACCTTCTCTTTTGGAATCTGTGTGGACTGCTCTATTATACCTTCAGGCCAGAACTTTTGGGTTGGCGAGCGGGGGTGGGGCCCACTCGCTGACGGGTAATGAAACGCACCGTGAACTTGCGCCTGTTTCCTGTTATTCACCGCGCGTCATTTAGATTGTCAGTCCGGTGGGCGCGCCGCCGACTCATCTGCACATCCACCGAACTGTCAAAGGCCTAGTGAGGCCATTTAAATACCAATTAAAGGGATAAACTGAACTGCCCGTCCAACCTCAAGGTGGGCGGGGGACAGACGAAGAGCTCAGGAGGTCTTCGCATTTATCATGAAACCTCATCCACGGTGGGGAGAGAGAGAGAGAGGGGGGAGGGGGGGTGTGGGATGAGGTTTCATGTAGGGTTTATAAATTAAATACATTTTTACATTAATGGTCATTGACATGTCCCAGCTTATGTGACACTGCCACATGAAGGGACGTCTTAAAAATTGTTTCCTTTCTTCATTTGAATTTTAAAACCTTAAACTAATCTCCCTGGGGCACCTCAGGCCCCGCCTCATGGACCCCCCCCCCCCCACCTCCACTGCCTGCACAGGGATCGCTCAGCGATACCGGGTACATATCGTACTGGGTGGGCCTTAATTGGCCCGCCTACAGAAAATGGCGGCACAGACCCAATTGGGGGCGCCAATCAGGACTGCACCCCCCCCCCCTTCCCCCCTCAGAACCCCCCTACCCCGGACTGCGGGAAAATTTTCCCCACAGATTCTAGGGGTTAGATTTTATGGGGGAGCATCGTGCAGCCTGTCCCCACCTCCCCACCAACACCCGCACCGCCTGCCCCCCCCCACCTTCTCTGCCCACACCCCCCTCCCCACCTACCCCCCCCCCCGCCCCCCCCAACCCCCCACCACCACCGACTGAATAAAAACTTGGGACAGGACTATAGGCCTCCGCCTCGGTATGCTTCCTCCCCAGCGGGTGCAGCGAGCCACTTAAATCTCCATTCAGTTCAGTGAGACTTTAATATACTGTCGGGCAGGGTGGAGGGGGGGGGGGTGGGGTGGGCTGTAAAATCCTGACCTTGGTGTTATGACCACAGTCGGTGTTAAACGCTGTGCAAACAAAATCCCAGAGGCTGATTTGGTTTACGGGCCATACCCTTTTCTTTTGTACTCTGAAAACAAGAAGAAGACCTGCTGATCTCAGCAGCAAGAAATCTCGTTACACTTCTTGGATTTAAAAAAAATTAAAAGTCGATGTTTTATTAACAAGAATAAAAGAAAATTTAAGCTCACAAGAAAACAGTTGCACAAATAAAAATTAGTCTTACAAAACATTCCTACAAAAGACTCCCTACTTGGTCAGACCCACAAGTGAACACCTTCCAAGTAACACTCTCTTATAGATATTTAACTGTAAAAATCCAGTAATATTACCCAAGGCAAACTTCCATGGCCTTAGTAAAGGCATAGCACATGACCTCTAACTCACTTCCGCTTTGCTGTGGAAATCCAAGACTACTTGTTGCTGCCCAAGACTTCTCTGGATTGACTGGATGGCTGATTCAAACCACATCTTCTCCCAGCCAGAGCTACTTTTAACAGTTCCCAGCTTAGCTCCCTTAAGCTTTCCTCAGTAATTCTAAAACACCTTTCACCCTCTTTTATCTCAATTTGCATTATTTTCACATCTCTTTGAAACCCAAATCCTTCCAAATATAAAATCATTAATTTTCCTATTCTTCTTCTGCCTTTGGGTCAATTAAGTGTAATATGACCTCTTATATTTACCTATGGAACTCCTGCAAATGAAAAAGTGTTTTTTGTTACCTCTGACTTCCCTTTGATACTCAGATGAACTCAACTTATCTAAAAATGCAACTGTTAGATCCAACCTATTCACTTACACCTCAAACCTAACACCTCTATCCTTTCATGTGTTAAAGCTCCCTGACAATCTGCCTTCTAGTAACCTGTGCCCAGCTTAATTACATCATTTACACACACACACACACACGCCAACATACATAGATACACAATCTTCTTTACAGAATAACAGAATATTCCTCAAAAACGTAAAAAATAAACCCTTCATTTCTCACAGTCGGAAACCAAAAAAGTCTGCCCCGCAACAATTATATGCTGCAGGCAGCAACTAGGCAAGTGTGGGAATTGGTCCCCTCACTGCACTGGGAGGAAGCCCCGCCCTTGGGAGCTGCTGACCTATCTGATTGGCCAACAGCTCTAGAAGTCGCAGCAGCACCAGCTGAGTACTGGGTGCTATTGGAACAGCAGGCAGGCCCAGGATGAAGGCCCCAGTGGATCCTGGACTCAGTTCAGTCTGAGGCACAGGGTGGGGATGGATCAGACACCTTAGGGAGGAGGGTGAGGTGGGTGGGTATTGCAGTGCAGGTAGGCAAGAAGGAAGGAGGGTACTATCTTCGGAGGGCGGGGCAGAGGTTCCCCTGAAGCACAAAGGGTGCCCCCTGTAGATAGTGACCGTCTTCCTTCCCACCCTTTTGAAAGCCTTTTTGAAAGAACAGACCGCACACTTCTGCCTGCCTGCCAACCATGTTATGGGCGCCATTAGACTGGAGTCAATTGGCTTGTAAACAATCCTTAATTATTTATGTTATATATAGCTGGTGGGCGGTTGATGCCCCCCGCCCCCCATATAATAGGGACAGTTCAGGAGTGGCCAAGAAGGTGGTACGCAATCCACATCTCGTATTTTACCTCGCCCCCCCCTCCCCACCCATCGGAAACACGCCCAGTGGGGTCCATAAAATTAAGCCTTCCAGTGTCTTCCTGCTACATCCTTTGAGTAAGGATTCCATTATCTTTCCGATGACTGATAATAAGGTAGCTGGTGTACAGTTTCCTGAATTTGTCTAATTTCCTTTTTTAAATATAGAAATCACATTACTGTCTGCCTGCTCTTTGGCGCTATCCTGTTGCTAATGAATTATTTCATGTATACGCAATAATGTCTCTACTACCTCTTCCGAAATTCTTTAAAAACGCGTGGATGAAATCGACCCAGAGCAGTTGCTTTATCCACTCTTATGTTTAATTACTTTATCAGCTATCGCCGCCCCCATACCTCCCCAACCATTATACCTTACAGGTCATTGTATCTTTTTGTTCTGAGAATCCAATATCAGCCCCTCCATGTTAGTATCTCTGCTAAATACTGAAGAAGAGTAAATGTTTAGTATGTCTGCCATTTTGTTGTCATCTGAAAGTTTATCATCCCTGGTGTCCCAGAATGGCCCTATCCCCAGCCCGATTTTAATTTTGTTACCTACATGCCTGTAGAATGCTTTACCATTTTTATACTCATTGGTAATTTAATCTTGTAGTTTCTCTTTTCCTTCCTAATTGTTTTTTTTTATAATTCTTTCCTAAAATTTTCAGTATTTATTTTTGCCTTCTGCTCCCCTTGTTGTCCATGTACCTATTGTAGGCTATTCCCTTTTGCTTTTACTTCTTTATTCAACCACATGGGAGGTTAGTTCAGAAGGTTCAGACATTTGGTATCCATGGAGAGGTTGTAAACTGGATTCGAAATTGGCTGTGTGGGAGAAGACAGAGAGTGGTAGTGGATGATTGCTTCTCAGACTGGAGGTCTGTGACTAGTGGTGTGCCTCAGGGGTCTGTGAGGGAGCACTGATTTATCATATAATGGTAAATGAAGCAGAAGAGAGAAGAGGAGTAAGGTATAGGGGAACATCCAGGTAATAGTGATCACCACATAATAAGGTTTAAGACATAGATTGAGAAGTATACAAGTAAGATTAATGGCAACATCATTAGTTGGGAAAAGCTAATTTCCAGGGGACGAGAGTGGAAATTGAGGGGAAAAAAGACTGGAAATATCACCCAGGACATAAAGAAATTGAACAGCAGTGGGGAATATTTAAAAGGGTGATCAACGGACCCCACTGGAACCATTGTTGTTTGTTGTCTATATCAATGATTTGGATAATAATGTGGTGAATTGGATCAGCAGGTTTGCTGATGACACTAAGATTGGAGGCAATGTGGACAGTGAAGAAGGCTTTCAAATCTTGCAGAGGGATCTAGACCAACTAGCGAAATGGACCAGAAAATGGCAGATGGAATTTAATGTGGAAAAGTGTGAGGTGTTGCATTTTGGAAGGACAAACCAAGGTAGGACATACACAGTAAATGGTCAGGCACTGAGGAGTGCGGAGGAACAAACGGATCTGGGAGTTCAGATACATAATTCCCTGAAAGTGGCGTCACAGGTAGACAAGGTTGTAAAGAAAGCTTTTGGCATACTGGTCTTCATAAATCAAAGTATTGAGTATAGGAGTTGGGATGTTATGGTGAGGTTGTATAAGACATTGGTGAGGCCAACTTTGTAGTATTGTGTGCAGTTCTGGTCGCCTAACTACAGGAAGGATATCAGTAAGATTGAGAGAGTGCAGAGAAGATTTACTAGGATGTTGCCAGGTCTTAAGGAGTTGAGTTACAGGGAAAGATTAAACAAGTTAAGACTTTATTCCTTGGAGCGTAGAAAAATGAGGGGAGATATGATAGAAGTTTACAAAATTATGAGGGGTACAGACAGAGTAAATGCGAGTAGGCTCTTTCCACTTAGATTAGGAGAAATAAACACGAGAGGACATGGCTTTAGGGTGAAAGGGGAAAGGTTTAGGGGGAACATTAGGGGGAACGTCTTCACTCAGAGAATGGTGAGAGTGTGGAATGAGCTACCATCTGACGTGGTAAATGCAGGCTCACTCTTAAGTTTTAAGAATAAATTGGATAGATACATGGATGGGAGAGGTCTGGAGGGTTATGGACTAGGTACAGGTCAATGGGACTAGCAGGATAATATTTTGGCACAGACTAGAAGGGCTGAATGGCCTGTTTCTGTGCTCTAGTGTTCTGTGGTTCTATGGTTCTAACCTTGTCATTGCTGGTTAATTTCTTCTTGTTTTTTAGTGGGTTACACTTCTCCTGGGCTCCAATGATCACCCTTTTAAATATTCCCCACTGTTCTTCAATTTCTTTATGTCCTGGGTGATATTTCCAGTCTTTTTTCCCCTCAATTTCCACTCTCATCCCCTGGAAATCAGCTTTTCCCAACTAATGATGTTGACATTAATCTTACTTGTATACTTCTCAATCAATGTCTTAAACCTTATTATGTGGTGATCACTATTACCTGGATGTTCCCCTACACCTTACTCCTCTTCTCTCTTCTGCTTCATTTACCATTATATGATAAAGCAGTGCTCCCTCACTTATTGGTCTTTTTAGTTGTTGCATAAGAAAGGAATCCTGCACATATTATAAAGTCTCCATTCCCTTGGCCATTTTTCACTGCCCTTCTTGCCAGTATTTTTTGGAGGCTGATTAAAATATCCCAGGATTATTATTCTATGCCTTTTATTCAGTTAATACTTTATTTATATTTCTCTCCTTGACCTGCTTCCTGGTGGCCTGCAGTCTGCATCAATTGGGATGATCAATCCCTTATCTGTTATTTCAATCCATACAAATTATTTTCTAACTTTCTGTTATTTACATCTCCTAGATCTACTGATGTTCAGTTATCTTTAATTAGTACAGCTACCCCATTTCCCCTTATCCCTTCATAATCCATTTTTATATACTATAACTTGAAATATTTGGTTTACTTTTCTATCCTTTATGTAGCCATGGTTCAGTTACTCCAACTATATCTTATACCTCGTTACAGTTTATTACTCCCAGTTCTCCTGTTTTATATTGCAAGCTGTGTACAATGTTGCACTGGCAGTTTAATTCATTTTTAATTGTTGTTCCTTGTTCTTTAATTTTTAAATGTCCTTTTAGGTTTCTGTTTTGTAACCGTATTTGTTCCATGAACGTTTATGTTATCTCGTCTCTTACTTTGGTCTGACCTTTACTTTCATCTCCTATTTCTGTTATCTTCATATTTATGTTATTTTCACTGGATCCCTTTCCCCACCTTACTTGTTTAAACCCCAATGGGCAGCCCTGTTTCTCTGTTCCGCTAAGACGCTGGTCCCACCCTGGTTCAGGTGAAGCCCAACCTAAGGGTATGCCTCCTTTCTTTCCCAGTATTGGTTGTTATGATATGGCAGGTGGTAATTTTGGGCTGACCAAATCCCAAGCTTAGCCAAGCTATCACAACGATTTGCAATTTGTATTTTATTACAAGAAGGCACGTGCACTGAAGTCAAAAGCCAAGATTCCACTACCGCTTCTTGGGGATTTTAACGATTAAATTAAAGCATTTATTAATCAGACTCTTGTGAGTGTCCTGATAAGTGCAGAACGAAAAGCTTAGGTAGGTCTCTGTTTCAGCAATATCTTTAACCTTTGCACCAGGTAGGTAACACTTAGTTGCGATTGCGGATGATGCTTTCTATGCCCCCATCTACCGAATTCCTTATGGTTATACCTGTACCCTCCATCCCTTCAACAATCTGAGCAGAATTTTCCCATCTGAGACTAAGTCCCGTGATGGAAGCAGGGACAGGGAGTGTTTCCTGCCACGGAGGTCACCAGGAATTTTCAAGGGATCGCATGGACCCCGGCCTCATTAATTATGCAGCCAGGAGCTTCCCAATGTGTCGCGTGGCAGAACGGACTGCATGGCGCACTACCCTCCGTCATACCTGGCTGACGTTTTTAAAAGGCACCCGGGCAGCAGCTGGCTGACCAATGCCGGATGAGAGAGCGTGAAGGTAACAGGGACCTCTGGCGCCAAAGTTTAGCGGCTTTGCCCCCTTGGACGTCTCCCCCGATGAGGTGGAAGTCAGGAAGGGGGTTCCTGCACCCAGCGGACTGGGGGAGGAGGCTGAGCAATGAGACTAACCCTGCACGGGAGCGGGTCACCCGAACCCTGGGCAAAGTTGCTGGACCGAGAATAACCGCCCCCGGAGTGTGAAACTCGAGCAGGAGGGCCGAGCACCATCCGTGTGTGTCGGAGGGGGAGGAGACGAGCAGGGACAGCGTGAACTTCGCATATGTGCCCGGGTGAGCGTCACACACATAATCTACCTGTGACATGGAGCTGCCTCAGGGAGATGAAGGGATACAATAAAAAAAAATAAAGAAAATAATAATACAATAAAACATGTCTCCTCACGCGACTCTGTCACATGAGCGGGGACATGTTATTAATTCAATTGCAAACCTTTTATTTTATTTTTATACACACACACACACACACACACACACACACACACACTCACGGGCTATCAGTTGGACAAGCCTCAACTAGGTCATGGGGCAGAATCATCCAAGATTTGCAGTAGGGAATCAACCCAGATGGTCGATTTATACAAGGTTTCCCTAATGTGTGGCTGCTTCCCTCGCCTTCCACCTCACACGTGATCGTGCGCTACCTTCAACTGCAGAGCAGCCCTTGTCCAAACCCTCCCCAAATGGACCTCAACCTTGAAATCCAACAGGTGACCTGGGTGAACACTTTGTAATGTTGCAACGTACTCGCCTCCGAGTTCCCCTCAAAGTGCAGCCTGCTAAGTGCACGCCTTTTGTGTGCTGTTGTGAAACACGTTAAGTGTGCAGTCACGCCGACGTGGGTGGTTGATCCAGCGGGGCGGGGGAAGGGAGCGGGGGGAGGGGGCGGGGGAGGGGACGATTCAGTTGGACTGGGCCTATATGATACGTTGATGCATTACAATGAGGTTCCTGACATCCGATGGCGGGAAACATGGCCCACCAACAGCGGGCGGGGTGGACGATTGCAAACTGATTTCACGCCGTTGTGAAACCGATTTTTGGCTATCTCGCCAAATTTCCTGCTTGTGCCACTGAACACGCTTGATGCCAGTGGGCACAGAAAATCCCAGCCCAGGGCTGACCTTCTACCTCATCCGCATTTCGCTGCACTATCCCCATATCCCTTAAAGTCATTAATATCTGGAAATCTCTTGATCTCAATATGATCTTGACTGATCCTCTATCTCAACGCCATGCTCCCACACTCTCCCCATGCCCTTCAATGTCTATAAATCTATCTACTTCCTTCTTAAATATATTCAGTGACTTGGCCCCCACAGAATTCCACAGGTTCACCACTCTCTGAGTAAAGAAGTTTCTCCCCATCTTAATCCTAAATGGCCTACTCTGTATCCTAAGACTAGTGACCCCCTTGCTCTAGACCCCCCAGCCAGAGGAAACATCATCCCTGCATCTAGTCTGTCCATCCTTGTCAGGATTTTATACATTTCAGTGAGATCCCCTCTCATTCTCCTCAACTCCAGTGAATACAGGCCTAGTCAGCCCAATCTCTCCTCATGCGACAACCTTGTCATCCCAGGAATCAGTCTGGTGAGCCTTCACTGAACGCCCTCTACCTTGAACACATTCAATGACTAAGCCTCCACAGCCTCCTGTGGTAGAGATTTCCAAAGACTCACCACCCTGTCGGTGAAGAGATTTTTCCTTATCTCAGTCCTAAATGTCCTACCCCTTATTCTGAAACTGTGTCCCTGGACCCACTGCACCCCCGCCCCCCACCCCACCCCCCCCCCCCCCCAACCAAGAGAAACATCCTTCCTGAATCTAACCTGTCCAGCTCTGTAAGAATTTTGTATGTTTCAATGAAATCTCTTCTCATTCTTCTAAAGTCTGGCACACTCAGAATTGTTCAGCAAGTGCTGCCCAGTCGCAGAATCACATTTAACAGTAGATGTTGTTTATGAATTTCAGCGCTGATGCAATGTCAGGTACATAGGGCATATGTCCCAGTGATTGGTCGATTGAGTTAAACAGCATGTTCCTCCTGTTGCTTGTGATAGGCAGATTACGGATTGTTGCCAACCAGCCCACCCTTGCACAAGCCAAAACAAAATATCCGCTGTTAGACGTGATTAAGGTGTTAGGCATCACTTGCTGAACAATCTTGAGTGTGCTAATGACTACACTAATGACCAATTTAAGATAATCAGTCAAGCTTCTAATGTGGCTCATTTATGCTTACTAGAAGCGGCATAGATTCATGTACAGGGACCCATTCTCTGCAAACAAAAGGAATATATTCAAGCCTTGAACATTTTGTTAGTTACCCAGGAGCTTGGGTAGCTTATAGTTCCCCATTGCTTTCTGCATGCCAACACCTTGACCAATCAGAGCCGACTTGCCAACCAATTATCACCCTTTTCTCCTGCAGCATAAATTGCTGTGAATCTTTGAAATTTTGCATTTGTCCAGATGTGGGACAAGATGAAAAGCTTTGGTAACATGTCTGCCTTTTCAGCAATATACAAGTTCTTTACTACCAAGTGACTGTAAGCTTTTTATTTGGCCAGGATATCAAAGGGTAAATGGAATTGTGGTACAGATCATGCATGATTTAACTGAATGAAGGAGCAGGCTCAAGGGGCTGAATGGCCTTTTCCTGTTCCTAATGATCCAATTCTCTTTTTTCATTTTATATGAGGCACCTTTATAATCCATAATGAAAGTAAGTTCTGGAGATCATCAGTGTGCCACATCTAGCGGTGAGATGGCATCAGAAGAATAGGGAGGGGCAATTATTCCATCTTCATTTCTTTATTGAGAAGGATAACTGAGAGGACATTGGTGCCAAATGGACACACAAAGGGAAATAAAGATGATGGGAGGTACATTGGCCCATCTCGCTTGTGACTCCATAACAATCTCTATTTCCCCTCATCACAGTTCCTTGAATGATTCCAGAGATTTTAATCCCCCACCTTCCCCACCTTGGATGGTCATTCCAAGTCTTGGATGAGCCTTGGTTTCCCAGACTCAGTCCTGTACTTGCTTTTCTTCCATGGGCATTGGTGGTTTAACTCATTGAAAACATTGGGAATAGGAAGCAAATGCAGCTGGGAATGTGATGCTGTGCTTGCAGAGGAGAAAGAAAGTAAGCTGAGGTGGCACTTGAAGGTGGTGGAAGACCTGTTTAAGGCAGGCTATAAGCGTTCTGTCATCAACAAAACCAAGGTTTCATTATTGAACTTCACCATACAATGTTTTGGTTTCTTGCGGGGTTTTTTTTTAAAGTTTCAAGGCCATCAACTTTCCATGAAATAAAATTGAAAAAATAAAAATCAATGTGTTTATAAATGTAATATGTGAGGCATCAAGACAATTTATTGAAAATTGCTATCTTACCACTTCAAGAAGTGACAGTCAGCGATTACAGAGTCAAAAATGGAGCTGTTTCTGACAGCAGTTCAACTGGAGGCGTGCTCAAAGGGATAGAAAATCGAAAATAGGAGCCCTTCGAGCCTGCTCTGCCATTCAATATGCTCTTGGCTGATCCTCTATCTCAATGTCGTACTCCCACACTCTTCCCACAGCCTTCAGCGTCTATAAATCTATCCATTTCCTTCTTAAATATATTCATTGACTTGGCCGCCACCTGTGGTAGAAAATTCCACAGGTTCACCACCCTCTGAGTAAAGAAGTTTCTCCCCATCTTAATCCTAAATGGCCTACTCTGTATCCTAAGACTGTGACCCCCTTGTTCTAGACACCCCAGCCAGAGGAAACATCATCCCTGCATCCAGTCTGTCCATCCTTGTCAGGATTTTATACATTTCAATGAGATCCCCTCTCATTCTCCTCAACCCCATTGAATACAGGCCTAGTCAGCCCAATCTCTCCTCATGCGACAATCTTGTCTTCCCAGGAATCAGTCTGGTGAGCCTTCACTGAACTCCCTTTACAGCAAGTATATCCTTTCTTAGGTAAGGAGGCCAAAAATGCACAAAATACTCCAGGTGTGGTCTCACCAAGGCCCTGTACAGCTGCAGTAAGACATCCTTGCTCCTGTACTCAAGTCATCTTGCAATGAAGGCCAACATACCATTTGCCTTAACTGCTTGCTGCACCTGCATGATTGCTTTCAGTGATTGGTGTACAAGGACACCTAGTACCTTTGTACATCAATATTTCCCAGTCTATCACCATTTAAATAATATTCTGCCATTCTGTTTCTCCCAATGAAGTGGATAACCTCACACTTATTTAAAATTTAGCAACTTGTTTCAAAGATAAAAGGACCTGAGCTTGGGCCCACCCGTACAATGTTTGATTTGTTTAGTTGAGGACATTCCTGGACAATTTATGGGATGACTGTGCAAGAGCCAGCAGCTTTTGCTTCTGGGTCAGTGAGAATGCACTGCCCCATTATCGCATGTCAGAATGCGCTTCAGTGCAAATGATGTCCTCCATGGGACTGGACTGGACTCCCTGCGGTGAGACGATTTGGACCCCACTCTTCCCTGGTTTTGAATTCCTGGGCTGAATACTGCTCAAGAGCTATGAAGTGGAGTTTGTGCATACATTGAATGGAGCTGGGAGGGTTGGGGCATGATCACAGGCTATCCCAATTTCCTGAATCCTCTTGCTCCTAGGGGTGGTGCTCCTTGTGTTGGTTCAACACCTTGGAGGTTTCCAGTCCCTCACTTTCCAGTGCACACAGTAGTTTGCTTTGACATCTAAAGTCCAGGGGTATGAAAATCATGGCGAGGTGTCAGACAAGGAGGTGGATTGCAAAAACAGAAACAGAAATACCTGGAAAAACTCAGCAGGTCTGGCAGCATCGGTGGAGAAGAAAAGAGTTGACGTTTCGTGTCCTCATGACCCTTCAACAGAACCAAGTAAAAATAGGAGAGGGGTGAAATATAAGCTGGTTTAAGGTGGGGGGGGGGCGAGGGGGAAAGTGGGGGGGTGGGGGTTGTTGGGACAAGCAGCCAGTGATAGGAGGAGATAACCAAAAGATGTCACAGACAAAAGAACAAAGAGGTGTTGAAGGTGGTGATATTATCTAAAGGAATGTGCTAATTAAGAGTGGATAGCAGGACAAGAAAGGTACAGATAGCTCTGGTGGGGTGAAATAAGACTAAAAGGGCATAAAAGGTATAGATAAATGATGGGTAGAATACAATTAAAAATAATATAAATAGGTGGGAAAAGAAAAGTCTATATAAATTATTGGAAAAAACAAAAAGGAGGGGGGAGAAATGGAAAGGGGGTGGGGATGGAGGAGGGAGTTCAAGATCTAAAATTGTTGAACTCAATATTCAGTCCGGAAGGCTGTAAAGTGCTTAGTTGGAAGATGAGGTCGTCTTCCTGCAGTTTGCGTTGAGCTTCACTGGAACAATGCAGCAAGCCAAGGACTGACATGTGGGCAAGAGAGCAGGGTGGAGTGTTGAAGTGGCAAGCGACAGGGAGGTCTGGGTGATGCTTGTGGACAGACAGAAGGTGTTCTGCAAAGCGGTCACCCAGACTGCATTTGGTCTCTCCAATGTAGAGGAGACCACATTGGGAGCAGTGAATGCAGTAGACTAAATTGAGGGAAGTGTAAGTGAAATGCTGCTTCACTTGAAAGGAGTGTTTGGGCCCTTGGACGATGAGGAGGGGGGAAGTGAAGGGGCAGGTGTTACATCTTTTGCGTGGGCATGGGGAGGTGCTGTAGGAGGGGGTTGAGGAGTAGGGGGTGATGGAGGAGTGGACCCGGGTGTCATGGAGGGAGCGATCCCTACGGAATGCCGATAAGGGGGGTGAAGGGAAGATGTGTTTGGTGGTGGCATCATGCTGGAGTTGACGGAAATGGCAGAGGATGATCCTTTGAATGCGGAGGCTGGTGGGGTGATAAGTGAGGACAAGGGGGACCCTATCATGTTTCTGGGAGGGAGGAGAAGGTGTGAGGGCGGATGCGCAGGAGATGGGCCGGACACGGTTGAGGGCCCTGTCAACGACCGTGGAGGGAAAAAGGAGGTTGTTTGGCTATGTACAGAATAAAATAAAAAATAGAAGCAGGTATAGGACATTTATCCCGTCAAGCCCTGCCATTCAGTAAGATGGTGACAGATCTGATCGGGAGCTCAACTTAGTTTCCTCCTTACCACCCATAACCCTTCACATCCCTTGCGGATCAGAAATCTGTCTAACTCAGCTCTGGATATGTTTAATGGCCCAAATGCCACCAATACCTGGGGTACAGAGTTCTAAAGATTAATGACACTCAGAAAAAAAACTCCTCCTTCCCTGAATGTCAAGACTTTGACCTTAACCCTAAACCTTTTTAAATGCAGCAAATGCACCTTTAACATAGAAGAAATACCCCAATGCGGTTTACCGGAGAATTAAAAAAGAAAATTTGACACAAAGTCATGGAAGGTTAAGAATAATATAAGGATATTACGAGACGTAATCGAAATCTTGGTCATAGCATTAGGTTTTAAGGTGCATTTTAAAGGAGAAAAGTGAGCTTGAGAGGCAGAGAGGTTTAGGGAGGGAATTGCAGAACTCAGGACTAGGCAGCTGAAGGCACAGCCACCGATGAAGCAGTGATTAAAATCAGGGATTCGCAAGAGGCCAGAATTTGAGGAGTGCAGAGATTTCAGAGAGATGCAGGGTTGAGGGGGGTTACAGAGAGAGGGAGAGGCAAGGAAACCATGGAGGGATTTGAATGTAACAGTCATTAATCTAATTAATAAATCTTGCCTTTAGATTCTGATGACAAAATCATCAGTGTTCAAACTTTTTGTCAAATGCCTAAGGATGAATCTACCTTTGAATGATTGTCCATTTCTCTAAAAACTCTTAGTAAAATAACTTAAATAACAGCAATTTGCATTGATATCACACTCCAAAGCAGATAAAATAACAGATAAAATTTAAAACTGAGTCACAGGTTGAGATATAACAACAGACAAACGAATAGGGCTTGGTCTGACTTAGAATATTGGAAACTGAGATCTAAATGAACTGACGTTTATAGGGGATGAAAGATGGAAGTCCAGCTGAGGGAGAGCATTGGAATAGTTGAGTCTGGAGCTAGCAAAGGTCTGAATGAGGGTTTCAGCAGCAGATGAGTTTGCAGATGAGATGCACAGCAGAAAGAACCAGGCTTTATGGGCTGAAGGGCATCCTCCTGTGCTGTACTATTCTATGATATTCTGATTCAATGAGCTGTGTTAGGGGCGGTGTTGAACAATGCTGCAGTGATGGAAGTGGGCAGTTTTGGTTCTGAGACATATATATGGAGCTGGACACTCAGCCCGGGGTCAAATACATCGCTATAGTAGCTCTCGAAAACAATGATAAAACTCACAGGGAGTCATTTTATTCTGTCTGTGTTAGTTCCTTTTATATAAAAAATATACAGAAAATAAGGAAGCAATGCAAACAGAGGCCAAACTTTCTTTTGAGACCATTCCATTTAGACCCCACATATGACTGTCAGTTAATAGAACTTTATGGACTAGAAATTTGTTAATGTCATTGAGTAATCCCTGTGTCCAGAGTGGGTAGACATAAGGCACGACCAAGATTGTGACTTGGGCCTTATTCCAATTCGACCACCGAGCCATGGAGTCAGGCTGGGCCTCGTCAAGTGGCTCAGGGGTAAATCCACATTTAATTTCTGGTCATTGCTTAATCAGCAACAGCTCAGGAAGGTCAGAGGAGGAGGGAGTGAGTGTGTGATGGGGGGGTTGAAGGTGGGAATCAAAATGGAAAGAAGAATGTTGATGATTGGAGTTGATTGAGGGGAAGGAATGTATTTTGAGATAAAGGGAAATGGCATATAGATGAAGCTACTGTTGCAATCCAGGCAATTGGCTGACAATTTGCACAAAGCAAGATCCCACATTGATATAATGACCAGATGATTTGTTTGTTAATTAACGCTGGTTTATGGATAAACATTGGACAGGACAACAGAGAGAACTCCCTTTCTCTTCATCAAGATAATGCCATCTTTGGGGATTGGGAGTTGGCAATGGGCATAGAAAATCAGACCAAGGTGCATCTGGTCCGCTTCCTGACATGTTGTCATTTCCAGGGGGTTTACCTGGAAGGGTGTACCAGCAGCAGCAGCTACCCACCCATCTGTGGCGGGTTCAAGGTATTTAAAAGGGAAATTAGCCATTAATCATACGCAGCAATGAAATTTTACAGAAGGCGTGTGGACCTTGTGCTGTGTCAGGAGCCCAGCAATGCGACGGGGATAGCTTCATGACAGGAGGTTGAAATGCCATCTTATCATTGGCACATCTATGTATAAAGGGGCAGAAAAGTTGCAAATGGCACTTCCATTGCCTGATGCATTCATTTTGAGGTGTTTCCCCCGCAGACTGATGCCCCTGACAGCTCTGACCATCAATGTTTGAAAGCCATTTGAACCATTAGCTGCTGTCCTCTGGCTCGCCATCCGCCTGAGTAACTTCAGCCACTCACTCCAGTGAGGCTTGTGGCTGCCCCTCCCTTCGGCCCCACTAATTAGCCTACCCACACCCACCCCCGGTCCAGCTGCCTCCCTAACTGGACGGTGAAAGTGTAGGAGGCCTGGTCATTGGCTGCCTTTCGTCAGATCACACTGCAGGGTTGCACCTCTGACCCAAGCGCAAATGGTCCCGATGCTTGAAAATTTTTGAAGTTGGGAAAATCTTGGCCACAGAGAGGGACGGAGAAGAAAATAGATGTGTTAGATGGGGAGATAGAGAGAAAGTTTAAAGGGGAGAATTCTCTCCCTGTCGGGGGCGCTGGTGGGGGTGGTGGGGGGGGTGGGGGAGGGGCGGGAGCAGACGCGGGCAGGTGTGCAGCCTAACAGTGCCCTTGATCGCTCTGTGGGTGGGCCAATTAAGGCCCTCCCTTCTTGACGTGCACCCGGGAGTGCTGAGCGCTCCCCGTGCGGGTGGGGGTTAGGAGGCTGAGTCGGGGCCTGAGCACTTGCGAGTGCGCCCGATTAAAGGGCACAGGAATCTCCCTGAGGCACAGCGCTGCCTCAGGGAGGTCAGTTTGATATGCAAACGTTTAAATAAAGGAAGAGAAAAGTTTTTAAGACATGCTCCCTCATGTGACAGTGTCACACACACTGGGACACGTCTATGAATTTTTTTGAAAAATCTTATTAAAGTTTAAAAACCCTCTTGAAACCTCATCCCACCCCTGGATGAGGGTCTATGATAAATGTGAAGGCCACATGGGCCCTTTGCCTGATTCCTGCCAACCATAAGCTTGGACAGGCAGCTATGTTAATTATATGAACTGGAATTTAAATGGCTTTAATAGGCCTTTGGCAGTTCGGTGGGTGCGCAGCCGACTCCGCTGTGGGCCCACCAAATTCAAGATCTGAATGACACGCGGTGACATCAGGACACATTCCCAACATCATCGTGCGTCGTTTTACACATCGGCGAGCGGGGCTGGACTGAAGATTCTGCCCTGAGGGATAAGAAAGATTGAGAAATAAATGGAAAGAGAGTGAGGGGAAGAGAGAGAGAGAGAGAGAGAGAGAGACCTCTAGGAACTGATTTAACTGAAGTCTGAGTGAAGGGGCACACAGCCCAGTGAGCTATCAATCATAGCTTCTACCCTAAGGCGAATGCTAACACTTTGATGTGGCTCTCCAGCTTCTACTTTAATTAATGGAAACACAAAATTGCAGACGCTGGAAATTTGAAACGCAAATAGTAAATGCGAGATGAACTCAAACACGCGCAAGGAAAAACACAATGAAATAGAACAGAAAAAAACGAAATCGAAAAAGGCTAAGAAATCTGCATGGACAACACCCGTTAACTGGGTACCAATCAGTCTGCTCAGCAAGCAATGGGGCTGGCAGGATGTGCATGTTCATTAGGAGCAGTAGTTGCGGTCTGCCCTTTGACAAAGGCCAAAGTATCAATGAAATGCTTTTGAAGCGTTGCTGTTGCAACACGGGAAATGCAGTGGCCAATTTGCACACAGCAAGATCCCACAAAGGGCAATGGCTTGATAAACTGTTTTTGTTTTAGCAACGGGGATTTGGTCAAGAAACCAGGGAGCGCTCCCCCCACCCCCCCCCACCTCTTTTCTTTGCAATAGTGCCATGGGAGATTTACGTTCACTTGAGAGAGCAGACCGGGCTTCAGTTTAATGTTTCATCCGAAAGATGCACCTTTGGCAGTGTAGCACCTGCCCCAGTACTGCACTGAACATGTCAGCCTGGATTTTTGTGCCCAAGTCTCTGGAGAGGATGTCATCCTTTCATCTCCTCGCTCCAGTGAGATAGCAACCCATTAAGTCACAGCTGACCCCTAAAGTTGTAGATCAGCTCACCAGCATAGTCTTTATACATCATGTTTGCCACTTAAGCATTTTCCAGGTTCTCTTGCTGTGTCCCTGTTTGTGTTTTTCTCCTTCCCCTTGTTCTTTCTTTTGTAGATAAGACCCTCGTTAGACCTCAGCTGGAATATTGTGTACAGTTCTGGGCGCCATACTATAGGAAGGATGTGAACACATTGGAGAGAGGGCAGAACAGGTTTACAAGAACAGTCCCAGGGATGGGAAACTTCAGCAACGAGGAGAGATTGGAGAAGTTGGGACTGTTTTCCTTGGAGGGGAGAAGGCTGAGGGGAGACTTGAGAGAGGTTTTCAAAATCATGAGAGTGCTGGACAGAGCAGACAGGGAGAAGCTGTTCCCGCTTGTACAAACATCAAGAACAAGTGGCCACAGTTTTAAAGTGATTTGCAAAAGAAGCAAATGTGACAGGAGAAAATATTTTTTTTACACAAGTGGTTCGGGTCTGGAATGCACTGCCTGGAAGTGTGGTGGAGGCAGGTTCAATTGAGGCATTCAAGAGGGCATTAGACAATTACTTGAAAAGAAACCTGGTGCAGGGGTACATGGATAAGGTAGGGAAATAGCACCAGTCATAATGCTCATTTTGGAGAGCTGATGCAGACGTGATGGGCCGAATGGCCTCCTTCTGTGCCGTT
This sequence comes from Isurus oxyrinchus, assembly GCA_026770705.1. NCBI lineage: Eukaryota > Metazoa > Chordata > Chondrichthyes > Lamniformes > Lamnidae > Isurus > Isurus oxyrinchus. The sequence continues at coordinate 6,620,428 of JANJGN010000008.1, forward strand.
AAGATTGTGTGATTCTGTGATTGTGTGAGATGCTAAAGCGAGGCCCTGTCTGCTCTCTCAGGTGGATATAAAAGACCCCATGGCACCACTTTGAAGAAGAGCAAGGGAGTTCTCCATGGTGTCTTGGCCAATACTTATCCCTCAACCAACCTCAGATTATCTGGTCATTATTACGTTGCTGTCTGTGGGAGCTTTCTGTGCACAAATTGGCTGCTGTGTTTCTGACATTACAACAATGATCATACTTCAAAATTAATTCATTAGCTGGAAAATGCTCTGGGACATCATTTGGTCATTAAAGGTTTTATGAAATGCAAATCTTTCTTTCATTCTTATCCAGTTCCAGCAAAATATTCAATTCCGAAATATTGAATTGATTGCCTGGCCTTTTTCAAATGCTATCTGACGTGCTGAACATCCCCAGAATTACCTGTTTATGTTTACGCATTAACTAATTACAGAGAGGCCATTCAGACTAATGGGCTGGTGGTTGTGCTCCACAAGAACTCCCTGCTTTGACCATGGAACAGAACAACATCTGGATGCACAGGTGTTGCAAGGATTGATGTTCTAGCTTGAAATATTTTATTGAATCAGAATATCATTTCGCAGAGAAGCAGACCGTTTGGCTCACAGTCCTTCTGCCAACTCTGGAAGAGCTTTTGAGTTAATTCCAATAGTCCGGTAATTTATTTCCCCCTTTTCAAGTATTTATAGGTTTGTGTTTGGTTTATGTGCATAACAATTCTGCCATTGAATATTTCAAACGACTGCAGCAACCAGCTTACTTGCTTTATCGTTGAGTACAACTACTAGATTTAACATTACAGAAGTACTATGGGCCAGATTTTTGCACAGAGTCATGGACCTTTAAAAATGGTGGGTGGGGCCTGGATCTGGAAGCCCCACCCCCGTTTCTGACCGATGCCATTTTCACCAGCAGGGGAAAGGGGCTGATTCCTCATATTCACTGTAGGAAGGATTTTTAGGAAGGCGTCACAAATTTATGGAGGAGATGTAAATGCTCAAGAAGTGGTGGGGGAGTGGGGGGGAGGAGGGATAAGATATGTAGAAAGTCACAGTGTGAGTTTATTTAATCCCCAACCCTTTAACACTGGAAAAAACAGCCTTCCTATGTCAGTGATAGTTGCAAATGCTCAACTTGCAAAGTTAGTTAAATCCCAAACGCTTTTCAAAAAGTTTAAGCAATAGATTGCCTGTGTCAGTGAGAGTTGAAGAAAATATTGTTCTATCAGTGACAGTAGCTGTTTGCTGCCATTACCTGAATGACTATCCTTATATCATTATTAATGGTTGGCTGCTTTCCCTATCCTTTGATTTGAAAAAGAGCAACCGGGGAGGTGGTGACCCTGGGTCACCGAGGCCAATCGAATCTTTCTTCAAACAAATGCAAAATACCGCAGATGCTGGAAATCTGAAAAAAACAAAGCACAGGAAAGCAACAGGTCTGGAGGCATCTGTGGAGAGTGAATCAGAATTAGGTTTCAAGTCACTGACCATTCATCAGAACTGTAAGATATTAGAGATGTAATTAGAGAGGTTTTAAGCAAGTGCCTGGAAACAGGGTTGGAGAGAAAAGGAACAAGGGAAAGAAAGCAGGAGAGATTAAATGTTAAAAAGTGATGATGGCGCAAGGCAAAACTTGGTGATAATTGGACAAGCAGAGGAACAAAACGTCCGGCACTGGGAGGTGCAAATCAATTTTTACCTGATTTTAATCCTCTGCAGTGCTTCAGGGTATTTCACACTTATATGTGCTTTGTAAGTGCAGGTTGTTGTTCCTTAATCAGTTTGCAACCCTTACAACTTCTGAATTTCATCGACCCATCGTTGACAACTGTGCCTTCACCTGTCAAGGCCTTGGGGTCTGAAGGTATCTCCCAAATCCCCTCTAGCCCCCTCTCCTCCTTTAAGACACTCCTAGCACCTTAGGTCTTCAGCCAAGCTTTTGGACACCAATATCTCATTGTGTAGTTCAGCATCAGGCATTGATTGATTGTGATGGTGTGGGCCATGTACCAACTTTAAAGGTGCTGTATAAATGCAAGATGTTTGTCTTGTTATTGTGGACAGTTCGAGATAAATGCTACTTTCATGGAAGCTTCCTGAATAAGAACATTGCGTTCCATTGCTCAGCTACCAAACCTTCCACCGTTTGTACCCAGCTATGTGTTATTAGAAAATCAGAAAACACTGGAAATACACAGTGGGTCAGGCAAGAAAGAGAAAGAGTTAACATTTCAGATCAATGCCCTTTCATCAGAATCTGATATTGTGTTTCTCTCTCCACAGATGCTGCCCGATCTGATGAGTATTTCCAGCATTTTCTGTTTTTATTGCAGATTCCCAGCATCTGCAGTGTTTTGTTTTGGTTTAAATGTCAGGTCAACTGCATGCAAAGTGGTAAAGGAACATTAACGCAACTCAACTGGTATTGACTGACAGCCAATCATTTCCTCTTCCCAAATCTTCCTCCACAAAACTGCAGCAAAATTCAGTTCACACACCATGAGGATATGGGTTGTTTAAGACAAAGCAAGGTGCAAGTCCTTCCAAAAAAGGGAAAATCTGGTCAGATGTCTATTATTCATAACTGCACCCTGATGACGTGATGGTAAATAATCCTCTTAACACTGTGTGAATAAAACCACAATTGCTACTTCCATGTTGTTCGGCAGATGGTGTGTAATTATATTTCTATCTGTCAATGTGTTTCTGCTGCTGCTTAGGGGACATTATCATCGAGTAATCAAACAATGCAAAAAAAAAACTGAAGGCATTGGAAAAGTCGAATAGGTGCAAAAAAATGGACAATTTTTGCCTTACATTGTTGACTTTATGATACAAACAGGATGGCTCCAAAGTCACAAATTCAGCTCGTCCAAAAATATAAGCTGAGGGGAGGTTAATCAAATTGGTTTAACTTATTTATCTGCTTTCAAATCAAGGAAAACTATTATTATCCAATTAACTTCATTGCAAAATGGAACAAGTGGGTAAATATTCATAATTTTAAAGATCTCCATCAGTTCACCTCTAAGGTTTATTTTCTCTAAAGGTGAATTTAGGGACCAGGACCATAGCATTGTAAGGTTTAGTTTGGCTATGGAAAAGGACAAGGAACAAGCGTGAGTAAAAAAAAAAAAATAATAATAATTGGAGGAACGCCAACTTCAATGGGGTGGGAATGAATGTCCCCGGGTAAATTGAGGAAAAAATGATTGGCTGGAAAGACTGTAACCCAACAAATCCAGAGCTTTCTGAATATTGAAAGAGATAGAGACTAAGATGAAGCAGAAGTAAGGTGCATTGGACAGATATCAAGTCGATAATACAATTGGGACCAGGCTGAATATAAAAGGTTCACAGTGAAGTAGAAAAAAAATGAATAGCAAAGAGAGAGTGCAAGAAGAGACTGGCAGCTAACATGAAAGGAAATTCAAAAGTTGTCTAAAGGCATATAAGCAGTAACAGGATGGTCATAGGAGCAGTGGAGCTGATTATAGACCTAAAAGGATGTTTACGCATGGAGGCAGGGGACATGGCTGAGGTACTAAATGAATACTTTGTATCTGTCTTTACCAAGGGAAAAGATGCTGACCAAGGCATAATGAAAGAGGGAGTAGTTCACACACTGGATGGGCTGAAAATTGATAAAGAGCAGGTATTAAAAAGGCTTACTGTTGATAACTTGTTAAGTCACCAGGACCGGATGAGATGTATCCAAGGACACTGAGAAAAGTAAGGGTGGAAGCTATGGAGGCACTGGCCAAAATCTTCCAATCCTCTTTAGATACAGGTTGCCAGTGGGTGGGAACATTGCAAGGGGTTGAAAAAAGGGTGTAAGGATAAGGCCAGCAACTACAGGCTGGTCTGTTTAGACTTGATGGTGGGGGAACTTTTAGAGACGATGACCTAGGAGAAAATCTACTTGAACAAATGTGAACTACGTTACATTCCAGTTAGGGACAACTGTTTGCTTAACGTAGACAAAGTTTGGAGTCCCAGGTATTTACAAAAAGGATAACGCTACAAGATTCCACGTTTTTAAACAAACAACATAAATTTTACTATACAAAGTCAGCAAAGTAAAACAATCCACAATATCAATCTTATACTCTAACATTCAGAATTAACATGAGGTAAATACAAATTAACGAACTGTGGTTGAACACACCGCACTGCAAATGCAACCGGGACAGATCCCAAGGATTTCTCAGCAACAAACCCAGATGTCAGTGACCACTGTGAGTCACAATATCTTGTTAAAACTCTTTCTCTCTCACAAGGGATTCCAACACCACTTTTAAAGATCTTCCCCTGAGTTCCCTGAAAAAGCCGCTCCGACTCAGACTGCCTCAACAATTGTTCAACTCCCGATGGTTCAAGCTCTTCTACTGAGACTGTGTTCCACGTGAATCAGAAAGCTGCATTCCTACCTTTAATTATCAGCACACTTCCAAATCTTTTGCAGTCTGCTAGCTTCACAAGTCTGGCACTGCCCTGGGTTTCCCCAAACTCCAGTCTCCCAACTGCACCAAACTATAAAATGACTTCTCAGAGTCCTAACTGCCTGAAGCCTGTTAACAGATCCAAAGGATTCTTGGTGAGTTCAAGCCACATGAGATCCAAACTGCAATCAACAGCTACACCAATGGCTCCCAGGGCTTCTTTCAGCCCTACCTGCCTGGAGCCTGCTAACAATGGCCCCTTTTTGTTATGGAGGCTCTTCCTCTGTTGCAGATCACTCAGATAAATTGAAACCACAGAACCTTCTTAATTTTCACTCCACTTCATAATGATGTATTTCAGGATTCCATGAATGCTTTTAAACTAATTTAGCTCAAACTCCCAAACCAAAACATCTCTCCAGACTGCACTTCTTTGCAAGCAGTATAGACATCTTGTCTCCAGTTCTCCAGCCCACCTACTATTTTAAGTCTCTAACTCTTCTATTCTGACTGTATTAAACAAACATGGGTAATCTCCTGAACTGCCTTTTTCTTTTAGGTGTTCTAGCAATCTGTAAAGCCCAACATTTTAATTATCTTTACAACAACAATTTTCCCAGAACTAAAAATTACCTCTGAAATATTAACATGAACACGAATTAGATATTCGTCACAGCTAATTAAGGAAAACCAGTATGAATTTCTTAAGGGAAAATTGTATTTAACTTGCTTGAGTTTTTGATGATGTATCAGAGAGGGCTGATGAGGATAATGTGATTGATTTGGTGTACATGGACGTCTGAAAGATTTTTGATAAAGTGCCCCCTAACAGATTTTTCAGCAAAGTTATTGCTCTCAGAATAAAAGGAACAGTAGCAACATGGGCATGGCATTAGCTGAGTGATAGGAAACAAAGAGCAGCGATGCATGGTTGGTTTTTTTGACTGGAGAAAGGTTTAAAGTGGAGTTCCCCAGGGGTGGGTGTTAAGACCCCTGCTTTTCCTGATATATATTAATAACTTAGATCTTGGGGTAGAGGGCACAATTCCTGAATTTGTGGATGATACAAAACTTGGAAGTATTATGAACTATGAGGAGAATAGTGTAGAACTTCGAAAAGGCATAGACAGGTTGGTGCAATGGGCGGACAAGTGACAGATGAAATTTAATGTTGAGAAGTGTGAATGATTCATTTTGGTGGGGATAACATAGAGAGACAATATAAAATAAATGGCAAAATTCTGAAGTGGATGCAGAAGCAGAGGGACCTGAGTGTGTATGTGCACGAGTCATTGAAGGCTGCAGGACAGGTTCAAAGTTCAGTTAATAAAGCATACAGTATCTTAGGCTTTATTGTTACAATCCCAGCTGGTATTACTGCTGGACAAGTCAGATCCAAGAGTGAAATGTGGGTTGATAGATCCTAACTTTTCTTTAAAAGAAATTGTGGAGGAAAGTCACAGAACACATTCACAGCAGTCTGCTGGTGAACTTCTAACACAAAGAATAAAACACCTATTAAATAAGAGAAATGTGAACCATATTACACTAGATAAAAAGGTCAGAAAGAACTCAATACAAACCCAAGAAAATGATTCAAATATTCACTATTTCTTCACCGCAGTTATATCTTTACAGACACACACAAATTCAGAAAGATAAAACAATTTACCATATTTACCTTATACTCTAATGTTCGGGGTAAGTATACGGCACATGTGAGCCAATTGGCGAACTGTAGCCAGACGCACCACACTCCAAAGTAAGTGACATTTGCGACCAAAGCAGATTCTGGGGATTTCTCAACAACCCACCCAGATGTTTGTCACACCGTGAGCCAATCAGTTTCAAGAGGGTTTCCAATCTCCAATTTTGAAGAGCTTGCCTTGGACTTCTTGCCAAGTGTTGCTCCCACTCAGGCGGCTTCAACAAGTGCCCACCTCCAGGGTTTCAATCTCGCCTTCCGAGAGTCATTTCCCCAGGAACTCCAAGTTCCGCGTTTCCAAGCACAATTTCGGATCTTCAGCCGTGCCAAGCGAGAACGCCGCTGCTCCAAAGGCCCTACAGCCCGATGCACGGACTCACCAACCTTTGATGGCCCACTCGGATCGATTGCACTTCTCTCGAAGTGCACTTTTCTTCAAGCCTGCTCCCCACAGCTATTCCCCTTTAACCCAGAGCCTATCGCCCTGCTCCTTTATTTTTACTGACTTCTGAGATCTCTTTGTCCCTGCCTGGGGCTTTCTTCTGGGGGCCTCCTACTCTCCCACTGTCTGGTTTGGGGTCTTCTCCCTGTCCCCCCTTTCCCTGTGTCTTGCTCCCGGGGACACCTTCCTCCAGAATGGTGCTCCGGCTCCAGATCACCTGGCCCGTAGCTTTGCGCTGTTTCCTATTTTTACTTTCTTTTCTTCTGCGCTGTGTACTTCCTGTGCGGCGGGGGAAGGGATTCCCCATCTGTCAGAGTGCACGCTGCTCCCTGAGACCAAGTGCTGTCTCAGGGAGATTAGTTACAGGTAAAAAAAACTCCAAAAATAGAAAAATATTAAAATTATTAACCTGTCCCCCTCATGCGACAACGTCACACGAGATGGGACATGTTAATAAGAAACACATAAACTTAAATAAACTTTTTAAAAACTGACATGAAACCTCATCCCGCCAGTGGATGAAGCTTCATGTACCATCAGAAGCCCGCTGGGGGCTCCTGGTCTACCCGCCAGCCTTAAGCTTGGACGGGCAGGTCTTTAACAATCTTAATGAGCCTGTCAATGGCCTTAATTGGCCATTGACAGGTCGGCGGGCGGACAGCTGATTTCGCAGTCCACCCGCCTTCCTGAAAATTTAAAGGGACCAGGATGACGTCGGGCGTTCCCCCCAACATCATCCCGCGTCATTTTCCCATCAGCGAGCAGGTCCTGCCTCCAAATCACCGATGGGAAAATCCTGGCCATTGAGTACAAAAGCAAAGAAGTTATGTTAGTCTAGTATAGAACACTAGTTTAGCCTCAACTGGAGTATTGCCTCCTGTTCTGGATGCCACACTTTAGGAAGGATGTTAAGGGATTAGAGGGAGTTCAGAAAAGGTTCGCGAGAATAGTTCCAGGGATGAGAAGCTTCAATCACCTAGATAGGCTGGAGAGGTTGGGACTGTTTTCTCTGAAGAAGAGAGGGTTGAGAGGACATTTGATAGAGGTATTCAAAATCATGAGGGGTCCGGACGGGGTAAGTGGGGAGAAACTCATGGACGGATTGAGAACAAGGGGGCACAGATTGGAAGTAATTGGTAAAAGAAGCAAAGGCGACATGAGGAGAAACTTGATCAAGCAGCGAGTGGTTAGGATCTCGAGTGCACTGCCTGAGAATGTGGTGGAGGTACGGTCAATCAAGGCATTCAAGAGGGAATTGGATTATTATTTGAAAAGGATACCTATCTAACATTATTATCTGAAAAGAAAACTTGGAGAAACAAGGTTTGATCAGCAATAGTCGGCATGGCTTTGTCAGAGGGAGGCCATGCCTAACAATGGGAGACTTATAAAGAAGGCAAATGCACAGGGGTTACAGGGTAATTTAATAAGGTGGATTCAAAATTGGCTTAGTTGTAGAAGACAGAGAGTAATGACAGAAGGATGTTTTAGTGACTGGAAGCCAGTGTTCAGTGGCGTACCACAGGGATCTGTGTTCGGTCCCCTATTATTTGTCATTTATATAAATGACATAGATGACTATGTGGGGAATAGGATTAGTAAGTTTGCGGATGACACAAAGATTAGCCACATGGTTAACAGTGAGGTTGAGTGTCTTGGGCTACAGGAAGATATAGATGGGATGGTCAAATGGGCAGAGAAGTGGCAGATGGAATTTAACCCTGAAAAGTGTAAGGTGATACACTTTGGAAGGAGTAATTTGACAAGGAAGTATTCAATGAACGGCATGACACTAGGAAGTTCTGAGGAACAAAGGGACCTTGGCGTGTGTGTCCATAGATCACTGAAGGCGGAGGGGCATGTTAGTGGGGTGGTGAAAAAGGCATATGGGACACTTGCCTTTATCAATCGAGGCATAGATTACAAAAGTAGGGAGGTCATGTTGGAGTTGTATAGAACCTTGGTGAGGCCACAGCTGGATTACTGTGTGCAGTTCTGTTGCCACATTATAGGAAGGATGTGATTGCACTGGAGGGGGTGCAGAGGAGATTCACCAGGATGTTGCCTGGGATGAAACATTTAAGTTATAAAGAGAGGTTGGATAGAATTGGGTTGTTTTCGTTGGAGCAGAGAAGACAGAGGGTCGACCTGTTCAAGGTGTACAAGATTATGAGGGGCATGGACAGGGTGGATAGGGAGCAGTTGTTCCCCTTAGTTGAAGGGTCAGTCACAAGGGGGCATAAGTTCAAGGTGAGGGACAGGAGGTTTAGGGAGGATATGAGGGAAAACTTTTTTACCCAGAGGGTGGTGAGGGGTCTGGAATGCGCTGCCTGGGAGGGTGGTGGAGGTGGGTTGCCTCACATCCTTTAAAAAGTATCTGGATGAGCACTTGGCACGTCACAACATTAAAGGCTATGGGCCAAGTGCTGGTAAATGGGATTAGGTAGGTAGGTCATGTGTTTATCACATGCCGGTGCAGACCCGATGGGCCAAAGGGCCTCTTCTGCACTGTGCTTCTGGGAAGAATGTGCAGGGTTACAGGGAGAAAGTAGGGAAGTGGCACTGGGTGCATTCCTCCTTCAGAGAGCCAGCACAGACACAACAGGCTGGATGGCCTCCTTCTGTGCTGTAATCATTGTGTGACTCTGGGGCATGACAAAAACCTTTTTTTATGCAGCGAGTGATTAGGATCTGGAATGCACTACCTGAGAGAGTGGATTTAATCCAGGCCTTTAAAAGACAATTGGTCTTTTATCTGCAAAAAGAAGCTTGCAGGGCTACTGGGAAATAATGGGGGAGTGGGGCTGGATGAGTAGCTCTTACAGAGAGCTGGCACGGACACGGCAGGTGAAATCACCTCTTTCTGTGCTGCAACCAATCAGTGTTTAAAAGCATTGGGCCCTCAGATATCCTGCTCTGGATGTGCATTACCCATTGTGCCTATTCATACTCTTTTATGCTGCAGGGCCTCTCTCAGGAGAGGCAGTGGCAGGCCCCATCATGGCTGCCATCTGCCTTTGCCACTGGTGCTCCACAGGCAGCTCCCATCACCTGGAGACTCTTCATGCCGCTAATTTGGCATTAAGCTCGTCTCCTGAGCAGTCAGGGCATTTACGTTTAAAAACCGTGTTGCAAGAGTGACTCAGTTGGGGCATGAGGTTTGGACGTGGAATTCATCAGGTCTTTGGGTACCCAACCCCGCATTGACAATCCAATGCCATATTTCAGTTCAGTGACCATTAACTCTGTTTCTCCCTCCACAGGTGCTGCCAGACCTGCTGAGTATTTACAGCATTTCATGTTTTTATTTTTATGGTGCTTTTAACAAGTTGTTCATCCGCATCACAATGTCCCTTTGCTCCTCCATCATTTTCATTTCTTATTTTTTAAGTTATTATACTGAGGTGCAAGGGCAAGAATGGATTCATTCTGGTAGCTTGTATTGTTACTTAGCCAACTGACCCTGTGCCTGGATCTTAGCAAACCCCAATCAATGTGATTCAACTTGTGTCAGAGCCCAAAACTAACTGTCAATCATGTTTGATAGTCGCCAGTTAAATTCAATAAGAAATTCAGGAAGAAATTGTTTACCCAGTGAGTGATGAGAAAATGGAACGTGCTACCACAAGGAGTTGAGATGCATTTATGGGGAAGCTGGATAAACACATGTGAGAGAAAGGAATGTATTGATAGGGCTGGATGAATTAGGTTGGGAGGAGGCAAGTATGGAGCATAAACACTGGCTTGGATGAGTTGGGCCGAATTGCCTGTTTCTGTGTTCTAAAAACCACATAAAGTGGCCAGTGAGTGCAATGTTCTTATGGTGGAAATGCCAAAAATCAACCAGTCTCAATCCGATTGTAATCGGAAGTAGTTAAACTGTTAAATGATTGGAAATGAACAATGCCACGCTTGGTACTCTAACTCCAACTGCTTGTGCAGAATGGCTAAATAAAAATCGAGAAAATCCAGACCTTTGTTCAGTTGGGTCCCAGTCTTGCAGTGGACAGTCCCATTAAGCAGATCATTGATGCCCTCTTAACCAGAACCAATCAGTATTTTAATACCACAATGGAAGTCACCAGCTGGAATAAGGAAGTTCTGGGGTTTGGAGCAGTGGTCTGCGTCCTTCGTTTACAGGGCAGCATTAAATGCTCACATATAAACATCTGGACACCTGAGAGGTGAGTCAAGAATTTGTCCCAACAGGAAGAGTTCTTTTTATTTATTCTTTCACGGGATGTCTGCATCACTGACAAGGCCAGCATTTGTTGCCTTTGAACGGCGTGACTTTCTAGGTCATTTCATTCACATTGCTGAGGGTCTGGAGTCACCTGTAGGCTAGATTACCTTCCCTAAAGAGCATTAGCAAACTAGGTGGGTTTTTACAAAAAAAGATAAAAGCAAAATACTGCGGATGCTGGAAATCTGAAACAAAAACAAAAATAGCTGGAAAAACTCAGCAGGTCTGGCAGTATCTGCGGAGAGAGGAACACAGTTAACGTTTCGAGTCCGTATGACTCTTCATCAGAACTGAGGAAAAATAGAGGTGAAACATAAACTGGCTGAGGAGGGTGGGACAGGTACAGCTGGATCGAGGGCCAGTGATAGGTGGAGGCAAAGAAGAGATTGCCAAAGATGTCATAGACAAAAGGACAAAGGGGTGTTGACAGTGGTGATATTAGCTAAAGGATGTGCCAATGGGGACATTAAGGGTAGAAAGCAGGACAAGCAAGGTACAGATAGCCCTAGTGGGGGTGGGGTCGGGGGGGAAGGGTTCGAAATAGGCTAAAAGGTGGAGATGAAACAATGGATGGAAATACATTTAAAAATAACAGAAATAGGTGGGAAAAGGAAAATATATTAAAAAGTATAAATGATTGGAAGAGGGGCTGGGGGTGATATCATCTAAAGTTGTTGATAGCCTCATGGTCACCATTACTGGCATGAGCTCTATGTTCCAGGTTTATTAACTAAATGTAAATTCCACTAGTTCCTTAGGTGGGATTTGAACTCTTGCCTGTAGAGAATTAAGCTGGGCTTCAGGGTTACTAATGCAGTACCATTACCATTCCACCACCTTCTCCCCTCAAATCGTGTGAGCAGTTTACTACAGATGCACGATCACCATTCGTGGATCATGTCTGTCTGTGCCAGTTGCATTAGTAACTGCCAAGATGCTTTCATCCTGAGACACCCATCCATTCCCCTGATATCCCCTCCAGGAAATCCCAGTGCAGATTGTAGAATGCTGATACTCGGAATATGATCACACTTGGGTTAGAAGTGAATCCCTCCAGCCACTTGATTGAAATTGCTTGGCAGAAATTCCAACACATGCTCCATTGTAGGGAGGACATGGAGGGGGTTTTGGGCACTGTATCCAGGTGCTCGATATAACACTCCTGAAGTGGAAAGCCTTGGCAACTATTCTCCATTCTTAACGGCCCAAGATGTTTAACAACCCATCTAGCACTGTGAACATGGCCCAATGGAGAGTAAAAGACTGTATTTTATCCACTCCCTCTCTTTCTCTCTTCCCCAGCAATATAACCTTCCAAAGTTTCTGCACTGCATCAACTCTGGCCTCTTGTGCACCCCATTGTTAATCATCCTATCACTGGGGGCCATGCTTTTAGCTGCGTGCCAAGCTCTGGAATCTCATCCCGAAACCTCTCTGCTTCCCTACCACTCTTTCCTCCTTTAAGATGTTCCTTAATACCTACAATTTTGCCCAAGCATTTGGTCATTTGTCCCAGGTTTTCCTGATATGGTTTAGAGTCAAATTTTGTTCGATAATACTCCTGTGAAGCACCTTGGACCTCTTCCTAAGTTAAATGCACCCATATAAATTCAGGTTGTGGTTAAACAATGATTTACATTTATATAGTGCCTTTCACAAACTCAGGCACTTTACAGCTAATGGTTTCTTTTGAAGTGTAACAGCTATTGTGACAATCAATTTCACACAGAAAGCCCCTACAAATAGCAATGTGATATTGATCAGACAATCTATTTTTATGATGTTGCTTGAGTGATAAATATTGGATGACTCCCCTGCTCTTCTTCATAATATTAACATGCGGGGCCCCAATTTAACATTATGTAAAAGACAGCACCTCCAAAAGTGCAGCACTCCCTCAGTACTGTACTGGAGACTAAACTGGAATAGTGCAGCCCACCCTCCCCCACCTCCCACCCCCCTGCCCTTGCAACAGGTTCCCCTGCATCAGGGCCTCAAGCCATTGAAATCTCCATTCACATCAGTGGGACTAGAAGATCCTCCTGGCATGAGGGGCTGGGAAGTTCTGGCCTCGTCCTAACATTTTTTTAAATGTTCAAGCCTCTGGAGTGGGGCTTGGTGCTAACTGAGCCGTACACATTACACTGATAATGTGCATAACCGACAACTAATTGTTTATGTTTGGCTTCAACGGATGAAGGGAACTGGCGGTTAAAAAATGATTGTTGGCTGAAGACATTGGATATTGACGTCACATATCTCAAACTTAACATGTTTAGTGAGTATCACATTTCATCAGCTCCTCCGGTCTGTGTGTAGATTTTGCCTTTTTCTACAGGGCACCCAACTGGGAATTCTAATTCCTGGTGAGATGCACAGATTATAAATCACCTCCTACCACTAAGGGTAGTGTTAAATGGTTCACTAAAACTGAAAAGAGAAAACTTATTTCAGTTTATACTACATTAGGCACTGGATGGGTAATCTTTCTTAATAGAGACCACTAGAGACTCTTTAATGTTTATTTCAAGATGTTTTGCAAGCCTTGAAATTACGCTGTGAATATTAGCATACCAATAATTAACATGTTCTTAAGACAGTCCTAAGACTGCTGCTTTAGTAGGGATTTTAGCCCGCTTATTCAATGTAGGTGAACGTCCCTGTTAAGCAATTTCACGTGAATGCATTAACTATCCATATGATAATATTCACACAGCGTAAATGAAAAATCGGACAATTGAAATATCATGTATTTGGCTAACTAGCTGCTTCGATAATGTTTGTTAATCTGCCTATGTGTATACGCATGTTTGTCTATGTGATTAGATAGGAATCTGTATCTTTTTGTATAAATATGGGTATGTATGGTTGATGTAAATTCTCTTGACATACTCATTTCTCACTATAACAAGCCTCACACTTTCCCTTCACAAAGCTTGGTTATCATGTAAAAACCCATAAGCTACTTGAGCTGATTTCCGTGATGCTCTGAGAGAATTGGATGTGCTTTAGTCTTGGAATCTAAGCGCACCTTGGCTGGGTTAGGTCACACATGGGTTAGCAATTGTGTAGACTAGATGCAGTTTATGCTAAGTGGTCGCTCAGTTTGCCTGCCTCTCTACGATGGTTTTGTTCCTTGTGGCTGGCATTACAGATGGAGAAGGTGACACTTACTGAGGCTTTTGGGTACCATAGACATTGGGGTAGATATTGAAAATAATATCATCGTTATTATAGAACGATACAGCACAGAAGGAGGCCATTTAGTCTGCCAAGCCTTTACATTCTTCAAGAATTGGCCACTCCCGCTGTGATCTAACCAGTAATTTATAAATATTTCGTATCATTTCCTTTCTTTTGAACTCTACACCTCTATTTGTGAAGCCAAGGCTCCTGTATGCTTTTTTTAAAACAGAATTCTCAGCTTTTCCTACCACCATGAAAGACGTGTGTATGTAGCTGTACTGGGTATCCCCATTCCTTCGATTCTTTTCATGGATTGTCTCTTTATTAGAGTTGTGCATCTCTAAAATGAAGCCAAAACAAAAACAGAATTACCTGGAAAAACTCAGCAGGTCTGGCAGCATCGACAGTTCTGTCGAAGGGTCATGAGGACTTGAAACGTCAACTCTTTTCTTCTCCGCCGATGCTGCCAGACCTGCTGAGTTTTTCCAGGTAATTCTGTTTTTGTTTGGGATTTCCAGCATCCGCAGTTTTTTTGTTTTTATCTAAAACGAAGCCACTTTTTTAATGACATTGATCAACTCGTTGTTTTGATTATTTTAGGAAAGGCATGGTGTAACATTCCCCCACCACTCTCCCCCACCGCCCCACCCCCCCCCCCCCACCAGCGCCCCCCCCACCCTCACCAACGCCCCCCCCCCCCCCCCCATCAGGGGGGCAAGTGCAGGAGCGAGTGTGGGCGGGCCTCCGATTGGTGCCCCCGGTTGGGGGCCTGCTGCCAATTAAGGCCCGCCCAGCATGACGTTCGCCAGGAAGCGCTGTGCGTTCCCTGTGCGGGCAGGGTGGGGCGTACCCTCAGCCGGGGGTGCGCTCTATCACGCATGCACGCGAAGGAGTGCACAGATCCTCCCTGAGGCATGGCGCTGCTTCAGGGAGATCGGCTCCCATTCAGGAGCTGACATAACGGTAATAAAAAAATTTCCCTGCCATTTTCCCTCATGTGACACGTTCACATGAGTTGGGACGCGTCCATTACTTTCATGTAAACATCTGATAAAAATCTTTTAAAAACCCTCGCGAGACCTCACCCCGCCCGTGGATGAGGTTTCACCCTTTTGTCCCAGACTCGCCTGGGCTCCTGGTCTGCACACTGCGGCCTTAAGGTTGGCTGGACAGGCCCATCAGTCAGGTCGATTAATTTTCTAATGGCCTTAATAGGCCTTTGACGGTTCGGCGGGTGTCCAGCCGATTCCTTTTCACTGAACGGTGCACCCGCTAAACTGAAAATCTAAATGACGTGGGGTGACATTGGGAAGCACACCCGGCCTATCCCCGGGTCAGTTTACGTGTCGGCAAGTGGGCCCCACCCCCGCTTACCGACCGCAAAAAAAAACCTGCCCTTGGGCTGTTTGACTTGGATGTGAGCCGGGCTCTATATTAACGCAAGTTGTTGTTGTGACCAGGTCAAAAGGATTAAGACAGCCCTGGGGAAGAGGGGGCAGGACAATGGACATTGCTCTGGGTGAAATTGGCTTTTTGAAACGTATAACCATTTTCATCCCATCCTATCTGAAATTCTTACATAAAAAGGACGACTTAAATCATGCTGATGGTCCCAGTAAAGTTTGCGTGAGTGTACCTGTCCATCGACTCATCCCTCATCCTGCTTATCCACCTGCTCATGCAATCCTGTTGGTGCTGCTGTTCCTGTACAACGTGTGCTCCGTTCAGTGAAAAGGACAGCAGCAAAGGCTGAAGATTCTAAGCAAATTAAATCCATGCAAAGAAATAATGCAGGATGTTCAAATAGGAACACCGATAACATTTAGATTGATGCCTCATTAATTCTCCAGTCCTCAGGGAGGATGCAAATTGCCTCCTGTGTTATGTACCTGTTATTGCTGACTGATAGCTCATTAGGAGAACCTGTTTCATGTTGGCAATACCAACATTCTCTGGTCTTATCCAATTTTCTTCAGTCACCATCAACATGGCTATGAAACATTGTAGGATAGGTGGGGAGTGGTGTGGAGTGACATTAATGTCTCATCGTTCCTGTTTTTGCATTTGCATTTCTACTTTAAAGGTGGGGAGCAGTAACAGTGTCCTGATCAGTTTTGTGTAGCCCCAGTAATTTGGATACTTATATCTCTGCCTGACAAATGCTGTCTATTTTTGGGTCTTTGCTTAATGGCTCGGTTCCTAAATTCACACCCCAGTTGAAATCGAAAGCATTCAGATTGGGGACTTTTGATCATGGCTTTTTACAGCGCAAGTTATCAAAGAATCAAAGAAATTTATAGCACAGCAGGAGGCCATTCGCTCGATTGTGTCTGTGATGGCTCTCTGAAGGAGTTAGTGAATTAATTCCATTTCTCTTGTCCTTTCCCTGTAGCCTTACATCTTCTTTCTCCCTTTTAAAGTGTTAATCCAATTCTTTTTTGAAAATTATTATTGAAACTTACTTCTGCCACCCTTTCTTACCCGTTCTGCCACCCTTACTTCTGCCGCCCTTTCAGGCAGCGCACTCCAAATCACAGCTACTTGGCTGCACGAACCAAATTATCTTCATCTCACCTCTGGTTCTTTGCCAATTATCTTAAATCTGTGAGCTCTTGCTTTCAACCTTCATATCAGCAGAAACAGCTGCATCAAGGGACTTTAGGACACAGATTCAATCTCGTTCCTCATTTTAATTCTGCCTCCTACACTGTTCTAATGAAGCTCAACATAAGTTTGAGAAACAGTATCTCATCCATTGATAAGGAAACTTTACAGCTTTCTGGACTCAACATTAAATCCAGCGATTTCAGATCCAGCTCCCCATTGATTGGGTGTTTACTGAAACTCAGAATCAATAGCTCCCTGCCCCCAGACTCAGTGTCGGTGTGCTCCATAAAGACAATAAAGAGAGGTGCGGAGTGAAGCAAGTGTGAACAGCCACCATTCACCACCCCCACCCCCTCCCCAACCCCCATTGTATAGCAATGGCTTCTAACTTCAAATCCTTTGTGTGGCCAATAGAAGTATAGGTGATGTGGTCATATGATTGAAACTGACTTCAGATAACAAAATTTTATTACTCCAAGAACCAACCAGAAACCAGGTAGTCTGGAAACCAACAGGACAAATGGGACCATATACAGCAATAAGAAAAAAAACACTGTCAGATTAACTAGTCAACCCAGGAAGTGAGAGAGGGGCTTAATATGTATTCACCTGCAAAGATTTGTCCCTACCAGCAACTTCACCATGACTTTGTCTGCAATCCCAAAGGCTTCCAACTTCGCTTCATTCAAAGAAACCACAAAAGAGAATCTATTCTGTCCTGCAAGGCATGCTATTAAAGGATTAATGTTAAACATGTGATTTGCTTCATGTATTTTCTGCCAATAATCTAAGTGCATGCTTCAGCTCTAGAATCCAGCTTTACTTGTGTGCATGTGTCTTTATGCATGAGAGGCTGTTTACATTTTAGGGTCTTGTGTGTATCAATGTTATCCTTTCTTCTGACTTAAACTTACTGGAACGCCTGCTTTGTGCCTGTTACTAAAACCGTGACACTGAAAAGATTTTAAAAGCCCCCCTGTAAAAAACACATCTTGTTGCAGGCAACCGGGAAGTGAGGAGAAAGGGGGTAAGTGTCTCATCCTCTCTCTCCCATCCATAACAAACACATCTTACAATGCAACAGGGAAAACATTTAAGTCGTATCTGTTTGTTAGACAGACTTCATTAGAGTCAAGGGGGACAGGCAGGAATGCGGAGTTAAGGTTACAGTCAGGTCAACCATGATCTTATTGAATGGTGGAGCAATCTCGAGGGATCAAATGGCCTACCCCCTACTCTCATTTCTTATGTATTCCTATGTACCTGATATAAGCATTGGGGCCTTGTGTTCATCATTATCTTCAATAATACTTATTATGTATCGATTTTTATGGGCTAATTCAGTCAGACCAGTATCTCACTTACATTGTTCACCTAACATTCATGGTTTACTTGTATTAATTGAGAGTGGATGGACCATGACAATTTTATTGACTTAGTCAGGATCTGATTATGGAAGTCACATTGCTTCTGAACATTAGACCATAACCACATGATGAGCAACAACCGAGTAATCCAACCTTCACGCTGGAGGATTTTAACCTCCCCGAGCATGATTTTAATTTCTTGCCAAGAGCATGCCTGTCAATAATTATGTAAGGTTGTAAAGATAGACACAGAGAAGATGGTTGCACTTGTGGGTGAGACCAGGACTCAAATCCATAAAATATAAGTTGGCCATGAACAAACATGATGTGGGATTCAGGGCAAATCTCTTTGTCTGGAGAATGGTTAGAACATGGAACTCGCCCCCACAGAGAGTGGCTGAGGTGAACATATTGACTGGGTTGGATGAGGTAGGGTGCGAGGCGACTCAGGTGGAGCACGAGCACCAGCTCGGACAGGTTGCAGTGCGAAAGGTCAGCTTTTGTTCTGTAAAGAAGTCTGCGATACTTTGTAATGACTAGCAGCAGCTAGTAAAACCGAGAAGCTTCTAGAAACAGCCCTCGCTTGACTTGGCAAAAATGGATGTAAATTGTTCCCGACAGCTACACAGCACCTCTTGGCTGCCTCGTGTTTGGTGAGGTGTCACATACACTCAAGGGCTTCAGCTGTGCCTGGCTGATTCAGTCCTTCCTAATAGGGAGTTTATCTTAATAAAGCACACAGATGTGTAAGGAATGCTTTTATATAAAGGTCAGGATCAATCAAAAAGTTGTAGTATTTCATTTTGGATCATTTTGGTGCTGAATTTTAAGGTCAACGGTTAAGGGTTGAAATGTATCAGTGATTGCATTTTCTTTCCATAAATTATGCAAGTAATCCCCTCACAGTTTTAGCTGTACATCATTACAAAGTCCCTATTTACTACTGGATGACTGGATTTTACATTTTATTAAAATGTTTTTCTACATAACCCACTTTATTGATTCTCTCTGAAACATCAGAAGGCACTTCACCGACAATTAAATACTTTGAAGTGCTCTAAGAAGAGGAGAAAAAACACACTTTAATTAACACAGCGACTTCCACAAACTCAGGATGTGCCAGAGTGCTTCACAGGGATTGAAGTCAGACGGAGTAACTCATGTAGTGCAGGGAACGTTCCAGACAACGGGTGCACAGCAAAACCCCACAGAAAAAAAATGAGAGAATGGCCAAGTAATCTGCAATCATTGGTGTGAATTGTGGGCATTGTCTTGGGACAACGCTGTGCAGAATGATGCTGCTCTTCCAAAACATAGGGTCGTGGTAATTTTTTATGTTCACTTGAGAAAGCAGACAGATTATCAACACAAGATAAGACAGTTGACGGTGCAGCAATGACTCAGTACTACGCTGAATTAACAGCACTGACTCAGTACTGTGCTGCATTAAGAGCACTGACTCAGTACTGTGCTGCATTATCAGAACTGACTCAGTTCTGTGCTGCATTATCAGCACTGACTCAGTACTGTGCTGCATTATCAGAACTGACTCAGTTCTGTGCTGCATTATCAGCACTGAATCATACTGCGCTGCATTATCAGCACTGACTCAGCACTGCGCTGGATTATCAGAACTGACTCAGCACTGTGCTGCATTAAGAGCACTGACTCAGTACTGTGCTGCATTATAAGAATGGACTCAGTAATGCGCTGCATTAAGAGCATTGACTGAGTAATGCACTGTGTTAATAATACTAACTCAGCAATGCACTGCATAAAGAGCACTGACTCAGCAATGCGACGCATTATGAGCACTGACTCGGTACAGCACTGCATTAAGAGCACTGACGCAGAAATGCGCTGACTTAAGACCACTGATTCAGTACTGCACTGCATTATCAGAACTGACACAGTATTGTGCTGCATTATCAGAACTGACTCAGTACCACACTGCAGTAAGAGCACTGACTCAGTACTGTGCTGCATTGTCAGCACTGACTCAGTACTGTGCTGCATTAAGAGCACTGACTCAGTACTGTGCTGCGTTATCAGCACTGACTCAGTACTGTGCTGCATTAAGAGTACGGACTCAGTACTGTGCTGCATTATCAGCGCTGACTCAGTTCTGTGATGCATTACGAGCACTGACTCAGTACTGTGCTGCATTAACAGCACTGACGCAGTACTGTACTGCATTATCAGCATTGACTCAGTACTGTACTGCATTATCAGCACTGACTCAGTACTGTGCTGCATTAAGAGTACGGACTCAGTACTGTGCTGCATTATCAGTGCTGACTCAGTTCTGTGATGCATTACGAGCACTGACTCAGTACTGTGCTGCATTAACAGCACTGACGCAGTACTGTACTGCATTATCAGCATTGACTCAGTACTGTGCTGCGTTATCAGCACTGACTCAGTACTGTGCTGCATTAAGAGTACGGACTCAGTACTGTGCTGCATTATCAGCGCTGACTCAGTTCTGTGATGCATTACGAGCACTGACTCAGTACTGTGCTGCATTAACAGCACTGACGCAGTACTGTACTGCATTATCAGCATTGACTCAGTACTGTACTGCATTATCAGCACTGACTCAGTACTGTGCTGCATTAAGAGAACTGACTCAGTTCTGTGCTGCATTAAGAGCACTGAATTAGTAAGAAACTGTGTTAACAACACTAACTCAGTACTGCACTGCATTAAGAGCTCTGACTCAGTTCTGTGCTGCATAAAGGCACTGACCCAGTAATGTACTGCATTATCAGCACTGACACCTTTCTGCACTGCATTATCAGCACTGACTCATTACTGTTCTGCATTAAGAGTACTGACTCAGTACTGTACTGCATTAAGAGCACTGACTCAGTACTGTGCTGCATTAAGATTACTGACTCAATACTGTACTGCATTATCAGCACTGACTCAGCTCTGCGCTGTAATAGGAGCAGTAACTCAGTACAGCGCTGCATTAAGAGTAGTGACTCAGTACTGCATTGCATTATCAGAACTGACTCAGTACTGTGCTGCATTATCAGAACTGACTCAGTACTGTGCTGCATTATCAGCACTGACACAGTACTATGCTGCATTATCAGCACTGACACAGTACTGCACTGCATTAACATAACTGACTCAGTACTGCACTGCATTATCAGCACTGACTCGGTACTGTGCTGCATTATCAGCACTGACTCAGTACTGTACTGCATTATCAGCACTGACTCAGTACTGTGCTGCATTATCAGCACTGACTCAGTACTGTACTGCATTATCAGCACTGACTCAGTACTGTGCAGCATTATCAGCACTGACTCAGTACTGTGCTGCATTATCAGCACTGACTCAGTACTGTGCTGCATTAAGAGCAGTGACTCAGTACTGCGGTGTGTTATTAGCACTGACTCGGTACAACGCTGCATTGAGAGCACTGACTCAGTGTTTCGCTGCATTAAGAGCACTGACTCAGTACTGCACTGCATTATCAGCACTGACTCAGTACTGCACTGCGTTATCAGCACTGACTCAGTACTGTGCTGCATTATTAGCACTGACCAAGTACTTGTCAGCATTATCAGCATTGACTCAGTTCTGTGATGCATTAAGAGCAGTGACTCAGTACTGCGGTGTGTTATTAGCACTGACTCGGTACAACGCTGCATTGAGAGCACTGACTCAGTGTTTCGCTGCATTAAGAGCACTGACTCAGTACTGCACTGCATTATCAGCACTGACTCAGTACTGCACTGCGTTATCAGCACTGACGCAGTACTGTACTGCATTATCAGCACTGACTCAGTACTGTACAGCATTAAGAATACTGACTCAGTACTGTGCTGCGTTATTGGACTAACTCAGTACTGCGCTGCACTGACACCTTTTTGTGCTGAATTATCAGCACTGACTGAGTACTATGCTGCATTATAAGCACTGACTCAATACTGTGCTGCATTAAGAGTACTGACTCAGTACTGCATTGCATTATCAGCACTGACTCAGTACAGCGCTGCATTAAGAGCACTGAGTTAGCACTGCGCTGCATTAAGATAACTGACTCAGTACTGCACTGCATTATCAGCACTGACTCTGCACTTGCTCCATTATCAGCACTGAATCAGTACTGTGCACCATTAAGAGCAATGACTCAGTACTGCGCTGCATTATCAGCACTGACTCAGTTCTGCACTGTAGTAGGAGCAGTAACTCAGTACGGTGATGCATTAAGAGTACTGACTCAATACTGCATTGCATTATCAGCACTAACTCAGTACAGTGCTACTTTAAGAGCACAGAGACAGTCAGGCGCTGCATTAACATAACTGACTCAGTACTGCAATGCATTATCAGCACTGATGCTGTACTGTGCTCCATTATCAGCACTGAATCAGTACCGTGCTGCATTAAGAGCAGTGACTCAGTACTGCGCTATGTTATTAGCACTGACTCGGTACAGTGCTGCACTAAGAGCACTGACTCAGCACTGCGCTGCGTTATCAGCAATGACTCAGTACTGTGATGCATTATCAGCACTGACTCGGTACTGTGCTGCATTATCAGCACTGACTCAGTTCTGTGCTGTATTAGGAGTAGTAAATCAGTACTGTACTGCATTAAGAGTACTGACTCATTACTGCAATGCATTATCAGCACTGACTCAGTTCTGCGCTGTAATAGGAGCAGTAACTCAGTAATGTGCTGCATTAAGAGTACTGACTCAGTACTGCATTGCATTATCAGCACTGACTCAGTACTGCGCTGCATTAAGAGCACTGACTCAGTACTGCACTGCATTATCAGCACTGATGCTGTACTGTGCTCCATTATCAGCACTGAATCCGTACCGTGCTGCATAAGGAGCAGTGACTCAGTACTGCGCTGTGTTATCAGCACTGAAGCTGTATTGTGCTCCATTATCAGCACTGACACAGTATTGCGCTGCATTAAGAGCACTGACTCAGTACTGTGCTGCATGAAGAGCACTGACTCGGTTCTGTGCTACATTATCAGCACTGAATCAGTTCTGTGCTGCATTATCAGCATTGACTCAGTACTGTGCTGCATTGTCATCACTGACTCAGTACTGTGCTGCATTACGAGCACTGACTCAGTTCTGTGCTGCATTAAGAACACTGACTCAGTAATGCTCTGCATTATCAGCACTGACTCAGTTCTGTGCTGCGTTAACAGCAATGACTCAGTACTGCGCAGTATTAGGAGTAGTAACTCAGGACGGTGTTGCATTAAGAGTACTGACTCGGTTCTGTGCTACATTATCAGAACTGACTAAGTACTGTGATGCATTACGAGAACGACTCAGAACTGTAACGTATTATCAGCACTGACTCGGTGCTGTGCTGCATTAAGAGTACTGACTCAGTTCTATGTGGCAGTAAAAACACTAACTCAGTTCAGTGTTGCAGTAAGAGCACTGACTCAGTTCTATGATGCTTTACGAGCACTGACTCAGTACTGTACTGCATTATCAGAACTGACTCATTACAGTGCTGCATTACGAGCACTGACTCAGTAATGTGCTGCATTAAGATCACTGCCTCAGTACTGTGCTGCGTTATCAGAACTGACTCAGTAATGTGCAGCATTATCAGACTGACTCAGTACTGTGCTGCATTATCAGCACTGACTCAGTACTCTGATGCATTATCAGCACAGACAAAGTACTCTGCTGCATTATCAGCACTGACTCAGTACTGTGATGCTTTATCAGCACTGACAGAGTACTTTACTGCATTAAGAGTACGGAATCAGTACTGGGCAGATTTACGAGCACAGACTAAGTACTGTACTGCATTATCAGCTCTGACTCAGTACTGTGCTGCATTATCAGCACTGACTCAGTACTGTAATGCATTATCAGCACTGACTCAGTTCTGCGCTGCATTATCAGCACTGACTCAGTTCTGTACTGCATTATCAGCACTGACTCATTTCTGTACTGCATTATCAGCACTGACTCAGTACTGTACTGTATTATCAGCACTGACTAAGTACTGTGCAGCATTATCAGCACTGACTCAGTTCTGTACTGCATTATCAGAACTGACTCAGTACGGCACTGCATTATCAGCACTGACTCAGTACTGTACTGCATTATCAGAACTGACTCAGTACTGTACTGCATTATCAGCACTGACTCAGTACTGCGCTGCATTATCAGCACTGACTCAGTACTGTGCTGCATTACGAGCACTGACTCAGTAATGTGCTGTATTAAGAGTATTGATTCAGTACTGCTCTGCATTATCAGCACTGCATGAGTATTGTGCTGCATGATCAGAACTGACTCAGTAATGTGCAGCATTATCAGACTGACTCATTACCGTGCTCCATTACCAGCACTGACAGAGTAGTTTACTGCATTAAGAGTACGGAATCAGTACTGGGCAGATTTACGAGCACAGACTAAGTACTGTACTGCATTATCAGCTCTGAATCAGTACTGTGCTGCATTAAGAGCACTGATTCAGTACTGTAATGTATTAACAGCACTGACACAGTTCTGTACTGCATTATCAGCACTGAATCAGTTCTGTGTGGCATTAAGAGCACTGACTCAGTTCTGTGTTGCATTAAGAGTACAGACTTAGTACTGCTCTGCATTACCAGCACTGACTAAGTTCTGTGTTGCGTTAAGAGCACTGATTCAGTTCTGTGTTGCCTTAAGAGCACTAACTCAGTTCTGTGCTGCATTAAGAGCACTGACACAATACTGTGCTGCATTAAGTGCACTGACTCAGTACTGCGCTGCAATAGGAACGCTGACTCAGTACTGTACTGCATTATCAGTACTGACTCAGTACTGTACTGCATTATCAGTACTGTCTCAGTAATGTACTGCATTATCTGCACTGACTCAGTACTGCGCTGTATTATCAGCACTGATTCAGTTCTGTGCTGCATTAAGAGCACTGACTCAGTTCTGTGCTGCATTAAGAGCACAGACTCAGTACTGTGCTGCAATATCAGCTCTGACTCAGTAGTGTGCTGCATTAAGAGCACTGACTCAGTACTGTGCTGCATTAAGAGCACTGACTCAGCTTTGTGCTGCATTAAGAGCACTGACTCAGTTATGTGCTGCATTAAGAGCACTGACTCAGTTCTGTGCTACATTATCAGCACAGACACAGTAATCTGCTGCATTATCAGCACAGACTCAGTACTGTACGGCATTATGAGAACTGACTCAGTACTGTATTGCATTATCACACTGACTCAGTACTGTTCTGCATTAAGAGCACTGACTCAGTACTATGCTGCATTCTAAAAATGGACTCAGTAATGCGCTGCATTAAGAGCATTGACTTAGTAATGCACTGTGGTGCAATACTAACTCAGCAATGCACTGCATAAAGCGCATTGACTCAGCAATGCGGCACATTATAAGCACTGACAGGGTACAGCACTGCATTAAGAGCACTGATGCAGAAATGTGCTGAATTTAGAGCACTGACTCAGTACTGCACTGCGTTATCAGAACTGACACAGTACTGTGCTGCATTATCAGAAATGAATCAGTACTGTGCTGCATAAACAGAACTGACTCAGTACTGCACTGTATTATCAGAACTGACTCAGTACTGCGCTGCATTAAGAGCACTGACTCAGTACTGTGCTGCATTATCAGCACTGACACAGTACTGCGCTGCATTATGTGCACTGACTCAGTACTTCGCTGCATTATCAGCACTGACTCATTACTTCGCTGCATTATCAGCACTGACTCAGTACAGCGCTGCATTATCAGCACTGACTCAGTTCTGTGCTGCATTATCAGCACTGACTCAGTACTGTACTGCATTATCAGCACTGACTCAGTTCTGTGCTCCATTACGAGCACTGACTCAATAATGCACTGCGTTATCAGCACTGGTTCAGTACTGTGCTGCATTAAGAGCACTGACTCAGTACTGTGCTGCAATACGAGCACTGACTCAGTACTGTGCTGCATTAAGAGCACTGACTCAGTTCTGTGCTGCATTACGAGCACTGACTCAATACTGCGCTGCGTTATCAGCACTGACTCAATACTGCACTGCATTATCAGCACTGACACAGTGCTGTGCTGCATTATCAGAACTGAATCAGTACTGTGCTGCATAAACAGAACTGACTCAGTACTGCACTGTATTATCAGAACTGATTCAGTACTGCGCTGCATTAAGAGCACTGACTCAGTACTGTGCTGCATTATCAGCACTGACACAGTACTGCGCTGCATTATGTGCACTGACTCAGTACTTTGCTGCCTTATCAGCACTGACACAGTACAGCACTGCATTATCAGCACTGACTCAGTTCTGTGCTGCATTATCAGCACTGACTCATTACTGTACTGCATTATCAGCACTGACTCAGTTCTGTGCTGCATTACGAGCACTGACTGAATACTGCACTGCGTTAACAGCACTGGCTCAGTACTGTGCTGCATTAAGAGCACTGACTCAGTACTGTGCTGCATTACGAGCACTGACTCAGTACTGTGCTGCATCAAGAGCACTGACTCAGTTCTGTGCTGCATTACAAGCACTGACTCAATACTGCGCTGCATTATCAGCACTGACTCAGTACTTCGCTGCATTATCAGCACTGACTCATTACTTCGCTGCATTATCAGCACTGACTCAGTACAGCGCTGCATTATCAGCACTGACTCAGTTCTGTGCTGCATTATCAGCACTGACTCAGTACTGTACTGCATTATCAGCACTGACTCAGTTCTGTGCTCCATTACGAGCACTGACTCAATAATGCACTGCGTTATCAGCACTGGTTCAGTACTGTGCTGCATTAAGAGCACTGACTCAGTACTGTGCTGCATTACGAGCACTGACTCAGTACTGTGCTGCATTAAGAGCACTGACTCAGTTCTGTGCTGCATTACGAGCACTGACTCAATACTGCGCTGCGTTATCAGCACTGACTCAATACTGCGCTGCATTATCAGCACTGACTCAATACTGCACTGCATTATCAGCACTGACACAGTGCTGTGCTGCATTATCAGAACTGAATCAGTACTGTGCTGCATAAACAGAACTGACTCAGTACTGCACTGTATTATCAGAACTGATTCAGTACTGCGCTGCATTAAGAGCACTGACTCAGTACTGTGCTGCATTATCAGCACTGACACAGTACTGTGCTGCATTATGTGCACTGACTCAGTACTTTGCTGCCTTATCAGCACTGACACAGTACAGCACTGCATTATCAGCACTGACTCAGTTCTGTGCTGCATTATCAGCACTGACTCATTACTGTACTGCATTATCAGCACTGACTCAGTTCTGTGCTGCATTACGAGCACTGACTGAATACTGCACTGCGTTAACAGCACTGGCTCAGTACTGTGCTGCATTAAGAGCACTGACTCAGTACTGTGCTGCA
The DNA here is from genome assembly GCA_026770705.1 of Isurus oxyrinchus. Taxonomy (NCBI): domain Eukaryota; kingdom Metazoa; phylum Chordata; class Chondrichthyes; order Lamniformes; family Lamnidae; genus Isurus; species Isurus oxyrinchus. The sequence continues at coordinate 6,647,858 of JANJGN010000008.1, forward strand.
TTACGAGCACTGACTCAGTACTGTGCTGCATCAAGAGCACTGACTCAGTTCTGTGCTGCATTACAAGCACTGACTCAATACTGCGCTGCATTATCAGCACTGACTCAATACTGCGCTGCATTATCAGCACTGACTCAATACTGCGCTGCATTATCAGCACTGACTCAATACTGCGCTGCATTATCAGCACTGACTCAATACTGCGCTGCATTATCAGCACTGACTCAGTACTGTGCTGCATTACGAGCGCTGACTCAGTACTGTGATGCATTACGAGCACTGACTCAGTACTGTACTGCATTATCAGCACTGACTCAGTACTGTGCTGCATTATCAGCACTGACTCAGTACTGTGCTGCATGAAGAGCACTGGCTCAGTACTGTACTCCATTATCAGCACTGACTCAGTACTATGCTGCATTAAGAGCAGTTACTGAGTACTGCGCTGCAATATCAGCAATGACTCAGTACTGCGCTGCATTATCAGCAATGACTCAGTACTGTGCTGCATTATCAACACTGATGCAGTACTGTGCTGCATTAACAGCACTGACTCAGTACGGCACTGTATTAGGAGCAGAGACTCAGTACTTTCATGCATTAAGAGCACTGACTCAGTACTGTGTTGCATTATCAGCACTAACTCAGTTCTGTGCTGCATTAAGAGCACTGACTCAGTACTGTGCTGCATTATCAGCACTGACTCAGTTCTGTGCTGTATTAGGAGTAGTAAATCAGTACTGTACTGCATTAAGAGTACTGACTCATTACTGCAATGCATTATCAGCACTGACTCAGTTCTGCGCTGTAATAGGAGCAGTAACTCAGTAATGTGCTGCATTAAGAGTACTGACTCAGTACTGCATTGCATTATCAGCACTGACTCAGTACTGCGCTGCATTAAGAGCACTGACTCAGTACTGCACTGCATTATCAGCACTGATGCTGTACTGTGCTCCATTATCAGCACTGAATCCGTACCGTGCTGCATAAGGAGCAGTGACTCAGTACTGCGCTGTGTTATCAGCACTGAAGCTGTATTGTGCTCCATTATCAGCACTGACACAGTATTGCGCTGCATTAAGAGCACTGACTCAGTACTGTGCTGCATGAAGAGCACTGACTCGGTTCTGTGCTACATTATCAGCACTGAATCAGTTCTGTGCTGCATTATCAGCATTGACTCAGTACTGTGCTGCATTGTCATCACTGACTCAGTACTGTGCTGCATTACGAGCACTGACTCAGTTCTGTGCTGCATTAAGAACACTGACTCAGTAATGCTCTGCATTATCAGCACTGACTCAGTTCTGTGCTGCGTTAACAGCAATGACTCAGTACTGCGCAGTATTAGGAGTAGTAACTCAGGACGGTGTTGCATTAAGAGTACTGACTCGGTTCTGTGCTACATTATCAGAACTGACTAAGTACTGTGATGCATTACGAGAACGACTCAGAACTGTAACGTATTATCAGCACTGACTCGGTGCTGTGCTGCATTAAGAGTACTGACTCAGTTCTATGTGGCAGTAAAAACACTAACTCAGTTCAGTGTTGCAGTAAGAGCACTGACTCAGTTCTATGATGCTTTACGAGCACTGACTCAGTACTGTACTGCATTATCAGAACTGACTCATTACAGTGCTGCATTACGAGCACTGACTCAGTAATGTGCTGCATTAAGATCACTGCCTCAGTACTGTGCTGCGTTATCAGAACTGACTCAGTAATGTGCAGCATTATCAGACTGACTCAGTACTGTGCTGCATTATCAGCACTGACTCAGTACTCTGATGCATTATCAGCACAGACAAAGTACTCTGCTGTATTATCAGCACTGACTCAGTACTGTGATGCTTTATCAGCACTGACAGAGTACTTTACTGCATTAAGAGTACGGAATCAGTACTGGGCAGATTTACGAGCACAGACTAAGTACTGTACTGCATTATCAGCTCTGACTCAGTACTGTGCTGCATTATCAGCACTGACTCAGTACTGTAATGCATTATCAGCACTGACTCAGTTCTGCGCTGCATTATCAGCACTGACTCAGTTCTGTACTGCATTATCAGCACTGACTCATTTCTGTACTGCATTATCAGCACTGACTCAGTACTGTACTGTATTATCAGCACTGACTAAGTACTGTGCAGCATTATCAGCACTGACTCAGTTCTGTACTGCATTATCAGAACTGACTCAGTACGGCACTGCATTATCAGCACTGACTCAGTACTGTACTGCATTATCAGAACTGACTCAGTACTGTACTGCATTATCAGCACTGACTCAGTACTGCGCTGCATTATCAGCACTGACTCAGTACTGTGCTGCATTACGAGCACTGACTCAGTAATGTGCTGTATTAAGAGTATTGATTCAGTACTGCTCTGCATTATCAGCACTGCATGAGTATTGTGCTGCATGATCAGAACTGACTCAGTAATGTGCAGCATTATCAGACTGACTCATTACCGTGCTCCATTACCAGCACTGACAGAGTAGTTTACTGCATTAAGAGTACGGAATCAGTACTGGGCAGATTTACGAGCACAGACTAAGTACTGTACTGCATTATCAGCTCTGAATCAGTACTGTGCTGCATTAAGAGCACTGATTCAGTACTGTAATGTATTAACAGCACTGACACAGTTCTGTACTGCATTATCAGCACTGAATCAGTTCTGTGTGGCATTAAGAGCACTGACTCAGTTCTGTGTTGCATTAAGAGTACAGACTTAGTACTGCTCTGCATTACCAGCACTGACTAAGTTCTGTGTTGCGTTAAGAGCACTGATTCAGTTCTGTGTTGCCTTAAGAGCACTAACTCAGTTCTGTGCTGCATTAAGAGCACTGACACAATACTGTGCTGCATTAAGTGCACTGACTCAGTACTGCGCTGCAATAGGAACGCTGACTCAGTACTGTACTGCATTATCAGTACTGACTCAGTACTGTACTGCATTATCAGTACTGTCTCAGTAATGTACTGCATTATCTGCACTGACTCAGTACTGCGCTGTATTATCAGCACTGATTCAGTTCTGTGCTGCATTAAGAGCACTGACTCAGTTCTGTGCTGCATTAAGAGCACAGACTCAGTACTGTGCTGCAATATCAGCTCTGACTCAGTAGTGTGCTGCATTAAGAGCACTGACTCAGTACTGTGCTGCATTAAGAGCACTGACTCAGCTTTGTGCTGCATTAAGAGCACTGACTCAGTTATGTGCTGCATTAAGAGCACTGACTCAGTTCTGTGCTACATTATCAGCACAGACACAGTAATCTGCTGCATTATCAGCACAGACTCAGTACTGTACGGCATTATGAGAACTGACTCAGTACTGTATTGCATTATCACACTGACTCAGTACTGTTCTGCATTAAGAGCACTGACTCAGTACTGTGCTGCATTCTAAAAATGGACTCAGTAATGCGCTGCATTAAGAGCATTGACTTAGTAATGCACTGTGGTGCAATACTAACTCAGCAATGCACTGCATAAAGCGCATTGACTCAGCAATGCGGCACATTATAAGCACTGACAGGGTACAGCACTGCATTAAGAGCACTGATGCAGAAATGTGCTGAATTTAGAGCACTGACTCAGTACTGCACTGCGTTATCAGAACTGACACAGTACTGTGCTGCATTATCAGAAATGAATCAGTACTGTGCTGCATAAACAGAACTGACTCAGTACTGCACTGTATTATCAGAACTGACTCAGTACTGCGCTGCATTAAGAGCACTGACTCAGTACTGTGCTGCATTATCAGCACTGACACAGTACTGCGCTGCATTATGTGCACTGACTCAGTACTTCGCTGCATTATCAGCACTGACTCATTACTTCGCTGCATTATCAGCACTGACTCAGTACAGCGCTGCATTATCAGCACTGACTCAGTTCTGTGCTGCATTATCAGCACTGACTCAGTACTGTACTGCATTATCAGCACTGACTCAGTTCTGTGCTCCATTACGAGCACTGACTCAATAATGCACTGCGTTATCAGCACTGGTTCAGTACTGTGCTGCATTAAGAGCACTGACTCAGTACTGTGCTGCAATACGAGCACTGACTCAGTACTGTGCTGCATTAAGAGCACTGACTCAGTTCTGTGCTGCATTACGAGCACTGACTCAATACTGCGCTGCGTTATCAGCACTGACTCAATACTGCGCTGCATTATCAGCACTGACTCAATACTGCACTGCATTATCAGCACTGACACAGTGCTGTGCTGCATTATCAGAACTGAATCAGTACTGTGCTGCATAAACAGAACTGACTCAGTACTGCACTGTATTATCAGAACTGATTCAGTACTGCGCTGCATTAAGAGCACTGACTCAGTACTGTGCTGCATTATCAGCACTGACACAGTACTGCGCTGCATTATGTGCACTGACTCAGTACTTTGCTGCCTTATCAGCACTGACACAGTACAGCACTGCATTATCAGCACTGACTCAGTTCTGTGCTGCATTATCAGCACTGACTCATTACTGTACTGCATTATCAGCACTGACTCAGTTCTGTGCTGCATTACGAGCACTGACTGAATACTGCACTGCGTTAACAGCACTGGCTCAGTACTGTGCTGCATTAAGAGCACTGACTCAGTACTGTGCTGCATTACGAGCACTGACTCAGTACTGTGCTGCATTAAGAGCACTGACTCAGTTCTGTGCTGCATTACAAGCACTGACTCAATACTGCGCTGCATTATCAGCACTGACTCAGTACTTCGCTGCATTATCAGCACTGACTCATTACTTCGCTGCATTATCAGCACTGCCTCAGTACAGCGCTGCATTATCAGCACTGACTCAGTTCTGTGCTGCATTATCAGCACTGACTCAGTACTGTACTGCATTATCAGCACTGACTCAGTTCTGTGCTCCATTACGAGCACTGACTCAATAATGCACTGCGTTATCAGCACTGGTTCAGTACTGTGCTGCATTAAGAGCACTGACTCAGTACTGTGCTGCATTACGAGCACTGACTCAGTACTGTGCTGCATTAAGAGCACTGACTCAGTTCTGTGCTGCATTACGAGCACTGACTCAATACTGCGCTGCGTTATCAGCACTGACTCAATACTGCGCTGCATTATCAGCACTGACTCAATACTGCACTGCATTATCAGCACTGACACAGTGCTGTGCTGCATTATCAGAACTGAATCAGTACTGTGCTGCATAAACAGAACTGACACAGTACTGCGCTGCATTATGTGCACTGACTCAGTACTTTGCTGCCTTATCAGCACTGACACAGTACAGCACTGCATTATCAGCACTGACTCAGTTCTGTGCTGCATTATCAGCACTGACTCATTACTGTACTGCATTATCAGCACTGACTCAGTTCTGTGCTGCATTACGAGCACTGACTGAATACTGCACTGCGTTAACAGCACTGGCTCAGTACTGTGCTGCATTAAGAGCACTGACTCAGTACTGTGCTGCATTACGAGCACTGACTCAGTACTGTGCTGCATTAAGAGCACTGACTCAGTTCTGTGCTGCATTACAAGCACTGACTCAATACTGCGCTGCATTATCAGCACTGACTCAATACTGCGCTGCATTATCAGCACTGACTCAATACTGCGCTGCATTATCAGCACTGACTCAATACTGCGCTGCATTATCAGCACTGACTCAATACTGCGCTGCATTATCAGCACTGACTCAGTACTGTGCTGCATTACGAGCGCTGACTCAGTACTGTGATGCATTACGAGCACTGACTCAGTACTGTACTGCATTATCAGCACTGACTCAGTACTGTGCTGCATTATCAGCACTGACTCAGTACTGTGCTGCATGAAGAGCACTGGCTCAGTACTGTACTCCATTATCAGCACTGACTCAGTACTATGCTGCATTAAGAGCAGTTACTGAGTACTGCGCTGCAATATCAGCAATGACTCAGTACTGCGCTGCATTATCAGCAATGACTCAGTACTGTGCTGCATTATCAACACTGATGCAGTACTGTGCTGCATTAACAGCACTGACTCAGTACGGCACTGTATTAGGAGCAGAGACTCAGTACTTTCATGCATTAAGAGCACTGACTCAGTACTGTGTTGCATTATCAGCACTAACTCAGTTCTGTGCTGCATTAAGAGCACTGACTCAGTACTGTGCTGCATTATCAGCACTGACACATTACTGTGCTCTATTACCAGCACTGACAGAGTAGTTTACTGCATTAAGAGCACTGACTCAATACTGTGCTGCATTAAGTGCACTGACTCAGTACTGCGCTGCCATAAGAGCGCTGACTCAGTACTGTACTGCATTATCAGTACTGACTCAGTAATGTACTGCATTATCTGCACTGACTCAGTATGGCGCTGCATTATCAGCACTGATTCAGTTCTGAGCTGCATTAAGAGCACTGACTCAGTACTGTGCTGCAATATCAGCTCAGACTCAGTTCTGTGCTGCATTAAGAGCACTGACTCAGTTCTGTGCTGCATTAAGAGCACTGACTCAGTACCGTGCTGCATTATCAGCTCTGACTCAGTACTGTGCTGCATTAAGAGCACTGACTCAGTACTGTGCTGCATTAAGAGCACTGACTCAGTTCTGTGCTGCATTAAGAGCACTGACTCAGTTCTGTACTGCATTAAGAGCACTGACTCAGTTCTGTGCTGCATTAAGAGCACTGACTCAGTACTATGCTGCATTATCAGCACTGATTCAGTTCTGTGCTGCATTATCAGCACAGACACAGTAATCTGCTGCATTATCAGCACAGACTCAGTACTGTACGGCATTATGAGAACTGGCTCAGTACTGTATTGCATTATCACACTGACTCAGTACTGTTCTGCATTAAGAGCACTGACTCAGTACTGTGCTGCATTCTAAGAACGGACTCAGTAATGCACTGCATTAAGAGCATTGACTTAGTAATGCACTGTGGTACAATACTAACTCAGCAATGCACTGCATAAAGAGCACTGACTCAGCAATGCGACGCATTATAAGCACTGACTTGGTTCAGCACTGCATTAAGAGCACTGACGCAGAAATGTGCTGTATTAAGAGCACTGACTCAGTACTGCGCTGTGTTATCAGAACTGACACAGTACGGTGCTGCATTATCAGAACTGAATCAGTACTGTGCTGCATAAACAGAACTGACTCAGTACTGCACTGTATTATCAGAACTGACTCAGTACTGCACTGCATTAAGAGCACTGACTCAGTACTGTGCTGCATTATCAGCACTGACACAGTATTGCACTGCATTATGTGCACTGACTCAGTACTTTGCTGCCTTATCAGCACTGACACAGTACAGCGCTGCATTATCAGCACTGACTCATTACTTCGCTGCATTATCAGCACTGACTCAGTACAGCGCTGCATTATCAGCACTGACTCAGTTCTGTGCTGCATTATCAGCACTGACTCAGTACTGTACTGCATTATCAGCACTGACTCAGTTCTGTGCTGCATTACGAGCACTGACTCAGTACTGTGCTGCATTATCAGCACTGACTCAATACTGTGCTGCATTAAGAGTACTGACTCAGTACATTGATGCGTTATCAACACTGACACAGTACAGCGCTGCATTATCAGCACTGACTCATTACTTCGCTGCATTATCAGCACTGACTCAGTACTGTGCTGCATTATCAACACTGATGCAGTACTGTGCTGCATTAACAGCACTGACTCAGTACGGCACTGTATTCGGAGCAGAGACTCAGTACTTTCCTGCATTAAGAGCACTGACTCAGTACTGTGTTGCATTATCAGCACTGACTCAGTTCTGTGCTGCATTAAGAGCACTGACTCAGTACTGTGTTGCATTATCAGCACTGACACGGTACTGTGCTGCATTATCAGCACTGACTCAGTACTTTCATGCATTAAGAGCACTGACTCAGTACTGTGCTGCATTCTAAGAATGGACTCAGTAATGCGCTGCATTAAGAGCATTGACTGAGTAATGCACTGTGGTACAATACTAACTCAGCAATGCACTGCATAAAGAGCACTGACTCAGCAATGCGGCGCATTATGAGCACTGACTCGGTACAGCACTGCATTAAGAGCACTGACGCAGAAATGCGCTGAATTAAGAGTACTGACTCAGTACTGCGCTGCGTTATCAGAACTGATACAGTACTGTGCTGCATTATCAGAACTGAATCAGTACTGTGCTGCATAAACAGAACTGACTCAGTACTGGACTGTATTATCTGAATGACTCAGTACTGCACTGCATTAAGAGCATTGACTCAGTACTGTGCTGCATTATCAGCACTGACACAGTGCTGCACTGCATTATGTGCACTGACTCAGTACTTTGCTGCCTTATCAGCACTGACACAGTACAGCGCTGCATTGTCAGCACTGACTCATTACTTCGCTGCATTATCAGAACTGACTCAGTAATGTGCTGCATTAAGAGCACTGACTCAGTACTGTGCTGCATTATCAGCACTGACACCTTTCTGCGCTGAATTATCAGCACTGACTGAGTACTGTGCTGCGTTATAAGTACTGACTCAGTACTGCACTGCATTATGAACACTGACTCATTACTTCGCTGCATTATCAGCACTGACTCAATTCTGTGCTGCATTAGGAGCAGTAACTCAGTACTGCGCTGCATTATCAGCACTGACTCAGTACTGTGCTGCATTAAGAGCACTGACTCAGTACTGTGTTGCATTAAGAGCACTGACTCAGTTCTGTGTTGCATTAAGAGCACTGACTCTGTTCTGTGCTGCATTAAGAGCACTGACTCAGTTCTGTGTTGCATTAAGAGCACTGACTCAGTTCTGTGTTGCATTAAGAGCACTGACTCAGTTCTGTGCTGCATTAAGAGCCTGACTCAGTTCTGTGTTGCATTAAGAGCACTGACTCAGTTCTGTGTTGCATTAAGAGCACTGACTCAGTTCTGTGTTGCATTAAGAGCACTGACTCAGTTCTGTGTTGCATTAAGAGCACTGACTCAGTACGGCGCTGCATTATCAGCACTGACTCAGTTCTGTGCTGCATTATCAGCACTGATTGATACTGCGCTGCATTATCAGAACTGACTCAGTACTGCGCTGCATTATCAGAACTGTCTCAGCACTGCGCTGCATTAAGAGCACTGACTCAGTACTGTGCTGCATTAAGAGCACTGACTCAGTACTGTGCTGCATTCTAAGAATGGACTCAGTAATGCGCTGCATTAAGAGCATTGACTTAGTAATGCACTGTGGTACAATACTAACTCAGCAATGCACTGCAGAAAGAGCACTGACTCAGCAATGCGGCGCATTATGAGTACTGACTCGGTACAGCACTGCATTAAGAGCACTGACGCACAAATACGCTGAATTAAGAGCACTGACTCAGTACTGCGCTGCGTTATCAGAACTGAATCAGTACTGCGCTGCATAAACAGAACTGACTCAGTACTGGACTGTATTATCTGAATGACTCAGTACTGCACTGCATTAAGAGCACTGACTCAGTACTGTGCTGCATTATCAGCACTGACACAGTACTGCGCTGCATTATGTGCACTGACTCAGTACTTTGCTGCCTTATCAGCACTGACACAGTACAGCGCTGCATTATCAGCACTGACTCATTACTTCGCTGCATTATCAGCTCTGACTCAGTTCTGTGCTGCATTATCATCACTGACTCAGTTCTGTGCTGCATTAAGAGCACTGACTCAGTACTGTGTTGCATTATCAGCACTGACTCAGTTCTGTGCTGCATTAAGAGCACTGTCTAAGTACTGTGCTGCATTACGAGCACTGACTCAGTACTGCACTGCGTTATCAGCCCTGAATCAGTTCTGTGCTGCATTAAGAGCACTGACTCAGTACTGTGCTGCATTACGAGCACTGACTCAGTACTGCACTGCGTTATCAGCACTGACTCAGTACTGTGTTGCATTGTCAGCACTGACTCAGTACTGCGCTGAGTTATCAGCACTGACTCAGTACTGCGCTGTATTAGGAGCTGTAACTCAGTACTGTGCTGCATTCAGAGCACTGACTCAGTTCTGTGTTGCATTAAGAGCACTGACACAGTTCTGTGTTGCATTAAAAGCACTGACTCAGTTCTGTGCTGCATTAAGAGCACTGACTCAGTACTGTGCTGCATTATCAACACTGATGCAGTACTGTGCTGCATTAACAGCACTGACTCAGTACGGCACTGTATTCGGAGCAGAGACTCAGTACTTTCCTGCATTAAGAGCACTGACTCAGTACTGTGTTGCATTATCAGCACTGACTCAGTTCTGTGCTGCATTAAGAGCACTGACTCAGTACTGTGTTGCATTATCAGCACTGACACGGTACTGTGCTGCATTATCAGCACTGACTCAGTACTTTCATGCATTAAGAGCACTGACTCAGTACTGTGCTGCATTCTAAGAATGGACTCAGTAATGCGCTGCATTAAGAGCATTGACTGAGTAATGCACTGTGGTACAATACTAACTCAGCAATGCACTGCATAAAGAGCACTGACTCAGCAATGCGGCGCATTATGAGCACTGACTCGGTACAGCACTGCATTAAGAGCACTGACGCAGAAATGCGCTGAATTAAGAGTACTGACTCAGTACTGCGCTGCGTTATCAGAACTGATACAGTACTGTGCTGCATTATCAGAACTGAATCAGTACTGTGCTGCATAAACAGAACTGACTCAGTACTGGACTGTATTATCTGAATGACTCAGTACTGCACTGCATTAAGAGCATTGACTCAGTACTGTGCTGCATTATCAGCACTGACACAGTGCTGCACTGCATTATGTGCACTGACTCAGTACTTTGCTGCCTTATCAGCACTGACACAGTACAGCGCTGCATTGTCAGCACTGACTCATTACTTCGCTGCATTATCAGAACTGACTCAGTAATGTGCTGCATTAAGAGCACTGACTCAGTACTGTGCTGCATTATCAGCACTGACACCTTTCTGCGCTGAATTATCAGCACTGACTGAGTACTGTGCTGCGTTATAAGTACTGACTCAGTACTGCACTGCATTATGAACACTGACTCATTACTTCGCTGCATTATCAGCACTGACTCAATTCTGTGCTGCATTAGGAGCAGTAACTCAGTACTGCGCTGCATTATCAGCACTGACTCAGTACTGTGCTGCATTAAGAGCACTGACTCAGTACTGTGTTGCATTAAGAGCACTGACTCAGTTCTGTGTTGCATTAAGAGCACTGACTCAGTTCTGTGTTGCATTAAGAGCACTGACTCTGTTCTGTGCTGCATTAAGAGCACTGACTCAGTTCTGTGTTGCATTAAGAGCACTGACTCAGTTCTGTGTTGCATTAAGAGCACTGACTCAGTTCTGTGCTGCATTAAGAGCCTGACTCAGTTCTGTGTTGCATTAAGAGCACTGACTCAGTTCTGTGTTGCATTAAGAGCACTGACTCAGTTCTGTGTTGCATTAAGAGCACTGACTCAGTTCTGTGTTGCATTAAGAGCACTGACTCAGTACGGCGCTGCATTATCAGCACTGACTCAGTTCTGTGCTGCATTATCAGCACTGATTGATACTGCGCTGCATTATCAGAACTGACTCAGTACTGCGCTGCATTATCAGAACTGTCTCAGCACTGCGCTGCATTAAGAGCACTGACTCAGTACTGTGCTGCATTAAGAGCACTGACTCAGTACTGTGCTGCATTCTAAGAATGGACTCAGTAATGCGCTGCATTAAGAGCATTGACTTAGTAATGCACTGTGGTACAATACTAACTCAGCAATGCACTGCAGAAAGAGCACTGACTCAGCAATGCGGCGCATTATGAGTACTGACTCGGTACAGCACTGCATTAAGAGCACTGACGCACAAATACGCTGAATTAAGAGCACTGACTCAGTACTGCGCTGCGTTATCAGAACTGAATCAGTACTGCGCTGCATAAACAGAACTGACTCAGTACTGGACTGTATTATCTGAATGACTCAGTACTGCACTGCATTAAGAGCACTGACTCAGTACTGTGCTGCATTATCAGCACTGACACAGTACTGCGCTGCATTATGTGCACTGACTCAGTACTTTGCTGCCTTATCAGCACTGACACAGTACAGCGCTGCATTATCAGCACTGACTCATTACTTCGCTGCATTATCAGCTCTGACTCAGTTCTGTGCTGCATTATCATCACTGACTCAGTTCTGTGCTGCATTAAGAGCACTGACTCAGTACTGTGTTGCATTATCAGCACTGACTCAGTTCTGTGCTGCATTAAGAGCACTGTCTAAGTACTGTGCTGCATTACGAGCACTGACTCAGTACTGCACTGCGTTATCAGCCCTGAATCAGTTCTGTGCTGCATTAAGAGCACTGACTCAGTACTGTGCTGCATTACGAGCACTGACTCAGTACTGCACTGCGTTATCAGCACTGACTCAGTACTGTGTTGCATTGTCAGCACTGACTCAGTACTGCGCTGAGTTATCAGCACTGACTCAGTACTGCGCTGTATTAGGAGCTGTAACTCAGTACTGTGCTGCATTCAGAGCACTGACTCAGTTCTGTGTTGCATTAAGAGCACTGACTCAGTTCTGTGTTGCATTAAAAGCACTGACTCAGTTCTGTGCTGCATTAAGAGCACTGACTCAGTACTGTGCTGCGTTATCAGCACTGACTCAGTACTGTGCTGTATTAAAAGCACTAACTCAGTACTGTGCTGCATTATCAGCACTGACTCAGTACTGTGCTGCATTATCAGCACTGACACAGTACTGTGCTGCATTATCAGCACTGAATTAGTAAGAAACTGTGTTAACAACACTAACTCAGTACTGTTCTGCATTAAGAGAAAAGACTCAGTACTGTGCTGCAATAAGAGCACTGACTCAGTACTGTGCTGCAATAAGAGCACTGACTCAGTACTGTGCTGCATTAAAGGCACTGACCTAGTAACGTACTGCATTATCAGCACTGACACCTTTCTGCGCTGAATTATCAGCACTGACTGAGTACTGTGCTGCATTATAAGCATTGACTCTGTACTATGCTGCATTAGGAGCAGCAACCCAGTACTGCGCTGCGTTATCAGCACTGACTCAATACTGTGCTACATTAAGAGCATAGACTCGATAGTGCGCTGACTTATCAGCATTTACTCAGTACTGTTCTGCATTAAGAGAACAGACTCAGTACTGTGTTGCATTAAGAGTACTGACTCAGTACTGTGTTGCATTAAGAGCACTGACTCAGTTCCGTGTTGCATTAAGAGTATTGACTAAGTACTGTGCTGCATTATCAACAGTGACTCAGTACTGCGCTGCATTAAGAGCACTGACTCAGTACAGCGCTGCATTAACATAACTGACTCAGTACTGCACTGCATTATAAGCACTGACTCAGTAATGCGCTGCATTAAGATCATTGACTTAGTAATGCACTGCATTAACAACACTAACTCAGCAATGCACTGCATAAAGAGCACTGAATCAGCACTGCGACGCATCATGAGCACTGACTCGGTACAACGCTGTATTAAGACCACTGACGCAGAAATCCATTGAATTAAGAGCACTGACTCAGTACTGCACTGCATTGTCAGAACTGACTCAGTACTGTGCTGCATTATCAGCACTGAATCAGTACTGCACTGCATTGTCAGAACTGACTCAGTACTGTGCTGCATTATCAGCACTGAATCAGTACTGTGCTGCATTAAGAGCACTGACTCAGTACTCTGCTGCATTATCAGCACTGAATCAGTACTGTGCTGCAATAAGAGCACTGACTCAGTACTGTGCTGCAATAAGAGCACTGACTCAGTACTGTGCTGCAATAAGAGCACTGACTCAGTACTGTGCTGCATTATCAGCACTGACACAGTACTGTGCTGCATTATCAGCACTGAATCAGTACTGTGCTGCCTTATCAACACTGACTCAGTACTTTACTGCATTAAGAGCTCTGACTCAGTACTGTGCTGCATTAAAGGCACTGACCTAGTAATGTACTGCATTATCAGCACTGACACCTTTCTGAGCTGAATTATCAGCACTGACTGAGTACTGTGCTGCATTATAAGTACTGACTCTGTACTATGCTGCATTAGGAGCAGTAACTCAGTACTGCGCTGCATTATCAGCACTGACTCAGTACTGTTCTGCATTAAGAGAACAGACTCAGTACTGTACTGCATTAAGAGTACTGACTCAGTACTGTGTTGCATTAAGACCACTGACTCAGTTATGTGTTGCATTAAGAGTACTGACTAAGTAAAGTGCTGCATTATCAACAGTGACTCAGTACTGTGCTGCATTAAGGGCACTGACTCAGTACAGCGCTGCATTAATTTAACTGACTCAGTACTGCACTGCATTATAAGCACTGACTCAGTAATGCGCTGCATTAAGAACAATGACTTAGTAATGCACTGCATTAACAACACTTACTCAGCAAAGCACTGCAAAAAGAGCACTGACTTAGCACTGCGACGCATCAAGAGCACTGACTCGGTACAGCACTGCATTAAGAACACTGACGCAGAAATGCACTGAATTAAGAGCACTGATTCAGTACTGCACTGCATTGTCAGAACTGACTCAGTACTGTCCTGCATTATCAGCACTGAATCAGTACTGTGCTGCGTTATCAGCACTGACTCAGTACTGTGCTGCATTAAAAGCATTAACTCGGTACTCTGCTGCATTATCAGCACTGACACAGTACTGTGCTGCATTATCAGCACTGAATTAGTAAGAAACTGTGTTAACAACACTAACTCAGTACTGTTCTGCATTAAGAGAAAAGACTCAGTACTGTGCTGCAATAAGAGCACTGACTCAGTACTGTGCTGCATTATTAGACTAACTCAGTACTGCGCTGCATTATCAGCACTGACTCAGTACTGTGCTGCATTAAGAGCTCTGACTCAGTACTGTGCTGCATTAAAGGCACTGACCTAGTAATGTACTGCATTATCAGCACTGACACCTTTCTATGCTGAATTATCAGCACTGACTGAGTACTGTGCTGCATTATAAGTACTGACTCTGTGCTATGCTGCATTAGGAGCAGTAACTCAGTACTGCGCTGCATTAAGAGCACTGACTCAGTTCTGTGCTGCTTTAAGAGCACAGACTCAGTTCTGTGCTGCATTAAGAGCATAGACTCGATAGTGTGCTGACTTATCAGCACTTACTCAGTACTGTTCCGCATTAAGAGAACAGACTCAGTACTGTACTGCATTAAGATTACTGACTCAGTACTGTGTTGCATTAAGAGCACTGACTCAGTTCTGTATTGCATTAAGAGCACTGACTCAGTTCTGTGTTGCATTAAGAGCACTGACTCAGTACGGTGCTGCATTATCAGCACTGATTCATACTGCGCTGCATTATCAGAACTGACTCAGCACTGCGTTGGTTTATCAGAACTGTCTCAGCACTGTGCTGCATTAAGAGCACTGACTCAGTACTGTGCTGCATTCTAAGAATGGACTCAGTAATGCGCTGCATTAAGAGCATTGACTTAGTAATGCACTGTGGTACAATACCAACTCAGCAATGCACTGCATAAAGAGCACTGACTCAGCAATGCGGCGCATTATGAGCACTGACTCGGTACAGCACTGCGTAAAGAGCACTGACGCAGAAATGCGCTGAATTATCAGCACTGACTCAGTACTGCGCTGCATTAAGAGCACTGCCTCAGTACTGTGCTGCATTATCAGCACTGACACAGTACTGCGCTGCATTATGTGCACTGACTCAGTACTTTGCTGCATTATCAGCACTGACTCAGTTCTGTGCTGCATTATCAGAACTGAATCAGTACTGTGCTGCATAAACAGAACTGACTCAGTACTGCGCTACATTATGTGCACTGACTCATTACTTCGCTGCATTAACAGCACTGACTCACTACAGTGCTGCATTATCAGCACTGACACAGTACTGTGCTGCATTATCAGAACTGAATCAGTACTGTGCTGCATAAACAGAACTGACTCAGTACTGCACTGTATTATCAGAACTGACTCAGTACTGCGCTGCATTAAGAGCACTGACTCAGTACTGTGCTGCATTATCAGCACTGACACAGTACTGCGCTGCATTATGTGCACTGACTCAGTACTTTGCTGCCTTATCAGCACTGAAACAGTACTGTACTGCATTATCAGCACTGACTCATTACTTCGCTGCATTATCAGCACTGACTCGGTACTGTACTGCATTATCAGCACTGACTCATTACTTCGCTGCATTATCAGCACTGACTCAGTACTGTGCTGCATTAAAAGCACTGACTCAGTACTTTGCTGCATTAAGAGCACTGACTCAGTACTTTGCTGCATTAAAAGCACTAACTCAGTACTCTGCTGAATTATCAGCACTGACTCAATACTTCGCTGCATTATCAGCACTGACTCAGTACTGTGCTGCATTAAAAGCACTAACTCAGTACTCTGCTGCATTATCAGCACTGACTCATTTCTGTGCTGCATTATCAGCACTGACTCAGTACTGTGCTGCATTATCAGCACTGACACAGAACTGTGCTGCATTATCAGCACTGAATTAGTAAGAAACTGTGTTAACAACACTAACTCAGTTCTGTGCTGCATTAACAGAAAAGACTCAGTACTGTGCTGCAATAAGAGCACTGACTCAGTCTGTGCTGCATTATTAGACTAACTCAGTACTGCGCTGCATTATCAGCACTGACTCAGTACTGTGCTGCATTAAGAGCTCTGACTCAGTACTGTGCTGCATTAAAGGCACTGACCTAGTAATGTACTGCATTATCAGCACTGACACCTTTCTGCGCTGAATTATCAGCACTGACTGAGTACTGTGCTGCATTATAAGTACTGACTCTGTACTATGCTGCATTAGGAGCAGTAACTCAGTACTGCGCTGCATTATCAGCACTGACTCAGTAATGTGCTGCATTAAGAGCATTGACTCGATAGTGCGCTGACTTTTCAGCACTTACTCAGTACTGTGCTGCATTAAGAGTACTGACTCAGTTCTGTGTTGCATTAACAGTACTGACTAAGTACTGTGCTGCATTATCAACACTGACTCAGTACAGCGCTGCATTAAAATAACTGACTCAGTACTGTGCTGCATTATTAGCACTGACTCAGTAATGCGCTGCATTAAGAGCATTGACTTAGTAATGCACTGCATTAACAACACTTACTCAGCAAAGCACTGCATAAAGAGCACTGATTCAGCACTGCGACGCATCAAGAGCACTGACTCAGTACTGTGCTGCATTATCAGCACCGACTCAGTACTGTGCTGCATTATCAGCACTGACTCAGTACTGCACTGCATTGTCAGAACTGACTCAGTACTGTGCTGCATTATCAGCACTGACTCAGTACTGTGCTGCATTATCAGCACTGACTCAGTACTGTGCTGCATTAAGAGCACTGACTCAGTACTGTGCTGCATTAAGAGCACTGACTCAGTTCTGTGCTGCATTATCAGCACTGACACAGTACTGTGCTGCATTATCAGCACTGACTCAGTTCTGTGCTGCGTTATCAGCACTGACTCAGTACTGTACTGCATTATCAGCACTGACTCAGTACTGTGCTGCATTAAGAGCACTGACTCAGTACTGTGCTGCATTATCAGCACTGACACAGAACTGTGCTGCATTATCAGCACTGAATTAGTAAGAAACTGTGTTAACAACACTAACTCAGTACTGTTCTGCATTAAGAGAAATGACTCAGTACTGTGCTGCAATAAGAGCACTGACTCAGTACTGTGCTGCAATAAGAGCACTGATTCAGTACTGTGCTGCATTTTCAGCACTGACTCAGTACTGTGCTGCATTATTAGACTAACTCAGTACTGTGCTGCATTATCAGCACTGACTCAGTACTGTGCTGCATTAAAGGCACTGACCTAGTAATGTACTGCATTATCAGCACTGACACCTTTCTATGCTGAATTATCAGCACTGACTGAGTACTGTGCTGCATTATAAGTACTGACTCTGTACAATGCTGCATTAGGAGCAGTAACTCAGTACTGCGCTGCATTATCAGCACTGACTCAGTACTGTGCTGCATTAAGAGCATAGACTCGATAGTGCGCTGACTTATCAGCACTTACTTAGTACTGTTCTGCATTAAGAGAACAGACTCAGTAATGTACTGCATTAAGAGTACTGACTCAGTACTGTGTTGCATTAAGAGCACTGACTTAGTTCTGTGTTGCATTAAGAGCACTGACTCAGTTCTGTGTTGCATTAAGAGCACTGACTCAGTACTGTGCTGCATTAAGAGTACTGACTCAGTTCTGTGCTGCATTATCAGCACTGACACAGTACTGTGCTGCATTAAGAGCACTGACTCAGTACGTTGCTGCATTATCAGCACTGATTCATAATGCGCTGCATTATTAGACTAACTCAGTACTGCGCTGCATTATCAACACTGACTCAGTACTTTGCTGCATTAAGAGTTCTGACTCAGTACTGTGCTGCATTAAAGGCACTGACCTAGTAATGTACTGCATTATCAGCACTGACACCTTTCTGCGCTGAATTATCAGCACTGACTGAGTACTGTGCTGCATTATAAGTACTGACTCTGTACTATGCTGCATTAGGAGCAGTAACTCAGTACTGCGCTGCATTATCATCACTGACTCAGTACTGTGCTGCATTAAGAGCATAGACTCGATAGTGCGCTGACTTTTCAGCACTTACTCAGTACTGTGTTGCATTAAGAGCACTGACTCAGTTCTGTGTTGCATTAAGAGCACTGACTCAGTACTGTGCTGCATTAAGAGTACTGACTCAGTTCTGTGCTGCATTATCAGCACTGACACAGTTCTGTGCTGCATTCTAAGAATGGACTCAGTAATGCGCTGCAGTAAGAGCATTGACTGAGTAATGCACTGTGGTATAATACTAAATCAGCAATGCACTGCATAAAGAGCACTGACTCAGCAATGCGGCGCATTATGAGCACTGACTCGGTACAGCACTGCATTAAGAGCACTGACGCAGAAATGCGCTGAATTAATAGCACTGACTCAGCACTGCGCTGCATTATCAGCACTGACACAGTACTGCGCTGCATTATGTGCACTGACTCAGTACTGTACTGCATTATCAGCACTGAATAAGTAAGAAACTGTGTTAACAACGCTAACTCAGTTCTGTGCTGCATTAAGAGAAAAGACTCAGTACTGTGCTGCAATAAGAGCACTGACTCAGTACTGTGCTGCAATAAGAGCACTGACTCAGTACTGTGCTGCATTATCAGCACTGACTCAGTACTGTGCTGCATTATTAGACTAACTCAGTACTGCGCTGCATTATCAGCACTGACTCAGTACTGTGCTGCATTAAGAGCTCTGACTCAGTACTGTGCTGCATTAAAGGCACTGACCTAGTAATGTACTGCATTATCAGCACTGACACCTTTCTGCGCTGAATTATCAGCACTGACTGAGTACTGTGCTGCATTATAAGTACTGACTCTGTACTATGCTGCATTAGGAGCAGTAACTCAGTACTGCGCTGCATTATCAGCACTGACTCAGTAATGTGCTGCATTAAGAGCATAGACTCGATAGTGCGCTGACTTTTCAGCACTTACTCAGTACTGTGCTGCATTAAGAGTACTGACTCAGTACTGTGTTGCATTAAGAGCACTGACTCAGTTCTGTGTTGCATTAACAGTACTGACTAAGTACTGTGCTGCATTATCAACACTGACTCAGTACAGCGCTGCATTAAAATAACTGACTCAGTACTGTGCTGCATTATTAGCACTGACTCAGTAATGCGCTGCATTAAGAGCATTGACTTAGTAATGCACTGCATTAACAACACTTACTCAGCAAAGCACTGCATAAAGAGCACTGATTCAGCACTGCGACGCATCAAGAGCACTGACTCAGTACTGTGCTGCATTATCAGCACTGACTCAGTACTGTGCTGCATTGTCAGAACTGACTCAGTACTGCACTGCATTGTCAGAACTGACTCAGTACTGTGCAGCGTTATCAGCACTGACTCAGTACAGTGCTGATTTAAAAGCACTAACTCAGTACTGTGCTGCATTATCAGCACTGAATTAGTAAGAGACTGTGTTAACAACACTAACTCAGTACTGTTCTGCATTAAGAGAAAAGACTCAGTACTGTGCTGCAATAAGAGCACTGACTCAGTACTGTGCTGCATTATCAGCACTGACACAGTACTGTGCTGCATTAAGTGCTCTGACTCAGTACTGTGCTGCATTAAAGGCACTGACCTAGTAATGTACTGCATTATCAGCACTGACACCTTTCTATGCTGAATTATCAGCACTGACTGAGTACTGTGCTGCATTATAAGTACTGACTCTGTACTATGCTGCATTAGGAGCAGTAACTCAGTACTGCGCTGCATTATCAGCACTGACTCAGTACTGTGCTGCATTAAGAGCATAGACTCAATAGTGCGCTGACTTTTTCAGCACTTACTCAGTACTGTGCTGCATTAAGAGTACTGACTCAGTTCTGTGTTGCATTAAGAGCACTGACTCAGTACTGTGTTGCATTAAAAGCACTGACTCAGTTCTGTGCTGCATTAAGAGCACTGACTCAGTACTGTGCTGCGTTATCAGCACTGACTCAGTACTGTGCTGCATTAAGAGCACTAACTCAGTACTGTGCTGCATTATCAGCACTGACTCAGTACTGTGCTGCATTATCAGCACTGACACAGTATTGTGCTGCATTATCAGCACTGAATTAGTAAGAAACTGTGTTAACAACACTAACTCAGTACTGTTCTGCATTAAGAGAAAAGACTCAGTACTGTGCTGCAATAAGAGCACTGACTCAGTACTGTGCTGCAATAAGAGCACTGACTCAGTACTGTGCTGCATTATCAGTACTGACTCAGTACTGTGCTGCATTATTAGACTAACTCAGTACTGCGCTGCATTATCAACACTGACTCAGTACTTTGCTGCATTAAGAGCTCTGACTCAGTACTGTGCTGCATTAAAGGCACTGACCAAGTAATGTACTGCATTATCAGCACTGACACCTTTCTGCGCTGAATTATCAGCACTGACTGAGTACTGTGCTGCATTATAAGTACTGACTCTGTACTATGCTGCATTAGGAGCAGTAACTCAGTACTGCGCTGCATTATCAGCACTAACTCAGTACTGTGCTGCATTAAGAGAACAGACTCAGTACTGTACTGCATTAAGAGTACTGACTCAGTACTGTGTTCCATTAAGACCACTGACTCAGTTCTGTGTTGCATTAAGAGCACTGACTCAGTACTGTGCTGCATTAAGAGTACTGACTCAGTTCTGTGCTGCATTATCAGCACTGACTCAGTTCTGTGTTGCATTAAGAGCACTGACTCAGTACTGTGCTGCATTAAGAGCACTGACTCAGTTCTGTGCTGCATTATCAGCACTGACACAGTACTGTGCTGCATTATCAGCACTGACGCAGTTCTGTGCTGCATTAAGAGCACTGACTCAGTACTTTGCTGCCTTATCAGCACTGACACAGTACAGCGCTGCATTATCAGCACTGACTCATTACTTCACTGCATTATCAGCACTGACTCAGTACTGTGCTGCATTATCAGAACTGACTCAGTACGTTGCTGCATTATCAGCACTGACTTAGTACTGTACTGCAATATCAGCACTGACTCAGTACTGTGCAGCATTATCAGCACTGACTCAGTACTGTACTGCAATATCAGTACTGACTCAGTACTGTGCAGCATTATCAGCACTGACTCAGTACTGTACTGCAATATCAGTACTGACTCAGTACTGTGCAGCATTATCAGCACTGACTCAGTACGGCACTTTATTAGGAGCAGAGACTCAGTACTTTCCTGCATTATCAGCACTGACTCAGTACTGTGCTGCATTATCAGCACTGACTCAGTACTGTGCTGCATTATCAGCACTGATACAGTACTGCGCTGCATTATGTGCACTGACTCAGTACTGTGCTGCATTATCAGCACTGACACAGTACTGCGCTGCATTATGTGCACTGACTCAGTACTTTGCTCCCTTATCAGCACTGACTCAGTACAGTGCTGCATTATAAGCACTGACTCAGTAATGCGCTGCATTAAGAGCATTGACTTAGTAATGCACTGCTTTAACAACACTTACTCAGCAAAGCACTGCATAAAGAGCACTGAATCAGCACTGCGACGCATCATGAGCAGTGATTCGGTACAGCACTGCATTATCAGCACTGACTCAGTACTGTGCTGCATTAAGAGCACTGACTCAGTACAGTGCTGCATTATCAGCACTGACACAGTACTGTGCTGCATTATCAGCACTGAATTAGTAAGAAACTGTGTTAACAACACTAACTCAGTACTGTTCTGCATTAAGAGAAAAGACTCAGTACTGTGCTGCAATAAGAGCACTGACTCAGTACTGTGCTGCCTTAAGAGCTCTGACTCAGTACTGTGCTGCATTATCAGCACTGACCTAGTAATGTACTGCATTATCAGCACTGACACCTTTCTATGCTGAATTATCAGCACTGACTGAGTACTGTGCTGCATTAGGAGCAGTAACTCAGTACTGCGCTGCAATATCAGCACTGACTCAGTACTGTCCTGCATTAAGAGCATAGTCTCGATAGTGCGCTGACTTTTCAGCACTTACTCATTACTGTTCTGCATTAAGAGAACAGACTCAGTACTGTACTGCATTAAAAGTACTGACTCAGTACTGTGTTGCATTAAGAGCACTGACTCAGTTCTGTATTGCATTAAGAGCACTGACTCAGTTCTGTGTTGCATTAAGAGCACTGACTCAGTACTGTGCTGCATTATCAGCACTGACACAGTACTGTGCTGCATTATCAGAACTGAATCAGTACTATGCTGCATAAACAGAACTGACTCAGTACTGCACTGCATTATCAGCACTGACTCAGTACTGTGCTGCATTAAGAGCACTGACTCAGTACAGTGCTGCATTATCAGCACTGACACAGTACTGTGCTGCATTATCAGCACTGAATTCGAAAGAAACTGTGTTAACAACACTAACTCAGTACTGTTCTGCATTAAGAGAAAAGACTCAGTACTTAGCTGCAATAAGAGCACTGACTCAGTACTGTGCTGCATTAAGAGCTCTGACTCAGTACTGTGCTGCATTATCAGCACTGACCTAGTAATGTACTGCATAATCAGCACTGACACCTTTCTATGCTGAATTATCAGCACTGACTGAGTACTGTGCTGCATTAGGAGCATAGTCTCGATAGTGCGCTGACTTTTCAGCACTTACTCATTACTGTTCTGCATTAAGAGAACAGACTCAGTACTGTACTGCATTAAAAGTACTGACTCAGTACTGTGTTGCATTAAGAGCACTGACTCAGTTCTGTATTGCATTAAGAGCACTGACTCAGTTCTGTGTTGCATTAAGAGCACTGACTCAGTACTGTGCTGCATTATCAGCACTGACTCAGTACTGTGCTGCATTGTCAGAACTGACTCAGTACTGTGCTGCATTGTCAGAACTGACTCAGTACTGTGCTGCATTATCAGTACTGACTCAGTACTGTGCAGCATTATCAGCACTGACTCAGTACTGTACTGCAATATCAGTACTGACTCAGTACTGTGCAGCATTATCAGCACTGACTCAGTACGGCACTTTATTAGGAGCAGAGACTCAGTACTTTCCTGCATTATCAGCACTGACTCAGTACTGTGCTGCATTATCAGCACTGACTCAGTACTGTGCTGCATTATCAGCACTGATACAGTACTGCGCTGCATTATGTGCACTGACTCAGTACTGTGCTGCATTATCAGCACTGACACAGTACTGCGCTGCATTATGTGCACTGACTCAGTACTTTGCTCCCTTATCAGCACTGACTCAGTACAGTGCTGCATTATAAGCACTGACTCAGTAATGCGCTGCATTAAGAGCATTGACTTAGTAATGCACTGCTTTAACAACACTTACTCAGCAAAGCACTGCATAAAGAGCACTGAATCAGCACTGCGACGCATCATGAGCAGTGATTCGGTACAGCACTGCATTATCAGCACTGACTCAGTACTGTGCTGCATTAAGAGCACTGACTCAGTACAGTGCTGCATTATCAGCACTGACACAGTACTGTGCTGCATTATCAGCACTGAATTAGTAAGAAACTGTGTTAACAACACTAACTCAGTACTGTTCTGCATTAAGAGAAAAGACTCAGTACTGTGCTGCAATAAGAGCACTGACTCAGTACTGTGCTGCCTTAAGAGCTCTGACTCAGTACTGTGCTGCATTATCAGCACTGACCTAGTAATGTACTGCATTATCAGCACTGACACCTTTCTATGCTGAATTATCAGCACTGACTGAGTACTGTGCTGCATTAGGAGCAGTAACTCAGTACTGCGCTGCAATATCAGCACTGACTCAGTACTGTCCTGCATTAAGAGCATAGTCTCGATAGTGCGCTGACTTTTCAGCACTTACTCATTACTGTTCTGCATTAAGAGAACAGACTCAGTACTGTACTGCATTAAAAGTACTGACTCAGTACTGTGTTGCATTAAGAGCACTGACTCAGTTCTGTATTGCATTAAGAGCACTGACTCAGTTCTGTGTTGCATTAAGAGCACTGACTCAGTACTGTGCTGCATTATCAGCACTGACACAGTACTGTGCTGCATTATCAGAACTGAATCAGTACTATGCTGCATAAACAGAACTGACTCAGTACTGCACTGCATTATCAGCACTGACTCAGTACTGTGCTGCATTAAGAGCACTGACTCAGTACAGTGCTGCATTATCAGCACTGACACAGTACTGTGCTGCATTATCAGCACTGAATTCGAAAGAAACTGTGTTAACAACACTAACTCAGTACTGTTCTGCATTAAGAGAAAAGACTCAGTACTTAGCTGCAATAAGAGCACTGACTCAGTACTGTGCTGCATTAAGAGCTCTGACTCAGTACTGTGCTGCATTATCAGCACTGACCTAGTAATGTACTGCATAATCAGCACTGACACCTTTCTATGCTGAATTATCAGCACTGACTGAGTACTGTGCTGCATTAGGAGCATAGTCTCGATAGTGCGCTGACTTTTCAGCACTTACTCATTACTGTTCTGCATTAAGAGAACAGACTCAGTACTGTACTGCATTAAAAGTACTGACTCAGTACTGTGTTGCATTAAGAGCACTGACTCAGTTCTGTATTGCATTAAGAGCACTGACTCAGTTCTGTGTTGCATTAAGAGCACTGACTCAGTACTGTGCTGCATTATCAGCACTGACTCAGTACTGTGCTGCATTGTCAGAACTGACTCAGTACTGTGCTGCATTGTCAGAACTGACTCAGTACTGTGCTGCATTATCAGCACTGACTCAGTACTGTGCTGCATTACGAGCACCGACTCAGTACTGTGCAGCGTTATCAGCACTGACTCAGTACAGTGCTGATTTAAAAGCACTAACTCAGTACTGTGCTGCATTATCAGCACTGAATTAGTAAGAGACTGTGTTAACAACACTAACTCAGTACTGTTCTGCATTAAGAGAAAAGACTCAGTACTGTGCTGCAATAAGAGCACTGACTCAGTACTGTGCTGCATTATCAGCACTGACTCAGTACTGTGCTGCATTAAGAGCTCTGACTCAGTACTGTGCTGCATTAAAGGCACTGACCTAGTAATGTACTGCATTATCAGCACTGACACCTTTCTATGCTGAATTATCAGCACTGACTGAGTACTGTGCTGCATTATAAGTACTGACTCTGTACTATGCTGCATTAGGAGCAGTAACTCAGTACTGCGCTGCATTATCAGCACTGACTCAGTACTGTTCTGCATTAAGAGCATAGACTCGATAGTGCGCTGACTTTTCAGCACTTACTCAGTACTGTGCTGCATTAAGAGTACTGACTCAGTTCTGTGTTGCATTAAGAGCACTGACTCAGTACTGTGTTGCATTAAAAGCACTGACTCAGTTCTGTGCTGCATTAAGAGCACTGACTCAGTACTGTGCTGCGTTATCAGCACTGACTCAGTACTGTGCTGCATTAAAAGCACTAACTCAGTACTGTGCTGCATTATCAGCACTGACTCAGTACTGTGCTGCATTATCAGCACTGACACAGCACTGTGCTGCATTATCAGCACTGAATTAGTAAGAAACTGTGTTAACAACACTAACTCAGTACTGTTCTGCATTAAGAGAAAAGACTCAGTACTGTACTGCAATAAGAGCACTGACTCAGTACTGTGCTGCAATAAGAGCACTGACTCAGTACTGTGCTGCATTATCAGTACTGACTCAGTACTGTGCTGCATTATTAGACTAACTCAGTACTGCGCTGCATTATCAACACTGACTCAGTACTTTGCTGCATTAAAAGCACTGACCTAGTAATGTACTGCATTATCAGCACTGACACCTTTCTGCGCTGAATTATCAGCACTGACTGAGTACTGTGCTGCATTATAAGTACTGACTCTGTACTATGCTGCATTCGGAGCAGTAACTCAGTACTGCGCTGCATTAGGAGCAGTAACTCAGTACTGCGCTGCATTATCAGCACTAACTCAGTACTGTGCTGCATTAAGAGAACAGACTCAGTACTGTACTGCATTAAGAGTACTGACTCAGTACTGTGTTCCATTAAGACCACTGACTTAGTTCTGTGTTGCATTAAGTGCACTGACTCAGTACTGCGCTGCATTAAGATTACTGACTCAGTTCTATGCTGCATTATCAGCACTGACTCAGTACTGTGCTGCATTAAGAGCACTGACTCAGTACTGTGCTGCATTAAGAGTACTGACTCAGTTCTGTGCTGCATTATCAGCACTGACTCAGTTCTGTGTTGCATTAAGAGCACTGACTCAGTACTGTGCTGCATTAAGAGCACTGACTCAGTTCTGTGCTGCATTATCAGCACTGACACAGTACTGTGCTGCATTATCAGCACTGACTCAGTTCTGTGCTGCATTATCAGCACTGATTCAGTTCTGTGCTGCGTTATCAGCACTGACTCAGTACTGTACTGCATTATCAGCACTGACTCAGTTCTGTGCTGCGTTATCAGCACTGACTCAGTACTGTGCTGCGTTATCAGCACTGACTCAGTACTGTACTGCATTATCAGCACTGACTCAGTTCTGTGCTGCGTTATCAGCACTGACTCAGTTCTGTGCTGCGTTATCAGCACTGACTCAGTACTGTACTGCATTATCAGCACTGACTCAGTTCTGTGCTGCATTATCAGCACTGACTCAGTACGTTGCTGCATTATCAGCACTGACTCAGTTCTGTGCTGCATTATCAGCACTGACTCAGTACTGTACTGCAATATCAGCACTGACTCAGTACTGTGCAGCATTATCAGCACTGACTCAGTACGCCACTGTATTAGGAGCAGAGACTCAGTACTTTCCTGCATTAAGGGCAGTGACGCAGTTCTGTGCTGCATTAAGAGCACTGACTCAGTACTTTGCTGCCTTATCAGCACTGACACAGTACAGCGCTGCATTATCAGCACTGACTCATTACTTCAGTGCATTATCAGCACTGACTTAGTACTGTACTGCAATATCAGCACTGACTCAGTACTGTGCAGCATTATCAGCACTGACTCAGTACTGTACTGCAATATCAGTACTGACTCAGTACTGTGCTGCATTATCAGCACTGACTCAGTACGGCACTGTATTAGGAGCAGAGACTCAGTACTTTCCTGCATTATCAGCACTGACTCATTACTTCGCTGCATTATCAGCACTGACTCAGTACTGTGCTGCATTATCAGCACTGATACAGTACTGCGCTGCATTATGTGCACTGACTCAGTACAGTGCTGCATTATAAGCACTGACTCAGTAATGCGCTGCATTAAGAGCATTGACTTAGTAATGCACTGCTTTAACAACACTTACTCAGCAAAGCACTACATAAAGAGCACTGAATCAGCACTGCGACGCATCATGAGCAGTGATTCGGTACAGCACTGCATTATCAGCACTGACTCAGTACTGTGCTGCATTAAGAGCACTGACTCAGTACAGTGCTGCATTATCAGCACTGACACAGTACTGTGCTGCATTATCAGCACTGAATTAGTAAGAAACTGTGTTAACAACACTAACTCAGTACTGTTCTGCATTAAGAGAAAAGACTCAGTACTGTGCTGCAATAAGAGCACTGACTCAGTACTGTGCTGCCTTAAGAGCTCTGACTCAGCACTGTGCTGCATTATCAGCACTGACCTAGTAATGTACTGCATTATCAGCACTGACACCTTTCTATGCTGAATTATCAGCACTGACTGAGTACTGTGCTGCATTAGGAGCAGTAACTCAGTACTGCGCTGCAATATCAGCACTGACTCAGTACTGTCCTGCATTAAGAGCATAGTCTCGATAGTGCGCTGACTTTTCAGCACTTACTCATTACTGTTCTGCATTAAGAGAACAGACTCAGTACTGTACTGCATTAAAAGTACTGACTCAGTACTGTGTTGCATTAAGAGCACTGACTCAGTTCTGTATTGCATTAAGAGCACTGACTCAGTTCTGTGTTGCATTAAGAGCACTGACTCAGTACTGTGCTGCATTATCAGCACTGACACAGTACTGTGCTGCATTATCAGAACTGAATCAGTACTATGCTGCATAAACAGAACTGACTCAGTACTGCACTGTATTATCAGAACTGACTCAGTACTGTGCTGCATTAAGAGTACTGACTCAATTCTGTGCTGCAATATCAGCACTGACTCAGTACTGTGCTGCATTATCAGAACTGAATCAGTACTATGCTGCATAAACAGAACTGACTCAGTACTGCACTGTATTATCAGAACTGACTCAGTACTGTGCTGCATTAAGAGCACTGACACAGTACTGTGCTGCATTATCAGAACTGAATCAGTACTATGCTGCATAAACAGTACTGACTCAGTACTGCACTGTATTATCAGAACTGACTCAGTACTGTGCTGCATTAAGAGTACTGACTCAGTTCTGTGCTGCAATATCAGCACTGACTCAGTACTGTGCTGCATTATCAGAACTGAATCAGTACTATGCTGCATAAACAGAACTGACTCAGTACTGCACTGTATTATCAGAACTGACTCAGTACCGTGCTGCATTAAGAGCACTGACTCAGAACTGTGCTGCATTATCAGCACTGACACAGTACTGCGCTGCATTATGTGCACTGACTCAGTACTTTGCTGCCTTATCAGCACTGACACAGTACAGTGCTGCATTAAGAGCACTGACTCAGTACAGTGCTGCATTATCAGCACTGACTCAGTACTGAGCTGCATTATCAGCACTGACTCAGTACTGCGCTGCATTAAAAGCACTGACTCACTACTGTGCTGCATTCTAAGAATGGACTCAGTAATGCGCTGCATTAAGAGCATTGACTTAGTAATGCACTGTGGTACAATACTAACTCAGCAATGCACTGCATAAAGAGCAGTGACCCAGCAATGCGACGCATTATGAGCACTGACTTGGTACAGCACTGCATTAAGAGCACTGACGCAGAAATGCACTGAATTAAGAGCATTGACTCAGTACTGCGCTGCGTTATCAGAACTAACACAGTACTGCGCTGCATTAAGTGTACTGACTCAGTACTGTGCTGCATTATCAGCACTGACACAGTACTGAGCTGCATTATGTGCACTGACTCAGTACATTGCTGCCTTATCAGCACTGGCACAGTACAGCACTGCATTAACAGCACTGACTCATTATTTCGCTGCATTATCAGCACTGACTCAGTACAGTGCGGCATTATCAGCACTGACTCAGTACTGTGCTGCATTATCAGAACTGAATCAGTACTGTGCTGCATAAACAGAACTGACTCAGTACTGCACTGAATTATCAGAACTGACCGAGTACTGCGCTACATTAAGAGCACTGACTCAGTACTGTGCTGCATTATCAGCACTGACTCAGTACAGTGCTGCATGAAGAGCACTGAATCAGTACAGTGCTGCATTATCAGCACTGACTCAGTACTGAGCTGCATTATCAGCACTGACTCAGTAAAGCGCTGCATTATCAGCACTGACTCAGTACTTTGCTGCCTTATCAGCACTGACACAGTACAGCACTGCATTATCAGCACTGACTCGTTACTTCGCTGCATTATCAGCACTGACTCAGTACTGTGCTGCATTATCAGCACTGACTCAGTACAGCGCTGCATTATCAGCACTGACTCAGTTCTGTGCTGCATTATCAGCACTGACTCAGTACAGCGCTGCATTATCAGCACTGACTCAGTTCTGTGCTGCATTATCAGCACTGACTCAGTACTGTGCTGCATTATCAACACTGACTCAGTACGACACTGTATTAGGAGCAGAGCCTCAGTACTTTCCTGCATTAAGGGCACTGACTCAGTTCTGTGCTGCATTAAGAGCACTGACTCAGTACTTTGCTGCCTTATCAGCACTGACTCAGTACAGCGCTGCATTATCAGCACTGACTCATTACTTCGCTGCATTATTAGCACTGCTTCAGTACTGTGCTGCATTATTAGCACTGACTCAGTTCTGTGTTGCATTATCAGCACTGACTCTGTACTGCGCTGCGTTATCAGCACTGACTCAGTACTGTGCTGCATTTACAGCACTGACTCAATTCTGTGCTGCATTAAGAGCACCGACTCAGTACTGTACTGCATTATCAGCACAGACTCAGTACTGTGCTGCATTATCAGCAAGGACACAATACTGTACTGCATTATCAGCACTGACTCAGTACTGTGCTGCATTATTAGCACTGACTCAGTACAGCGCTGCGTTATCAGCACTGTCTCAGTACAGCGCTGCATTATCAGCACTGATTCAGTACTGCGCTGCATTATCAGCACTAACTCAGTACTGCGCTGCATTAAGAGCACTGACTCAGCTCTGCACTGCATTAAGAGCACTGATTCAGTACTGTGCTGCATTATCAGCAATGATCCAGTTCTGCTTTGCATTAAGGGCAATGACTCAGTACTGCACTGCATTATCAGCACTGACACAGTAATGTACTGCATTATCAGCACTGACTCAGTACTGTGCTGCATTATCAGCTCTGACTCAGTACAATGCTGGAATATGAACACTGACTCAGTACACTGTTGCATTAAGAGCACAGACTTAGTTCTGTGCTGCATTATAAGCAGTGACACAGTACAGCACTACATTATCAGCACTGACTCAGTACGGCGCTGCATTATCAGAACTCTCACAGTCCTGTGCTGCATTAAGAGCACTGATTCAGTACTACGCTGGATTAAGAGCACTGACTCAGTTCTGTGCTGCATTAACATCACTGACTCAGAACTGCGCTGCATTAAGTGCACTGACTCAGTTCTGCACTTCCTAAGAGCTCTGACTCAGTACTGTGTTACATTATCAGCCCTGACTCGGTACTGTGCTGCATTAAGAGCACTGACTCAGTTCTGTGCTGCATTATCAGCACTGACTCAGTACAGTGCTGCATTATCAGCACTGACTCAGTACTGCGCAGCATTAGCAGCACTGACTAAGGTACTGTGCTGCATTATCAGCAAGGACACAATACTGTACTGCATTATCAGCACAGACTCAGTACTGTGCTGCATTATCAGCACTGAATCAGTACTGTGCTGCATTATGAGCACTGACTCAGTACTGTGCTGCATTATCAGCACTGACTCAGTACTGTGCTGCATTATCAGCACTGACACAGTACTGTGCAGCATTATCAGCACTGACACAGTACTGTACTGCATTATCAGCACTGACACAGTACTGCGCTGCGTTATCAGCACTGACTCAATACCCTGCTGCATTATCAGTAATGTCTCATTACTGTGCTGCATTATCAGCACTGACACAGTTCTGTGCTGCACTATCATCATTGACCTAGTTCTGTGCTGCATTACGAGCACTGACTCAGTTCTGTGCTGCATTACGAGCACTGACTTAGTTCTGTGCTGCATTAAGAGCACTGACTCAGTTCTGTGCTGCATTAAGAGCACTGACTCAGTACTGTGCTGCATTAAGAGCACTGACTCAGTATTGTGCTGCAGTAAGAGCACACACTCAGTTCTGTGCTTCATTATCAGCACTGACTCAGTAACCTGCGGAATTATCAGTACTGTCTCAATACTGTGCTGCATTATCAACACAGACTCAGTTCTGTGCTGCATTAAGAGCACTGACTCAGTACTGTGTTGCATTATCAGCACTGACTCAGTATTTTTCTGCATTATCAGCTTTAACTCAGTTCGGTGCTGCATTATCAGCACTGACTCTGTACTGTGCTGCATTAAGTGCACTGACTCTGAACTGTGCTGCATTATCAGCAGTGACTCAGTAATGTCCTGCTTTATCAGCAGTGACTCAGTACTGCGCTGCTTTAAGAGCACTGACTCAGTACTGTGCTGCATTACGAGCACTGACTCAGTTCTGTGCTGCATTAAGAGCACTGTCTCAGTTCTGTGCTGCATTACGAGCACTGACTCAGTTCTGTGTGGTATTAAGTGCACTGACACAGTTCTGTGCTGCATTACGAGCATTGACTCAGTTCTGTGTTGCATTACGAGCACTGACTCAAATCTGTGCTGCATTTCGAGCCTTGACTCAGTTCTGTGCTGCATTACGAGCATTGACTGAGTTCTGTGCTGCATTTAAAGCATTGACTAAGTACTGTGCTGCCTTTTCAGCACTGACTCAGTTCTGTGCTACATTAAGAGCACTGACTCAGTTCTGTGCTGCATTATCAACACAGACTCAGTTCTGTGCTGCATTAAGAGCACTGACTCAGTACTGTGCAGCGTTATAAGCACTGACTCAGTATTGTTCTGCATTACCAGCACTGACTCAGTACTGTGCTGCACTATCAGCATTGACATAGTTCTGTGTTGCATTAAGAGCACTGACTCAGTACTGTGTTGCATGAAGAGCACTGACTCAATTCTGTGCTGCATTAAGAGCACTGACTCAGTTCTGTGCTGCATTTCCAGCACTGACTCAGTTCTGTGCAACATTACGAGCATTGACTCAGTTCTGTGCTGCATTAAGAGCACTGACTCAGTACTGTGCTGCATTACGAGTACTGACCATATACTGTGTTGCCTTATCAGCACTGACTCAGTACTGTACTGCATAATCAGCTCTGACTCACTTCTGCGCTGCAGTAAGTGCACTGACTCAGTTCTGTCTTGCATTACGAGCACTGACGCAGTTCTGTGCAGCATTACGAGCACTGACGCAGTTCTGTGCTGCATTACAAGTATTGACTGAGTTCTGTGCTGCATTACGAGCATTGACTCAGTATTGTGCTGCATTTTCAGCACTGACTCTATTCTGTGCTGCATTAAGAGCACCGATTCAGTTCTGTCTTGCATTACGAGCACTGACGCAGTTCTGTGCTGCCTTACTAGCACTGACTCAGTTCTGTGCTGCATTACGAGTATTGACTGAGTTCTGTGCTGCATTAAGAGCACTGACTCAGTACTGTGCTGCATTTACAGCACTGACTCAATTCTGTGCTGCATTAAGAGCACCGACTCAGTACTGTACTGCATTATCAGCACAGACTCAGTACTGTGATGCATTATCAGCAAGGACACAATACTGTACTGCATTATCAGCACTGACTCAGTACTGTGCTGCATTATTAGCACTGACTCAGTACAGCGCTGCGTTATCAGCACTGTCTCAGTACAGCGCTGCATTATCAGCACTGATTCAGTACTGCGCTGCATTATCAGCACTAACTCAGTACTGCGCTGCATTAAGAGCACTGACTCAGCTCTGCACTGCATTAAGAGCACTGATTCAGTACTGTGCTGCATTATCAGCAATGATCCAGTTCTGCTTTGCATTAAGGGCAATGACTCAGTACTGCGCTGCATTATCAGCACTGACACAGTAATGTACTGCATTATCAGCACTGACTCAGTACTGTGCTGCATTATCAGCTCTGACTCAGTACAATGCTGGAATATGAACACTGACTCAGTACACTGTTGCATTAAGAGCACAGACTTAGTTCTGTGCTGCATTATAAGCAGTGACACAGTACAGCACTACATTATCAGCACTGACTCAGTACGGCGCTGCATTATCAGAACTCTCACAGTCCTGTGCTGCATTAAGAGCACTGATTCAGTACTACGCTGGATTAAGAGCACTGACTCAGTTCTGTGCTGCATTAACATCACTGACTCAGAACTGCGCTGCATTAAGTGCACTGACTCAGTTCTGCACTTCCTAAGAGCTCTGACTCAGTACTGTGTTACATTATCAGCCCTGACTCGGTACTGTGCTGCATTAAGAGCACTGACTCAGTTCTGTGCTGCATTATCAGCACTGACTCAGTACTGTGTTACATTATCAGCCCTGACTCGGTACTGTGCTGCATTAAGAGCACTGACTCAGTTCTGTGCTGCATTATCAGCACTGACTCAGTACAGTGCTGCATTATCAGCACTGACTCAGTACTGCGCAGCATTAGCAGCACTGACTAAGGTACTGTGCTGCATTATCAGCAAGGACACAATACTGTACTGCATTATCAGCACAGACTCAGTACTGTGCTGCATTATCAGCACTGAATCAGTACTGTGCTGCATTATGAGCACTGACTCAGTACTGTGCTGCATTATGAGCACTGACTCATTACTGCACTGCATTATCAGCACTGACACAGTACTGTGCTGCATTATCAGCACTGACACAGTACTGCGCTGCATTATCAGCACTGACTCAGTACTGTACTGCATTATCAGCACTGACTCAGTACTGTTCTCCATTATCAGCACTGACTCAGTACTGCGCGCTATTATCAGCACTGACTCTGTACTGCGCTGCATTATCAGCACTAACTCAGTTCAGCGCTGCATTATCAGCGCTGACTCAGTACTGCGCAGCATTATCAGCACTGATTCAGTACTGTTCTGCATTATCAGCACTGACTCAGTACTGTGCTGCATTAAGAGCACTGACTCAGTTCTGCACTTCTTAAGAGCTCTGACTCAGTACTGTGTTACATTATCACCGACTCGGTACTGGACTGCATTAAGAGCACTGACTCAATACTGTGCTGCATTAGGAGCACTGACTCAGTACTGTGCTGCATTAAAATCACTGATTCAGAACTGCGCTGCATTAAGTGCTCTGACTCAGTTCTGCACATCCTAAGAGCTCTGACTCAGTACTGTGTTACATTATCAGCCCTGACTCGGTACTGTGCTGCATTAAGAGCACTGACTCAGTTCTGTGCTGCATTATCAGCACTGACTCAGTACAGCGCTGCAATATCAGCTCTGACTCAATACTGTGCGGCATTATCAGCACAGACTCTGTACTGTGCTGCATTAGTTGCACTGACTCAGTACTGTGCTGCATTATCAGTATTGACTCAGTACTGCGCTGCATTATCAGCACTGACTCAGTTCTGCGCTGCATTATCTGAACTGTCTCAGTACTGTGCTGCATTATCAGCACTGACTCAGTACTGTAATGCATTTTCAGCACTGACTCACTACTGTGCTGCATTAAGAGCACTGACCCAGTACTGTCCTACATTATCAGCACTGACTCGGTACTGGACTGCATTAAGAGCACTGACTCAGTGCTGTGCTGCATTAAGAGCAATGAATCAGTTCTGCACTGCATTAAGATCACTGATTCAGAGCTGCGCTGCATTAAGAGCACTGAATTAGTACTGTGATGCATTATCAGCAAGTGCACATTACTGTACTGCATTATCAGCCCTGACTCAGTACTGTGCTCCATTATCAGCACTGACTCAGTTCTGTGCTACATTAAGAGCACTGACTCAGTTCTGTGCTGCATTATCAACACAGACTCAGTTCTGTGCTGCATTAAGAGCACTGACTCAGTACTGTGCAGCGTTATAAGCACTGACTCAGTATTGTTCTGCATTACCAGCACTGACTCAGTACTGTGCTGCACTATCAGCATTGACATAGTTCTGTGTTGCATTAAGAGCACTGACTCAGTACTGTGTTGCATGAAGAGCACTGACTCAATTCTGTGCTGCATTAAGAGCACTGACTCAGTTCTGTGCTGCATTTCCAGCACTGACTCAGTTCTGTGCAACATTACGAGCATTGACTCAGTTCTGTGCTGCATTAAGAGCACTGACTCAGTACTGTGCTGCATTACGAGTACTGACCATATACTGTGTTGCCTTATCAGCACTGACTCAGTACTGTACTGCATAATCAGCTCTGACTCACTTCTGTGCTGCAGTAAGTGCACTGACTCAGTTCTGTCTTGCATTACGAGCACTGACGCAGTTCTGTGCAGCATTACGAGCACTGACGCAGTTCTGTGCTGCATTACAAGTATTGACTGAGTTCTGTGCTGCATTACGAGCATTGACTCAGTATTGTGCTGCATTTTCAGCACTGGCTCTATTCTGTGCTGCATTAAGAGCACCGATTCAGTTCTGTCTTGCATTACGAGCACTGACGCAGTTCTGTGCTGCCTTACTAGCACTGACTCAGTTCTGTGCTGCATTACGAGTATTGACTGAGTTCTGTGCTGCATTAAGAGCACTGACTCAGTACTGTGCTGCATTTACAGCACTGACTCAATTCTGTGCTGCATTAAGAGCACCGACTCAGTACTGTACTGCATTATCAGCACAGACTCAGTACTGTGATGCATTATCAGCAAGGACACAATACTGTACTGCATTATCAGCACTGACTCAGTACTGTGCTGCATTATTAGCACTGACTCAGTACAGCGCTGCGTTATCAGCACTGTCTCAGTACAGCGCTGCATTATCAGCACTGATTCAGTACTGCGCTGCATTATCAGCACTAACTCAGTACTGCGCTGCATTAAGAGCACTGACTCAGCTCTGCACTGCATTAAGAGCACTGATTCAGTACTGTGCTGCATTATCAGCAATGATCCAGTTCTGCTTTGCATTAAGGGCAATGACTCAGTACTGCGCTGCATTATCAGCACTGACACAGTAATGTACTGCATTATCAGCACTGACTCAGTACTGTGCTGCATTATCAGCTCTGACTCAGTACAATGCTGGAATATGAACACTGACTCAGTACACTGTTGCATTAAGAGCACAGACTTAGTTCTGTGCTGCATTATAAGCAGTGACACAGTACAGCACTACATTATCAGCACTGACTCAGTACGGCGCTGCATTATCAGAACTCTCACAGTCCTGTGCTGCATTAAGAGCACTGATTCAGTACTACGCTGGATTAAGAGCACTGACTCAGTTCTGTGCTGCATTAACATCACTGACTCAGAACTGCGCTGCATTAAGTGCACTGACTCAGTTCTGCACTTCCTAAGAGCTCTGACTCAGTACTGTGTTACATTATCAGCCCTGACTCGGTACTGTGCTGCATTAAGAGCACTGACTCAGTTCTGTGCTGCATTATCAGCACTGACTCAGTACAGTGCTGCATTATCAGCACTGACTCAGTACTGCGCAGCATTAGCAGCACTGACTAAGGTACTGTGCTGCATTATCAGCAAGGACACAATACTGTACTGCATTATCAGCACAGACTCAGTACTGTGCTGCATTATCAGCACTGAATCAGTACTGTGCTGCATTATGAGCACTGACTCAGTACTGTGCTGCATTATGAGCACTGACTCATTACTGCACTGCATTATCAGCACTGACACAGAACTGTACTGCATTATCAGCACTGACACAGTACTGCACTGCATTATCAGCACTGACTCAGTACTGTACTGCATTATCAGCACTGACTCAGTACTGTGCTGCATTATCAGCACTGACTCAGTACTGTTCTCCATTATCAGCACTGACTCAGTACTGCGCGCTATTATCAGCACTGACTCTGTACTGCGCTGCATTATCAGCACTAACTCAGTTCAGCGCTGCATTATCAGCACTGACTCAGTACTGCGCAGCATTATCAGCACTGATTCAGTACTGTTCTGTATTATCAGCACTGACTCAGTACTGTGCTGCATTAAGAGCACTGACTCAGTTCTGCACTTCTTAAGAGCTCTGACTCAGTACTGTGTTACATTATCACCGACTCGGTACTGGACTGCATTAAGAGCACTGACTCAATACTGTGCTGCATTAGGAGCACTGACTCAGTACTGTGCTGCATTAAAATCACTGATTCAGAACTGCGCTGCATTAAGTGCTCTGACTCAGTTCTGCACTTCCTAAGAGCTCTGACTCAGTACTGTGTTACATTATCATCCCTGACTCGGTACTGTGCTGCATTAAGAGCACTGACTCAGTTCTGTGCTGCATTATCAGCACTGACTCAGTACAGCACTGCAATATCAGCTCTGACTCAATACTGTGCTGCATTATCAGCACAGACTCTGTACTGTGCTGCATTAGTTGCACTGACTCAGTACTGTGCTGCATTATCAGTATTGACTCAGTACTGCGCTGCATTATCAGCACTGACTCAGTTCTGTGCTGCATTATCTGAACTGTCTCAGTACTGTGCTGCATTATCAGCACTGACTCAGTACTGTACTGCATTTTCAGCACTGACTCACTACTGTGCTGCATTAAGAGCACTGACCCAGTACTGTCCTACATTATCAGCACTGACTCGGTACTGGACTGCATTAAGAGCACTGACTCAGTGCTGTGCTGCATTAAGAGCACTGAATCAGTTCTGCACTGCATTAAGATCACTGATTCAGAGCTGCGCTGCATTAAGAGCACTGAATTAGTACTGTGATGCATTATCAGCAAGTGCACATTACTGTACTGCATTATCAGCCCTGACTCAGTACTGTGCTCCATTATCAGCACTGACTCAGTTCTGTGCTGCATTATCAACACAGACTCAGTTCTGTGCTGCATTAAGAGCACTGACTCAGTACTGTGCAGCGTTATAAGCACTGACTCAGTATTGTTCTGCATTATCAGCACAGACTCTGTACTGTGCTGCATTAGTTGCACTGACTCAGTTCTGTGCTGCATTATCAGTATTGACTCAGTACTGCGCTGCATTATCAGCACTGACTCAGTTCTGCGCTGCATTATCTGAAATGTCTCAGTACTGTGCTGCATTATCAGCACTGACTCAGTACTGTACTGCATTTTCAGCACTGACTCACTACTGTGCTGCATTAAGAGCACTGACTCAGTACTGTCCTACATTATCAGCACTGACTCGGTACTGGACTGCATTAAGAGCACTGACTCAGTGCTGTGCTGCATTAAGATCACTGATTCAGAGCAGCGCTGCATTAAGAGCACTGAATTAGTACTGTGATGCATTATCAGCAAGTGCACATTACTGTACTGCATTACTGTGCTCCATTATCAGCACTGACTCAGTTCTGTGCTACATTAAGAGCACTGACTCAGTTCTGTGCTGCATTATCAACACAGACTCAGTTCTGTGCTGCATTAAGAGCACTGACTCAGTACTGTGCAGCGTTATAAGCACTGACTCAGTATTGTTCTGCATTACCAGCACTGACTCAGTACTGTGCTGCACTATCAGCATTGACATAGTTCTGTGTTGCATTAAGAGCACTGACTCAGTACTGTGTTGCATGAAGAGCACTGACTCAATTCTGTGCTGCATTAAGAGCACTGACTCAGTTCTGTGCTGCATTTCCAGCACTGACTCAGTTCTGTGCAACATTACGAGCATTGACTCAGTTCTGTGCTGCATTAAGAGCACTGACTCAGTACTGTGCTGCATTACGAGTACTGACCATATACTGTGTTGCCTTATCAGCACTGACTCAGTACTGTACTGCATAATCAGCTCTGACTCACTTCTGTGCTGCAGTAAGTGCACTGACTCAGTTCTGTCTTGCATTACGAGCACTGACGCAGTTCTGTGCAGCATTACGAGCACTGACGCAGTTCTGTGCTGCATTACAAGTATTGACTGAGTTCTGTGCTGCATTACGAGCATTGACTCAGTATTGTGCTGCATTTTCAGCACTGACTCTATTCTGTGCTGCATTAAGAGCACCGATTCAGTTCTGTCTCGCATTACGAGCACTGACGCAGTTCTGTGCTGCCTTA
Source organism: Isurus oxyrinchus (assembly GCA_026770705.1). Taxonomy (NCBI): domain Eukaryota; kingdom Metazoa; phylum Chordata; class Chondrichthyes; order Lamniformes; family Lamnidae; genus Isurus; species Isurus oxyrinchus. Next base: position 6,687,973 of record JANJGN010000008.1, read on the forward strand.
CTAGCACTGACTCAGTTCTGTGCTGCATTACGAGTATTGACTGAGTTCTGTGCTGCATTAAGAGCACTGAATTAGTACTGTGATGCATTATCAGCAAGTGCACATTACTGTACTGCATTATCAGCCCTGACTCAGTACTGTGCTCCATTATCAGCACTGACTCAGTTCTGTGCTACATTAAGAGCACTGACTCAGTTCTGTGCTGCATTATCAACACAGACTCAGTTCTGTGCTGCATTAAGAGCACTGACTCAGTACTGTGCAGCGTTATAAGCACTGACTCAGTATTGTTCTGCATTATCAGCACAGACTCTGTACTGTGCTGCATTAGTTGCACTGACTCAGTTCTGTGCTGCATTATCAGTATTGACTCAGTACTGCGCTGCATTATCAGCACTGACTCAGTTCTGCGCTGCATTATCTGAACTGTCTCAGTACTGTGCTGCATTATCAGCACTGACTCAGTACTGTACTGCATTTTCAGCACTGACTCACTACTGTGCTGCATTAAGAGCACTGACTCAGTACTGTCCTACATTATCAGCACTGACTCGGTACTGGACTGCATTAAGAGCACTGACTCAGTGCTGTGCTGCATTAAGATCACTGATTCAGAGCAGCGCTGCATTAAGAGCACTGAATTAGTACTGTGATGCATTATCAGCAAGTGCACATTACTGTACTGCATTATCAGCCCTGACTCAGTACTGTGCTCCATTATCAGCACTGACTCAGTTCTGTGCTACATTAAGAGCACTGACTCAGTTCTGTGCTGCATTATCAACACAGACTCAGTTCTGTGCTGCATTAAGAGCACTGACTCAGTACTGTGCAGCGTTATAAGCACTGACTCAGTATTGTTCTGCATTACCAGCACTGACTCAGTACTGTGCTGCACTATCAGCATTGACATAGTTCTGTGTTGCATTAAGAGCACTGACTCAGTACTGTGTTGCATGAAGAGCACTGACTCAATTCTGTGCTGCATTAAGAGCACTGACTCAGTTCTGTGCTGCATTTCCAGCACTGACTCAGTTCTGTGCAACATTACGAGCATTGACTCAGTTCTGTGCTGCATTAAGAGCACTGACTCAGTACTGTGCTGCATTACGAGTACTGACCATATACTGTGTTGCCTTATCAGCACTGACTCAGTACTGTACTGCATAATCAGCTCTGACTCACTTCTGTGCTGCAGTAAGTGCACTGACTCAGTTCTGTCTTGCATTACGAGCACTGACGCAGTTCTGTGCAGCATTACGAGCACTGACGCAGTTCTGTGCTGCATTACAAGTATTGACTGAGTTCTGTGCTGCATTACGAGCATTGACTCAGTATTGTGCTGCATTTTCAGCACTGACTCTATTCTGTGCTGCATTAAGAGCACCGATTCAGTTCTGTCTCGCATTACGAGCACTGACGCAGTTCTGTGCAGCATTACGAGCACTGACGCAGTTCTGTGCTGCATTACAAGTATTGACTGAGTTCTGTGCTGCATTACGAGCATTGACTCAGTATTGTGCTGCATTTTCAGCACTGACTCTATTCTGTGCTGCATTAAGAGCACCGATTCAGTTCTGTCTTGCATTACGAGCACTGACGCAGTTCTGTGCTGCCTTACTAGCACTGACTCAGTTCTGTGCTGCATTACGAGTATTGACTGAGTTCTGTGCTGCATTAAGAGCACTGACTCAGTACTGTGCTGCATTTACAGCACTGACTCAATTCTGTGCTGCATTAAGAGCACCGACTCAGTACTGTACTGCATTATCAGCACAGACTCAGTACTGTGATGCATTATCAGCAAGGACACAATACTGTACTGCATTATCAGCACTGACTCAGTACTGTGCTGCATTATTAGCACTGACTCAGTACAGCGCTGCGTTATCAGCACTGTCTCAGTACAGCGCTGCATTATCAGCACTGATTCAGTACTGCGCTGCATTATCAGCACTAACTCAGTACTGCGCTGCATTAAGAGCACTGACTCAGCTCTGCACTGCATTAAGAGCACTGATTCAGTACTGTGCTGCATTATCAGCAATGATCCAGTTCTGCTTTGCATTAAGGGCAATGACTCAGTACTGCGCTGCATTATCAGCACTGACACAGTAATGTACTGCATTATCAGCACTGACTCAGTACTGTGCTGCATTATCAGCTCTGACTCAGTACAATGCTGGAATATGAACACTGACTCAGTACTGTGCTGCATTATCAGCACTGACACAGAACTGTACTGCATTATCAGCACTGACACAGTACTGCGCTGCATTATCAGCACTGACTCAGTACTGTACTGCATTATCAGCACTGACTCAGTACTGTGCTGCATTATCAGCACTGACTCAGTACTGTTCTCCATTATCAGCACTGACTCAGTACTGCGCGCTATTATCAGCACTGACTCTGTACTGCGCTGCATTATCAGCACTAACTCAGTTCAGCGCTGCATTATCAGCACTGACTCAGTACTGCGCAGCATTATCAGCACTGATTCAGTACTGTTCTGTATTATCAGCACTGACTCAGTACTGTGCTGCATTAAGAGCACTGACTCAGTTCTGCACTTCTTAAGAGCTCTGACTCAGAACTGTGTTACATTATCACCGACTCGGTACTGGACTGCATTAAGAGCACTGACTCAATACTGTGCTGCATTAGGAGCACTGACTCAGTACTGTGCTGCATTAAAATCACTGATTCAGAACTGCGCTGCATTAAGTGCTCTGACTCAGTTCTGCACTTCCTAAGAGCTCTGACTCAGTACTGTGTTACATTATCATCCCTGACTCGGTACTGTGCTGCATTAAGAGCACTGACTCAGTTCTGTGCTGCATTATCAGCACTGACTCAGTACAGCGCTGCAATATCAGCTCTGACTCAATACTGTGCTGCATTATCAGCACAGACTCTGTACTGTGCTGCATTAGTTGCACTGACTCAGTACTGTGCTGCATTATCAGTATTGACTGAGTACTGCGCTGCATTATCAGCACTGACTCAGTTCTGTGCTGCATTATCTGAACTGTCTCAGTACTGTGCTGCATTATCAGCACTGACTCAGTACTGTACTGCATTTTCAGCACTGACTCACTACTGTGCTGCATTAAGAGCACTGACCCAGTACTGTCCTACATTATCAGCACTGACTCGGTACTGGACTGCATTAAGAGCACTGACTCAGTGCTGTGCTGCATTAAGAGCACTGAATCAGTTCTGCACTGCATTAAGATCACTGATTCAGAGCTGCGCTGCATTAAGAGCACTGAATTAGTACTGTGATGCATTATCAGCAAGTGCACATTACTGTACTGCATTATCAGCCCTGACTCAGTACTGTGCTCCATTATCAGCACTGACTCAGTTCTGTGCTACATTAAGAGCACTGACTCAGTTCTGTGCTGCATTATCAACACAGACTCAGTTCTGTGCTGCATTAAGAGCACTGACTCAGTACTGTGCAGCGTTATAAGCACTGACTCAGTATTGTTCTGCATTATCAGCACAGACTCTGTACTGTGCTGCATTAGTTGCACTGACTCAGTTCTGTGCTGCATTATCAGTATTGACTCAGTACTGCGCTGCATTATCAGCACTGACTCAGTTCTGCGCTGCATTATCTGAACTGTCTCAGTACTGTGCTGCATTATCAGCACTGACTCAGTACTGTACTGCATTTTCAGCACTGACTCACTACTGTGCTGCATTAAGAGCACTGACTCAGTACTGTCCTACATTATCAGCACTGACTCGGTACTGGACTGCATTAAGAGCACTGACTCAGTGCTGTGCTGCATTAAGATCACTGATTCAGAGCAGCGCTGCATTAAGAGCACTGAATTAGTACTGTGATGCATTATCAGCAAGTGCACATTACTGTACTGCATTATCAGCCCTGACTCAGTACTGTGCTCCATTATCAGCACTGACTCAGTTCTGTGCTACATTAAGAGCACTGACTCAGTTCTGTGCTGCATTATCAACACAGACTCAGTTCTGTGCTGCATTAAGAGCACTGACTCAGTACTGTGCAGCGTTATAAGCACTGACTCAGTATTGTTCTGCATTACCAGCACTGACTCAGTACTGTGCTGCACTATCAGCATTGACATAGTTCTGTGTTGCATTAAGAGCACTGACTCAGTACTGTGTTGCATGAAGAGCACTGACTCAATTCTGTGCTGCATTAAGAGCACTGACTCAGTTCTGTGCTGCATTTCCAGCACTGACTCAGTTCTGTGCAACATTACGAGCATTGACTCAGTTCTGTGCTGCATTAAGAGCACTGACTCAGTACTGTGCTGCATTACGAGTACTGACCATATACTGTGTTGCCTTATCAGCACTGACTCAGTACTGTACTGCATAATCAGCTCTGACTCACTTCTGTGCTGCAGTAAGTGCACTGACTCAGTTCTGTCTTGCATTACGAGCACTGACGCAGTTCTGTGCAGCATTACGAGCACTGACGCAGTTCTGTGCTGCATTACAAGTATTGACTGAGTTCTGTGCTGCATTACGAGCATTGACTCAGTATTGTGCTGCATTTTCAGCACTGACTCTATTCTGTGCTGCATTAAGAGCACCGATTCAGTTCTGTCTCGCATTACGAGCACTGACGCAGTTCTGTGCTGCCTTACTAGCACTGACTCAGTTCTGTGCTGCATTACGAGTATTGACTGAGTTCTGTGCTGCATTAAGAGCACTGACTCAGTACTGTGCTGCATTTACAGCACTGACTCAATTCCGTGCTGCATTAAGAGCACCGACTCAGTACTGTACTGCATTATCAGCACAGACTCAGTACTGTGCTGCATTATCAGCAAGGACACAATACTGTACTGCATTATCAGCACTGACTCAGTACTGTGCTGCATTATTAGCACTGACTCAGTACAGCGCTGCGTTATCAGCACTGTCTCAGTACAGCGCTGCATTATCAGCACTGATTCAGTACCGCGCTGCATTATCAGCACTAACTCAGTACTGCGCTGCATTAAGAGCACTGACTCAGCTCTGCACTGCATTAAGAGCACTGATTCAGTACTGTGCTGCATTATCAGCAATGATCCAGTTCTGCTTTGCATTAAGGGCAATGACTCAGAACTGCGCTGCATTATCAGCACTGACACAGTAATGTACTGCATTATCAGCACTGACTCAGTACTGTGCTGCATTATCAGCTCTGACTCAGTACAATGCTGGAATATGAACACTGACTCAGTACACTGTTGCATTAAGAGCACAGACTTAGTTCTGTGCTGCATTATAAGCAGTGACACAGTACAGCACTACATTATCAGCACTGACTCAGTACGGCGCTGCATTATCAGAACTCTCACAGTCCTGTGCTGCATTAAGAGCACTGATTCAGTACTACGCTGGATTAAGAGCACTGATTCAGAACTGCGCTGCATTAAGTGCACTGACTCAGTTCTGCACTTCCTAAGAGCTCTGACTCAGTACTGTGTTACATTATCAGCCCTGACTCGGTACTGTGCTGCATTAAGAGCACTGACTCAGTACAGTGCTGCATTATCAGCACTGACTCAGTACTGCGCAGCATTAGCAGCACTGACTCAGTACTGTGCTGCATTATCAGCACTGATTCAGTACTGTGCTGCATTATCAGCAAGGACACAATACTGTACTGCATTATCAGCACAGACTCAGTACTGTGCTGCATTATCAGCACTGAATCAGTACTGTGCTGCATTATGAGCACTGACTCAGTACTGTGCTGCATTATGAGCACTGACTCATTACTGTACTGCATTATCAGCACTGACACAGTACTGCGCTGCATTATCAGCACTGACTCAGTACTGTACTGCATTATCAGCACTGACTCTGTACTGCGCTGCATTATCAGCACTAACTCAGTTCAGCGCTGCATTATCAGCACTGACTCAGTACTGCACTGCATTATCAGGACTGACTCAGTACTGTACTGCATTATCAGCACTGACTCAGTACGGTGCTGCAATATCAGCACTGACTCAGTACTGCGCTGCATTAATACAACTGTCCCCGTACTGGACTGCATTAAGAGCACTGACTCAGTACTGCGCTGCATTAAGAGCACTGACTCAGTTCTGCACTGCATTAAGAACACTGATTCAGTACTGTGCTGCATTAAGAGCCCTGACTCAGGACTGTGCTGCATTATCAGCACTGACTCTGTACTGTGCTGCATTATCAGCAAGGACACAGAACTGTACTGCATTATCAGCACTAACTCAGTATTGCACTGCATTATCAGCAAGGACACTGTAATGTACAGAATTATCAGCACTGAATCTGTACTGTTCTGCATTATCAGCAGTGACTCAGTACTGAGGTGCATTATCAGCACCGACTCAGTACTGTGTTGTATTATCAGCCCTGACTCAGTACTGCGCTCGATTAAAATCACTGACTCAGTACTGTGTTAAATTATCAGCAAGGACACAATACTCTACTGCATTATCAGCAATAACTCAGTACTGCGCTGCATTATCAGCACTGACTCAGTACTGCGCTGCATTATCAGCACTGACTCAGTACTGTGCTGCATTAAGAGCACTGACTCAATACTGTGCTGCATTAAGAGCACTGACTCAGTACTTCGCTGCATTATCAGCAAGGACACAGAACTGTACTGCATTATCAGCAAGGACACTGTAATGTACTGAATTATCAGCACTGAATCTGTACTGTTCTGTATTATCAGCAGTGACTCAGTACTGCGCTGCATTATCAGCACTGACTCAGTACTGCGCTGCATTATCAGCACTGACTCATTACTGTGCTGCGTTTTCAGCAAGGACACAATACTGTACTGCATTATCAACACTGACTCAGTACTGTGCTGCCTTAAGAGCACTGACTCAGTACTGTGCTGCATTATCAGCACTGACTCAGTACTGCACTGCATTATCAGCACTGACTCAGTACTGCACTGCATTATCAGCACTGACTCAGTACTGCGCTGCATTATTAGCATTGACTCAGTACTGCGCTGCATTATCAGCGCTGACTCAGTACTGCTTTGCATTAAGAGCACTGACTCAGTACTGTGTTGCATTATCAGCACTGACTCAGTTTTGCTTTGCATTAAGAGCACTGACTCAGTACTGCATTGCATTATCAGCACTGAGACAGTAATGCTTTGCATTAAGATCACTGACTCAGTACTGCGCTGCATTATCAGCCCTGACTCAGTTTTGCTTCGCATTAAGAGCATTGACTCAGTACTGCGCTGCATTATCATCACTGAGACAGTTCTGCTTTGCATTAAGAGACCTGACTCAGTACTTTGCTGCATTATCAGCTCTGACTCAGTTCAGTGCTGCATTATCAGCTCTGACTCACTGGTGCTTTGCATTAAGAGCACTGACTCAGTACTGTACTGCATTATCAGCACAGACTCAGTACTGTGCTGCATTATCAGCAAGGACACAATACTGTACTGCATTATCAGCACTGACTCAGTACTGTGCTGCATTATTAGCACTGACTCAGTACAGCGCTGTGTTATCAGCACTGTCTCAGTACAGCGTTGCATTATCAGCACTGATTCAGTACTGCGCTGCATTATCAGCAATGATCCAGTTCTGCTTTGCATTAAGGGCAATGACTCAGTACTGCGCTGCATTATCAGCACTGACACAGTAATGTACTGCATTATCAGCACTGACTCAGTACTGTGCTGCATTATCAGCTCTGACTCAGTACAATGCTGGAATATGAACACTGACTCAGTACACTGTTGCATTAAGAGCACAGACTTAGTTCTGTGCTGCATTATAAGCAGTGACACAGTACAGCACTACATTATCAGCACTGACTCAGTACGGCGCTGCATTATCAGAACTCTCACAGTCCTGTGCTGCATTAAGAGCACTGATTCAGTACTGCGCTGGATTAAGAGCACTGACTCAGTTCTGTGCTGCATTAACATCACTGACTCAGAACTGCGCTGCATTAAGTGCACTGACTCAGTTCTGCACTTCCTAAGAGCTCTGACTCAGTACTGTGTTACATTATCAGCCCTGACTCGGTACTGTGCTGCATTAAGAGCACTGACTCGGTACTGTGCTGCATTAAGAGCACTGACTCAGTTCTGTGCTGCATTATCAGCACTGACTCAGTTCTGTGCTGCATTATCAGCACTGACTCAGTACAGTGCTGCATTATGAGCACTGACTCAATACTGTGCTGCATTATCAGCACTGACACAGTACTGTACTGCATTATCAGCACTGACACAGTACTGCGCTGCATTATCAGCACTGACACAGTACTGTTCTCCATTATCAGCACTGACTCAGTTCAGCGCTGCATTATCAGCACTGACTCAGTACTGCGCAGCATTATCAGCACTGATTCAGTACTGTTCTGCATTATCAGCACTGACTCAGTACTGTGCTGCGTTAAGAGCACTGACTCAGTTCTGCACTTCTTAAGAGCTCTGACTCAGTACTGTGTTACATTATCACCGACTCGGTACTGGACTGCATTAAGAGCACTGACTCAATACTGTGCTGCATTAGGAGCACTGACTCAGTACTGTGCTGCATTAAAATCACTGATTCAGAACTGCGCTGCATTAAGTGCTCTGACTCAGTTCTGCACTTCCTAAGAGCTCTGACTCAGTACTGTGTTACATTATCAGCCCTGACTCGGTACTGTGCTGCATTAAGAGCACTGACTCAGTTCTGTGCTGCATTATCAGCACTGACTCAGTACTGTGCTGCATTATCAGCACTGACTCAGTTCTGTGCTGCATTATCAGCACTGACTCAGTACAGCGCTGCAATATCAGCTCTGACTCAATACTGTGCAGCATTATCAGCACAGACTCTGTACTGTGCTGCATTAGTTGCACTGACTCAGTACTGTGCTGCATTATCAGTATTGACTCAGTACTGCGCTGCATTATCAGCACTGACTCAGTTCTGCGCTGCATTATCTGAACTGTCTCAGTACTGTGCTGCATTATCAGCACTGACTCACTACTGTGCTGCATTAAGAGCACTGACCCAGTACTGTCCTACATTATCAGCACTGACTCGGTACTGGACTGCATTAAAAGCACTGACTCAGTGCTGTGCTGCATTAAGAGCACTGAATCAGTTCTGCACTGCATTAAGATCACTGATTCAGAGCTGCGCTGCATTAAGAGCACTGAATTAGTACTGTGATGCATTATCAGCAAGTGCACATTACTGTACTGCATTATCAGCCCTGACTCAGTACTGTGCTCCATTATCAGCACTGACTCAGTTCTGTGCTACATTAAGAGCACTGACTCAGTTCTGTGCTGCATTATCAACACAGACTCAGTTCTGTGCTGCATTAAGAGCACTGACTCAGTACTGTGCAGCGTTATAAGCACTGACTCAGTATTGTTCTGCATTACCAGCACTGACTCAGTACTGTGCTGCACTATCAGCATTGACATAGTTCTGTGTTGCATTAAGAGCACTGACTCAGTACTGTGTTGCATGAAGAGCACTGACTCAATTCTGTGCTGCATTAAGAGCACTGACTCAGTTCTGTGCTGCATTTCCAGCACTGACTCAGCTCTGTGCAACATTACGAGCATTGACTCAGTTCTGTGCTGCATTAAGAGCACTGACTCAGTACTGTGCTGCATTACGAGTACTGACCATATACTGTGTTGCCTTATCAGCACTGACTCAGTACTGTACTGCATAATCAGCTCTGACTCACTTCTGTGCTGCAGTAAGTGCACTGACTCAGTTCTGTCTTGCATTACGAGCACTGACGCAGTTCTGTGCAGCATTACGAGCACTGATGCAGTTCTGTGCTGCATTACAAGTATTGACTGAGTTCTGTGCTGCATTACGAGCATTGACTCAGTATTGTGCTGCATTTTCAGCACTGACTCTATTCTGTGCTGCATTAAGAGCACCGATTCAGTTCTGTCTTGCATTACGAGCACTGACGCAGTTCTGTGCTGCCTTACTAGCACTGACTCAGTTCTGTGCTGCATTACGAGTATTGACTGAGTTCTGTGCTGCATTAAGAGCACTGACTCAGTACTGTGCTGCATTTACAGCACTGACTCAATTCCGTGCTGCATTAAGAGCACCGACTCAGTACTGTACTGCATTATCAGCACAGACTCAGTACTGTGCTGCATTATCAGCAAGGACACAATACTGTACTGCATTATCAGCACTGACTCAGTACTGTGCTGCATTATTAGCACTGACTCAGTACAGCGCTGCGTTATCAGCACTGTCTCAGTACAGCGCTGCATTATCAGCACTGATTCAGTACTGCGCTGCATTATCAGCACTAACTCAGTACTGCGCTGCATTAAGAGCACTGACTCAGCTCTGCACTGCATCAAGAGCACTGATTCAGTACTGTGCTGCATTATCAGCAATGATCCAGTTCTGCTTTGCATTAAGGGCAATGACTCAGAACTGCGCTGCATTATCAGCACTGACACAGTAATGTACTGCATTATCAGCACTGACTCAGTACTGTGCTGCATTATCAGCTCTGACTCAGTACAATGCTGGAATATGAACACTGACTCAGTACACTGTTGCATTAAGAGCACAGACTTAGTTCTGTGCTGCATTATAAGCAGTGACACAGTACAGCACTACATTATCAGCACTGACTCAGTACGGCGCTGCATTATCAGAACTCTCACAGTCCTGTGCTGCATTAAGAGCACTGATTCAGTACTACGCTGGATTAAGAGCACTGACTCAGTTCTGTGCTGCATTAACATCACTGACTCAGAACTGCGCTGCATTAAGTGCACTGACTCAGTTCTGCACTTCCTAAGAGCTCTGACTCAGTACTGTGTTACATTATCAGCCCTGACTCGGTACTGTGCTGCATTAAGAGAACTGACTCAGTTCTGTGCTGCATTATCAGCACTGACTCAGTACAGTGCTGCATTATCAGCACTGACTCAGTACAGTGCTGCATTATCAGCACTGACTCAGTACAGTGCTGCATTATCAGCACTGACTCAGTACTGCGCAGCATTAGCAGCACTGACTAAGGTACTGTGCTGCATTATCAGCAAGGACACAATACTGTACTGCATTATCAGCACAGACTCAGTACTGTGCTGCATTATCAGCACTGAATCAGTACTGTGCTGCATTATCAGCACTGACTCAGTACTGTGCTGCATATGAGCACTGACTCATTACTGCACTGCATTATCAGCACTGACACAGTACTGTACTGCATTATCAGCACTGACACAGTACTGCGCTGCATTATCAGCACTGACTCAGTACTGTACTGCATTATCAGCACTGACTCAGTACTGTTCTCCATTATCAGCACTGACTCAGTACTGCGCGCTATTATCAGCACTGACTGTACTGCGCTGCATTATCAGCACTAACTCAGTTCAGCGCTGCATTATCAGCACTGACTCAGTACTGCACTGCATTATCAGGACTGACTCAGTACTGTACTGCATTATCAGCACTGACTCAGTACGGTGCTGCAATATCAGCACTGACCCAGTACTGCGGTGCATTATCTGCACTGACTCAGTACTGTGCTGCATCATCAGCACTGACTCAGTACTGCGCTGCATTAATACAACTGTCCCCGTACTGCGCTGCATTAAGAGCACTGACTCAGTACTGCGCTGCATTAAGAGCACTGACTCAGTTCTGCACTGCATTAAGAACACTGATTCAGTACTGTGCTGCATTAAGAGCACTGACTCAGTACTTTGCTGCATTATCAGCACTGACTCTGTACTTTGCTGCATTATCAGCAAGGACACAGAACTGTACTGCATTATCAGCACTAACTCAGTATTGCACTGCATTATCAGCAAGGACACTGTAATGTACAGAATTATCAGCACTGAATCTGTACTGTTCTGCATTACCAGCAGTGACTCAGTACTGAGGTGCATTATCAGCACCGACTCAGTACTGTGTTGTATTATCAGCCCTGACTCAGTACTGCGCTCGATTATAATCACTGATTCAGTACTGTGTTAAATTATCAGCAAGGACACAATACTCTACTGCATTATCAGCAATAACTCAGTACTGCGCTGCATTATCAGCACTGACTCAGTACTGCGCTGCATTATCAGCACTGACTCAGTACTGTGCTGCATTAAGAGCACTGACTCAATACTGTGCTGCATTAAGAGCACTGACTCAGTACTTCGCTGCATTATCAGCAAGGACACAGAACTGTACTGCATTATCAGCTGACTCAGTTCTGCACTTCCTAAGAGCTCTGACTCAGTACTGTGTTACATTATCAGCCCTGACTCGGTACTGTGCTGCATTAAGAGCACTGACTCAGTACAGTGCTGCATTATCAGCACTGACTCAGTACTGCGCAGCATTAGCAGCACTGACTCAGTACTGTGCTGCATTATCAGCACTGATTCAGTACTGTGCTGCATTATCAGCAAGGACACAATACTGTACTGCATTATCAGCACAGACTCAGTACTGTGCTGCATTATCAGCACTGAATCAGTACTGTGCTGCATTATGAGCACTGACTCAGTACTGTGCTGCATTATGAGCACTGACTCATTACTGTACTGCATTATCAGCACTGACACAGTACTGCGCTGCATTATCAGCACTGACTCAGTACTGTACTGCATTATCAGCACTGACTCTGTACTGCGCTGCATTATCAGCACTAACTCAGTTCAGCGCTGCATTATCAGCACTGACTCAGTACTGCACTGAATTATCAGCACTAACTCAGTTCAGCGCTGCATTATCAGCACTGACTCAGTACTGCACTGCATTATCAGGACTGACTCAGTACTGTACTGCATTATCTGCACTGACTCAGTACGGTGCTGCAATATCAGCACTGACTCAGTACTGCGCTGCATTAATACAACTGTCCCCGTACTGGACTGCATTAAGAGCACTGACTCAGTACTGCGCTGCATTAAGAGCACTGACTCAGTTCTGCACTGCATTAAGAACACTGATTCAGTACTGTGCTGCATTAAGAGCCCTGACTCAGGACTGTGCTGCATTATCAGCACTGACTCTGTACTGTGCTGCATTATCAGCAAGGACACAGAACTGTACTGCATTATCAGCACTAACTCAGTATTGCACTGCATTATCAGCAAGGACACTGTAATGTACAGAATTATCAGCACTGAATCTGTACTGTTCTGCATTATCAGCAGTGACTCAGTACTGAGGTGCATTATCAGCACCGACTCAGTACTGTGTTGTATTATCAGCCCTGACTCAGTACTGCGCTCGATTAAAATCACTGACTCAGTACTGTGTTAAATTATCAGCAAGGACACAATACTCTACTGCATTATCAGCAATAACTCAGTACTGCGCTGCATTATCAGCACTGACTCAGTACTGCGCTGCATTATCAGCACTGACTCAGTACTGTGCTGCATTAAGAGCACTGACTCAATACTGTGCTGCATTAAGAGCACTGACTCAGTACTTCGCTGCATTATCAGCAAGGACACAGAACTGTACTGCATTATCAGCAAGGACACTGTAATGTACTGAATTATCAGCACTGAATCTGTACTGTTCTGTATTATCAGCAGTGACTCAGTACTGCGCTGCATTATCAGCACTGACTCAGTACTGCGCTGCATTATCAGCACTGACTCATTACTGTGCTGCGTTTTCAGCAAGGACACAATACTGTACTGCATTATCAACACTGACTCAGTACTGTGCTGCCTTAAGAGCACTGACTCAGTACTGTGCTGCATTATCAGCACTGACTCAGTACTGCACTGCATTATCAGCACTGACTCAGTACTGCACTGCATCATCAGCACTGACTCAGTACTGCGCTGCATTATCAGCATTGACTCAGTACTGCGCTGCATTATCAGCGCTGACTCAGTACTGCTTTGCATTAAGAGCACTGACTCAGTACAGTGCTGCATTATCAGCACTGACTCAGTTTTGCTTTGCATTAAGAGCACTGACTCAGTACTGCGCTGCATTATCAGCCCTGACTCAGTTTGGCTTCGCATTAAGAGCATTGACTCAGTACTGCGCTGCATTATCATCACTGAGACAGTTCTGCTTTGCATTAAGAGACCTGACTCAGTACTTTGCTGCATTATCAGCTCTGACTCAGTTCAGTGCTGCATTATCAGCTCTGACTCACTGGTGCTTTGCATTAAGAGCACTGACTCAGTACTGTACTGCATTACCAGCAAGGACACCGTAATATAATGCATTACCAGCACTGATTCAGTAATGCGCTGCATGAAGATCACTGACTCAGTACTGTGTTGCATTATCAGCACTGACTCAGCTCTGTACTGCATTATTAGCACTGACTCAGTACTGTGCTGCATTATCAGCCCTGACTCAGTAATGCACTGCATTATCAGCTCTGACAGTTTTGCTTTGCATTAAGAGCATTGACTCAGCACTGTACTGCATTATCAGCCCTGACTCAGTAATGCACTGCATTATCAGCTCTGACACAGTTTTGCTTTGCATTAAGAGCACTGACTCAGTACTGTGCTGCATTATCAGCACTGACTCAGCTCTGTACTGCATTATCAGCACTGACTCAGTACTGTGCTGCATTATCAGCACTGACTCAGCTCTGTACTGCATTATCAGCACTGACTGAGCTCTGTACTGCATTATCAGCACTGACTCAGTACTGTGCTGCATTATCAGCACTGATTCAGTTCTTCGCTGCATTTAGAGCGCTGACTCAATACTGTGCTGCATTAAGAGCAGTTACTCAGTACTGCTCTGCATTATCAGAACTGACTCAGTACAGTGCTGCATTATCAGCACTGACTCAGTACTTCGCTGCATTAAGAGCACTGACTCAGTACTGCGTTGCATTAAGAGCACTGACCCAGTACTGTGCTGCATTATCAGCACTGAGACAGTACAGCTTTGCGTTAAGAGCACTGACTCAGTACTGTGCTGCATTAAGAGCACTGACCCAGTACTGTGCTACATTATCAGCACTGACTCGGTACTGGACTGCATTAAGAGCACTGACTCAGTGCTGTGCTGCATTAAGAGCACTGAATCAGTTCTGCACTGCATTAAGATCACTGATTCAGAGCTGCGCTGCATTAAGAGCACTGAATTAGTACTGTGATGCATTATCAGCAAGTGCACATTACTGTACTGCATTATCAGCCCTGACTCAGTACTGTGCTCCATTATCAGCACTGACTCAGTACTGTGCTGCATTATCAGCACTGACACAGTACTTTGCTGGATTATGAACACTGACTCAGTACACCGTTGCATTAAGAGAACAGACTAAGTACTGCACTGCATTATCAGGACTGACTCAGCACTGTACTGCAATATCAGCACTGACCCAGTACTGCGGTGCATTATCTGCACTGACTCAGTACTGCGCTGCATTAATACAACTGTCCCCGTACTGCGCTGCATTAAGAGCACTGACTCAGTACTGCGCTGAATTAAGAGCACTGACTCAGTTCTGCACTGCATTAAGAACACTGATTCAGTACTGTGCTGCATTAAGAGCACTGACTCAGTACTGCACTGCGTTATCAGAACTGACACAGTACTGCACTGCATTAAGAGCACTGACTCAGGACTGTGCTGCATTATCAGCACTGACTCTGTACTGTGCTGCATTATCAGCACTGACTCAGTACTTTGCTGCATTATCAGCACTGACTCAGTACTTTGCTGCATTATCAGCAAGGACACAGAACTGTACTGCATTATCTGCACTAACTCAGTATTGCACTGCATTATCAGCAAGGATACTGTAATGTACAGAATTATCAGCACTGAATCTGTACTGTTCTGCATTATCAGCAGTGACTCAGTACTGAGGTGCATTAACAGCACTGACTCAGTACTGTGTGGCATTATCAGCCCTGACTCAGTACTGCGCTCAATTATCATCACTGACTCAGTACTGTGTTGCATTATCAGCAAGGACACAATACTCTACTGCATTATCAGCAATGACTCAGTACTGCGCTGCATTATCAGCACTGACTCAGTACTGCGCTGCATTATCAGCACTGACTCAGTACTGTGCTGCATTAAGAGCACTGACTCAATACTGTGCTGCATTAAGAGCACTGACTCAGTACTTCGCTGCATTATCAGCAAGGACACAGAACTGTACTGCATAATCAGCAAGGACACTGTAATGTACAGAATTATCAGCACTGAATCTGTACTGTTCTGCATTATCAGCAGTGACTCAGTACTGCGCTGCATTATCAGCACTGACTCAGTACTGCGCTGCATTATCAGCACTGACTCAGTACTGTGCTGCGTTTTCAGCAAGGACACAATACTGTGCTGCATTATTAGCACTGACTCAGTACTGCGCTGCATTATCAGCACTGACTCAGTACTGCGTTGCATTAAGAGCACTGACTCAGTTCTGTGCTGCATTATCAGCACTGAGACAGTACAGCTTTGCGTTAAGAGCACTGACTCAGTACTGTGCTGCATTATCAGCACTGACACAGTACAGGGCTGCATTTTCAGCACTGACTCAGTAATGTGCGGCATTATCAGCTCTGACTCAGTAGTGCTTTGCATTAAGAGCACTGACCCAGTACTGTGCTGCATTGACAGCACTGAGACAGTAATGCTTTGCATTAAGAGCACTGACTAAGCACTTTGCTGCATTATCAGCAAGGACACAGTACTGTACTGCATTATCAGCACTGACTCAGTACTGCGCTGCATTATCAGCCCTGACTCAGTAATGCACTGCATTATCAGCTCTGACACAGTTTTGCTATGCATTAAGAGCATTGACTCAGTACTGCGCTCCATTATCAGCACTGATTCAGTTCTTCGCTGCATTAAGAGCACTGACTCAGCACTGCGCTGGATTAAGAGCACTGACTCTGTACTGTACTGCATTATCAGCACTGACTCAGTACTTTGCTGCATTATCAGCAAGGACCCAGAACTGTACTGCATTATCTGCTCTAACTCAGTATTGCGTTGCATTATCAGCAAGAACCCAGAACTGTACTGCATTATCTGCTCTAACTCAGTATTGCGTTGCATTATCAGCAAGGACACTGTAATGTACAGAATTATCAGCACTGACTCAGTTCTGTGCTGCATTATTAGCACTGACTCAGTACTGTGCTGCGTTTTCAGCAAGAACACAATACTGTACTGCATTATCAACACTGAATCAGTACTGTGCTGCCTTAAGAGCACTGACTCAGTTCTGTGCTGCATTATCAGCAAGGACACAGTACTGTGTTGCATTATCAGCACTGACACAGTACTGCGCTCCATTATCAGCACTGATTCAGTTCTTCGCTGCATTAAGAGCACTGACTCAGTACTGTGCTGCATTATCAGCACTGACTCAGCTCTGTACTGCATTATCAGCACTGACTCAGTACTGTGCTGCATTATCAGCACTGACTCAGCTCTGTACTGCATTAACAGCAATGACTGAGCTCTGTACTGCATTATCCGCACTGACTCAGTACTGCGTTGCATTAAGAGCACTGACTCGGTACTGTGCTGCATTATCAGCAATGACTCAGTACTGCGTTGCATTAAGAGCACTGACTCAGTACTGCTCTGCATTATCAGAACTGACTCAGTACGGTGCTGCATTATCAGCACTGACTCAGTACTGCGTTGCATTAAGAGCACTGACTCAGTACTGCGTTGCATTAAGAGCACTGACTCAGTTCTGTGCTGCATTATCAGCACTGACTCAGCTCTGTACTGCATTATCCGCACTGACTCAGTACTGTGCTGCATTATCAGCACTGACTCAGCTCTGTACTGCATTATCAGCACTGACCCAGTACTGTGCTGCATTATCAGCACTGACTCAGCTCTGTACTGCATTATCAGCACTGACTCAGTACTCTGCTGCATTATCAGCACTGACTCAGCTCTGTACTGCATTATCAGCACTGACCGAGCTCTGTACTGCATTATCAGCACTGATTCAGTTCTTCGCTGCATTAAGAGCACTGACTCAGTACTGTGCTGCATTATCAGCAATGACTCAGTACTGTGCTGCATTAAGAGCACTGACTCAGTACTGTGCTGCATTAAGAGCACTGACTCAGTACTGTGCTGCATTAAGAGCACTGACTCAGTACTGTGCTGCATTAAGAGCACTGACTCAGTACTGTGCTGCATTAAGAGCAGTTACTCAGTACTGTGCTGCATTATCAACACTGACTCAGTACTTCGCTGCATTAAAAGCACTGACTCAGTACTGCGTTGCACTAAGAGCACTGACTCAGTCCTGTGCTGCATTATCAGCACTGAGACAGTACAGCTTTGTGTTAAGAGCACTGACTCAGTACTGTGCTGCATTATCAGCACTGACACAGTACAGGGCTGCATTTTCAGCACTGACTCAGTACTGTGCGGCATTATCAGCTCTGACTCAGTAGTGCTTTGCATTAAGAGCACTGACTCATTACTGTGCTGCATTGACAGCACTGAGACAGTTCTGCTTTGCATTAAGAGCCCTGACTCAGTACTGTGCTGCATTATCAGCACTTACTCAGTACTGTGCTGCATTAAGAGCACTGACTCAGTACTGTGCTGCATTATCAGCAAGGACACCGTAATATAATGCATTACCAGCACTGATTCAGTAATGCGCTGCATGAAGATCACTGAGTCAGTACTGTGCTGCATTATCATCAAGGACACAGTACTGAACAGCATAATCAGCACTGACTCAATACTGTACTGCATTATCAGCACTGATTCAGTAATGCGCTGCATGAAGTGCACTGACTCAGTACTGCACTGCATTATCAGCACTGACTCAGTACTGTGTTGCATTATCAGCTCTGACTTAGTACGGTGCTGCATTATCAGCACTGACTCATTACTTTGCTGCATTAAGAGCACTGACTCAGTACTGTGCTGCATTAAAAGCACTGACTCAGTTCTGTGCTGCATTAAGAGCACTGACTAAGTACTGCGCTGCATTAAGAGCACTGATTCAGTTCTGTGCTGCATTATCAGCCCTGACTCAGTACTTCTTTGCATTAAGAGCACTGACTCATTACTGCGCTGCATTATCAGCACTGAGACAGTACTGTACTGCATTATCAGCACTGACACAGTACTGCGCTGCATTATAAGCCCTGACTCAGTACTGTACTACATAATCAGCCCTGACTCAGTACTATGCTGCATTATCAGCTCTGTCACAGTACTGCTTTGCATTATCATCTCTGAGAAGTTCTGCTTTGCATTAAGAGCACTGACACAGTTCTGCGCTGCATTATCATCACTGACTCAGTACTGCGCTGTATTATAAGCCCTGACTCAGTACTCCGCTGCATTATCATCACTGAGAAGCTCTGCTTTGCATTAAGAGCACTGAATCAGTACTGCGCAGCATTATCAGCACTGACTCAGTACTGCGCAGCATTATCAGCAAGGACACAGTACTGTACTGCATAATCTGCACTGATTCAGTACTTCGCTACATTATCAGCTCTGACGCAGTACTGCGCAGCATTATCAGCACTGACTCAGTACTGCGCAGCATTATCAGCACTGATTCAGTACTGCATTGCATGAAAGGCACTGAGTCATTCCTGTACTGCATTATCAGTACTGACTCAGTATTGTGCTGCATTATCAGCAAGGACACAGTATTGTACTGCATAATCTGCACTGATTCAGTACTTCGCTGCATTAAGACCACTGACTCAGTACTGCACTTCATTATCAGCAGTGACTCAGTTCTGTGCTGCATTAACATCACTGACTCAGTGCTGCGCTGCATTACAGGCACTGACTCAGTAAAGTGCTGATTTAAGAGCATTGAGTCAGTACTGCGCTACATTATCAGCTCTGAAGCAGTACTGCGCAGCATTATCAGCACTGACTCAGTACTGTGCAGCAATATCAGCACTGACTCAGTACTGCGCTGCATTATCAGCCCTGAGTCAGTACTATGCTGCATTATCAGCTCTGTCTCAGTACTGCGCAGCATTATCAGCTCTGACTCAGTACTGTACTGCATTACGAGCACTGACTCAGTACTGCGCAGCATTATCTGCACTGACTCAGTACTGTGCTGCATTAAGAGCACTGACTCAGTACTGTGCTGCATTATCAGCACTAACGCAGTACTGTACTGCATTACGAGCACTGACTCAGTACTGTGCTGCATTAAGAGTACTGACTCAGTACTGTGCTGCATTAAGAGCACTGACTCAGTACTGTGCTGCATTAAGAGCACTGACTCAGTACTGCGCTACGTTATCAACAAGGACACAATACTTTACTGCATTATCAGCACTGACTCAGTTCTGCACTGCATTAAGTGCATTGATTCAGTATTGCACAGCATTAAAAGCACTGACTCTGTACTGTGCAGCATTATCAACAAGGACACAATACTGTGCTGCATTATCAGCACTGATTCAGTACTGTGCTGCATTTTCAGCAAGGATACCGTAATGTAATGCATTATCAGCACTGATTCAGTACTGCGCTGCATGAAAGGCACTGACTCAGTACTGTACTGCATTATCAGTACTGACTCAGTACTGTGCTGCATTATCAGCAAGGACACAGTTCTGTACTGCATAATCTGCACTGATTCAATACTGCACTGCATTAAGAGCACTGACTCAGTACTGCGCAGCATTATCAGCCCTGACTCAGTACTATGCTGCATTATCAGCTCTGTCTCAGTACTGCTTTGCATTATCAGCACTGACTCAGAACTGCGCTGCATTATCAGCACTGAGACAGTACTGTATTGCATTATCAGCCCTGACTCAGTACTGCGCTGCATTATCAGCGCTGACTCAGTACTGTACTGCATTATCAGCACTGACTCAGTTCTCTGCTCTATTATAGGATACCGTAATGTAATTATTATCAGCACTGATTCAGTACTGTGCTCCATTATCAAAACTGACTCAATACTGTGCTGAATTATCAGCAAGGACAGAGTATTGTACTGCATAATCAGCACTGACTCAGTACTGTGCTGCATTATCAGCACTGTTTCAGTACTTCGCTGCATTAAGACCACTGACTCAGTACTGCACTTCATTATCAGCAGTGACTCAGTTCTGTGCTGCATTAATATCACTGTCTCAGTACTGCACTGTATTATCAGCACTGACTCAGTACTGCGCTGCCTTATCAGCACTCAGTCAGTACTGTGATGCATTAAGAGCAGTTACTGAGTACTGCGCTACATTATCAGCAATGACTCAGTACTGTGCTGCATTAGGTGCACTGACTCAGTACTGTGCGGCATTATCAGCCCTGACTCAGTACTATGCTGCATTATCAGCTTTGTCTCAGTACTGCTTTGCATTACCAGCACTGATTCAGTACTGCGCTGCATTATCATCTCTGAGAAGTTCTACTTTGCATAAAGAGCACTGACACAGTACTGCGCTGCATTATCAGCACTGAGACAGTACTGTACTGCATTATCAGCACTGACTCAGTACTGTGCTGCATTATCAGCACTGTCTCAGTACTGTACTGCATTATCAGCACTGACTCAGTACTGTGCAGCAATATCAGCACTGACTCAGTACTGTGCTGCATGATCAGCACTGAGTCAGTACTATGCTGCATTATCAGCTCTGTCTCAGTACTGTGTTGCATTATCAGCACTGAGACAGTACTGTTCTGCATTATAAGCCCTGACTCAGTACTGCGCTGCATTATTAGCGCTGACTCAGTACTGCTTTCCTTAAGAGCACTGAATCAGTACTGTGCTGCATTATCAGCAAGGACACCGTAATGTAATGCATTATCAGCACTTATTCCGTAATGCGCGGCATGAAGAGCACTGACTCAGTACTGTACTGCCTTATCAGCACTGACTCAGTTCTCTGCTCCATTATCAAAACAGACTCAGTACTGTGCTGCATTATCAGCACTGACTCAGTACTGCGCTGCATTATCAGCACTGACTCAGTACTGCGCTGCATTATCAGCACTGACTCAATACTGCTTTGCATTCAGAGCACTGACTCAGTACTGTGCTGCATTATCAGCACTGACTCAGTACTTCTTTGCATTAAGAGCACTGTTTCATTACTCCGCTGCATTATCAGTACTGAGACAGTACTGGTCTGCATTAAGAGCACTGATTCAGTACTGTGCTGCATTTTCAGCACGGATACCGTAATGTAATGCATTATCAGCACTGATTCTGTACTGCGCTGCATGAAAAGCACTGACTCAGTACTGTGCTGCAATATCAGTACTGACTCAGTACTGTGCTGCATTATCAGCAAGGACACAGTATTGTACTGCATAATCTGCACTGATTCAGTACTTCGCTGCATTAAGAGCACTGACTCAGTACTGCACTTCATTATCAGCACTGACTCAGTTTTGTGCTGCATTTACATCACTGACTCAGTACTGCGCAGCATTATCAGCTCTGACTCAGTACTGTACTGCATTACGAGCACTGACTCAGTACTGCGCAGCATTATCTGCACTGACTCAGTACTGTGCTGCATTAAGAGCACTGACTCAGTACTGTGCTGCATTATCAGCACTAACTCAGTACTGTACTGCATTACGAGCACTGACTCAGTACTGTGCTGCATTAAGAGTACTGACTCAGTACTGTGCTGCATTAAGAGCACTGACTCAGTTCTGTGCTACATTAAGAGCACTGACTCAGTACTGCGCTACGTTATCAACAAGGACACAATACTTTACTGCATTATCAGCACTGACTCAGTTCTGCACTGCATTAAGTGCATTGATTCAGTATTGCACAGCATTAAAAGCACTGACTCTGTACTGTGCAGCATTATCAACAAGGACACAATACTGTGCTGCATTATCAGCACTGATTCAGTACTGTGCTGCATTTTCAGCAAGGATACCGTAATGTAATGCATTATCAGCACTGATTCAGTACTGCGCTGCATGAAAGGCACTGACTCAGTACTGTACTGCATTATCAGTACTGACTCAGTACTGTGCTGCATTATCAGCAAGGACACAGTTCTGTACTGCATAATCTGCACTGATTCAATACTGCACTGCATTAAGAGCACTGACTCAGTACTGCGCAGCATTATCAGCCCTGACTCAGTACTATGCTGCATTATCAGCTCTGTCTCAGTACTGCTTTGCATTATCAGCACTGACTCAGAACTGCGCTGCATTATCAGCACTGAGACAGTACTGTATTGCATTATCAGCCCTGACTCAGTACTGCGCTGCATTATCAGCGCTGACTCAGTACTGTACTGCATTATCAGCACTGACTCAGTTCTCTGCTCTATTATAGGATACCGTAATGTAATTATTATCAGCACTGATTCAGTACTGTGCTCCATTATCAAAACTGACTCAATACTGTGCTGAATTATCAGCAAGGACAGAGTATTGTACTGCATAATCAGCACTGACTCAGTACTGTGCTGCATTATCAGCACTGTTTCAGTACTTCGCTGCATTAAGACCACTGACTCAGTACTGCACTTCATTATCAGCAGTGACTCAGTTCTGTGCTGCATTAATATCACTGTCTCAGTACTGCACTGTATTATCAGCACTGACTCAGTACTGCGCTGCCTTATCAGCACTCAGTCAGTACTGTGATGCATTAAGAGCAGTTACTGAGCACTGCGCTACATTATCAGCAATGACTCAGTACTGTGCTGCATTAGGTGCACTGACTCAGTACTGTGCGGCATTATCAGCCCTGACTCAGTACTATGCTGCATTATCAGCTTTGTCTCAGTACTGCTTTGCATTACCAGCACTGATTCAGTACTGCGCTGCATTATCATCTCTGAGAAGTTCTACTTTGCATAAAGAGCACTGACACAGTACTGCGCTGCATTATCAGCACTGAGACAGTACTGTACTGCATTATCAGCACTGACTCAGTACTGTGCAGCAATATCAGCACTGACTCAGTACTGTGCTGCATGATCAGCACTGAGTCAGTACTATGCTGCATTATCAGCTCTGTCTCAGTACTGTGCTGCATTATCAGCACTGAGACAGTACTGTTCTGCATTATAAGCCCTGACTCAGTACTGCGCTGCATTATTAGCGCTGACTCAGTACTGCTTTCCTTAAGAGCACTGAATCAGTACTGTGCTGCATTATCAGCAAGGATACCGTAATGTAATGCATTATCAGCACTTATTCCGTAATGCGCGGCATGAAGAGCACTGACTCAGTACTGCGCTGCATTATCAGTACTGAGACAGTACTGCTCTGCATTAAGAGAACAGATTCAGTACTGTGCTGCATTATCAGCAAGGATACTGTAATGTAATGCATTATCAGCACTGATTCAGTACTGCGTTGCATGAAAGGCACTGAGTCATTCCTGTACTGCATTATCAGTACTGACTCAGTATTGTGCTGCATTATCAGCAAGGACACAGTATTGTACTGCATAATCTGCACTGATTCAGTACTTCGCTGCATTAAGACCACTGACTCAGTACTGCACTTCATTATCAGCAGTGACTCAGTTCTGTGCTGCATTAACATCACTGACTCAGTGCTGCGCTGCATTACAGGCACTGACTCAGTAAAGTGCTGATTTAAGAGTATTGAGTCAGTACTGCGCTACATTATCAGCTCTGAAGCAGTACTGCGCAGCATTATCAGCACTGACTCAGTACTGTGCAGCAATATCAGCACTGACTCAGTACTGCGCTGCATTATCAGCACTGACTCAGTACTGTGCTGCATTATCAGCCCTGAGTCAGTACTATGCTGCATTATCAGCTCTGTCTCAGTACTGTGCTGCATTATCAGCACTGAGACAGTACTGTTCTGCATTATCAGCACTGACTCAGTACTGCGCTGCATTATAAGCCCTGACTCAGTACAGCGCTGCATTATTAGCGCTGACTCAGTACTGCTTTCCTTAAGAGCACTGAATCAGTACTGTGCTGCATTATCAGCAAGGATACCGTAATGTAATGCATTATCAGCACTTATTCAGTAATGTGCTGCATAAAGAGCACTGACTCAGTACTGTACTGCATTATCAACACTGACTAAGTTCTCTGCTCCATTATCAAAACAGACTCAGTACTGTGCTGCATTATCAGCACTGACTCAGTACTGCACTGCATTATCAGCACTGACTCATTACTGCGCTGCATTATCAGCACTGACTCAATACTGCTTTGCATTCAGAGCACTGACTCAGTACTGTGCTGCATTATCAGCACTGACTCAGTACTTCTTTGCATTAAGAGCACTGTTTCATTACTGCGCTGCATTATCAGTACTGAGACAGTACTGGTCTGCATTAAGAGCACTGATTCAGTACTGTGCTGCATTTTCAGCACGGATACCGTAATGTAATGCATTATCAGCACTGATTCTGTACTGTGCTGCATGAAAAGCACTGACTCAGTACTGTGCTGCAATATCAGTACTGACTCAGTACTGTGCTGCATTATCAGCAAGGACACAGTATTGTACTGCATAATCTGCACTGATTCAGTACTTCGCTGCATTAAGAGCACTGACTCAGTACTGCACTTCATTATCAGCACTGACTCAGTTTTGTGCTGCATTTACATCACTGACTCAGTACTGCGCAGCATTATCAGCTCTGACTCAGTACTGTACTGCATTACGAGCACTGACTCAGTACTGCGCAGCATTATCTGCACTGACTCAGTACTGTGCTGCATTAAGAGCACTGACTCAGTACTGTGCTGCATTATCAGCACTAACTCAGTACTGTACTGCATTACGAGCACTGACTCAGTACTGTGCTGCATTAAGAGCACTGACTCAGTACTGCGCTACGTTATCAACAAGGACACAATACTTTACTGCATTATCAGCACTGACTCAGTTCTGCACTGCATTAAGTGCATTGATTCAGTATTGCACAGCATTAAAAGCACTGACTCTGTACTGTGCAGCATTATCAACAAGGACACAATACTGTGCTGCATTATCAGCACTGATTCAGTACTGTGCTGCATTTTCAGCAAGGATACCGTAATGTAATGCATTATCAGCACTGATTCAGTACTGCGCTGCATGAAAGGCACTGACTCAGTACTGTACTGCATTATCAGTACTGACTCAGTACTGTGCTGCATTATCAGCAAGGACACAGTTCTGTACTGCATAATCTGCACTGATTCAATACTGCACTGCATTAAGAGCACTGACTCAGTACTGCGCAGCATTATCAGCCCTGACTCAGTACTATGCTGCATTATCAGCTCTGTCTCAGTACTGCTTTGCATTATCAGCACTGACTCAGAACTGCGCTGCATTATCAGCACTGAGACAGTACTGTATTGCATTATCAGCCCTGACTCAGTACTGCGCTGCATTATCAGCGCTGACTCAGTACTGTACTGCATTATCAGCACTGACTCAGTTCTCTGCTCTATTATAGGATACCGTAATGTAATTATTATCAGCACTGATTCAGTACTGTGCTCCATTATCAAAACTGACTCAATACTGTGCTGAATTATCAGCAAGGACAGAGTATTGTACTGCATAATCAGCACTGACTCAGTACTGTGCTGCATTATCAGCACTGTTTCAGTACTTCGCTGCATTAAGACCACTGACTCAGTACTGCACTTCATTATCAGCAGTGACTCAGTTCTGTGCTGCATTAATATCACTGTCTCAGTACTGCACTGTATTATCAGCACTGACTCAGTACTGCGCTGCCTTATCAGCACTCAGTCAGTACTGTGATGCATTAAGAGCAGTTACTGAGTACTGCGCTACATTATCAGCAATGACTCAGTACTGTGCTGCATTAGGTGCACTGACTCAGTACTGTGCGGCATTATCAGCCCTGACTCAGTACTATGCTGCATTATCAGCTTTGTCTCAGTACTGCTTTGCATTACCAGCACTGATTCAGTACTGCGCTGCATTATCATCTCTGAGAAGTTCTACTTTGCATAAAGAGCACTGACACAGTACTGCGCTGCATTATCAGCACTGAGACAGTACTGTACTGCATTATCAGCACTGACTCAGTACTGTGCTGCATTATCAGCACTGTCTCAGTACTGTACTGCATTATCAGCACTGACTCAGTACTGTGCAGCAATATCAGCACTGACTCAGTACTGTGCTGCATGATCAGCACTGAGTCAGTACTATGCTGCATTATCAGCTCTGTCTCAGTACTGTGTTGCATTATCAGCACTGAGACAGTACTGTTCTGCATTATAAGCCCTGACTCAGTACTGCGCTGCATTATTAGCGCTGACTCAGTACTGC
The DNA here is from genome assembly GCA_026770705.1 of Isurus oxyrinchus. Taxonomy (NCBI): domain Eukaryota; kingdom Metazoa; phylum Chordata; class Chondrichthyes; order Lamniformes; family Lamnidae; genus Isurus; species Isurus oxyrinchus. The sequence goes on from JANJGN010000008.1 coordinate 6,715,218, forward strand.
TTTCCTTAAGAGCACTGAATCAGTACTGTGCTGCATTATCAGCAAGGACACCGTAATGTAATGCATTATCAGCACTTATTCCGTAATGCGCGGCATGAAGAGCACTGACTCAGTACTGTACTGCCTTATCAGCACTGACTCAGTTCTCTGCTCCATTATCAAAACAGACTCAGTACTGTGCTGCATTATCAGCACTGACTCAGTACTGCGCTGCATTATCAGCACTGACTCAGTACTGCGCTGCATTATCAGCACTGACTCAATACTGCTTTGCATTCAGAGCACTGACTCAGTACTGTGCTGCATTATCAGCACTGACTCAGTACTTCTTTGCATTAAGAGCACTGTTTCATTACTCCGCTGCATTATCAGTACTGAGACAGTACTGGTCTGCATTAAGAGCACTGATTCAGTACTGTGCTGCATTTTCAGCACGGATACCGTAATGTAATGCATTATCAGCACTGATTCTGTACTGCGCTGCATGAAAAGCACTGACTCAGTACTGTGCTGCAATATCAGTACTGACTCAGTACTGTGCTGCATTATCAGCAAGGACACAGTATTGTACTGCATAATCTGCACTGATTCAGTACTTCGCTGCATTAAGAGCACTGACTCAGTACTGCACTTCATTATCAGCACTGACTCAGTTTTGTGCTGCATTTACATCACTGACTCAGTACTGCGCAGCATTATCAGCTCTGACTCAGTACTGTACTGCATTACGAGCACTGACTCAGTACTGCGCAGCATTATCTGCACTGACTCAGTACTGTGCTGCATTAAGAGCACTGACTCAGTACTGTGCTGCATTATCAGCACTAACTCAGTACTGTACTGCATTACGAGCACTGACTCAGTACTGTGCTGCATTAAGAGTACTGACTCAGTACTGTGCTGCATTAAGAGCACTGACTCAGTTCTGTGCTACATTAAGAGCACTGACTCAGTACTGCGCTACGTTATCAACAAGGACACAATACTTTACTGCATTATCAGCACTGACTCAGTTCTGCACTGCATTAAGTGCATTGATTCAGTATTGCACAGCATTAAAAGCACTGACTCTGTACTGTGCAGCATTATCAACAAGGACACAATACTGTGCTGCATTATCAGCACTGATTCAGTACTGTGCTGCATTTTCAGCAAGGATACCGTAATGTAATGCATTATCAGCACTGATTCAGTACTGCGCTGCATGAAAGGCACTGACTCAGTACTGTACTGCATTATCAGTACTGACTCAGTACTGTGCTGCATTATCAGCAAGGACACAGTTCTGTACTGCATAATCTGCACTGATTCAATACTGCACTGCATTAAGAGCACTGACTCAGTACTGCGCAGCATTATCAGCCCTGACTCAGTACTATGCTGCATTATCAGCTCTGTCTCAGTACTGCTTTGCATTATCAGCACTGACTCAGAACTGCGCTGCATTATCAGCACTGAGACAGTACTGTATTGCATTATCAGCCCTGACTCAGTACTGCGCTGCATTATCAGCGCTGACTCAGTACTGTACTGCATTATCAGCACTGACTCAGTTCTCTGCTCTATTATAGGATACCGTAATGTAATTATTATCAGCACTGATTCAGTACTGTGCTCCATTATCAAAACTGACTCAATACTGTGCTGAATTATCAGCAAGGACAGAGTATTGTACTGCATAATCAGCACTGACTCAGTACTGTGCTGCATTATCAGCACTGTTTCAGTACTTCGCTGCATTAAGACCACTGACTCAGTACTGCACTTCATTATCAGCAGTGACTCAGTTCTGTGCTGCATTAATATCACTGTCTCAGTACTGCACTGTATTATCAGCACTGACTCAGTACTGCGCTGCCTTATCAGCACTCAGTCAGTACTGTGATGCATTAAGAGCAGTTACTGAGCACTGCGCTACATTATCAGCAATGACTCAGTACTGTGCTGCATTAGGTGCACTGACTCAGTACTGTGCGGCATTATCAGCCCTGACTCAGTACTATGCTGCATTATCAGCTTTGTCTCAGTACTGCTTTGCATTACCAGCACTGATTCAGTACTGCGCTGCATTATCATCTCTGAGAAGTTCTACTTTGCATAAAGAGCACTGACACAGTACTGCGCTGCATTATCAGCACTGAGACAGTACTGTACTGCATTATCAGCACTGACTCAGTACTGTGCAGCAATATCAGCACTGACTCAGTACTGTGCTGCATGATCAGCACTGAGTCAGTACTATGCTGCATTATCAGCTCTGTCTCAGTACTGTGCTGCATTATCAGCACTGAGACAGTACTGTTCTGCATTATAAGCCCTGACTCAGTACTGCGCTGCATTATTAGCGCTGACTCAGTACTGCTTTCCTTAAGAGCACTGAATCAGTACTGTGCTGCATTATCAGCAAGGATACCGTAATGTAATGCATTATCAGCACTTATTCCGTAATGCGCGGCATGAAGAGCACTGACTCAGTACTGCGCTGCATTATCAGTACTGAGACAGTACTGCTCTGCATTAAGAGAACAGATTCAGTACTGTGCTGCATTATCAGCAAGGATACTGTAATGTAATGCATTATCAGCACTGATTCAGTACTGCGTTGCATGAAAGGCACTGAGTCATTCCTGTACTGCATTATCAGTACTGACTCAGTATTGTGCTGCATTATCAGCAAGGACACAGTATTGTACTGCATAATCTGCACTGATTCAGTACTTCGCTGCATTAAGACCACTGACTCAGTACTGCACTTCATTATCAGCAGTGACTCAGTTCTGTGCTGCATTAACATCACTGACTCAGTGCTGCGCTGCATTACAGGCACTGACTCAGTAAAGTGCTGATTTAAGAGTATTGAGTCAGTACTGCGCTACATTATCAGCTCTGAAGCAGTACTGCGCAGCATTATCAGCACTGACTCAGTACTGTGCAGCAATATCAGCACTGACTCAGTACTGCGCTGCATTATCAGCCCTGAGTCAGTACTATGCTGCATTATCAGCTCTGTCTCAGTACTGTGCTGCATTATCAGCACTGAGACAGTACTGTTCTGCATTATCAGCACTGACTCAGTACTGCGCTGCATTATAAGCCCTGACTCAGTACAGCGCTGCATTATTAGCGCTGACTCAGTACTGCTTTCCTTAAGAGCACTGAATCAGTACTGTGCTGCATTATCAGCAAGGATACCGTAATGTAATGCATTATCAGCACTTATTCAGTAATGTGCTGCATAAAGAGCACTGACTCAGTACTGTACTGCATTATCAACACTGACTAAGTTCTCTGCTCCATTATCAAAACAGACTCAGTACTGTGCTGCATTATCAGCACTGACTCAGTACTGCACTGCATTATCAGCACTGACTCATTACTGCGCTGCATTATCAGCACTGACTCAATACTGCTTTGCATTCAGAGCACTGACTCAGTACTGTGCTGCATTATCAGCACTGACTCAGTACTTCTTTGCATTAAGAGCACTGTTTCATTACTGCGCTGCATTATCAGTACTGAGACAGTACTGGTCTGCATTAAGAGCACTGATTCAGTACTGTGCTGCATTTTCAGCACGGATACCGTAATGTAATGCATTATCAGCACTGATTCTGTACTGTGCTGCATGAAAAGCACTGACTCAGTACTGTGCTGCAATATCAGTACTGACTCAGTACTGTGCTGCATTATCAGCAAGGACACAGTATTGTACTGCATAATCTGCACTGATTCAGTACTTCGCTGCATTAAGAGCACTGACTCAGTACTGCACTTCATTATCAGCACTGACTCAGTTTTGTGCTGCATTTACATCACTGACTCAGTACTGCGCAGCATTATCAGCTCTGACTCAGTACTGTACTGCATTACGAGCACTGACTCAGTACTGCGCAGCATTATCTGCACTGACTCAGTACTGTGCTGCATTAAGAGCACTGACTCAGTACTGTGCTGCATTATCAGCACTAACTCAGTACTGTACTGCATTACGAGCACTGACTCAGTACTGTGCTGCATTAAGAGCACTGACTCAGTACTGCGCTACGTTATCAACAAGGACACAATACTTTACTGCATTATCAGCACTGACTCAGTTCTGCACTGCATTAAGTGCATTGATTCAGTATTGCACAGCATTAAAAGCACTGACTCTGTACTGTGCAGCATTATCAACAAGGACACAATACTGTGCTGCATTATCAGCACTGATTCAGTACTGTGCTGCATTTTCAGCAAGGATACCGTAATGTAATGCATTATCAGCACTGATTCAGTACTGCGCTGCATGAAAGGCACTGACTCAGTACTGTACTGCATTATCAGTACTGACTCAGTACTGTGCTGCATTATCAGCAAGGACACAGTTCTGTACTGCATAATCTGCACTGATTCAATACTGCACTGCATTAAGAGCACTGACTCAGTACTGCGCAGCATTATCAGCCCTGACTCAGTACTATGCTGCATTATCAGCTCTGTCTCAGTACTGCTTTGCATTATCAGCACTGACTCAGAACTGCGCTGCATTATCAGCACTGAGACAGTACTGTATTGCATTATCAGCCCTGACTCAGTACTGCGCTGCATTATCAGCGCTGACTCAGTACTGTACTGCATTATCAGCACTGACTCAGTTCTCTGCTCTATTATAGGATACCGTAATGTAATTATTATCAGCACTGATTCAGTACTGTGCTCCATTATCAAAACTGACTCAATACTGTGCTGAATTATCAGCAAGGACAGAGTATTGTACTGCATAATCAGCACTGACTCAGTACTGTGCTGCATTATCAGCACTGTTTCAGTACTTCGCTGCATTAAGACCACTGACTCAGTACTGCACTTCATTATCAGCAGTGACTCAGTTCTGTGCTGCATTAATATCACTGTCTCAGTACTGCACTGTATTATCAGCACTGACTCAGTACTGCGCTGCCTTATCAGCACTCAGTCAGTACTGTGATGCATTAAGAGCAGTTACTGAGTACTGCGCTACATTATCAGCAATGACTCAGTACTGTGCTGCATTAGGTGCACTGACTCAGTACTGTGCGGCATTATCAGCCCTGACTCAGTACTATGCTGCATTATCAGCTTTGTCTCAGTACTGCTTTGCATTACCAGCACTGATTCAGTACTGCGCTGCATTATCATCTCTGAGAAGTTCTACTTTGCATAAAGAGCACTGACACAGTACTGCGCTGCATTATCAGCACTGAGACAGTACTGTACTGCATTATCTGCACTGACTCAGTACTGTGCAGCAATATCAGCACTGACTCAGTACTGTGCTGCATGATCAGCACTGAGTCAGTACTATGCTGCATTATCAGCTCTGTCTCAGTACTGTGCTGCATTATCAGCACTGAGACAGTACTGTTCTGCATTATAAGCCCTGACTCAGTACTGCGCTGCATTATTAGCGCTGACTCAGTACTGCTTTCCTTAAGAGCACTGAATCAGTACTGTGCTGCATTATCAGCAAGGATACCGTAATGTAATGCATTATCAGCACTTATTCCGTAATGCGCGGCATGAAGAGCACTGACTCAGTACTGTACTGCCTTATCAGCACTGACTCAGTTCTCTGCTCCATTATCAAAACAGACTCAGTACTGTGCTGCATTATCAGCACTGACTCAGTACTGCGCTGCATTATCAGCACTGACTCAGTACTGCGCTGCATTATCAGCACTGACTCAATACTGCTTTGCATTCAGAGCACTGACTCAGTACTGTGCTGCATTATCAGCACTGACTCAGTACTTCTTTGCATTAAGAGCACTGTTTCATTACTGCGCTGCATTATCAGTACTGAGACAGTACTGCTCTGCATTAAGAGCACTGATTCAGTACTGTGCTGCATTTTCAGCATGGATACCGTAATGTAATGCATTATCAGCACTGATTCTGTACTGTGCTGCATGAAAGGCACTGACTCAGTACTGTGCTGCATTATCAGCACTGACACAGTACTGTGCTGCATTATCAGCAAGGACACAGTATTGTGCTGCATAATCTGCACTGATTCAGTACTTCGCTGCATTAAGAGCACTGACTCAGTACAGCACATCATTATCAGCACTGAGTCAGTTTTGTGCTGCATTTACATCACTGACTCAGTGCTGCGCTGCATTACAGGCACTGACTCAGTACTGCGCTACATTATCAGCTCTGATGCAGTACTGCGCAGCATTATCAGCTCTGACTCAGTACTGTACTGCATTAAGAGCACTGACTCAGTTCTGCGCTGCATTATCAACAAGGACACAATCCTTTACTGCATTATCAGCACTGACTCAGTTCTGCACTGCATTAAGTGCATTGATTCAGTATTGCACAGCATTAAAAGCACTGACTCTGTACTGTGCTGCATTATCAACAAGGACACAATAATGTGCTGCATTGCACTGACTCAGTACTGCGCTGAATTATCATCACTGACTCAGTACTGTGCTGCATTATCAGCACTGAATCAGTACTGCTTTGCATTCAGAGCACTGACTCAGTACTGTGCTGCATGATCAGCACTGACTCAGTACTGTGCTGCATTATCAGCAAGGACACAATACTGTGCTGCATTATCAGCACTGACTCAGTACTGTGCTGCATTAAGAGCACTGACTCAGTACTGTGATGCATTATCAGCACAAACTCAGTACTGTGCTGCATGATTAGCACTGACTCAGTACTGTGCTGCATTATCAGCACTGACTCAGTACTGCGCTGAATTATCATCACTGACTCAGTACTGTGTTGCATTATCAGCACTGACGCAGTACTGCGCTGCTTTATCAGCACTGACTCAGTACTGTGTTGCATTATCAGCCCTGACTCAGTACTGTGTTGCATTATCAGCAAGGACACAATACTCTACTGCATTATCAGCAATGACTCAGTACTGCGCTGCATTATCAGCACTGACACAGTAATGTACTGCATTATCAGCACTGACTCAGTACTGTGGTGCATTAAGAGCACTGACTCAGTACAGTGCCGCATTATCAGCTCTGACTCAGTACTTCTTTGCATTAAGAGAACTGACTCATTACTGCACTGCATTATCAGTACTCAGACAGTACTGCTCTGCATTAAGAGCAATGACCCAGTACTGTGCTGCATTATCAGTACTGACTCAGTACTGTGCTGCATTATCAGCAAGGACACAGTACTGTACAGCATAATCCGCACTGATTCAGTACTTCGCTGCATTAAGAGCAATGACTCAGTACTGTGCTGCATTATCAGCCCTGACTCAGTACTGTGCTGAATTATCATCACTGACTCAGTACTGCGCTGCATTATCAGCACTGAGACAGTACTGTACTGCATTATCAGCACTGACTCAGTACTGTACTGCATTATCAGCACTGACTCAGTACTGTGCTGCATTAAGAGCACTGACACAATACTGCGCTGCATTATTAGCACTGAATCAGTACTGTGCTGCATTATAAGCGCAGACTCAATACTGCTTTGCATTCAGAGCACTGTCTCAGTACTGTACTGCATTATCAGCACTGACTCAGTACTGTGCTGCATTATCAGCACTGACTCAGTACAGTGCCGCATTATCAGCTCTGACTCAGTACTTCTTTGCATTAAGATCACTGACTCATTACTGCGCTGCATTATCAGTACTGAGACAGTACTGCTCTGCAATAAGAGCACTGACTCAGTACTGTACTGCATTATCAGTACTGACTCAGTACTGTGCTGCATTATCAGCAAGGACACAGTTCTGTACTGCATAATCTGCACTGATTCAGTACTGTACTGCATTAAGAGCACTGACTCAGTACTGCGCAGCATTATCAGCCCTGACTCAGTACTATGCTGCATTATCAGCTCTGTCTCAGTACTGCTTTGCATTATCAGCACTGACTCAGAACTGCGCTGCATTATCAGCACTGAGACAGTACTGTACTGCATTATCAGCACTGACTCAGTACTGCGCTGCATTAACAGCGCTGACTCAGTACTGCTTTGCATTAAGAGCACTGACTCAGTACTGTACTGCATTATCAGCACTGACTCAGTACTGTGCTGCATTATCAGCAATGACTCAGTTCTCTGCTCCATTATAGGATACCGTAATGTAATGCATTATCAGCACTGATTCAGTACTGCGCTGCATGAAAGGCACTGACTCAGTACCGTACTGCATTATCAGCAATGACTCAGTTCTGTGCTCCATTATCAAAACTGACTCAATACTGTGCTGAATAATCAGCAAGGACAGAGTTTTGTACTGCATAATCAGCACTGACTCAGTACTGTGCTGCATTATCAGCACTGTTTCAGTACTTCACTGCATTAAGAGCACTGACTCAGTACTGCACTTCATGATCAGCAGTGACTCAGTTCTGTGCTGCATTAATATCACTGTCTCAGTACTGCGCCGCATTATCAGCACTGACTCACTACTGTGCTGCATTATCAGCAATGACTCAGTACTGTGCTGAATTAAGAGCACTGACTCAGTACTGTGCTGCATTATCAGCACTGTGTCAGTATTGTACTGCATTAAGAGCAGTTACTGAGTACTGCGCTACATTATCAGCAATGACTCAGTACTGCGCTGCATTATCAGCAATGAATCAGTACTGTGCTGCATTAAGAGCAATGACTCAGTACTGTGCTGCATTATCAGCGCTGACTCAGTACTGCGCTTTATTATCAGCACTGACTCAGTACCGCGCTGCATTATCAGCACTGACTCAATACTGCTTTGCATTCAGAGCACTGACTCAGTTCTGTGCTGCATTATCAGCACTGACTCAGTACTTCTTTGCATTAAGAGCACTGAATCATTACTGCGCTGCATTATCAGTACTGAGACAGTACTGCTCTGCATTAAGAGCACTGATTCAGTACTGTGCTGCATTTTCAGCAAGGATACCGTAATGTAATGCATTATCAGCACTGATTCTGTACTGCGCTGCATGAAAGGCACTGACTCAGTACTGTGCTGCATTATCAGCAAGGACACAGTACTGTACTGCATAATCTGCACTGATTCAGTACTTCGCTGCATTAAGAGCACTGACTCAGTACTGTGCAGCATTATCAGCCCTGACTCAGTACTGTGCTGAATTATCATCACTGACTCAGTACTGCGCTGCATTATCAGCACTGAGACAGTACTGTACTGCATTATCAGCACTGACTCAGTACTGCGCTGCATTTTAAGCCCTGACTCAGTACTGCGCTGCATTATCAGCGCTGACTCAATACTGCTTTGCATTCAGAGCACTGACTCAGTACTGTGCTGCATTATCAGCACTGACTCAGTACAGTGCCGCATTATCAGCTCTGACTCAGTACTTCTTTGCATTAAGAGCACTGACTCATTACTGCGCTGCATTATCAGTACTGAGACAGTACTGCTCAGCATTAAGAGCACTGATTCAGTACTGTGCTGCATTTTCAGCAAGGATACTGTAATGTAATGCATTATCAGCACTGATTCTGTACTGCGCTGCATGAAAGGCACTGACTCAGTACGGTGCTGCATTATCAGCACTGACTAAGTACTGTGCAGCATTATCAGCACTGACTCACTACTGTGCTGCATTATCAGCACTGACTCAGTACTGTGCAGCATTATCAGCACTGACTCAGTACTGTGCTGCATTCCGAGCACTGACTCAGTACTGTGCTGCATTATCAGCGCTGACTCAATACTGCTTTGCATTCAGAGCACTGACTCAGTACTGTGCTGCATTATCAGCACTGACTCAGTACTGTGCTGCATTATCAGCTTGACTCAGTACAGTGCCGCATTATCAGCTCTGACTCAGTACTTCTTTGCATTAAGAGAACTGACTCATTACTGCGCTGCATTATCAGTAGTGAGACAGTACTGCTCTGCATTAAGAGCCCAGATTCAGTACTGTGCTGCATTATCAGCACTGACTCAGTACTGTGATGCATTATCAGCAAGGATACCGTAATGTAATGCATTATCAGCACTGATTCAGTACTGCGCAGCATGAAGAGCTCTGACTCAGTACTGTGCTGCATTATCAGTACTGACTCATTACTGCGCTGCATTATCAGTAGTGAGACAGTACTGCTTTGCATTAAGAGTGCTGATTCAGTACTGTGCTGCATTATCAGCAAGGATACTGTAATGTAATGCATTATCAGCACTGAGACAGTACTGTACTGCATTATCAGCACTGACTCAGTGCAGCACTGCATTAAAAGCCCTGACTCAGTACTGCTTTGCATTCAGAGCACTGACTCAGTACTGTGCTGCATTATCAGCACTGACTCAGTACTGTGCCGCATTATCAGCTCTGACTCAGTACTTCATTGCATTAAGAGCACTGACTCATTACTGCGCTGCATTATCAGCACTGATTCAGTACTGCGCTGCATGAAAGGCACTGACTCAGTACTGTACTGCATTATCAGTACTGACTCAGTACTGTGCTGCATTATCAGCAAGGACACAGTACTGTGCTGCAAAATCTGCACTGATTCAGTACTTCGCTGCATTAAGAGCACTGACTCAGTACTGCACTTCATTATCAGCAGTGACTCAGTTCGGTGCTGCATTAACATCACTGACTCAGTGCTGCACTGCATTACAGGCACGGACTCAGTACTGTGCTGCACTATCAGCACTGAGTCAGTACTGTGCTGCATTAAGAGCACTCACACAGTACTGTGCTGCATTATCAGCACTGACTCAGTACTGTGCTGCATTATCATCACTGACTCAGTACTGTGCTGCATGATCAGCACTGACTCAGTACTGTGCGGCATGATCATCACTGACTCATTACTGTACTGCATTATCAGCAAGGAGACAATACTTTACTGCATTATCAGCACTGACTCAGTTCTGCACTGCATTAAGTGCATTGATTCAGTATTGCACAGCATTAAAAGCACTGACTCTGTACTGTGCTGCATTATCAACAAGGACACAATACTGTGCTGCATTATCAGCACTGACTCAGTACTGCACTGCATTATCAGCACTGACTCAGTACTGCTTTGCATTAAGAGCACTGACTCAGTACTGTGCTGCATGATCAGCACTGACTCAGTACTGTGCTGCATTATCAGCAAGGACACAATACTGTGCTTCATTATCAGCACTGACTCAGTACTGTGCTGCATTAAGAGCACTGACTCAGTACTGTGCTGCATTATCAGCAAGGACACAATACTGAACTGCATTATCAGCACTGACTCAGTTCTGCGCTGTATTATCTGCACTGACTCAGTACTGCGCTGAATTATTATCACTGACTCAGTACTGCGCTGCATTATCAGCACTGAGACAGTACTGTACTGCATTATCAGCACTGACTCAGTACTGCGCTGCATTATAAGCCCTGACTCAGTACTGCGCTGCATTATCAGCGCTGACTCAATACTGCTTTGCATTCAGAGCACTGACTCAGTACTGTGCTGCATTATCAGCACTGACTCAGTACTGTGCCGCATTATCAGCTCTGACTCATTACTTCTTTGCATTAAGAGCACTGACTCATTACTGCGCTGCATTATTAGTACTAAGACAGTACTGCTCTGCTTTAAGAGCACTGATTCAGTACTGTGCTGCATTTTCAGCAAGGATACCGTAATGTAATGCATTATCAGCACTGATTCTGTACCGCGCTGCATGAAAGGCACTGACTCAGTTCACTGCTGCATTATCAGCACTGACTAAGTACTGTGCAGCATTATCTGCACTGACTCACTACTGTGCTGCATTATCAGCACTGACTCAGTACTGTGCAGCATTATCAGCACTGACTCAGTACTGTGCTGCATTCCGAGCACTGACTCAGTACTGTGCTGCATTATCAGCGCTGACTCAATACTGCTTTGCATTCAGAGCACTGACTCAGTACTGTGCTGCATTATCAGCACTGACTCAGTACTGTGCTGCATTATCAGCGCTGACTCAATACTGCTTTGCATTCAGAGCACTGACTCAGTACTGTGCTGCATTATCAGCACTGACTCAGTACTGTGCCGCATTATCAGCTCTGACTCAGTACAGTGCCGCATTATCAGCTGTGACTCAGCACTTCTTTGCATTAAGAGCACTGACTCATTACTGTGCTACATTATCAGCACTGACTCAGTACTGCGCTGCATTATCAGCACTGACTCAATACTGCTTTGCATTCAGAGCACTGACTCAGTACAGTGCTGCATTATCAGCACTGACTCAGTACTGTGCCGCATTATCAGCTCTGACTCAGTACTGTGCTGCATTATCAGTACTGAGACAGTACTGCTCTGCATTAAGAGCACTGACTCAGTACTGTGCTGCATTTTCAGCAAGGATACCGTAATGTAATGCATTATCAGCACTGATTCTGTACTGCGCTGCATGAAGAGCACTGACTCAGTACTGTACTGCATTATCAGCACTGACTCAGTATTGTGCTGCATTCCGAGCACTGACTCAGTACTGTGCTGCATTATCAGCGCTGACTCAATACTGCTTTGCATTCAGAGCACTGACTAAGTACTGTGCTGCATTATCAGCACAGACTCAGTACGGTGCTGCATTATCAGCACAGACTCAGTACTGTGCTGCATTATCAGCACTGACTCAGTACTGTGCTGCATTATCAGCACTGACTCAGTACTGTGCTGCATTCCGAGCACTGACTCAGTACTGCGCTGCATTATAAGCCCTGACTCAGTACTGTGCTGCATTATCAGCGCTGACTCAATACTGCTTTGCATTCAGAGCACTGACTAAGTACTGTGCTGCATTATCAGCACTAAACTCAGTACAGTGCCGCTTAATCAGCTCTGACTCAGTACTTCTTTGCATTTAGAAAACTGACTCATTACTGCGCTGCATTATCAGTAGTGAGACAGTACTGCTCTGCATTAAGAGCCCTGATTCAGTACAGTGCTGCATTATCAGCACTGACTCAGTACTGCTTTGCATTAAGAGCAATGAATCAGTACTGTGCTGCATTATCAGCAAGGATACCGTAATGTAATGCTTTATCAGCACTGACTCAGTACTGTACTGCATTATCAGCACTGACTCAGTACTGTGCTGCATGATCAGCACTGACTCAGTACTGTACTGTATTATCAGCACTGTCTCAGTACTGTACTGAATTAAGAGCACTGACTCAGTTCTGCACTGCATTAAGTGCATTGATTCAGTATTGCACAGCATTAAAAGCACTGACTCTGTACTGTGCTGCATGATCAGCACTGACTCAGTACTGTGCTGCATTATCAGCAAGGACACAAAACTGTGCTTCATTATCAGCACTGACTCAGTACTGTGCTGCATTAAGAGCACTGACTCAGTACTGTGCTGCATTATCAGCAAGGACACAATACTGAACTGCATTATCAGCACTGACTCAGTTCTGCGCTGTATTATTATCACTGACTCAGTACTGCGCTGCATTATCAGCACTGAGACAGTACTGTACTGCATTATCAGCACTGACTCAGTACTGTGCAGCAATATCAGCACTGACTCAGTACTGTGCTGCATGATCAGCACTGAGTCAGTACTATGCTGCATTATCAGCTCTGTCTCAGTACTGTGCTGCATTATCAGCACTGAGACAGTACTGTTCTGCATTATAAGCCCTGACTCAGTACTGCGCTGCATTATTAGCGCTGACTCAGTACTGCTTTCCTTAAGAGCACTGAATCAGTACTGTGCTGCATTATCAGCAAGGATACCGTAATGTAATGCATTATCAGCACTTATTCCGTAATGCGCGGCATGAAGAGCACTGACTCAGTACTGTACTGCCTTATCAGCACTGACTCAGTTCTCTGCTCCATTATCAAAACAGACTCAGTACTGTGCTGCATTATCAGCACTGACTCAGTACTGCGCTGCATTATCAGCACTGACTCAGTACTGCGCTGCATTATCAGCACTGACTCAATACTGCTTTGCATTCAGAGCACTGACTCAGTACTGTGCTGCATTATCAGCACTGACTCAGTACTTCTTTGCATTAAGAGCACTGTTTCATTACTGCGCTGCATTATCAGTACTGAGACAGTACTGCTCTGCATTAAGAGCACTGATTCAGTACTGTGCTGCATTTTCAGCATGGATACCGTAATGTAATGCATTATCAGCACTGATTCTGTACTGTGCTGCATGAAAGGCACTGACTCAGTACTGTGCTGCATTATCAGCACTGACACAGTACTGTGCTGCATTATCAGCAAGGACACAGTATTGTGCTGCATAATCTGCACTGATTCAGTACTTCGCTGCATTAAGAGCACTGACTCAGTACAGCACATCATTATCAGCACTGAGTCAGTTTTGTGCTGCATTTACATCACTGACTCAGTGCTGCGCTGCATTACAGGCACTGACTCAGTACTGCGCTACATTATCAGCTCTGATGCAGTACTGCGCAGCATTATCAGCTCTGACTCAGTACTGTACTGCATTAAGAGCACTGACTCAGTTCTGCGCTGCATTATCAACAAGGACACAATACTTTACTGCATTATCAGCACTGACTCAGTTCTGCACTGCATTAAGTGCATTGATTCAGTATTGCACAGCATTAAAAGCACTGACTCTGTACTGTGCTGCATTATCAACAAGGACACAATAATGTGCTGCATTGCACTGACTCAGTACTGCGCTGAATTATCATCACTGACTCAGTACTGTGCTGCATTATCAGCACTGAATCAGTACTGCTTTGCATTCAGAGCACTGACTCAGTACTGTGCTGCATGATCAGCACTGACTCAGTACTGTGCTGCATTATCAGCAAGGACACAATACTGTGCTGCATTATCAGCACTGACTCAGTACTGTGCTGCATTAAGAGCACTGACTCAGTACTGTGATGCATTATCAGCACAAACTCAGTACTGTGCTGCATGATTAGCACTGACTCAGTACTGTGCTGCATTATCAGCACTGACTCAGTACTGCGCTGAATTATCATCACTGACTCAGTACTGTGTTGCATTATCAGCACTGACGCAGTACTGCGCTGCTTTATCAGCACTGACTCAGTACTGTGTTGCATTATCAGCCCTGACTCAGTACTGTGTTGCATTATCAGCAAGGACACAATACTCTACTGCATTATCAGCAATGACTCAGTACTGCGCTGCATTATCAGCACTGACACAGTAATGTACTGCATTATCAGCACTGACTCAGTACTGTGGTGCATTAAGAGCACTGACTCAGTACAGTGCCGCATTATCAGCTCTGACTCAGTACTTCTTTGCATTAAGAGAACTGACTCATTACTGCACTGCATTATCAGTACTCAGACAGTACTGCTCTGCATTAAGAGCAATGACCCAGTACTGTGCTGCATTATCAGTACTGACTCAGTACTGTGCTGCATTATCAGCAAGGACACAGTACTGTACAGCATAATCCGCACTGATTCAGTACTTCGCTGCATTAAGAGCAATGACTCAGTACTGTGCTGCATTATCAGCCCTGACTCAGTACTGTGCTGAATTATCATCACTGACTCAGTACTGCGCTGCATTATCAGCACTGAGACAGTACTGTACTGCATTATCAGCACTGACTCAGTACTGTACTGCATTATCAGCACTGACTCAGTACTGTGCTGCATTAAGAGCACTGACACAATACTGCGCTGCATTATTAGCACTGAATCAGTACTGTGCTGCATTATAAGCGCAGACTCAATACTGCTTTGCATTCAGAGCACTGTCTCAGTACTGTACTGCATTATCAGCACTGACTCAGTACTGTGCTGCATTATCAGCACTGACTCAGTACAGTGCCGCATTATCAGCTCTGACTCAGTACTTCTTTGCATTAAGATCACTGACTCATTACTGCGCTGCATTATCAGTACTGAGACAGTACTGCTCTGCAATAAGAGCACTGACTCAGTACTGTACTGCATTATCAGTACTGACTCAGTACTGTGCTGCATTATCAGCAAGGACACAGTTCTGTACTGCATAATCTGCACTGATTCAGTACTGTACTGCATTAAGAGCACTGACTCAGTACTGCGCAGCATTATCAGCCCTGACTCAGTACTATGCTGCATTATCAGCTCTGTCTCAGTACTGCTTTGCATTATCAGCACTGACTCAGAACTGCGCTGCATTATCAGCACTGAGACAGTACTGTACTGCATTATCAGCACTGACTCAGTACTGCGCTGCATTAACAGCGCTGACTCAGTACTGCTTTGCATTAAGAGCACTGACTCAGTACTGTACTGCATTATCAGCACTGACTCAGTACTGTGCTGCATTATCAGCAATGACTCAGTTCTCTGCTCCATTATAGGATACCGTAATGTAATGCATTATCAGCACTGATTCAGTACTGCGCTGCATGAAAGGCACTGACTCAGTACCGTACTGCATTATCAGCAATGACTCAGTTCTGTGCTCCATTATCAAAACTGACTCAATACTGTGCTGAATAATCAGCAAGGACAGAGTTTTGTACTGCATAATCAGCACTGACTCAGTACTGTGCTGCATTATCAGCACTGTTTCAGTACTTCACTGCATTAAGAGCACTGACTCAGTACTGCACTTCATGATCAGCAGTGACTCAGTTCTGTGCTGCATTAATATCACTGTCTCAGTACTGCGCCGCATTATCAGCACTGACTCACTACTGTGCTGCATTATCAGCAATGACTCAGTACTGTGCTGAATTAAGAGCACTGACTCAGTACTGTGCTGCATTATCAGCACTGTGTCAGTATTGTACTGCATTAAGAGCAGTTACTGAGTACTGCGCTACATTATCAGCAATGACTCAGTACTGCGCTGCATTATCAGCAATGAATCAGTACTGTGCTGCATTAAGAGCAATGACTCAGTACTGTGCTGCATTATCAGCGCTGACTCAGTACTGCGCTTTATTATCAGCACTGACTCAGTACCGCGCTGCATTATCAGCACTGACTCAATACTGCTTTGCATTCAGAGCACTGACTCAGTTCTGTGCTGCATTATCAGCACTGACTCAGTACTTCTTTGCATTAAGAGCACTGAATCATTACTGCGCTGCATTATCAGTACTGAGACAGTACTGCTCTGCATTAAGAGCACTGATTCAGTACTGTGCTGCATTTTCAGCAAGGATACCGTAATGTAATGCATTATCAGCACTGATTCTGTACTGCGCTGCATGAAAGGCACTGACTCAGTACTGTGCTGCATTATCAGCAAGGACACAGTACTGTACTGCATAATCTGCACTGATTCAGTACTTCGCTGCATTAAGAGCACTGACTCAGTACTGTGCAGCATTATCAGCCCTGACTCAGTACTGTGCTGAATTATCATCACTGACTCAGTACTGCGCTGCATTATCAGCACTGAGACAGTACTGTACTGCATTATCAGCACTGACTCAGTACTGCGCTGCATTTTAAGCCCTGACTCAGTACTGCGCTGCATTATCAGCGCTGACTCAATACTGCTTTGCATTCAGAGCACTGACTCAGTACTGTGCTGCATTATCAGCACTGACTCAGTACAGTGCCGCATTATCAGCTCTGACTCAGTACTTCTTTGCATTAAGAGCACTGACTCATTACTGCGCTGCATTATCAGTACTGAGACAGTACTGCTCAGCATTAAGAGCACTGATTCAGTACTGTGCTGCATTTTCAGCAAGGATACTGTAATGTAATGCATTATCAGCACTGATTCTGTACTGCGCTGCATGAAAGGCACTGACTCAGTACGGTGCTGCATTATCAGCACTGACTAAGTACTGTGCAGCATTATCAGCACTGACTCACTACTGTGCTGCATTATCAGCACTGACTCAGTACTGTGCAGCATTATCAGCACTGACTCAGTACTGTGCTGCATTCCGAGCACTGACTCAGTACTGTGCTGCATTATCAGCGCTGACTCAATACTGCTTTGCATTCAGAGCACTGACTCAGTACTGTGCTGCATTATCAGCACTGACTCAGTACTGTGCTGCATTATCAGCTTGACTCAGTACAGTGCCGCATTATCAGCTCTGACTCAGTACTTCTTTGCATTAAGAGAACTGACTCATTACTGCGCTGCATTATCAGTAGTGAGACAGTACTGCTCTGCATTAAGAGCCCAGATTCAGTACTGTGCTGCATTATCAGCACTGACTCAGTACTGTGATGCATTATCAGCAAGGATACCGTAATGTAATGCATTATCAGCACTGATTCAGTACTGCGCAGCATGAAGAGCTCTGACTCAGTACTGTGCTGCATTATCAGTACTGACTCATTACTGCGCTGCATTATCAGTAGTGAGACAGTACTGCTTTGCATTAAGAGTGCTGATTCAGTACTGTGCTGCATTATCAGCAAGGATACTGTAATGTAATGCATTATCAGCACTGAGACAGTACTGTACTGCATTATCAGCACTGACTCAGTGCAGCACTGCATTAAAAGCCCTGACTCAGTACTGCTTTGCATTCAGAGCACTGACTCAGTACTGTGCTGCATTATCAGCACTGACTCAGTACTGTGCCGCATTATCAGCTCTGACTCAGTACTTCATTGCATTAAGAGCACTGACTCATTACTGCGCTGCATTATCAGCACTGATTCAGTACTGCGCTGCATGAAAGGCACTGACTCAGTACTGTACTGCATTATCAGTACTGACTCAGTACTGTGCTGCATTATCAGCAAGGACACAGTACTGTGCTGCAAAATCTGCACTGATTCAGTACTTCGCTGCATTAAGAGCACTGACTCAGTACTGCACTTCATTATCAGCAGTGACTCAGTTCGGTGCTGCATTAACATCACTGACTCAGTGCTGCACTGCATTACAGGCACGGACTCAGTACTGTGCTGCACTATCAGCACTGAGTCAGTACTGTGCTGCATTAAGAGCACTCACACAGTACTGTGCTGCATTATCAGCACTGACTCAGTACTGTGCTGCATTATCATCACTGACTCAGTACTGTGCTGCATGATCAGCACTGACTCAGTACTGTGCGGCATGATCATCACTGACTCATTACTGTACTGCATTATCAGCAAGGAGACAATACTTTACTGCATTATCAGCACTGACTCAGTTCTGCACTGCATTAAGTGCATTGATTCAGTATTGCACAGCATTAAAAGCACTGACTCTGTACTGTGCTGCATTATCAACAAGGACACAATACTGTGCTGCATTATCAGCACTGACTCAGTACTGCACTGCATTATCAGCACTGACTCAGTACTGCTTTGCATTAAGAGCACTGACTCAGTACTGTGCTGCATGATCAGCACTGACTCAGTACTGTGCTGCATTATCAGCAAGGACACAATACTGTGCTTCATTATCAGCACTGACTCAGTACTGTGCTGCATTAAGAGCACTGACTCAGTACTGTGCTGCATTATCAGCAAGGACACAATACTGAACTGCATTATCAGCACTGACTCAGTTCTGCGCTGTATTATCTGCACTGACTCAGTACTGCGCTGAATTATTATCACTGACTCAGTACTGCGCTGCATTATCAGCACTGAGACAGTACTGTACTGCATTATCAGCACTGACTCAGTACTGCGCTGCATTATAAGCCCTGACTCAGTACTGCGCTGCATTATCAGCGCTGACTCAATACTGCTTTGCATTCAGAGCACTGACTCAGTACTGTGCTGCATTATCAGCACTGACTCAGTACTGTGCCGCATTATCAGCTCTGACTCATTACTTCTTTGCATTAAGAGCACTGACTCATTACTGCGCTGCATTATTAGTACTAAGACAGTACTGCTCTGCTTTAAGAGCACTGATTCAGTACTGTGCTGCATTTTCAGCAAGGATACCGTAATGTAATGCATTATCAGCACTGATTCTGTACCGCGCTGCATGAAAGGCACTGACTCAGTTCACTGCTGCATTATCAGCACTGACTAAGTACTGTGCAGCATTATCTGCACTGACTCACTACTGTGCTGCATTATCAGCACTGACTCAGTACTGTGCAGCATTATCAGCACTGACTCAGTACTGTGCTGCATTCCGAGCACTGACTCAGTACTGTGCTGCATTATCAGCGCTGACTCAATACTGCTTTGCATTCAGAGCACTGACTCAGTACTGTGCTGCATTATCAGCACTGACTCAGTACTGTGCTGCATTATCAGCGCTGACTCAATACTGCTTTGCATTCAGAGCACTGACTCAGTACTGTGCTGCATTATCAGCACTGACTCAGTACTGTGCCGCATTATCAGCTCTGACTCAGTACAGTGCCGCATTATCAGCTGTGACTCAGCACTTCTTTGCATTAAGAGCACTGACTCATTACTGTGCTACATTATCAGCACTGACTCAGTACTGCGCTGCATTATCAGCACTGACTCAATACTGCTTTGCATTCAGAGCACTGACTCAGTACAGTGCTGCATTATCAGCACTGACTCAGTACTGTGCCGCATTATCAGCTCTGACTCAGTACTGTGCTGCATTATCAGTACTGAGACAGTACTGCTCTGCATTAAGAGCACTGACTCAGTACTGTGCTGCATTTTCAGCAAGGATACCGTAATGTAATGCATTATCAGCACTGATTCTGTACTGCGCTGCATGAAGAGCACTGACTCAGTACTGTACTGCATTATCAGCACTGACTCAGTATTGTGCTGCATTCCGAGCACTGACTCAGTACTGTGCTGCATTATCAGCGCTGACTCAATACTGCTTTGCATTCAGAGCACTGACTAAGTACTGTGCTGCATTATCAGCACAGACTCAGTACGGTGCTGCATTATCAGCACAGACTCAGTACTGTGCTGCATTATCAGCACTGACTCAGTACTGTGCTGCATTATCAGCACTGACTCAGTACTGTGCTGCATTCCGAGCACTGACTCAGTACTGCGCTGCATTATAAGCCCTGACTCAGTACTGTGCTGCATTATCAGCGCTGACTCAATACTGCTTTGCATTCAGAGCACTGACTAAGTACTGTGCTGCATTATCAGCACTAAACTCAGTACAGTGCCGCTTAATCAGCTCTGACTCAGTACTTCTTTGCATTTAGAAAACTGACTCATTACTGCGCTGCATTATCAGTAGTGAGACAGTACTGCTCTGCATTAAGAGCCCTGATTCAGTACAGTGCTGCATTATCAGCACTGACTCAGTACTGCTTTGCATTAAGAGCAATGAATCAGTACTGTGCTGCATTATCAGCAAGGATACCGTAATGTAATGCTTTATCAGCACTGACTCAGTACTGTACTGCATTATCAGCACTGACTCAGTACTGTGCTGCATGATCAGCACTGACTCAGTACTGTACTGTATTATCAGCACTGTCTCAGTACTGTACTGAATTAAGAGCACTGACTCAGTTCTGCACTGCATTAAGTGCATTGATTCAGTATTGCACAGCATTAAAAGCACTGACTCTGTACTGTGCTGCATGATCAGCACTGACTCAGTACTGTGCTGCATTATCAGCAAGGACACAATACTGTGCTTCATTATCAGCACTGACTCAGTACTGTGCTGCATTAAGAGCACTGACTCAGTACTGTGCTGCATTATCAGCAAGGACACAATACTGAACTGCATTATCAGCACTGACTCAGTTCTGCGCTGTATTATTATCACTGACTCAGTACTGCGCTGCATTATCAGCACTGAGACAGTACTGTACTGCATTATCAGCACTGACTCAGTACTGCGCTGCATTATAAGCCCTGACTCAGTACTGCGCTGCATTATCAGCGCTGACTCAATACTGCTTTGCATTCAGAGCACTGACTCAGTACTGTGCTGCATTATCAGCACTGACTCAGTACAGTGCCGCATCATCAGCTCTGACTCATTACTTCTTTGCATTAAGAGCACTGACTCATTACTGCGCTGCATTATTAGTACTAAGACAGTACTGCTCTGCATTAAGAGCACTGATTCAGTACTGTGCTGCATTTTCAGCAAGGATACCGTAATGTAATGCATTATCAGCACTGAGACAGTACTGTACTGCATTATCAGCACTGACTCAGTGCAGCGCTGCATTAAAAGCCCTGACTCAGTACTGCTTTGCATTCAGAGCACTGACTCAGTACTGTGCTGCATTATCAGCACTGACTCAGTGCTGTGCAGCATTATCAGCACTGACTCAGTACTGTGCTGCATTCCGAGCACTGACTCAGTACTGTGCTGCATTATCAGCGCTGACTCAATACTGCTTTGCATTCAGAGCACTGACTCAGTACTGTGCTGCATTATCAGCACTGACTCAGTACTGTGCCGCATTATCAGCTCTGACTCAGTACAGTGCCGCATTATCAGCTCTGACTCAGTACTTCTTTGCAATAAGAGCACTGACTCATTACTGTGCTACATTATCAGCACTGACTCAGTACTTATTTGCATTTAGAAAACTGACTCATTACTGCGCTGCATTATCAGTAGTGAGACAGTACTGCTCCGCATTAAGAGCCCTGATTCAGTACAGTGCTGCATTATCAGCACTGACTCAGTACTGTGATGCATTATCAGCACTGACTCAGTACTGTGCTGCATTCCGAGCTCTGACTCAGTACTGTGCTGCATTATCAGCGCTGACTCAATACTGCTTTGCATTCAGAGCACTGACTCAGTACTGTGCTGCATTATCAGCACAGACTCAGTACTGTGCTGCATTATCAGCACTGACTCAGTACAGTGCCGCTTAATCAGCTCTGACTCAGTACTTCTTTGCATTTAGAAAACTGACTCATTACTGCGCTGCATTATCAGAAGTGAGACAGTACTGCTCTGCATTAAGAGCCCTGATTCAGTACAGTGCTGCATTATCAGCACTGACTCAGTACTGTGATGCATTATCAGCACTGACTCAGTACTGTACTGCATTATCAGCAATGACTCAGTTCTGTGCTCCATTATCAAAACTGACTCAATACTGTGCTGAATTATCAGCAAGGACAGAGTTTTGTACTGCATTATCAGCACTGTTTCAGTACTTCGCTGCATTAAGAGCACTGACTCAGTACTGCACTTCATTATCAGCACTGACTCACTAATGTGCTGCATTATCTGCACTCAGTCAGTACTGTGCTGCATTAAGAGCAGTTACTGAGTACTGCGCTACATTATCAGCAATGACTCAGTACTGCGCTGCATTATCAGCAATGACTCAGTACTGCTCTGCATTAAGAGCACTGACTCAGTACTGTGCTGCATTTTCAGCAAGGATACCGTAATGTAATGCATTATCAGCACTGATTCTGTACTGCGCTGCATGAAGAGCACTGACTCAGTACTGTACTGCATTATCAGCACTGACTAAGTACTGTGCAGCATTATCAGCACTGACTCACTACTGTGCTGCATTATCAGCACTGACTCAGTACTGTGCTGCATTATCTGCGCTGACTCAATACTGCTTTGCATTCAGAGCACTGACTAAGTACTGTGCTGCATTATCAGCACAGACTCAGTACTGTGCTGCATTATCAGCACTGACTCAGTACAGTGCCGCCTTATCAGCTCTGACTCAGTACTTCTTTGCATTAAGATAACTGACTCATTACTGCGCTGCATTATCAGTAGTGAGACAGTACTGCTCTGCATTAAGAGCCCTGATTCAGTACAGTGCTGCATTATCAGCACTGACTCAGTACTGTGATGCATTATCAGCACTGACTCAGTACTGCTTTGCATTAACAGCACTGACTCAGTACTGTGCTGCATTATCAGCAAGGACACAATACTGTGCTTCATTATCAGCACTGACTCAGTACTGTGCTGCATTATCAGCAAGGACACAATACTGAACTGCATTATCAGCACTGACTCAGTTCTGCGCTGTATTATCTGCACTGACTCAGTACTGCGCTGAATTATCATCACTGACTCAGTACTGTGCTGCATAATCAGCACTGACTCAGTACTGTGCTGCATTATCAGCTCTGACTCAGTACTTCTTTGCATTAAGATCACTGACTCATTACTGTGCTGCATTATCAGTACTGCGCTGCCTTATCAGCACTGACTCAGTACTGTGTTGCATTATCAGCCCTGACTCAGTACTGTGTTGCATTATCAGCAAGGACACAATACTCTACTGCATTATCAGCAATGACTCAGTACGGTGCTGCATTATCAGCACTGACTCAGTACTGTTGTGCATTAAGAGCACTGACTCAGTACAGTGCCGCATTATCAGCTCTGACTCAGTACTTCTTTGCATTAAGAGAACTGACTCATTACTGCACTGCATTATCAGTACTGAGACAGTACTGCTCTGCATTAAGAGCAATGACCCAGTACTGTGCTGCATTATCAGTACTGTGCTGCATTATCAGCACTGATTCAGTACTTCGCTGCATTAAGAGCAATGACTCAGTACTGCGCAGCATTATCAGCCCTGACTCAGTACTGTGCTGAATTATCATCACTGACTCAGTACTGCGCTGCATTATCAGCACTGAGACAGTACTGTACTGCATTATCAGCACTGAATCAGTACTGCGCTACATTATAAGCCCTGACTCAGTACTGCGCTGCATTATCAGCGCTGACTCAATACTGCTTTGCATTCAGAGCACTGACTCAGTACTGTACTGCATTATCAGCACTGACTCAGTACTGTGCTGCATTATCAGCACTGACTCAGTACTGTGCCGCATTATCAGCTCTGACTCAGTACTTCTTTGCATTAAGATCACTGACTCATTACTGCGCTGCATTATCAGTACTGAGACAGTACTGCTCTGCATTAAGAGCACTGATTCAGTACTGTGCTGCATTATCAGCAAGGATACCGTAATGTAATGCATTATCAGCACTGATTCAGTACTGCACTGCATGAAAGGCACTGACTCAGTACTGTACTGCATTATCAGTACTGACTCAGTACTGTGCTGCATTATCAGCAAGGACACAGTTCTGTACTGCATAATCTGCACTGATTCAGTACTGCGCTGCATTAAGAGCACTGACTCAGTACTGCGCAGCATTATCAGCCCTGACTCAGTACTATGCTGCATTATCAGCTCTGTCTCAGAACTGCGCTGCATTATCAGCACTGAGACAGTACTGTACTGCATTATCAGCACTGACTCAGTACTGCGCTGCATTATAAGGCCTGAATCAGTACTGCGCTGCATTATCAGCGCTGACTCAGTACTGCTTTGTATTAAGAGCACTGACTCAGTACTGTGCTGCATTATCAGCACTGACTCGGTACTGTGCTGCATTATCACCAATGACTCAGTTCTCTGCTCCATTATAGGATACCGTAATGTAATGCATTATCAGCACTGACTCAGTACTGTACTGCATTATCAGCAATGACTCAGTACTGTACTGTATTATCAGCAATGACTCAGTTCTGTGCTCCATTATCAAAACTGACTCAATACTGTGCTGAATTATCAGCAAGGACAGAGTTTTGTACTGCATTATCAGCACTGTTTCAGTACTTCGCTGCATTAAGAGCACTGACTCAGTACTGCACTTCATTATCAGCAGTGACTCAGTTCTGTGCTGCATTAATATCACTGTCTCAGTACAGTGCTGCATTATCAGCACTGACTCACTAATGTGCTGCATTATCAGCACTGAGTCAGTACTGTGCTGCATTAAGAGCACTGACTCAGTTCTGCATTGCATTAAGTGCACTGATTCAGTATTGCGCAGCATTAAAAGCACTGACTCTGTACTGTACTGCATTATCAGCACTGACTCAGTACTGTGCTGCATTATCAGCACTGACTCAGTACTTCTTTGCATTAAGAGCACTGACTCATTACTGCGCTGCATTATCAGTACTGAGACAGTACTGCTCTGCATGAAGAGCACTGACTCAGTACTGTACTGCATTATCAGCACTGACTCTGTACTGTACTGCATTATCAGCAAGGAGACAATACTTTACTGAATTATCTGCACTGACTCAGTACTGCGCTGAATTATCATCACTGACTCAGTACTGTGCTGCATTAAGAGCACTGATTCGGTACTGTGCTGCATTAAGAGCACTGACTCAGTACTGCGCTGCATTATAAGCACTGACACAGTACTGCGCTGCATTATCAGCGCTGACTCAATACTGCTTTGCATTCAGAGCACTGACTCAGTACTGTACTGCATTATCAGCTCTGACTCAGTACTTCTTTGCATTAAGAGCACTGACTCATTACTGCGCTGCATTATCAGCACTGACTCTGTACTGTGCCGCATTATGAGCTCTGACTCAGTACTGCTCTGCATGAAAGGCACTGACTCAGTACTGTACTGCATTATCAGTACTGACTCACTACTGTGCTGCATTATCAGCAAGGACACAGTTCTGTACTGAAAAATCTGCACTGATTCAGTACTGCACTGCATTAAGAGCACTGACTCAGTACTGCGCAGCATTATCAGCACTGAGACAGTACTGTAATGCATTATCAGCACTGATTCAGTACTGCGCTGCATGAAAGGCACTGACTCAGTACTGTACTGCATTATCAGTACTGACTCACTACTGTGCTGCATTATCAGCAAGGACACAGTTCTGTACTGAAAAATCTGCACTGATTCAGTACTGCACTGCATTAAGAGCACTGACTCAGTACTGCGCAGCATTATCAGCACTGAGACAGTACTGTACTGCATTATCAGCACTGACTCAGTATTGCGCTGCATGAAAGGCACTGACTCAGTACTGTACTGCATAATCAGCACTGACTCAGTACTGTGCTGCATTATCAGCAATGACTCAGTTCTGTGCTGCATTAATATCACTGTCTCAGTACTGCGCTGCATTATCAGCACTGACTCACTACTGTGCTGCATTATCAGCAATGACTCAGTACTGTACTGCATTAAGAGGAGTTACTGAGTACTGTGCTACATTATCAGCACTGACTCAGTACTGCGCAGCATTATCAGCAATGACTCAGTACTGTGCTGCATTAAGAGCACTGACTCGGTACTGTACTGAATTATCAGCACTGACTCAGTACTGCGCTGCATTATCAGCACTGACTCAGTACTGTGCTGCATTAAGAGCACTGACTCGGTACTGTACTGAATTATCAGCACTGACTCAGTACTGCGCTGCATTATCAGCACTGACTCAGTACTGTGCTGCATTATCAGCTCTGACTCAGTACTGCTTTGCATTAAGAGCAGTTACTGAGTACTGTGCTGCATTATCAGCTAGGATACCGTAATGTAATGCATTATGAGCACTGATTCAGTACTTCGCTGCATTAAGAGCACTGACTCAGTACTGCACTCATTATCAGCAGTGACTCAGTTCTGTGCTGCATTAATGTCACTGTCTCAGTACTGCGCTGCATTATCAGCACTGACTCACAATTGTGCTGCATTATCAGCAATGACTCAGTACTGTGCTGCATTAAGAGCACTGACTCAGTACTGTGCTGCATTATCAGCACTGAGTCAGTACTGTACTGCATTAAGAGCAGTTACTGAGTACTGCGCTACATTATCAGCAATGACTCAGTACTGCGCTGCATTAAGAGCACTGACTCGGTACTGTACTGAATTATCAGCACTGACTCAGTACTGCGCTGCATTATCAGCACTGAGTCAGTACTGTACTGCATTAAGAGGAGTTACTGAGTGCTGCGCTACATTATCAGCAATGACTCAGAACTGCGCTGCATTATCAGCAATGACTCAGTACTGTGCTGCATTAAGAGCACTGACTTAGTACTGCGCTGCATTATCAGCACTGACTCAGTACTGCGCTGCATTATCAGCACTGACTCAGTACTGTGCTGCATTATCAGCACTGACTTAGTACTGCGCTGCATTATCAGCACTGACTTAGTACTGCGCTGCATTATCAGCACTGACTCAGTACTGCTTTGCATTATCAGCACTGACTCAGTACTGCGCTGCATTATCAGCACTGACTCAGTACTGCACTGCATTATCAGCACTGACTCAGTACTGTGCTGCATTATCAGCTAGGATACCGTAATGTAATGCATTATGAGCACTGATTCAGTACTGCGCTGCATGAAGAGCACTGACTTGGTACTGCGCAGTATTATCAGCCCTGACTCAGTACTATGCTGCATGATAAGCTCTGTCTCAGTACTGCTTTGCATTATCAGCACTGACTCAGTACTGCGTTCATTATAAGCCCTGACTCAGTACTGACTCCATTATCAAAACTGACTCAATACTGTGCTGAATTATCAGCAATGACTCAGTTCTCTGCTCTATTATAGGATACCGTAATGTAATGCATTATCAGCACTGATTCAGTACTGCGCTGCATGAAGAGCTCTGACTCAGTACTGTACTGCAATATCAGCACTGACTCAGTTCTATGCTCCATTATCAAAACTGACTCAATACTGTGCTGAATTATCAGCAAGGACAGAGTATTGTACTGCATAATCAGCATTGACTCAGTACTGTGCTGCATTAATATCACTGCCTCAGTACTGTGCTGCATTATCAGCACTGTTTCAGTACTTCGCTGCATTAAGATCACTGACTCAGTACTGCACTTCATTATCAGCAGTGACTCAGTTCTGTGCTGCATTAATATCACTGTCTCAGTACTGCGCTGCATTATCAGCACTGACTCAGTACTGCGCTGCCTTATCAGCACTCAGTCAGTACTGTGATGCATTAAGAGCACTGACTCAGTACTGTGCTGCATTATCAGCACTGAGTCAGTACTGTACGGCATTAAGAGCAGTTACTGAGTACTGCGCTACATTATCAGCAATGACTCAGTACTGCGCTGCATTAAGAGCACTGACTCGGTACTGTACTGAATTATCAGCACTGACTCAGTACTACGCTGCATTATCAGCACTGACTCACTACTGTGCTGCATTATCAGCAATGACTCAGTACTGTGCTGCATTAAGAGCACTGACTCAGTACTGTGCTGCATTATCAGCACTGAGTCAGTACTGTACTGCATTAAGAGGAGTTACTGAGTACTGCGCTACATTATCAGCACTGACTCAGTACTGCGCTGCATTATCAGCAATGACTCAGTACTGTGCTGCATTAAGAGCACTGACTCGGTACTGTACTGAATTATCAGCACTGACTCAGTACTGCGCTGCATTATCAGCACTGACTCAGTACTGCGCTGCATTATCAGCACTGACTCAGTACTGCGCTGCATTATCAGCACTGACTCAGTACTGCGCTGCATTATCAGCACTGACTCAGTACTGTGCTGCATTATCAGCTCTGAGTCAGTACTGCTTAGCATTAAGAGCACTGACTCAGTACTGTGCTGCATTATCAGCTAGGATACCGTAATGTAATGCATTATGAGCACTGATTCAGTACTGCGCTGCATGAAGAGCACTGACTTGGTACTGCGCAGCATTATCAGCCCTGACTCAGTACTATGCTGCATGATAAGCTCTGTCTCAGTACTGCTTTGCATTATCAGCACTGACTCAGGACTGCGTTCATTATAAGCCCTGACTCAGTACTGACTCCATTATCAAAACTGACTCAATACTGTGCTGAATTATCAGCAAGGACAGAGTATTGTACTGCATAATCAGCATTGACTCAGTACTGTGCTGCATTAATATCACTGTCTCAGTACTGTGCTGCATTATCAGCACTGTTTCAGTACTTCGCTGCATTAAGATCACTGACTCAGTACTGCACTTCATTATCAGCAGTGACTCAGTTCTGTGCTGCATTAATATCACTGTCTCAGTACTGCGCTGCATTATCAGCACTGACTCAGTACTGCGCTGCCTTATCAGCACTCAGTCAGTACTGTGATGCATTAAGAGCAGTTACTGAGTACTGCGCTACATTATCAGCAATGACTCAGTACTGCGCTGCATTATCAGCAATGACTCAGTACTGTGCTACATTAAGAGCACTGACTCGGTACTGTACTGAATTAAGAGCACTGACTCAGTTCTGCACTGCATTAAGTGCACTGATTCAGTATTGCACAGCATTAAAAGCACTGACTCTGTACTGTGCTGCATTATCAACAAGGACACAACACTGTACTGCATTATCAGCAATGACTCAGTAATGCGCTGCATAAAGAGCACTGACTCAGCACTGTACTGCATTATCAGCACTGACTCAGTTCTCTGCTCCATTATCAAAACAGACTCAGTACTGTGCTGCATTATCAGCACTGACTCAGTTCTGCGCTGCATTATCAGCACTGACTCAGTACTGCGCTGCATTATCAGCACTGACTCAATACTGCTTTGCATTCAGAGCACTGACTCAGTATAGTGCTGCATTATCAGCACTGACTCAGTACTTCTTTGCATTAAGAGCACTGACTCATTACTGCGCTGCATTATCAGTACTGAGACAGCACTGCTCTGCATTAAGAGCACTGATTCAGTACTGTGCTGCATTTTCAGCAAGGATACCGTAATGTAATGCATTATCAGCACTGATTCTGTACTGCGCTGCATGAAAGGCACTGACTCAGTACTGTGCTGCATTATCAGTACTGACTCAGTACTGTGCTGCCTTATCAGCAAGGACACAGTACTGTACTGCATAATCTGCACTGATTCAGTACTTCGCTGCATCAAGAGCAATGACTCAGTACTGTACTGCATTATCAGCCCTGACTCAGTATCGTGCTTAATTATCATCACTGACTCAGTACTGCGCTGCATTATCAGCACTGAATCAGTACTGCGCTGCATTATAAGCCCTGACTCAGTACTGCGCTGCGTTATCAGCGCTGACTCAATACTGCTTTGCATTCAGAGCACTGACTCAGTTCTGTACTGCATTATCAGCGCTGACTCAGTACTGTGCTGCATTATCAGCACTGACTCAGTACAATGCCGCATTATCAGCTTTGACTC
This sequence comes from Isurus oxyrinchus, assembly GCA_026770705.1. NCBI lineage: Eukaryota > Metazoa > Chordata > Chondrichthyes > Lamniformes > Lamnidae > Isurus > Isurus oxyrinchus. Next base: position 6,746,036 of record JANJGN010000008.1, read on the forward strand.
AGTACTTCTTTGCATTAAGAGCACTGACTCATTACTGCGCTGCATTATCAGCACTGACTCAATACTGCTTTGCATTCAGAGCACTGACTCAGTACTGTGCTGCATTATCAGCACTGACTCAGTACTTCTTTGCATTACGAGCACTGACTCATTACTGCGCTGCATTATCAGTACTGAGACAGTACTGCTCTGCATTAAGAGCACTGATTCAGTACTGTGCTGCATTTTCAGCAAGGATACCGTAATGTAATGCATTATCAGCACTGATTCTGTACTGCGCTGCATGAAAGGCACAGACTCAGTACTGTGCTGCATTATCAGTACTGACTCAGTACTGTGCTGCATTATCAGCAAGGACACAGTACTGTACTGCATAATCTGCACTGATTCAGTACTTCGCTGCATTAAGAAGACTGACTGAGTACTGCACTTCATTATCAGCAGTGACTCAGTTCTGTGCTGCATTTACATCACTGACTCAGTGCTGCGCTGCATTACAGGCACTGACTCAGTCCTGCGCTACATTATCAGCTCTGATGCAGTACTGCGCAGCATTATCAACACTGACTCAGTACTGTACTGCATTACGAGCACTGACTCAGTACTGCGCAGCATTATCAGCACTGACTCAGTACTGTGCTGCATTAAGAGCACTGACTCAGTACTGTGCTGCATTATCAGCACTAACTCAGTACTGCAATGCATTACGAGCACTGACTCAGTACTGCGCAGCATTATCAGCACTGACTCAGTACTGTGCTGCATTAAGAGCACTGACTTGGTACTGTACTGAATTAAGAGCACTGACTCAGTTCTGCATGCATTAAGTGCAAAGATTCAGTATTGCACAGCATTAAAAGTACTGACTCTGTACTGTGCTGCATTATCAACAAGGACGCGATACTGTACTGCATTATCAGCAATGACTCAGTACTGAGTTGCATTATCATCACTGACTCAGTACTGTGCTGCATTAAGAGCACTGATTCGGTACTGTGCTGCATTAAGAGCTCTGACTCAGTACTGCGCTGCATTAAGAGCACTTACTCAGTTCTGCGCTGCATTATCAGCACTGACACAGTCCTGCGCTGCATTATCAGCACTGAGACAGTACAGTACTGCATTATCAGCACTGATCAGTATTGTACTGCATTATAAGCCCTGACTCAGTACTGCGCTGCATTATCAGCGCTGACTCAGTACTGCGCTGCATTATCAGAACTGACTCAGTACTGTGCAGCATTATCAGCACTGACTCAGTTCTGTACTGCATTATCAGCACTGACTCAGTACTGTGCTGCATTATCAGCACTGACTAAGTACTGTACTGCATTATCAGCACTGATCAGTACTGTACTGCATTATAAGACCTGACTCAGTACTGCGCTGCATTATCAGCGCTGACTCAGTACTGCGCTGCATTATCAGAACTGACTCAGTATTGTGCAGCATTATCAGCACTGACTCAGTTCTGTACTGCATTATCAGCACTGATCAGTACTGTACTGCATTATAAGCCCTGACTCAGTACTGCGCTGCATTATCAGCGCTGACTCAGTACTGCGCTGCATTATCAGAACTGACTCAGTATTGTGCAGCATTATCAGCACTGACTCAGTTCTGTACTGCATTATCAGCACTGACTCAGTACTGTGCTGCATTATCAGCACTGACTAAGTACTGTGCAGCATTATCAGCACTGACTCAGTACTGTGCTGCATTATCAGCGCTGACTCAGTACTGTGCTGCATTCCGAGCACTGACTCAGTACTGTACTACATTATCAGCACTGACTCAGTACTGTGCTGCATTATCAGCGCTGACTCAATACTGCTTTGCATTCAGAGCACTGACTCAGTACTGCGCTGCATTATCAGCACTGACTCAGTACTGCGCTGCATTATCAGCACTGACTCAGTACTGCGCTGCATTATCAGCACTGACTCAGTACTGCGCTGCATTATCAGCACTGACTCAGTACTGTGCTGCATTATCAGCTCTGAGTCAGTACTGCTTTGCATTAAGAGCACTGACTCAGTACTGTGCTGCATTATCAGCTAGGATACCGTAATGTAATGCATTATGAGCACTGATTCAGTACTGCGCTGCATGAAGAGCACTGACTTGGTACTGCGCAGCATTATCAGCCCTGACTCAGTACTATGCTGCATGATAAGCTCTGTCTCAGTACTGCTTTGCATTATCAGCACTGACTCAGTACTGCGCTCATTATAAGCCCTGACTCAGTACTGACTCCATTATCAAAACTGACTCAATACTATGCTGAATTATCAGCAAGGACAGAGTATTGTACTGCATAATCAGCACTGACTCAGTACTGTGCTGCAGTATCAGCAATGACTCAGTTCTCTGCTCTATTATAAGATACCGTAATGTAATGCATTATCAGCACTGATTCAGTACTGCGGTGCATGAAGAGCTCTGACTCAGTACTGTACTGCATTATCAGCACTGAATCAGTTCTATGCTCCATTATCAAAACTGACTCAATACTGTGCTGAATTATCAGCAAGGACAGAGTATTGTACTGCATTATCAGCATTGACTCAGTACTGTGCTGCATTAATATCACTGTCTCAGTACTGTGCTGCATTATCAGCACTGTTTCAGTACTTCGCTGCATTAAGATCACTGACTCAGTACTGCACGTCATTATCAGCATTGACTCAGTTCTGTGCTGCATTAATATCACAGTCTCAGTACTGCGCTGCATTATCAGCACTGACTCAGTACTGCGCTGCCTTATCGGCACTCAGTCAGTATTGTGATGCATTAAGAGCAGTTACTGAGTACTGCGCTACATTATCAGCAGTGACTCAGTACTGCGCTGCATTATCAGCAATGACTCAGTACTGTGCTACATTAAGAGCACTGACTCGGTACTGTACTGAATTAAGAGCACTGACTCAGTTCTGCACTGCATTAAGTGCACTGATTCAGTATTGCACAGCATTAAAAGCACTGACTCTGTACTGTGCTGCATTATCAACAAGGACACAATACTGTACTGCATTATCAGCACTGACTCAGTACTGCACTGCATTATCAGCACTGACTCAGTTCTCTGCTCCATTATCAAAACAGACTCAGTACTGTGCTGCATTATCAGCACTGACTCAGAACTGCGCTGCATTATCAGCACTGACTCAGTACTGCGCTGCATTATCAGCACTGACTCAATACTGCTTTGCATTCAGAGCACTGACTCAGTACTGTACTGCATTATCAGTACTGAGACAGTACTGCTCTGCATTAAGAGCACTGATTCAGTACTGTGCTGCATTTTCAGCAAGGATACCGTAATGTAATGCATTATCAGCACTGATTCTGTACTGCGCTGCATGAAAGGCACTGACTCAGTACTGTGCTGCATTATCATCACTGACTCAGTACTGCGCTGCATTATCAGCACTGACTCAATACTGCTTTGCATTCAGAGCACTGACTCAGTACTGTGCTGCATTATCAGCATTGACTCAGTACTTCTTTGCATTAAGAGCACTGACTCATTACTGCGCTGCATTATCAATACTGAGACAGTACTGCTCTGCATTAAGAGCACTGATTCAGTACTGTGCTGCATTTTCAGCAAGGATACCGTAATGTAATGCATTATCAGCACTGATTCTGTACTGCGCTGCATGAAAGGCACTGACTCAGTACTGTGCTGCATTTTCAGCAAGGATACCGTAATGTAATGCATTATCAGCACTGATTCTGTACTGCGCTGCATGAAAGGCACAGACTCAGTACTGTGCTGCATTATCAGTACTGACTCAGTACTGTGCTGCATTATCAGCAAGGACACAGTACTGTACTGCATAATCTGCACTGATTCAGTACTTCGCTGCATTAAGAAGACTGACTGAGTACTGCACTTCATTATCAGCAGTGACTCAGTTCTGTGCTGCATTTACATCACTGACTCAGTGCTGCGCTGCATTACAGGCACTGACTCAGTCCTGCGCTACATTATCAGCTCTGATGCAGTACTGCGCAGCATTATCAACACAGACTCAGTACTGTACTGCATTACGAGCACTGACTCAGTACTGCGCAGCATTATCAGCACTGACTCAGTACTGTGCTGCATTAAGAGCACTGACTCAGTACTGTGCTGCATTATCAGCACTAACTCAGTACTGCAATGCATTACGAGCACTGACTCAGTACTGCGCAGCATTATCAGCACTGACTCAGTACTGTGCTGCATTAAGAGCACTGACTTGGTACTGTACTGAATTAAGAGCACTGACTCAGTTCTGCATGCATTAAGTGCAAAGATTCAGTATTGCACAGCATTAAAAGTACTGACTCTGTACTGTGCTGCATTATCAACAAGGACGCGATACTGTACTGCATTATCAGCAATGACTCAGTACTGAGTTGCATTATCATCACTGACTCAGTACTGTGCTGCATTAAGAGCACTGATTCGGTACTGTGCTGCATTAAGAGCTCTGACTCAGTACTGCGCTGCATTAAGAGCACTTACTCAGTTCTGCGCTGCATTATCAGCACTGACACAGTCCTGCGCTGCATTATCAGCACTGAGACAGTACAGTACTGCATTATCAGCACTGATCAGTATTGTACTGCATTATAAGCCCTGACTCAGTACTGCGCTGCATTATCAGCGCTGACTCAGTACTGCGCTGCATTATCAGAACTGACTCAGTACTGTGCAGCATTATCAGCACTGACTCAGTTCTGTACTGCATTATCAGCACTGACTCAGTACTGTGCTGCATTATCAGCACTGACTAAGTACTGTACTGCATTATCAGCACTGATCAGTACTGTACTGCATTATAAGACCTGACTCAGTACTGCGCTGCATTATCAGCGCTGACTCAGTACTGCGCTGCATTATCAGAACTGACTCAGTATTGTGCAGCATTATCAGCACTGACTCAGTTCTGTACTGCATTATCAGCACTGATCAGTACTGTACTGCATTATAAGCCCTGACTCAGTACTGCGCTGCATTATCAGCGCTGACTCAGTACTGCGCTGCATTATCAGAACTGACTCAGTATTGTGCAGCATTATCAGCACTGACTCAGTTCTGTACTGCATTATCAGCACTGACTCAGTACTGTGCTGCATTATCAGCACTGACTAAGTACTGTGCAGCATTATCAGCACTGACTCAGTACTGTGCTGCATTATCAGCGCTGACTCAGTACTGTGCTGCATTCCGAGCACTGACTCAGTACTGTACTACATTATCAGCACTGACTCAGTACTGTGCTGCATTATCAGCGCTGACTCAATACTGCTTTGCATTCAGAGCACTGACTCAGTACTGCGCTGCATTATCAGCACTGACTCAGTACTGCGCTGCATTATCAGCACTGACTCAGTACTGCGCTGCATTATCAGCACTGACTCAGTACTGCGCTGCATTATCAGCACTGACTCAGTACTGTGCTGCATTATCAGCTCTGAGTCAGTACTGCTTTGCATTAAGAGCACTGACTCAGTACTGTGCTGCATTATCAGCTAGGATACCGTAATGTAATGCATTATGAGCACTGATTCAGTACTGCGCTGCATGAAGAGCACTGACTTGGTACTGCGCAGCATTATCAGCCCTGACTCAGTACTATGCTGCATGATAAGCTCTGTCTCAGTACTGCTTTGCATTATCAGCACTGACTCAGTACTGCGCTCATTATAAGCCCTGACTCAGTACTGACTCCATTATCAAAACTGACTCAATACTATGCTGAATTATCAGCAAGGACAGAGTATTGTACTGCATAATCAGCACTGACTCAGTACTGTGCTGCAGTATCAGCAATGACTCAGTTCTCTGCTCTATTATAAGATACCGTAATGTAATGCATTATCAGCACTGATTCAGTACTGCGGTGCATGAAGAGCTCTGACTCAGTACTGTACTGCATTATCAGCACTGACTCAGTTCTATGCTCCATTATCAAAACTGACTCAATACTGTGCTGAATTATCAGCAAGGACAGAGTATTGTACTGCATTATCAGCATTGACTCAGTACTGTGCTGCATTAATATCACTGTCTCAGTACTGTGCTGCATTATCAGCACTGTTTCAGTACTTCGCTGCATTAAGATCACTGACTCAGTACTGCACGTCATTATCAGCATTGACTCAGTTCTGTGCTGCATTAATATCACAGTCTCAGTACTGCGCTGCATTATCAGCACTGACTCAGTACTGCGCTGCCTTATCGGCACTCAGTCAGTATTGTGATGCATTAAGAGCAGTTACTGAGTACTGCGCTACATTATCAGCAGTGACTCAGTACTGCGCTGCATTATCAGCAATGACTCAGTACTGTGCTACATTAAGAGCACTGACTCGGTACTGTACTGAATTAAGAGCACTGACTCAGTTCTGCACTGCATTAAGTGCACTGATTCAGTATTGCACAGCATTAAAAGCACTGACTCTGTACTGTGCTGCATTATCAACAAGGACACAATACTGTACTGCATTATCAGCACTGACTCAGTACTGCACTGCATTATCAGCACTGACTCAGTTCTCTGCTCCATTATCAAAACAGACTCAGTACTGTGCTGCATTATCAGCACTGACTCAGAACTGCGCTGCATTATCAGCACTGACTCAGTACTGCGCTGCATTATCAGCACTGACTCAATACTGCTTTGCATTCAGAGCACTGACTCAGTACTGTACTGCATTATCAGTACTGAGACAGTACTGCTCTGCATTAAGAGCACTGATTCAGTACTGTGCTGCATTTTCAGCAAGGATACCGTAATGTAATGCATTATCAGCACTGATTCTGTACTGCGCTGCATGAAAGGCACTGACTCAGTACTGTGCTGCATTATCATCACTGACTCAGTACTGCGCTGCATTATCAGCACTGACTCAATACTGCTTTGCATTCAGAGCACTGACTCAGTACTGTGCTGCATTATCAGCATTGACTCAGTACTTCTTTGCATTAAGAGCACTGACTCATTACTGCGCTGCATTATCAATACTGAGACAGTACTGCTCTGCATTAAGAGCACTGATTCAGTACTGTGCTGCATTTTCAGCAAGGATACCGTAATGTAATGCATTATCAGCACTGATTCTGTACTGCGCTGCATGAAAGGCACTGACTCAGTACTGTGCTGCATTTTCAGCAAGGATACCGTAATGTAATGCATTATCAGCACTGATTCTGTACTGCGCTGCATGAAAGGCACAGACTCAGTACTGTGCTGCATTATCAGTACTGACTCAGTACTGTGCTGCATTATCAGCAAGGACACAGTACTGTACTGCATAATCTGCACTGATTCAGTACTTCGCTGCATTAAGAAGACTGACTGAGTACTGCACTTCATTATCAGCAGTGACTCAGTTCTGTGCTGCATTTACATCACTGACTCAGTGCTGCGCTGCATTACAGGCACTGACTCAGTCCTGCGCTACATTATCAGCTCTGATGCAGTACTGCGCAGCATTATCAACACTGACTCAGTACTGTACTGCATTACGAGCACTGACTCAGTACTGCGCAGCATTATCAGCACTGACTCAGTACTGTGCTGCATTAAGAGCACTGACTCAGTACTGTGCTGCATTATCAGCACTAACTCAGTACTGCAATGCATTACGAGCACTGACTCAGTACTGCGCAGCATTATCAGCACTGACTCAGTACTGTGCTGCATTAAGAGCACTGACTTGGTACTGTACTGAATTAAGAGCACTGACTCAGTTCTGCATGCATTAAGTGCAAAGATTCAGTATTGCACAGCATTAAAAGTACTGACTCTGTACTGTGCTGCATTATCAACAAGGACGCGATACTGTACTGCATTATCAGCAATGACTCAGTACTGAGTTGCATTATCATCACTGACTCAGTACTGTGCTGCATTAAGAGCACTGATTCGGTACTGTGCTGCATTAAGAGCTCTGACTCAGTACTGCGCTGCATTAAGAGCACTTACTCAGTTCTGCGCTGCATTATCAGCACTGACACAGTCCTGCGCTGCATTATCAGCACTGAGACAGTACAGTACTGCATTATCAGCACTGATCAGTATTGTACTGCATTATAAGCCCTGACTCAGTACTGCGCTGCATTATCAGCGCTGACTCAGTACTGCGCTGCATTATCAGAACTGACTCAGTACTGCGCTGCATTATCAGCACTGACTCAATACTGCTTTGCATTCAGAGCACTGACTCAGTTCTGTACTGCATTATCAACACTGACTCAGTACTGCGCTGCATTATCAGCACTGACTCAGTACTGTGCTGCATTATCAGCTCTGAGTCAGTACTGCTTTGCATTAAGAGCACTGACTCAGTACTGTGCTGCATTATCAGCTAGGATACCGTAATGTAATGCATTATGAGCACTGATTCAGTACTGCGCTGCATGAAGAGCACTGACTTGGTACTGTGCAGCATTATCAGCCCTGACTCAGTACTATGCTGCATGATAAGCTCTGTCTCAGTACTGCTTTGCATTATAAGCACTGACTCAGTACTGCGCTCATTATAAGCCCTGACTCAGTACTGACTCCATTATCAAAACTGACTCAATACTATGCTGAATTATCAGCAAGGACAGAGTATTGTACTGCATAATCAGCACTGACTCAGTACTGTGCTGCAGTATCAGCAATGACTCAGTTCTCTGCTCTATTATAAGATACCATAATGTAATGCATTATCAGCACTGATTCAGTACTGCGGTGCATGAAGAGCTCTGACTCAGTACTGTACTGCATTATCAGCACTGACTCAGTTCTATGCTCCATTATCAAAACTGACTCAATACTGTGCTGAATTATCAGCAAGGACAGAGTATTGTACTGCATTATCAGCATTGACTCAGTACTGTGCTGCATTAATATCACTGTCTCAGTACTGTGCTGCATTATCAGCACTGTTTCAGTACTTCGCTGCATTAAGATCACTGACTCAGTACTGCACGTCATTATCAGCACTGACTCAGTTCTGTGCTGCATTAATATCACAGTCTCAGTACTGCGCTGCATTATCAGCACTGACTCAGTACTGCGCTGCCTTATCGGCACTCAGTCAGTATTGTGATGCATTAAGAGCAGTTACTGAGTACTGCGCTACATTATCAGCAGTGACTCAGTACTGCGCTGCATTATCAGCAATGACTCAGTACTGTGCTACATTAAGAGCACTGACTCGGTACTGTACTGAATTAAGAGCACTGACTCAGTTCTGCACTGCATTAAGTGCACTGATTCAGTATTGCACAGCATTAAAAGCACTGACTCTGTACTGTGCTGCATTATCAACAAGGACACAATACTGTACTGCATTATCAGCAATGACTCAGTAATGTGCTGCATAAAGAGCACTGACTCAGTACTGTACTGCATTATCAGCACTGACTCAGTTCTCTGCTCCATTATCAAAACAGACTCAGTACTGTGCTGCATTATCAGCACTGACTCAGTACTGCGCTGCATTATCAGCACTGACTCAGTACTGCGCTGCATTATCAGCACTGACTCAATACTGCTTTGCATTCAGAGCACTGACTCAGTACTGTACTGCATTATCAGTACTGAGACAGTACTGCTCTGCATTAAGAGCACTGATTCAGTACTGTGCTGCATTTTCAGCAAGGATACCGTAATGTAATGCATTATCAGCACTGATTCTGTACCGCGCTGCATGAAAGGCACTGACTCAGTACTGTGCTGCATTATCAGTACTGACTCAGTACTGTGCTGCCTTATCAGCAAGGACACAGTACTGTACTGCATAATCTGCACTGATTCAGTACTTCGCTGCATTAAGAGCAATGACTCAGTACTGTGCTGCATTATCAGCCCTGACTCAGTACTGTGCTGAATTATCATCACTGACTCAGTACTGCGCTGCATTATCAGCACTGACTCAATACTGCTTTGCATTCAGAGCACTGACTCAGTACTGTGCTGCATTATCAGCATTGACTCAGTACTGTGCTGAATTATCATCACTGACTCAGTACTGCGCTGCATTATCAGCACTGACTCAATACTGCTTTGCATTCAGAGCACTGACTCAATACTGTGCTGCATTATCAGCATTGACTCAGTACTTCTTTGCATTAAGAGCACTGACTCATTACTGCGCTGCATTATCAGTACTGAGACAGTACTGCACTGCATTAAGAGCACTGATTCAGTACTGTGCTGCATTTTCAGCAAGGATACCGTAATGTAATGCATTATCAGCACTGATTCTGTACTGCGCTGCATGAAAGGCACTGACTCAGTACTGTGCTGCATTATCAGTACTGACTCAGTACTGCGCTGCCTTATCAGCAAGGACACAGTACTGTACTGCATAATATGCACTGATTCAGTACTTCGCTGCATTAAGAGCAATGACTCAGTACTGTGCTGCATTATCAGCACTGACTCAGCACTGCGCTGCATTATAAGCCCTGACTCAGTACTGCGCTGCATTATCAGCGCTGACTCAATACTGCTTTGCATTCAGAGCACTGACTCAGATCTGTACTGCATTATCAGCACTGACTCAGTACTGTGCTGCATTATCAGCACTGACTCAGTACAATGCCGCATTATCAGCTCTGACTCAGTACTTCTTTGCATTAAGAGCACTGACTCATTACTGCGCTGCATTATCAGCACTGACTCAATACTGCTTTGCATTCAGAGCACTGACTCAGTACTGTGCTGCATTATCAGCATTGACTCAGTACTTCTTTGCATTAAGAGCACTGACTCATTACTGCGCTGCATTATCAGTACTGAGACAGTACTGCTCTGCATTAAGAGCACTGATTCAGTACTGTGCTGCATTTTCAGCAAGGATACCGTAATGTAATGCATTATCAGCACTGATTCTGTACTGCGCTGCATGAAAGGCACTGACTCAGTACTGTACTGCAATATCAGTACTGACTCAGTACTGTGCTGCATTATCAGCAAGGACACAGTATTGTACTGCATAGTCTGCACTGATTCAGTAATTCGCTGCATTAAGAGGACTGACTCAGTACTGCACTTCATTATCAGCAGTGACTCAGTTCTGTGCTGCATTTACATCACTGACTCAGTGCTGCGCGGCATTACAGGCACTGACTCAGTACTGTGCTGCTATAAGAGCATTGAGTCAGTACAGTGCTGCATTATCAGCACTGACTCAGTACAGTGCCGCATTATCAGCTCTGACTCTTTACTTCTTTGCATTAAGAGAACTGACTCATTACTGCGCTGCATTATCAGTAGTGAGACAGTACTGCACTGCATTAAGAGCCCTGATTCAGTACTGTGCTGCATTATCAGCAAGGATACCGTAATGTAATGCATTATCAGCACTGACTCAGTACTGCGCTGCATTATAAGCCCTGACTCAGTACTGCTTTGCATTCAGATCACTGACTCAGTGCTGTGCTGCATTATCAGCACTGACTCAGTACTGTGCCGCATTATCAGCTCTGACTCAGTACTTCTTTGCATTAAGAGCACTGACTCAGTACTGCACTTCATTATCAGCAGTGACTCAGTTCGGTGCTGCATTAACATCACTGACTCAGTGCTGCGGTGCATTACAGGCACTGACTCAGTACTGTGCTGCATGATCAGCACTGACTCAGTACTGTGCTGCATTATCAACAAGGACACAATACTGTGCTGCATTATCAGCACTGACTCAGTACTGTGCTGAATTATCATCACTGACTCAGTACTGTACTGCATTATCAGCACTGACTCAGTACTGCGCTGCATTATCAGCACTGACTCAGTACTGCGCAGCATTATCAGCACTGACTCAGTACTGTGCAGCATTATCAGCACTGACTCAGTACTGTGCTGCATTAAGAGCACTGACTCAGTACAGTGCTGCATTAAGTGCAATGATTCAGTATTGCACAGCATTAAAAGCACTGACTCTGTACTGTGCTGCATTATCAACAAGGACACAATACTGTGCTGCATTATCAGCACTGACTCAGTACTGTGCTGCATTATCAGCACTGACTCAGTTCTGCACTGCATTAAGTGCATTGATTCAGTATTGCACAGCATTAAAAGCACTGACTCAGTACTGTGCTGCATTAGCAGCACTGTCTCAGTACTGCGCTGAATTTTCATCACTGACTCAGTACTGTGCTGCATTATCAGCACTGACTCAGTACTGCGCTGAATTATCATCACTGACTCAGTACTGTACTGCATTATCAGCAAGGACACAATACTGTGCTGCATTATCAGCCCAGACTCAGTACTATGCTGCATTATCAGCTCTGTCTCAGTACTGCTTTGCATTATCAGCACTGATTCAGTACAGCGCTGCATTATCATCTCTGAGAAGTTCTGCTTTGCATAAAGAGCACTGACACAGTACTGAGCTGCATTATCAGCACTGACTCAGTACTGCACTGCATTATATGCACTGACTCAGTACTGTGCAGTAATATCAGCACTGACTCAGTACTGCGCTGCATTATCAGCCCTGACTCAGTACTATGCTGCATTATCAGCTCTGTCTCAGTACTGTGCTGCATTATCATCACTGAGAAGTTCTGCTTTGCATTACGAGCAGTGACACAGTACTGCGCTGCATTATCAGCACTGAGACAGTACTGTACTGCATTATCAGCACTGACTCAGTACTGTACTAGATTATCAGCACTGACTCAGTACGGCGCTGCATTATCAGCGCTGACTCTTTACTGCGCTGCATTATCAGCGCTGACTCAGTACTGCTTTGCTTAAGAGCACTGACTCAGTACTGTGCTGCATTATCAGCAAGGATACCGTAATGTAATGCATTATCAGCACTGATTCAGTACTGCGCTGCATGAAGAGCTCTGACTCAGTACTATACTGCATTATCAGTACTGACTCAGTATTGCGTTGCATTATCAACAAGGACACAGTACTGTGCTGCATTATCAGCACTGACTCATTACTGCGCTGAATTATCATCACTGACTCAGTACTGTGCAGCAATATCAACACTGACTCAGTACTACGCTGCATTATCAGCCCTGACTCAGTACTATGCTGCATTATCAGCGCTGACTCAGTACTGCGCTGCATTATCAGAACTGATTCAGTACTGTGCTGCATTGTCAGCACTGACTAAGTACTGTGCAGCATTATCAGCACTGACTCAGTTCTGTGCTGCATTATCAGCACTGACTAAGTACTGTGCAGCATTATCAGCATTGACTCAGTTCTGTACTGCATTATCAGCACTGACTCAGTACGGTGCCGCATTATGAGCTCTGACTCAGTACTTCTTTGCATTAAGAGAACTGACTCATTACTGCGCTGCATTATCAGTACTGACTCAGTACTGTGCTGCATTATCAGCAAGGACACAGTACTGTACTGCATAATCTGCACTGATTCAGTACTTCGCTGCATTAAGAGCAATGACTCAGTACTGTGCTGCATTATCAGCCCTGACTCAGTACTGTGCTGAATTATCATCACTGACTCAGTACTGCGCTGCATTATCAGTACTGACTCAGTACTGTGCTGCATTATCAGCAAGGACACAGTAATGTACTGCATAATCTGCACTGATTCAGTACTTCGCTGCATTAAGAGCAATGACTCAGTACTGTGCTGCATTATCAGTACTGACTCAGTACTGTGCTGAATTATCATCACTGACTCAGTACTGCGCTGCATTATCAGCACTGAGACAGTACTGTACTGCATTATCAGCAGTGACTCAGTACTGCGCTGCATTATAAGCCCTGACTCAGTACTGCTTTGAATTAAGAGCACTGACTCAGTACTGTGCTGCATTAACTTCACTGACCAGTACTGTACTGCATTAAGAGCATTGAGTCAGTACTGCGCTACATTATCAGCTCTGATGCAGTACTGTGCAGCATTATCAGCACTGACTCAGTACTGCGCAGCATTATCAGCACTGAATCGGTAATGTGCTGCATTAAGTGCACTGACTCGGTACTGTACTGAATTAAGAGCACTGACTCAGTACTGCGCAGCATTATCAGCACTGAATCGGTACTGTACTGAATTAAGAGCACTGACTCAGTACTGCGCTGCATTAAGAGCATTGACTGAGTTCTGCATTGCATTAAGTGCACTGACTCAGTATTGCACAGCATTAAAAGCACTGACTCCGTACTGTGCTGCATTATCAACAAGGACACAATACTGTGCTGCATTATCAGCACTGACTCAGTAAGGTGCCGCATTATCAGCACTGACTCAGTACTGTGCAGCATTATCAGTACTGACTCAGTATTGCGTTGCATTATCAACAAGGACACAATACTGGGCTGCATTATCAGCACTGACTCATTACTGCGCTGAATTATCATCACTGACTCAGTACTGTGCAGCATTATCAGCACTGACTCAGTACTGCGCTGCATTATCAGCCCTGACTCAATACTGCGCTGCATTATCAGAACTGATTCAGTACTGTGCTGCATTGTCAGCACTGACTAACGACTGTGCTGAATTAAGAGCACTGACTCAGTACTCTGCTGCATTAAGATCACTGACTCAGTACTGTGCTGCATTATCAGCACTGACTAAGTACTGCGCAGCATTATCAGCATTGACTCAGTTCTGTACTGCATTATCAGCACTGACTCAGTACAGTGCCGCATTATCAGCTCTGACTCAGTACTTCTTTGCACTAAGAGAACTTACTCATTACTGCGCTGCATTATCAGTACTGAGACAGTACTGCTCTGCAGTAAGAGCAATGACTCAGTACAGTGCTGCATTATCAGTACTGACTCAGTACTGTGCTGCATTATCAGCAAGGACACAATACTGTACTGCATAATCTGCACTGATTCAGTACTTCGCTGCATTAAGAGCAATGACTCAGTACTGTGCTGCAATATCAGCCCTGACTCAGTACTGTGCTGAATTATCATCACTGACTCAGTACTGCGCTGCATTATCAGCACTGACACAGTACTGTACTGCATTATCAGCACTGACTCAGTACTGCGCTGCATTATAAGCCCTGACTCAGTACTGCTTTGCATTAAGAGCACTGACTCAGTACTGTGCTGCATTAACATCACTGACTCAGTGCTGTGCTGCATTACAGGCACTGACTCAGTACTGTACTGCATTAAGAGCATTGAGTCAGTACTGCGCTACATTATCAGCTCTGATGCAGTACTGTGCAGCATTATCAGCACTGACTCAGTACTGCGCAGCATTATCAGCACTGAATCGGTACTGTGCTGCATTAAGTGTACTGACTCGGTACTGTACTGAATTAAGAGCAGTGACTCAGTACTGAGCTGCATTAAGAGCACTGACTCAGTATTGCACAGCATTAAAAGCACTGACTCCGTACTGTGCTGCATTATCAACAAGGACACAATACTGTGCTGCATTATCAGCACTGACTCAGTAAGGTGCCGCATTATCAGCACTGACTCAGTACTGTGCAGCATTATCAGCACTGACTCAGTACTGCACTGCATTATCAGCACTGACTCAGTACTGTGCTGCATTATCAGCCCTGACTCAGTACTGTGCTGCATTATCAGCACTGACTCAGTACTGTGCTGCATTCCGAGCACTGACTCAGTACTGTGCTGCATTATCAGCGCTGACTCAATACTGCTTTGCATTCAGAGCACTGACTCAGTTCTGTACTGCATTATCAGCACTGACTCAGTACTGTGCTGAATTATCATCACTGACTCAGTTCTGTGCTGCATTATCAGCCCTGACTCAGTACTGTGCAGCATTATCAGCACTGACTCAGTACTGTACTGCATTATAAGCCCTGACTCTGTACTGTGCTGCATTATCAGCGCTGACTCAATACTGCTTTGCATTCAGAGCACTGACTCTGTGCTGTGCTGCATTATCAGCACTGACTCAGGTCAGTGCCGCATTATCAGCTCTGACTCAGTACTTCTTTGCATTAAGAGAACTGACTCATTACTGCGCTGCATTATCAGCAGTGAGACAGTACTGCTCTACATTAAGAGCCCTGATTCAGTACAGTGCTGCATTATCAGCAAGGATACAGTAATGTAATGCATTATCAGCACTGACACAGTACTGCGCTGCATTATCAGCACTGACTCAGAACTGCACTGCATTATCTGCACTGACTCAGTACTGTGCAGCAATATCAGCACTGACTCAGTACTGCGCTGCATTATCAGCCCTGACTCAGTACTATGCTGCATTATCAGCTCTGTCTCAGTACTGTGCTGCATTATCATCACTGAGAAGTTCTGCTTTGCATTACGAGCAGTGACTCAGTACTGCGCTGCATTATCAGCACTGAGACAGTACTGTACTGCATTATCAGCACTGACTCAGTACTGTACTAGATTATCAGCACTGACTCAGTACGGCGCTGCATTATCAGCGCTGACTCTGTACTGCGCTGCATTATCAGCGCTGACTCAGTACTGCTTTGCTTAAGAGCACTGACTCAGTACTGTGCTGCATTATCAGCAAGGATACCGTAATGTGATGCATTATCAGCACTGATTCAGTACTGCACTGCATGAAGAGCTCTGACTCAGTACTATACTGCATTATCAGTACTGACTCAGTATTGCGTTGCATTATCAACAAGGACACAGTACTGTGCTGCATTATCAGCACTGACTCATTACTGCGCTGAATTATCATCACTGACTCAGTACTGTGCAGCAATATCAGCACTGACTCAGTACTGCGCTGCATTATCAGCCCTGACTCAGTACTATGCTGCATTATCAGCTCTGTCTCAGTACTGCGCTGCATTATCAGAACTGATTCAGTACTGTGCTGCATTGTCAGCACTGACTAACGACTGTGCTGCATTAAGAGCACTGACTCAGTACTGTGCTGCATTATCAGCACTGACTCAGTACTGTACTGCATTATCAGCACCGACTAAGTACTGTGCAGCTTTATCAGCACTGACTCAGTTCTGTGCTGCATAATCAGCACTGACTAAGTACTGTGCAGCATTATCAGCACTGACTCAGTTCTGTGCTGCATTATCAGCACTGACTAAGTACTGTGCAGCATTATCAGCATTGACTCAGTTCTGTACTGCATTATCAGCACTGACTCAGTACAGTGCCGCATTATCAGCTCTGACTCAGTACTTCTTTGCATTAAGAGAACTGACTCATTACTGCGCTGCATTATCAGCAGTGAGACAGTACTGCTCTACATTAAGAGCCCTGATTCAGTACAGTGCTGCATTATCAGCAAGGATACCGTAATGTAATGCATTATCAGCACTGACACAGTACTGCGCTGCATTATCAGCACTGACTCAGAACTGCACTGCATTATCTGCACTGACTCAGTACTGTGCAGCAATATCAGCACTGACTCAGTACTGCGCTGCATTATCAGCCCTGACTCAGTACTATGCTGCATTATCAGCTCTGTCTCAGTACTGTGCTGCATTATCATCACTGAGAAGTTCTGCTTTGCATTACGAGCAGTGACTCAGTACTGCGCTGCATTATCAGCACTGAGACAGTACTGTACTGCATTATCAGCACTGACTCAGTACTGTACTAGATTATCAGCACTGACTCAGTACGGCGCTGCATTATCAGCGCTGACTCTGTACTGCGCTGCATTATCAGCGCTGACTCAGTACTGCTTTGCTTAAGAGCACTGACTCAGTACTGTGCTGCATTATCAGCAAGGATACCGTAATGTGATGCATTATCAGCACTGATTCAGTACTGCACTGCATGAAGAGCTCTGACTCAGTACTATACTGCATTATCAGTACTGACTCAGTATTGCGTTGCATTATCAACAAGGACACAGTACTGTGCTGCATTATCAGCACTGACTCATTACTGCGCTGAATTATCATCACTGACTCAGTACTGTGCAGCAATATCAGCACTGACTCAGTACTGCGCTGCATTATCAGCCCTGACTCAGTACTATGCTGCATTATCAGCTCTGTCTCAGTACTGCGCTGCATTATCAGAACTGATTCAGTACTGTGCTGCATTGTCAGCACTGACTAACGACTGTGCTGCATTAAGAGCACTGACTCAGTACTGTGCTGCATTATCAGCACTGACTCAGTACTGTACTGCATTATCAGCACCGACTAAGTACTGTGCAGCATTATCAGCACTGACTCAGTTCTGTGCTGCATAATCAGCACTGACTAAGTACTGTGCAGCATTATCAGCACTGACTCAGTTCTGTGCTGCATTATCAGCACTGACTAAGTACTGTGCAGCATTATCAGCATTGACTCAGTTCTGTACTGCATTATCAGCACTGACTCAGTACAGTGCCGCATTATCAGCTCTGACTCAGTACTTCTTTGCATTAAGAGAACTGACTCATTACTGCGCTGCATTATCAGTAGTGAGACAGTACTGCTCTACATTAAGAGCCCTGATTCAGTACAGTGCTGCATTATCAGCAAGGATACCGTAATGTAATGCATTATCATGCACTGAGACAGTACTGTACTGCATAATCTGCTCTGACTCAGTACTGCGCTGCATTATAAGCCCTGACTCAGTACTGCTTTGCATTCAGAGCACTGACTCAGTGCTGTGCTGCATTATCAGCACTGACTCAGTACTGTGCCGCATTATCAGCTCTGACTCAGTACTGCGCTGCATTATCAGCCCTGACTCAGTACTATGCTGCATTATCAGCTCTGTCTCAGTACGGCGCAGCATTATCAGCGCTGACTCAGTACTGCGCTGCATAATAAGAACTGATTCAGTACTGTGCTGCATTGTCAGCACTGACTAACGACTGTGCTGCATTATCAGCACTGACTCAGTACTGTGCTGCATTATCAGCACTGACTAAGTACTGTGCAGCATTATCAGCATTGACTCAGTTCTGTGCAGCATTATCAGCATTGACTCAGTTCTGCACTGAATTATCAGCACTGACTCAGTACAGTGCCGCATTATCAGCTCTGACTCAGTACTTCTTTGCATTAAGAGAACTGACTCATTACTGCGCTGCATTATCAGTACTGAGACAGTACTGCTCTGCATTAAGAGCAATGACTCAGTATTGTGCTGCATTATCAGTACTGACTCAGTACTGTGCTGCATTATCAGCAAGGACACAGTACTGTACTGCATAATCTGCACTGATTCAGTACTTCGCTGCATTAAGAGCAATGACTCAGTACTGTGCTGCATTATCAGCCCTGACTCAGTACTGTGCTGAATTATCATCACTGACTCAGTACTGCGCTGCATTATCAGCACTGAGACAGTACTGTACTGCATTATCAGCACTGACTCAGTACTGCGCTGCATTATAAGCCCTGACTCAGTACTGCTTTGCATTAAGAGCACTGACTCAGTACTGTGCTGCATTAACATCACTGACTCAGTGCTGTGCTGCATTACAGGCACTGACTCAGTACTGTACTGCATTAAGAGCATAGAGTCAGTACTGCGCTACATTATCAGCTCTGATGCAGTACTGTGCAGCATTATCAGCACTGACTCAGTACTGCGCAACATTATCAGCACTGAATCGGTACTGTGCTGCATTAAGTGCACTGACTCGGTACTGTACTGAATTAAGAGCACTGACTCAGTACTGCGCTGCATTAAGAGCACTGACCGAGTTCTGCACTGCATTAAGTGCACTGACTCAGTATTGCACAGCATTAAAAGCACTGACTCCGTACTGTGCTGCATGATCAACAAGGACACAATACTGTGCTGCATTATCAGCACTGACTCAGTAAGGTGCCGCATTATCAGCACTGACTCAGTACTGTGCAGCATTATCAGCACTGACTCAGTACTGTACTGCATTATCAGCACTGACTCAGTACTGTGCTGCATTATCAGCCCTGACTCAGTACTGTGCTGCATTATCAGCACTGACTCAGTACTGTGCTGCATTATCAGTGCTGACTCAATACTGCTTTGCATTCAGAGCACTGACTCAGTTCTGTACTGCATTATCAGCACTGACTCAGTACTGTGCTGAATTATCATCACTGACTCAGTTCTGTGCTGCATTATCAGCCCTGACTCAGTACTGTGCAGCATTATCAGCACTGACTCAGTACTGTACTGCATTATAAGCCCTGACTCTGTACTGTGCTGCATTATCAGCGCTGACTCAATACTGCTTTGCATTCAGAGCACTGACTCAGTGCTGTGCTGCATTATCAGCACTGACTCAGGTCAGTGCCGCATTATCAGCTCTGACTCAGTACTGCTTTGCATTAAGAGAACTGACTCATTACTGCGCTGCATTATCAGTAGTGAGACAATACTGCTCTACATTAAGAGCCCTGATTCAGTACAGTGCTGCATTATCAGCAAGGATACCGTAATATAATGCATTATCAGCACTGAGACAGTACTGTACTGCATTATCAGCACTGACTCAGTACTGCGCTGCATTATAAGCCCTGACTCAGTACTGCTTTGCAATCAGAGCACTGACTCAGTGCTGTGCTGCATTATCAGCACTGACTCAGTACTGTGCCGCATTATCATCTCTGACTCAGTACTTCTTTGCATTAAGAGCACTGACTCAGTACTGCACTTCATTATCAGCAGTGACTCAGTTCGGTGCTGCATTAACATCACTGACTCAGTGCTGCGCTGCATTACAGGCACTGACTCAGTACTGTGCTGCACTATCAGCACTGAGTCAGTACTTGCTGCATTAAGAGCACTGACTCAGTACTGTGCTGCATGATCAGCACTGACTCAGTACTGTGCTGCATTATCAACAAGGACACAATACTGTGCTGCATTATCAGCACTGACTCAGTACTGTGCTGAATTATCATCACTGACTCAGTATTGTGCTGCATGATCAGCACTGACTCAGTACTGCGCAGCATTATCAGCACTGACTCAGTACTGCGCAGCATTATCAGCACTGACTCAGTACTGTGCAGCATTATCAGCACTGACTCAGTACTGCGCAGCATTATCAGCACTGACTCAGTACTGCGCAGCATTATCAGCACTGACTCAGTTCTGTGCTGCATTAAGAGCACTGACTCAGTTCTGCACTGCATTAAGTGCATTGATTCAGTATTGCACAGCATAAAAAGCACTGACTCTGTACTGTGCTGCATTATCAACAAGGACACAATACTGCGCTGCATTATCAGCACTGACTCAGTACTGCGCTGAATTATCATCACTGACTCAGTACTGTGCTGCATTATCAGAACTGACTCAGTACTGCGCTGAATTATCATCACTGACTCAGTACTGTACTGCATTATCAGCAAGGACACAATACTGTGCTGCATTATCAGCCCTGACTCAGTACTGCGCTGCATTATCAGCTCTGTCTCAGTACTGCTTTGCATTATCAGCACTGATTCAGTACTGCGCTGCATTATCATCTCTGAGAAGTTCTGCTTTGCATTAAGAGCACTGACACAGTACTGCGCTGCATTATCAGCACTGAGACAGTACTGTACTGCATTATCTGCACTGACTCAGTACTGTGCAGCAATATCAGCACTGACTCAGTACTGCGCTGCATTATCAGCCCTGACTCAGTACTGTACTGCATTATCAGCACTGACACAGTACTATGCTGCATTATCAGCTCTGTCTCAGTACTGCGCTACATTATCAGCTCTGATGCAGTACTGCGCAGCATTATCAGCGCTGACTCAGTACTGCGCTGCATTATCAGAACTGATTCAGTACTGTGCTGCATTGTCAGCACTGACTAACTACTGTGCTGCATTAAGAGCGCTGACTCAGTACTGTGCTGCATTATCAGCACTGACTCAGTACTGTGCTGCATTATCAGCACTGACACAGTACTGCGCTGCATTATCAGCACTGAGACAGTACTGTACTGCATTATCTGCACTGACTCAGTACTGTGCAGCAATATCAGCACTGACTCAGTACTGCGCTGCATTATCAGCCCTGACTCAGTACTGTACTGCATTATCAGCACTGACACAGTACTATGCTGCAATATCAGCTCTGTCTCAGTACTGCGCTACATTATCAGATCTGATGCAGTACTGCGCAGCATTATCAGCACTGACTCAGTACTGCGCTGCATTATCAGAACTGATTCAGTACTGTGCTGCATTGTCAGCACTGACTAACTACTGTGCTGCATTAAGAGCGCTGACTCAGTACTGTGCTGCATTATCAGCACTGACTCAGTACTGTGCTGCATTATCAGCACTGACTCAGTACTGTGCTGCATTATCAGCACTGACTAAGTACTGTGCAGCATTATCAGCACTGACTCAGTTCTGTGCTGCATTATCAGCACTGACTCAGTACTGTGATGCATTATCTGCACTGACTCAGTACTGTGCAGCAATATCAGCACTGACTCAGTACTGTGCTGCATTATCAGCCCTGACTCAGTACTGTACTGCATTATCAGCACTGACACAGTACTATGCTGCATTATCAGCTCTGTCTCAGTACTGCGCTACATTATCAGCTCTGATGCAGTACTGCGCAGCATTATCAGCGCTGACTCAGTACTACGCTGCATTATCAGAACTGATTCAGTACTGTGCTGCATTGTCAGCACTGACTAACTACTGTGCTGCATTAAGAGCACTGACTCAGAACTGTGCTGCATTATCAGCACTGACTCAGTGCTGTGCTGCATTATCAGCACTGACTCAGTACTGTGCTGCATTATCAGCACTGACTCAGTACTGTGCTGCATTATCAGCACTGACTCAGTTCTGTGCTGCATTATCAGCACTGACTCAGTACTGTGCTGCATTATCAGCACTGACTCAGTACTGTGCTGCATTATCAGCACTGACTCAGTACTGTGCTGCATTATCAGCACTGACTCAGAACTGTGCTGCATTATCAGCACTGACTCAGTACTGTGCTGCATTATCAGCACTGACTCAGTTCTGTGCTGCATTATCAGCACTGACTCAGTACTGTGCTGCATTATCAGCACTGACTCAGTACTGTGCTGCATTATCAGCACTGACTCAGTACTGTGCTGCATTATCAGCACTGACACAGTACTGCGCTGCATTATCAGCACTGAGACAGTACTGTACTGCATTATCTGCACTGACTCAGTACTGTGCAGCAATATCAGCACTGACTCAGTACTGCGCTGCATTATCAGCCCTGACTCAGTACTGTACTGCATTATCAGCACTGACACAGTACTATGCTGCAATATCAGCTCTGTCTCAGTACTGCGCTACATTATCAGATCTGATGCAGTACTGCGCAGCATTATCAGCACTGACTCAGTACTGCGCTGCATTATCAGAACTGATTCAGTACTGTGCTGCATTGTCAGCACTGACTAACTACTGTGCTGCATTAAGAGCGCTGACTCAGTACTGTGCTGCATTATCAGCACTGACTCAGTACTGTGCTGCATTATCAGCACTGACTCAGTACTGTGCTGCATTATCAGCACTGACTAAGTACTGTGCAGCATTATCAGCACTGACTCAGTTCTGTGCTGCATTATCAGCACTGACTCAGTACTGTGATGCATTATCTGCACTGACTCAGTACTGTGCAGCAATATCAGCACTGACTCAGTACTGTGCTGCATTATCAGCCCTGACTCAGTACTGTACTGCATTATCAGCACTGACACAGTACTATGCTGCATTATCAGCTCTGTCTCAGTACTGCGCTACATTATCAGCTCTGATGCAGTACTGCGCAGCATTATCAGCGCTGACTCAGTACTACGCTGCATTATCAGAACTGATTCAGTACTGTGCTGCATTGTCAGCACTGACTAACGACTGTGCTGCATTAAGAGCACTGACTCAGAACTGTGCTGCATTATCAGCACTGACTCAGTACTGTGCTGCATTATCAGCACTGACTCAGTACTGTGCTGCATTATCAGCACTGACTCAGTACTGTGCTGCATTATCAGCACTGACTCAGTTCTGTGCTGCATTATCAGCACTGACTCAGTACTGTGCAGCATTATCAGCACTGACTCAGTACTGTGCTGCATTATCAGCACTGACTCAGTTCTGTGCTGCATTATCAGCACTGACTCAGTACTGTGCTGCATTATCAGCACTGACTCAGTACTTCTTTGCATTAAGAGAACTTACTAATTACTGCGCTGCATTATCAGTACTGAGACAGTACTGCTCTGCATTAAGAGCAATGACTCAGTACTGTGCTGCATTATCAGTACTGACTCAGTACTGCGCTGCATTATCAGAACTGATTCAGTACTGTGCTGCATTGTCAGCACTGACTAACTACTGTGCTGCATTAAGAGCGCTGACTCAGTACTGTGCTGCATTATCAGCACTGACTCAGTACTGTGCTGCATTATCAGCACTGACTCAGTACTGTGCTGCATTATCAGCACTGACTAAGTACTGTGCAGCATTATCAGCACTGACTCAGTTCTGTGCTGCATTATCAGCACTGACTCAGTACTGTGATGCATTATCTGCACTGACTCAGTACTGTGCAGCAATATCAGCACTGACTCAGTACTGTGCTGCATTATCAGCCCTGACTCAGTACTGTGCTGCATTATCAGCACTGACACAGTACTATGCTGCATTATCAGCTCTGTCTCAGTACTGCGCTACATTATCAGCTCTGATGCAGTACTGCGCAGCATTATCAGCGCTGACTCAGTACTACGCTGCATTATCAGAACTGATTCAGTATTGTGCTGCATTGTCAGCACTGACTAACTACTGTGCTGCATTAAGAGCACTGACTCAGAACTGTGCTGCATTATCAGCACTGACTCAGTGCTGTGCTGCATTATCAGCACTGACTCAGTACTGTGCTGCATTATCAGCACTGACTCAGTTCTGTGCTGCATTATCAGCACTGACTCAGTACTGTGCTGCATTATCAGCACTGACTCAGTACTGTGCTGCATTATCAGCACTGACTCAGTACTGTGCTGCATTATCAGCACTGACTCAGAACTGTGCTGCATTATCAGCACTGACTCAGTACTGTGCTGCATTATCAGCACTGACTCAGTACTTCTTTGCATTAAGAGAACTTACTCATTACTGCGCTGCATTATCAGTACTGAGACAGTACTGCTCTGCATTAAGAGCAATGACTCAGTACTGTGCTGCATTATCAGTACTGACTCAGTACTGTGCTGCATTATCAGCAAGGACACAGTACTGTACTGCATAATCTGCACTGATTCAGTACTTCGCTGCATTAAGAGCAATGACTCAGTACTGTGCTGCATTATCAGCCCTGACTCAGTACTGTGCTGAATTATCATCACTGACTCAGTACTGCGCTGCATTATCAGCACTGAGACAGTACTGTACTGCATTATCAGCACTGACTCAGTACTGCGCTGCATTATAAGCCCTGACTCAGTACTGCTTTGCATTAAGAGCACTGACTCAGTACTGTGCTGCATTAACATCACTGACTCAGTGCTGTGCTGCATTACAGGCACTGACTCAGTACTGTACTGCATTAAGAGCATAGAGTCAGTACTGCGCTACATTATCAGCTCTGATGCAGTACTGTGCAGCATTATCAGCACTGACTCGGTACTGCGCAACATTATCAGCACTGAATCGGTACTGTGCTGCATTAAGTGCACTGACTCGGTACTGTACTGAATTAAGAGCACTGACTCGGTACTGCGCTGCATTAAGAGCACTGACTGAGTTCTGCACTGCATTAAGTGCACTGACTCAGTATTGCACAGCATTAAAAGCACTGACTCCGTAATGTGCTGCATTATCAACAAGGACACAATACTGTACTGCATTATCAGCAATGACTCAGTACTGTGCTGCATTATCAGCCCTGACTCAGAACTGTGCTGAATTATCATCACTGACTCAGTACTGCGCTGCATTATCAGCACTGACTCAGGACTGTGCGGCATTATCAGCAAACACACAATACTGCGCTGCATTATCTGCACTGACTCAGTACTGTGCTGCATTATCAGCACTGACTCACTACTGTGCTGCACTATCAGCACTGACTCAGTACAGTGCTGCATTATCATCACTGACTCAGTACTGTGTAGCATTATCAGCAAGGACAAAATACTGTATTGCATTATCAGTACTGACTCAGTTCTGTGTTGCATTATCAGCACTGACTCAGTTCTGTGCTGCATTATTAGCAAGGACACAATACTGTACTGCATTATCAGCACTGACTCAGTACTGCGCTGCACTATCTGCACTGACTAAGTACTGTGCAGCATTATCAGCACTGACTAAGTACTGTGCAGCATTATCAGCATTGACTCAGTTCTGTACTGCATTATCAGCACTGACTCAGTACAGTGCCGCATTATCAGCTCTGACTCAGTACTTCTTTGCATTAAGAGAACTGACTCATTACTGCGCTGCATTATCAGCCCTGACTCAGTACTATGCTGCATTATCAGCTCTGTCTCAGTACTGCGCAGCATTATCAGCGCTGACTCAGTACTGCGCTGCATTATAAGAACTGATTCAGTACTGTGCTGCATTGTCAGCACTGACTAACGACTGTGCTGCATTATCAGCACTGACTAAGTACTGTGCTGCATTATCAGCACTGACTAAGTACTGTGCAGCATTATCAGCATTGACTCAGTTCTGTGCAGCATTATCAGCATTGACTCAGTTCTGCACTGCATTATCAGCACTGACTCAGTACAGTGCCGCATTATCAGCTCTGACTCAGTACTTCTTTGCATTAAGAGAACTGACTCATTACTGCGCTGCATTATCAGTACTGAGACAGTACTGCTCTGCATTAAGAGCAATGACTCAGTATTGTGCTGCATTATCAGTACTGACTCAGTACTGTGCTGCATTATCAGCAAGGACACAGTACTGTACTGCATAATCTGCACTGATTCAGTACTTCGCTGCATTAAGAGCAATGACTCAGTACTGTGCTGCATTATCAGCCCTGACTCAGTACTGTGCTGAATTATCATCACTGACTCAGTACTGCGCTGCATTATCAGCACTGAGACAGTACTGTACTGCATTATCAGCACTGACTCAGTACTGCGCTGCATTATAAGCACTGAGACAGTACTGTACTGCATTATCTGCACTGACTCAGTACTGTGCAGCAATATCAGCACTGACTCAGTACTGCGCTGCATTATCAGCCCTGACTCAGTACTGTACTGCATTATCAGCACTGACACAGTACTATGCTGCATTATCAGCTCTGTCTCAGTACTGCGCTACATTATCAGCTCTGATGCAGTACTGCGCAGCATTATCAGCACTGACTCAGTACTGCGCTGCATTATCTGAACTGATTCAGTACTGTGCTGCATTGTCAGCACTGACTAACTACTGTGCTGCATTAAGAGCGCTGACTCAGTACTGTGCTGCATTATCAGCACTGACTCAGTACTGTGCTGCATTATCAGCACTGACTCAGTACTGTGCTGCATTATCAGCACTGACTAAGTACTGTGCAGCATTATCAGCACTGACTCAGTTCTGTGCTGCATTATCAGCACTGACTCAGTACTGTGATGCATTATCTGCACTGACTCAGTACTGTGCAGCAATATCAGCCCTGACTCAGTACTGTACTGCATTATCAGCACTGACACAGTACTATGCTGCATTATCAGCACTGACTCAGTACTGCGCTACATTATCAGCTCTGATGCAGTACTGCGCAGCATTATCAGCGCTGACTCAGTACTACGCTGCATTATCAGAACTGATTCAGTACTGTGCTGCATTGTCAGCACTGACTAACTACTGTGCTGCATTAAGAGCACTGACTCAGAACTGTGCTGCATTATCAGCACTGACTCAGTACTGTGCTGCATTATCAGCACTGACTCAGTACTGTGCTGCATTATCAGCACTGACTCAGTACTGTGCTGCATTATCAGCACTGACTCAGTTCTGTGCTGCATTATCAGCACTGACTCAGTACTGTGAAGCATTATCAGCACTGACTCAGTACTGTGCTGCATTATCAGCCCTGACTCAGTACTATGCTGCATTATCAGCTCTGTCTCAGTACTGCGCAGCATTATCAGCACTGACTCAGTACTGTGCTGCATTATCAGCACTGACTCAGTACTGTGCTGCATTATAAGCCCTGACTCAGTACTGCTTTGCATTAAGAGCACTGACTCAGTACTGTGCTGCATTAACATCACTGACTCAGTGCTGTGCTGCATTACAGGCACTGACTCAGTACTGTACTGCATTAAGAGCATAGAGTCAGTACTGCGCTACATTATCAGCTCTGATGCAGTACTGTGCAGCATTATCAGCACTGACTCGGTACTGCGCAACATTATCAGCACTGAATCGGTACTGTGCTGCATTAAGTGCACTGACTCGGTACTGTACTGAATTAAGAGCACTGACTCGGTACTGCGCTGCATTAAGAGCACTGACTGAGTTCTGCACTGCATTAAGTGCACTGACTCAGTATTGCACAGCATTAAAAGCACTGACTCCGTAATGTGCTGCATTATCAACAAGGACACAATACTGTACTGCATTATCAGCAATGACTCAGTACTGTGCTGCATTATCAGCCCTGACTCAGAACTGTGCTGAATAATCATCACTGACTCAGTACTGCGCTGCATTATCAGCACTGACTCAGTACTGTGCGGCATTATCAGCAAACACACAATACTGCGCTGCATTATCTGCACTGACTCAGTACTGTGCTGCATTATCAGCACTGACTCAGTACTGTGCTGCACTATCAGCACTGACTCATTACTGTGCTGCATTATCATCACTGACTCAGTACTGTGTAGCATTATCAGCAAGGACAAAATACTGTATTGCATTATCAGTACTGACTCAGTTCTGTGTTGCATTATCAGCACTGACTCAGTTCTGTGCTGCATTATTAGCAAGGACACAATACTGTACTGCATTATCAGCACTGACTCAGTACTGCGCTGCACTATCTGCACTGACTAAGTACTGTGCAGCATTATCAGCACTGACTAAGTACTGTGCAGCATTATCAGCATTGACTCAGTTCTGTACTGCATTATCAGCACTGACTCAGTACAGTGCCGCATTATCAGCTCTGACTCAGTACTTCTTTGCATTAAGAGAACTGACTCATTACTGCGCTGCATTATCAGCAGTGAGACAGTACTGCTCTACATTAAGAGCCCTGATTCAGTACAGTGCTGCATTATCAGCAAGGATACCGTAATGTAATGCATTATCAGCACTGACACAGTACTGCGCTGCATTATCAGCACTGACTCAGAACTGCACTGCATTATCTGCACTGACTCAGTACTGTGCAGCAATATCAGCACTGACTCAGTACTGCGCTGCATTATCAGCCCTGACTCAGTACTATGCTGCATTATCAGCTCTGTCTCAGTACTGTGCTGCATTATCATCACTGAGAAGTTCTGCTTTGCATTACGAGCAGTGACTCAGTACTGCGCTGCATTATCAACACTGAGACAGTACTGTACTGCATTATCAGCACTGACTCAGTACTGTACTAGATTATCAGCACTGACTCAGTACGGCGCTGCATTATCAGCGCTGACTCTGTACTGCGCTGCATTATCAGCGCTGACTCAGTACTGCTTTGCTTAAGAGCACTGACTCAGTACTGTGCTGCATTATCAGCAAAGATACCGTAATGTGATGCATTATCAGCACTGATTCAGTACTGCACTGCATGAAGAGCTCTGACTCAGTACTATACTGCATTATCAGTACTGACTCAGTATTGCGTTGCATTATCAACAAGGACACAGTACTGTGCTGCATTATCAGCACTGACTCATTACTGCGCTGAATTATCATCACTGACTCAGTACTGTGCAGCAATATCAGCACTGACTCAGTACTGCGCTGCATTATCAGCCCTGACTCAGTACTATGCTGCATTATCAGCTCTGTCTCAGTACTGCGCTGCATTATCAGAACTGATTCAGTACTGTGCTGCATTGTCAGCACTGACTAACGACTGTGCTGCATTAAGAGCACTGACTCAGTACTGTGCTGCATTATCAGCACTGACTCAGTACTGTACTGCATTATCAGCACCGACTAAGTACTGTGCAGCATTATCAGCACTGACTCAGTTCTGTGCTACATAATCAGCACTGACTAAGTACTGTGCAGCATTATCAGCACTGACTCAGTTCTGTGCTGCATTATCAGCACTGACTAAGTACTGTGCAGCATTATCAGCATTGACTCAGTTCTGTACTGCATTATCAGCACTGACTCAGTACAGTGCCGCATTATCAGCTCTGACTCAGTACTTCTTTGCATTAAGAGAACTGACTCATTACTGCGCTGCATTATCAGTAGTGAGACAGTACTGCTCTACATTAAGAGCCCTGATTCAGTACAGTGCTGCATTATCAGCAAGGATACCGTAATGTAATGCATTATCATGCACTGAGACAGTACTGTACTGCATAATCTGCTCTGACTCAGTACTGCGCTGCATTATAAGCCCTGACTCAGTACTGCTTTGCATTCAGAGCACTGACTCAGTGCTGTGCTGCATTATCAGCACTGACTCAGTACTGTGCCGCATTATCAGCTCTGACTCAGTACTGCGCTGCATTATCAGCCCTGACTCAGTACTATGCTGCATTATCAGCTCTGTCTCAGTACTGCGCAGCATTATTAGCGCTGACTCAGTACTGCGCTGCATTATAAGAACTGATTCAGTACTGTGCTGCATTGTCAGCACTGACTAAGTACTGTGCTGCATTATCAGCATTGACTCAGTTCTGTGCAGCATTATCAGCATTGACTCAGTTCTGTGCAGCATTATCAGCATTGACTCAGTTCTGCACTGCATTATCAGCACTGACTCAGTACAGTGCCGCATTATCAGCTCTGACTCAGTACTTCTTTGCATTAAGAGAACTGACTCATTACTGCGCTGCATTATCAGTACTGAGACAGTACTGCTCTGCATTAAGAGCAATGACTCAGTATTGTGCTGCATTATCAGTACTGACTCAGTACTGTGCTGCATTATCAGCAAGGACACAGTACTGTACTGCATAATCTGCACTGATTCAGTACTTCGCTGCATTAAGAGCAATGACTCAGTACTGTGCTGCATTATCTGCCCTGACTCAGTACTGTGCTGAATTATCATCACTGAGTCAGTACTGCGCTGCATTATCAGCACTGAGACAGTACTGTACTGCATTATCAGCACTGACTCAGTACTGCGCTGCATTATAAGCCCTGACTCAGTACTGCTTTGCATTAAGAGCACTGACTCAGTACTGTGCTGCATTAACATCACTGACTCAGTGCTGTGCTGCATTACAGGCACTGACTCAGTACTGTACTGCATTAAGAGCATAGAGTCAGTACTGCGCTACATTATCAGCTCTGATGCAGTACTGTGCAGCATTATCAGCACTGACTCAGTACTGCGCAACATTATCAGCACTGAATCGGTACTGTGCTGCATTAAGTGCACTGACTCGGTACTGTACTGAATTAAGAGCACTGACTCAGTACTGCGCTGCATTAAGAGCACTGACCGAGTTCTGCACTGCATTAAGTGCACTGACTCAGTATTGCACAGCATTAAAAGCACTGACTCCGTACTGTGCTGCATGATCAACAAGGACACAATACTGTGCTGCATTATCAGCACTGACTCAGTAAGGTGCCGCATTATCAGCACTGACTCAGTACTGTGCAGCATTATCAGCACTGACTCAGTACTGTGCTGCATTATCAGCCCTGACTCAGTACTGTGCTGCATTATCAGCACTGACTCAGTACTGTGCTGCATTATCAGCGCTGACTCAATACTGCTTTGCATTCAGAGCACTGACTCAGTTCTGTACTGCATTATCAGCACTGACTCAGTACTGTGCTGAATTATCATCACTGACTCAGTTCTGTGCTGCATTATCAGCCCTGACTCAGTACTGTGCAGCATTATCAGCACTGACTCAGTACTGTACTGCATTATAAGCCCTGACTCTGTACTGTGCTGCATTATCAGCGCTGACTCAATACTGCTTTGCATTCAGAGCACTGACTCAGTGCTGTGCTGCATTATCAGCACTGACTCAGGTCAGTGCCGCATTATCAGCTCTGACTCAGTACTGCTTTGCATTAAGAGAACTGACTCATTACTGCGCTGCATTATCAGTAGTGAGACAATACTGCTCTACATTAAGAGCCCTGATTCAGTACAGTGCTGCATTATCAGCAAGGATACCGTAATATAATGCATTATCAGCACTGAGACAGTACTGTACTGCATTATCAGCACTGACTCAGTACTGCGCTGCATTATAAGCCCTGACTCAGTACTGCTTTGCAATCAGAGCACTGACTCAGTGCTGTGCTGCATTATCAGCACTGACTCAGTACTGTGCCGCATTATCATCTCTGACTCAGTACTTCATTGCATTAAGAGCACTGACTCAGTACTGCACTTCATTATCAGCAGTGACTCAGTTCGGTGCTGCATTAACATCACTGACTCAGTGCTGCGCTGCATTACAGGCACTGACTCAGTACTGTGCTGCACTATCAGCACTGAGTCAGTACTTGCTGCATTAAGAGCACTGACTCAGTACTGTGCTGCATTATCAACAAGGACACAATACTGTGCTGCATTATCATCACTGACTCAGTATTGTGCTGCATGATCATCACTGACTCAGTACTGCGCAGCATTATCAGCACTGACTCAGTACTGCGCAGCATTATCAGCACTGACTCAGTACTGCGCAGCATTATCAGCACTGACTCAGTACTGCGCAGCATTATCAGCACTGACTCAGTACTGCGCAGCATTATCAGCACTGACTCAGTTCTGTGCTGCATTAAGAGCACTGACTCAGTTCTGCACTGCATTAAGTGCATTGATTCAGTATTGCACAGCATAAAAAGCACTGACTCTGTACTGTGCTGCATTATCAACAAGGACACAATACTGCGCTGCATTATCAGCACTGACTCAGTACTGCGCTGAATTATCATCACTGACTCAGTACTGTGCTGCATTATCAGAACTGACTCAGTACTGCGCTGAATTATCATCACTGACTCAGTACTGTACTGCATTATCAGCAAGGACACAATACTGTGCTGCATTATCAGCCCTGACTCAGTACTGTGCTGCATTATCAGCTCTGTCTCAGTACTGCTTTGCATTATCAGCACTGATTCAGTACTGCGCTGCATTATCATCTCTGAGAAGTTCTGCTTTGCATTAAGAGCACTGACACAGTACTGCGCTGCATTATCAGCACTGAGACAGTACTGTACTGCATTATCTGCACTGACTCAGTACTGTGCAGCAATATCAGCACTGACTCAGTACTGCGCTGCATTATCAGCCCTGACTCAGTACTGTACTGCATTATCAGCACTGACACAGTACTATGCTGCATTATCAGCTCTGTCTCAGTACTGCGCTACATTATCAGCTCTGATGCAGTACTGCGCAGCATTATCAGCGCTGACTCAGTACTGCGCTGCATTATCAGAACTGATTCAGTACTGTGCTGCATTGTCAGCACTGACTAACTACTGTGCTGCATTAAGAGCGCTGACTCAGTACTGTGCTGCATTATCAGCACTGACTCAGTACTGTGCTGCATTATCAGCACTGACACAGTACTGCGCTGCATTATCAGCACTGAGACAGTACTGTACTGCATTATCTGCACTGACTCAGTACTGTGCAGCAATATCAGCACTGACTCAGTACTGCGCTGCATTATCAGCCCTGACTCAGTACTGTACTGCATTATCAGCACTGACACAGTACTATGCTGCATTATCAGCTCTGTCTCAGTACTGCGCTACATTATCAGCTCTGATGCAGTACTGCGCAGCATTATCAGCGCTGACTCAGTACTGCGCTGCATTATCAGAACTGATTCAGTACTGTGCTGCATTGTCAGCACTGACTAACTACTGTGCTGCATTAAGAGCGCTGACTCAGTACTGTGCTGCATTATCAGCACTGACTCAGTTCTGTGCTGCATTATCAGCACGGACTCAGTACTGTGCTGCATTATCAGCACTGACTAAGTACTGTGCAGCATTATCAGCACTGACTCAGTTCTGTGCTGCATTATCAGCACTGACTCAGTACTGTGATGCATTATCTGCACTGACTCAGTACTGTGCAGCAATATCAGCACTGACTCAGTACTGTGCTGCATTATCAGCCCTGACTCAGTACTGTACTGCATTATCAGCACTGACACAGTACTATGCTGCATTATCAGCTCTGTCTCAGTACTGCGCTACATTATCAGCTCTGATGCAGTACTGCGCAGCATTATCAGCGCTGACTCAGTACTACGCTGCATTATCAGAACTGATTCAGTACTGTGCTGCATTGTCAGCACTGACTAACTACTGTGCTGCATTAAGAGCACTGACTCAGAACTGTGCTGCATTATCAGCACTGACTCAGTACTGTGCTGCATTATCAGCACTGACTCAGTACTGTGCTGCATTATCAGCACTGACTCAGTACTGTGCTGCATTATCAGCACTGACTCAGTACTTCTTTGCATTAAGAGAACTTACTCATTACTGCGCTGCATTATCAGTACTGAGACAGTACTGCTCTGCATTAAGAGCAATGACTCAGTACTGTGCTGCATTATCAGTACTGACTCAGTACTGTGCTGCATTATCAGCAAGGACACAGTACTGTACTGCATAATCTGCACTGATTCAGTACTTCGCTGCATTAAGAGCAATGACTCAGTACT
The DNA here is from genome assembly GCA_026770705.1 of Isurus oxyrinchus. Lineage (NCBI taxonomy): Eukaryota > Metazoa > Chordata > Chondrichthyes > Lamniformes > Lamnidae > Isurus > Isurus oxyrinchus. The sequence goes on from JANJGN010000008.1 coordinate 6,780,739, forward strand.
GTGCTGCATTATCAGCCCTGACTCAGTACTGTGCTGAATTATCATCACTGACTCAGTACTGCGCTGCATTATCAGCACTGAGACAGTAATGTACTGCATTATCAGCACTGACTCAGTACTGCGCTGCATTATAAGCCCTGACTCAGTACTGCTTTGCATTAAGAGCACTGACTCAGTACTGTGCTGCATTAACATCACTGACTCAGTGCTGTGCTGCATTACAGGCACTGAATCAGTACTGTACTGCATTAAGAGCATAGAGTCAGTACTGCGCTACATTATCAGCTCTGATGCAGTACTGTGCAGCATTATCAGCACTGACTCGGTACTGCGCAACATTATCAGCACTGAATCGGTACTGTGCTGCATTAAGTGCACTGACTCGGTACTGTACTGAATTAAGAGCACTGACTCGGTACTGCGCTGCATTAAGAGCACTGACTGAGTTCTGCACTGCATTAAGTGCACTGACTCAGTATTGCACAGCATTAAAAGCACTGACTCCGTAATGTGCTGCATTATCAACAAGGACACAATACTGTACTGCATTATCAGCAATGACTCAGTACTGTGCTGCATTATCAGCCCTGACTCAGAACTGTGCTGATTAATCATCACTGACTCAGTACTGCGCTGCATTATCAGCACTGACTCAGTACTGTGCGGCATTATCAGCAAACACACAATACTGCGCTGCATTATCTGCACTGACTCAGTACTGTGCTGCATTATCAGCACTGACTCAGTACTGTGCTGCACTATCAGCACTGACTCAGTACTGTGCTGCATTATCATCACTGACTCAGTACTGTGTAGCACTATCAGCAAGGACAAAATACTGTATTGCATTATCAGTACTGACTCAGTTCTGTGTTGCATTATCAGCACTGACTCAGTTCTGTGCTGCATTATTAGCAAGGACACAATACTGTACTGCATTATCAGCACTGACTCAGTACTGCGCTGCATTATCTGCACTGACTCAGTACTGCGCTGAATTATGATCACTGACTCAGTTCTGTGTTGCATTATCAGCACTGACTCAGTACTGTGCTGCATTATCATCACTGCCTCAGTACTGTGCTGCATTATCATCACTGACTCAGTACTGTGTAGCATTATCAGCAAGGACAAAATACTGTATTGCATTATCAGTACTGACTCAGTTCTGTGTTGCATTATCAGCACTGACAGAGTTCTGTGCTGCATTATTAGCAAGGACACAATACTGTGCTGCATTATCAGCACTGACTCAGTACTGTGCTGCATTACGAGCACTGACTCAGTACTGTGTTGCATTATCAGCACTGACTCAGTACTGTGCTGCATTATCAGCACTGACTTGGTACTGTGCTGCATTAAGAGCACTGACTCAGTTCTGCGCTGCATTATCAGCACTGACACAATACTGCGCTGCATTATCAGCACTGATTCAGTACTGCGCTGCATGAAAGGCACTGACTCAGTACTGTACTGCATTATCAGTACTGACTCAGTCCTGTGCTGCATTATCAGCAAGGACACAGTACTGTACTGCATAGTCTGCACTGATTCAGTACTTCGCTGCATTAAGAGCACTGACTCAGTACTGCTCTTCAATATCAGCAGTGACTCAGTTCTGTGCTGCATTTACATCACTGACTCAGTGCTGCGCTGCATTACAGGCACTGAGTCAGTACTGTGCTGCTATAAGAGCATTGAGTCAGTACTGCGCTACATTATCAGCTCTGATGCAGTACTGCGCAGCATTATTAGCACTGACTCAGTACTGCGCAGCATTATCAGCACGGACTCAGTAATGTGCTGCATTAAGTGCACTGACTCGGTACTGTACTGAATTAAGAGCACTGACTCAGTACTGCGCTGCATTAAGAGCACTGACTCAGTACTGCGCTGCATTAAGAGCACTGACTCACTTCTGCACTGCATTAAGAGCACTGATTCACTATTGCGCAGCATTAAAAGCACTGACTCTGTACTGTGCTGCATTATCAACAAAAACACAGTACTGTACTGCATTATCAGCACTGACTCAGTAATGTGCTGCATTATCAGCAGTGACTCAGTTCGGTGCTGCATTAACATCACTGACTCAGTGCTGCGCTGCATTACAGGCACTGACTCAGTACTGTGCTGCACTATCAGCACTGAGTCAGTACTTGCTGCATTAAGAGCACTGACTCAGTACTGTGCTGCATTATCAACAAGGACACAATACTGTGCTGCATTATCAGCACTGACTCAGTACTGTGCTGAATTATCATCACTGACTCAGTATTGTGCTGCATGATCAGCACTGACTCAGTACTGCGCAGCATTATCAGCACTGACTCAGTACTGCGCAGCATTATCAGCACTGACTCAGTACTGCGCAGCATTATCAGCACTGACTCAGTACTGCGCAGCATTATCAGCACTGACTCAGTACTGCGCAGCATTATCAGCACTGACTCAGTTCTGTGCTGCATTAAGAGCACTGACTCAGTTCTGCACTGCATTAAGTGCATTGATTCAGTATTGCACAGCATAAAAAGCACTGACTCTGTACTGTGCTGCATTATCAACAAGGACACAATACTGCGCTGCATTATCAGCACTGACTCAGTACTGCGCTGAATTATCATCACTGACTCAGTACTGTGCTGCATTATCAGAACTGACTCAGTACTGCGCTGAATTATCATCACTGACTCAGTACTGTACTGCATTATCAGCAAGGACACAATACTGTGCTGCATTATCAGCCCTGACTCAGTACTGTGCTGCATTATCAGCTCTGTCTCAGTACTGCTTTGCATTATCAGCACTGATTCAGTACTGCGCTGCATTATCATCTCTGAGAAGTTCTGCTTTGCATTAAGAGCACTGACACAGTACTGCGCTGCATTATCAGCACTGAGACAGTACTGTACTGCATTATCTGCACTGACTCAGTACTGTGCAGCAATATCAGCACTGACTCAGTACTGCGCTGCATTATCAGCCCTGACTCAGTACTGTACTGCATTATCAGCACTGACACAGTACTATGCTGCATTATCAGCTCTGTCTCAGTACTGCGCTACATTATCAGCTCTGATGCAGTACTGCGCAGCATTATCAGCGCTGACTCAGTACTGCGCTGCATTATCAGAACTGATTCAGTACTGTGCTGCATTGTAAGCACTGACTAACTACTGTGCTGCATTAAGAGCGCTGACTCAGTACTGTGCTGCATTATCAGCACTGACTCAGTACTGTGCTGCATTATCAGCACTGACACAGTACTGCGCTGCATTATCAGCACTGAGACAGTACTGTACTGCATTATCTGCACTGACTCAGTACTGTGCAGCAATATCAGCACTGACTCAGTACTGCGCTGCATTATCAGCGCTGACTCAGTACTGTACTGCATTATCAGCACTGACACAGTACTATGCTGCATTATCAGCTCTGTCTCAGTACTGCGCTACATTATCAGCTCTGATGCAGTACTGCGCAGCATTATCAGCGCTGACTCAGTACTGCGCTGCATTATCAGAACTGATTCAGTACTGTGCTGCATTGTCAGCACTGACTAACTACTGTGCTGCATTAAGAGCGCTGACTCAGTACTGTGCTGCATTATCAGCACTGACTCAGTACTGTGCTGCATTATCAGCACGGACTCAGTACTGTGCTGCATTATCAGCACTGACTAAGTACTGTGCAGCATTATCAGCACTGACTCAGTTCTGTGCTGCATTATCAGCACTGACTCAGTACTGTGATGCATTATCTGCACTGACTCAGTACTGTGCAGCAATATCAGCACTGACTCAGTACTGTGCTGCATTATCAGCCCTGACTCAGTACTGTACTGCATTATCAGCACTGACACAGTACTATGCTGCATTATCAGCTCTGTCTCAGTACTGCGCTACATTATCAGCTCTGATGCAGTACTGCGCAGCATTATCAGCGCTGACTCAGTACTACGCTGCATTATCAGAACTGATTCAGTACTGTGCTGCATTGTCAGCACTGACTAACTACTGTGCTGCATTAAGAGCACTGACTCAGAACTGTGCTGCATTATCAGCCCTGACTCAGTACTGTGCTGAATTATCAGCACTGACTCAGTACTGTGCTGCATTATCAGCACTGACTCAGTACTGTGCTGCATTATCAGCACTGACTCAGTACTTCTTTGCATTAAGAGAACTTACTCATTACTGCGCTGCATTATCAGTACTGAGACAGTACTGCTCTGCATTAAGAGCAATGACTCAGTACTGTGCTGCATTATCAGTACTGACTCAGTACTGTGCTGCATTATCAGCAAGGACACAGTACTGTACTGCATAATCTGCACTGATTCAGTACTTCGCTGCATTAAGAGCAATGACTCAGTACTGTGCTGCATTATCAGCCCTGACTCAGTACTGTGCTTAATTATCATCACTGACTCAGTACTGCGCTGCATTATCAGCACTGACACAGTACTGTACTGCATTATCAGCACTGACTCAGTACTGCGCTGCATTATAAGCCCTGACTCAGTACTGCTTTGCATTAAGAGCACTGACTCAGTACTGTGCTGCATTAACATCACTGACTCAGTGCTGTGCTGCATTACAGGCACTGAATCAGTACTGTACTGCATTAAGAGCATAGAGTCAGTACTGCGCTACATTATCAGCTCTGATGCAGTACTGTGCAGCATTATCAGCACTGACTCGGTACTGCGCAACATTATCAGCACTGAATCGGTACTGTGCTGCATTAAGTGCACTGACTCGGTACTGTACTGAATTAAGAGCACTGACTCGGTACTGCGCTGCATTAAGAGCACTGACTGAGTTCTGCACTGCATTAAGTGCACTGACTCAGTATTGCACAGCATTAAAAGCACTGACTCCGTAATGTGCTGCATTATCAACAAGGACACAATACTGTACTGCATTATCAGCAATGACTCAGTACTGTGCTGCATTATCAGCCCTGACTCAGAACTGTGCTGAATAATCATCACTGACTCAGTACTGCGCTGCATTATCAGCACTGACTCAGTACTGTGCGGCATTATCAGCAAACACACAATACTGCGCTGCATTATCTGCACTGACTCAGTACTGTGCTGCATTATCAGCACTGACTCAGTACTGTGCTGCACTATCAGCACTGACTCAGTACTGTGCTGCATTATCATCACTGACTCAGTACTGTGTAGCACTATCAGCAAGGACAAAATACTGTATTGCATTATCAGTACTGACTCAGTTCTGTGTTGCATTATCAGCACTGACTCAGTTCTGTGCTGCATTATTAGCAAGGACACAATACTGTACTGCATTATCAGCACTGACTCAGTACTGCGCTGCATTATCTGCACTGACTCAGTACTGCGCTGAATTATGATCACTGACTCAGTTCTGTGTTGCATTATCAGCACTGACTCAGTACTGTGCTGCATTATCATCACTGACTCAGTACTGTGCTGCATTATCATCACTGACTCAGTACTGTGTAGCATTATCAGCAAGGACAAAATACTGTATTGCATTATCAGTACTGACTCAGTTCTGTGTTGCATTATCAGCACTGACAGAGTTCTGTGCTGCATTATTAGCAAGGACACAATACTGTGCTGCATTATCAGCACTGACTCAGTACTGTGCTGCATTACGAGCACTGACTCAGTACTGCGCTGCATTAAGAGCACTGACTCAGTTCTGCGCTGCATTATCAGCACTGACACAATACTGCGCTGCATTATCAGCACTGATTCAGTACTGCGCTGCATGAAAGGCACTGACTCAGTACTGTACTGCATTATCAGTACTGACTCAGTCCTGTGCTGCATTATCAGCAAGGACACAGTACTGTACTGCATAGTCTGCACTGATTCAGTACTTCGCTGCATTAAGAGCACTGACTCAGTACTGCTCTTCAATATCAGCAGTGACTCAGTTCTGTGCTGCATTTACATCACTGACTCAGTGCTGCGCTGCATTACAGGCACTGAGTCAGTACTGTGCTGCTATAAGAGCATTGAGTCAGTACTGCGCTACATTATCAGCTCTGATGCAGTACTGCGCAGCATTATTAGCACTGACTCAGTACTGCGCAGCATTATCAGCACGGACTCAGTAATGTGCTGCATTAAGTGCACTGACTCGGTACTGTACTGAATTAAGAGCACTGACTCAGTACTGCGCTGCATTAAGAGCACTGACTCAGTACTGCGCTGCATTAAGAGCACTGACTCACTTCTGCACTGCATTAAGAGCACTGATTCACTATTGCGCAGCATTAAAAGCACTGACTCTGTACTGTGCTGCATTATCAACAAAAACACAGTACTGTACTGCATTATCAGCACTGACTCAGTAATGTGCTGCATTATCAGCACTGATTCAGTACTTTGTTGCATTATCATCTCTGAGAAGTTCTGCTTTGCATTAAGAGCACTGACACAGTACTGCGCTGCATTATCAGCACTGAGACAGTACTGTACTGCATTATCTGCACTGACTCAGTACTGTGCAGCAATATCAGCACTGACTCAGTACTGCGCTGCATTATCAGCCCTGACTCAGTACTGTACTGCATTATCAGCACCGACACAGTACTATGCTGCATTATCAGCTCTGTCTCAGTACTGCGCTACATTATCAGCTCTGATGCAGTACTGCGCAGCATTATCAGCGCTGACTCAGTACTGCGCTGCATTATCAGAACTGATTCAGTACTGTGCTGCATTGTCAGCACTGACTAACTACTGTGCTGCATTATCAGCACTGACTCAGTACTGTGCTGCATTATCAGCACTGACTCAGTACTGTGCTGCATTATCAGCACTGACTCAGTAATGTGCTGCATTATCAGCACTGACTCAGTACTGCGCTACATTATCAGCTCTGATGCAGTACTGCGCAGCATTATCAGCGCTGACTCAGTACTGCGCTGCATTATCAGAACTGATTCAGTACTGTGCTGCATTGTCAGCACTGACTTACTACCGTGCTGCATTAAGAGCACTGACTCAGTACTGTGCTGCATTATCAGCACTGACTCAGTACTGTGCTGCATTATCAGCACTGACTCAGTACTGTGCTGCATTATCAGCACTGACTCAGTTCTGTGCTGCATTATCAGCACTGACTCAGTACTGTGCTGCATTATCAGCACTGACTCAGTACTGTGCTGCATTATCAGCACTGACTCAGTACTGTGCTGCATTATCAGCACTGACTAAGTACTGTGCTGCATTATCAGCACTGACTCAGTACTGTGCTGCATTATCAGCACTGACTCAGTACTTCTTTGCATTACGAGAACTTACTCATTACTGCGCTGCATTATCAGTACTGAGACAGTACTGCTCTGCATTAAATGAAATGACTCAGTACTGTGCTGCATTATCAGTACTGACTCAGTACTGTGCTGCATTATCAGCAAGGACACAGTACTGTACTGCATAATCTGCACTGATTCAGTACTTCGCTGCATTAAGAGCAATGACTCAGTACTGTGCTGCATTATCTGCCCTGACTCAGTACTGTGCTGAATTATCATCACTGACTCAGTACTGCGCTGCATTATCAGCACTGAGACAGTACTGTACTGCATTATCAGCACTGACTCAGTACTGCGCTGCATTATAAGCCCTGACTCAGTACTGCTTTGCATTAAGAGCACTGACTCAGTACTGTGCTGCATTAACATCACTGACTCAGTGCTGTGCTGCATTACAGGCACTGACTCAGTACTGTACTGCATTAAGAGCATAGAGTCAGTACTGCGCTACATTATCAGCTCTGATGCAGTACTGTGCAGCATTATCAGCAATGACTCAGTACTGCGCAACATTATCAGCACTGAATCGGTACTGTGCTGCATTAAGTGCACTGACTCGGTACTGTACTGAATTAAGAGCACTGACTCAGTACTGCGCTGCATTAAGAGCACTGTCCGAGTTCTGCACTGCATTAAGTGCACTGACTCAGTATTGCACAGCATGAAAAGCACTGACTCCGTACTGTGCTGCATGATCAACAAGGACACAATACTGTGCTGCATTATCAGCACTGACTCAGTAAGGTGCCGCATTATCAGCACTGACTCAGTACTGTGCAGCATTATCAGCACTGACTCAGTACTGTACTGCATTATCAGCACTGACTCAGTACTATGCTGCATTATCAGCTCTGTCTCAGTACTGTGCTGCATTATCATCACTGAGAAGTTCTGCTTTGCATTACGAGCAGTGACTCAGTACTGCGCTGCATTATCAGCACTGAGACAGTACTGTACTGCATTATCAGCACTGACTCAGTACTGTACTAGATTATCAGCACTGACTCAGTACGGCACTGCATTATCAGCGCTGACTCTGTACTGCTTTGCTTAAGAGCACTGACTCAGTACTGTGCTGCATTATCAGCAAGGATACCGTAATGTGATGCATTATCAGCACTGATTCAGTACTGCACTGCATGAAGAGCTCTGACTCAGTACTATACTGCATTATCAGTACTGACTCAGTATTGCGTTGCATTATCAACAAGGACACAGTACTGTGCTGCATTATCAGCACTGACTCATTACTGCGCTGAATTATCATCACTGACTCAGTACTGTGCAGCAATATCAGCACTGACTCAGTACTGCGCTGCATTATCAGCCCTGACTCAGTACTATGCTGCATTATCAGCTCTGTCTCAGTACTGCGCTGCATTATCAGAACTGATTCAGTACTGTGCTGCATTGTCAGCACTGACTAACGACTGTGCTGCATTAAGAGCACTGACTCAGTACTGTGCTGCATTATCAGCACTGATTCAGTACTGTACTGCATTATCAGCACCGACTAAGTACTGTGCAGCATTATCAGCACTGACTCAGTTCTGTGCTGCATAATCAGCACTGACTAAGTACTGTGCAGCATTATCAGCACTGACTCAGTTCTGTGCTGCATTATCAGCACTGACTAAGTACTGTGCAGCATTATCAGCATTGACTCAGTTCTGTACTGCATTATCAGCACTGACTCAGTACAGTGCCGCATTATCAGCTCTGACTCAGTACTTCTTTGCATTAAGAGAACTGACTCATTACTGCGCTGCATTATCAGTAGTGAGACAGTACTGCTCTACATTAAGAGCCCTGATTCAGTACAGTGCTGCATTATCCGCAAGGATACCGTAATTTAATGCATTATCATGCACTGAGACAGTACTGTACTGCATAATCTGCACTGACTCAGTACTGCGCTGCATTATAAGCCCTGACTCAGTACTGCTTTGCATTCAGAGCACTGACTCAGTGCTGTGCTGCATTATCAGCACTGACTCAGTACTTCTTTGCATTAAGAGAACTTACTCATTACTGCGCTGCATTATCAGTACTGAGACAGTACTGCTCTGCATTAAGTGCAATGACTCAGTACTGTGCTGCATTATCAGTACTGACTCAGTACTGTGCTGCATTATCAGCAAGGACACAGTACTGTACTGCATAATCTGCACTGATTCAGTACTTCGCTGCATTAAGAGCAATGACTCAGTACTGTCCTGCATTATCTGCCCTGACTCAGTACTGTGCTGAATTATCATCACTGACTCAGTACTGCGCTGCATTATCAGCACTGAGACAGTACTGTACTGCATTATCAGCACTGACTCAGTACTGCGCTGCATTATAAGCCCTGACTCAGTACTGCTTTGCATTAAGAGCACTGACTCAGTACTGTGCTGCATTAACATCACTGACTCAGTGCTGTGCTGCATTACAGGCACTGACTCAGTACTGTACTGCATTAAGAGCATAGAGTCAGTACTGCGCTACATTATCAGCTCTGATGCAGTACTGTGCAGCATTATCAGCAATGACTCAGTACTGCGCAACATTATCAGCACTGAATCGGTACTGTGCTGCATTAAGTGCACTGACTCGGTACTGTATTGAATTAAGAGCACTGAGTCGGTACTGCGCTGCATTAAGAGCACTGACTGAGTTCTGCACTGCATTAAGTGCACTGACTCAGTATTGCACAGCATGAAAAGCACTGACTCCGTAATGTGCTGCATTATCAACAAGGACACAATACTGTACTGCATTATCAGCAATGACTCAGTACTGTGCTGCATTATCAGCCCTGACTCAGAACTGTGCTGAATAATCATCACTGACTCAGTACTGCGCTGCATTATCAGCACTGACTCAGTACTATGCTGCATTATCAGCTCTGTCTCAGTACTGTGCTGCATTATCATCACTGAGACAGTACTGTACTGCATTATCAGCACTGACTCAGTACTGTACTAGATTATCAGCACTGACTCAGTACGGCACTGCATTATCAGCGCTGACTCTGTACTGCGCTGCATTATCAGCGCTGACTCAGTACTGCTTTGCTTAAGAGCACTGACTCAGTACTGTACTGCATTATCAGCAAGGATACCGTAATGTGATGCATTGTCAGCACTGATTCAGTACTGCACTGCATGAAGAGCTCTGACTCAGTACTATACTGCATTATCAGTACTGACTCAGTATTGCGTTGCATTATCAACAAGGACACAGTACTGCACTGCATTATCAGCACTGACTCATTACTGCGCTGAATTATCATCACTGACTCAGTACTGTGCAGCAATATCAGCACTGACTCAGTACTGCGCTGCATTATCAGCCCTGACTCAGTACTATGCTGCATTATCAGCTCTGTCTCAGTACTGCGCTGCATTATCAGAACTGATTCAGTACTGTGCTGCATTGTCAGCACTGACTAACGACTGTGCTGCATTAAGAGCACTGACTCAGTACTGTGCTGCATTATCAGCACTGATTCAGTACTGTACTGCATTATCAGCACCGACTAAGTACTGTGCAGCATTATCAGCACTGACTCAGTTCTGTGCTGCATTATCAGCACTGACTCAGTTCTGTGCTGCATTATCAGCACTGACTCAGTACTGTGCTGCATTATCAGCACTGACTCAGTACTGTGCTGCATTATCAGCACTGACTCAGTACTGCGCAACATTATCAGCACTGACTCAGTACTGTGCTGCATTAAGAGAACTTACTCATTACTGCGCTGCATTATCAGTACTGAGACAGTACTGCTCTGCATTAAGAGCAATGACTCAGTACTGTGCTGCATTATCAGTACTGACTCAGTACTGTGCTGCATTATCAGCAAGGACACAGTACTGTACTGCATAATCTGCACTGATTCAGTACTTCGCTGCATTAAGAGCAATGACTCAGTACTGTGCTGCATTATCAGCCCTGACTCAGTACTGTGCTGAATTATCATCACTGACTCAGTACTGCGCTGCATTATCAGCACTGAGACAGTACTGTACTGCATTATCAGCACTGACTCAGTACTGCGCTGCATTATAAGCCCTGACTCAGTACTGCTTTGCATTAAGAGCACTGACTCAGTACTGTGCTGCATTAACATCACTGACTCAGTGCTGTGCTGCATTACAGGCACTGACTCAGTACTGTACTGCATTAAGAGCATAGAGTCAGTACTGCGCTACATTATCAGCTCTGATGCAGTACTGTGCAGCATTATCAGGACTGACTCGGTACTGCGCAACATTATCAGCACTGAATCGGTACTGTGCTGCATTAAGTGCACTGACTCGGTACTGTACTGAATTAAGAGCACTGACTCGGTACTGCGCTGCATTAAGAGCACTGACTGAGTTCTGCACTGCATTAAGTGCACTGACTCAGTATTGCACAGCATTAAAAGCACTGACTCCGTAATGTGCTGCATTATCAACAAGGACACAATACTGTACTGCATTATCAGCAATGACTCAGTACTGTGCTGCATTATCAGCCCTGACTCAGAACTGTGCTGAATAATCATCACTGACTCAGTACTGCGCTGCATTATCAGCACTGACTCAGTAATGTGCGGCATTATCAGCAAACACACAATACTGCGCTGCATTATCTGCACTGACTCAGTACTGTGCTGCATTATCAGCACTGACTCAGTACTGTGCTGCACTATCAGCACTGACTCAGTACTGTGCTGCATTATCATCACTGACTCAGTACTGTGTAGCATTATCAGCAAGGACAAAATACTGTATTGCATTATCAGTACTGACTCAGTTCTGTGTTGCATTATCAGCACTGACTCAGTTCTGTGCTGCATTATTAGCAAGGACACAATACTGTACTGCATTATCAGCACTGACTCAGTACTGCGCTGCATTATCTGCACTGACTCAGTACTGCGCTGAATTATGATCACTGACTCAGTACTGTGTTGCATTATCAGCACTGACTCAGTACTGTGCTGCATTATCATCACTGACTCAGTACTGTGCTGCATTATCAGCACTGACTCAGTACTGTGCTGCATTATCATCACTGACTCAGTACTGTGTAGCATTATCAGCAAGGACAAAATACTGTATTGCATTATCAGCACTGACTCAGTTCTGTGTTGCATTATCAGCACTGACTCAGTACTGCGCTGAATTATGATCACTGACTCAGTACTGTGTTGCATTATCAGCACTGACTTGGTACTGTGCTGCATTAAGAGCACTGACTCAGTTCTGTGCTGCATTATCAGCACTGACACAATACTGCGCTGCATTATCAGCACTGATTCAGTACTGCGCTGCATGAAAGGCACTGACTCAGTACTGTACTGCATTATCAGTACTGACTCAGTCCTGTGCTGCATTATCAGCAAGGACACAGTACTGTACTGCATAGTCTGCACTGATTCAGTACTTCGCTGCATTAAGAGCACTGACTCAGTACTGCTCTTCAATATCAGCAGTGACTCAGTTCTGTGCTGCATTTACATCACTGACTCAGTGCTGCGCTGCATTACAGGCACGGACTCAGTACTGTGCTGCTATAAGAGCATTGAGTCAGTACTGCGCTACATTATCAGCTCTGATGCAGTACTGCGCAGCATTATTAGCACTGACTCAGTACTGCGCAGCATTATCAGCACGGACTCAGTAATGTGCTGCATTAAGTGCACTGACTCGGTACTGTACTGAATTAAGAGCACTGACTCTGTTCTGCACTGCATTAAGAGCACTGATTCACTATTGCGCAGCATTAAAAGCACTGACTCTGTACTGTGCTGCATTATCAACAAAAACACAGTACTGTACTGCATTATCAGCACTGACTCAGTAATGTGCTGCATTATCAGCACTGATTCAGTACTTTGTTGCATTATCATCTCTGAGAAGTTCTGCTTTGCATTAAGAGCACTGACACAGTACTGCGCTGCATTATCAGCACTGAGACAGTACTGTACTGCATTATCTGCACTGACTCAGTACTGTGCAGCAATATCAGCACTGACTCAGTACTGCGCTGCATTATCAGCCCTGACTCAGTACTGTACTGCATTATCAGCACTGACACAGTACTATGCTGCATTATCAGCTCTGTCTCAGTACTGCGCTACATTATCAGCTCTGATGCAGTACTGCGCAGCATTATCAGAACTGATTCAGTACTGTGCTGCATTGTCAGCACTGACTAACTACTGTGCTGCATTAAGAGCACTTACTCAGTACTGTGCTGCATTATCAGCACTGACTCAGCACTGTGCTGCATTATCAGCACTGACTCAGTACTGTGCTGCATTATCAGCACTGACTCAGTAATGTGCTGCATTATCAGCACTGACTCAGTACTGCGCTACATTATCAGCTCTGATGCAGTACTGCGCAGCATTATCAGCGCTGACTCAGTACTGCGCTGCATTATCAGAACTGATTCAGTACAGTGCTGCATTGTCAGCACTGACTTACTACCGTGCTGCATTAAGAGCACTGACTCAGTACTGTGCTGCATTATCAGCACTGACTCAGTACTGTGCTGCATTATCAGCACTGACTCAGTACTGTGCTGCATTATCAGCACTGACTCAGTACTGTGCTGCATTATCAGCACTGACTAAGTACTGTGCTGCATTATCAGCACTGACTCAGTACTGTGCTGCATTATCAGCACTGACTCAGTACTTCTTTGCATTAAGAGAACTTACTCATTACTGCGCTGCATTATCAGTACTGAGACAGTACTGCTCTGCATTAAGTGCAATGACTCAGTACTGTGCTGCATTATCAGTACTGACTCAGTACTGTGCTGCATTATCAGCAAGGACACAGTACTGTACTGCATAATCTGCACTGATTCAGTACTTCGCTGCATTAAGAGCAATGACTCAGTACTGTGCTGCATTATCTGCCCTGACTCAGTACTGTGCTGAATTATCATCACTGACTCAGTACTGCGCTGCATTATCAGCACTGAGACAGTACTGTACTGCATTATCAGCACTGACTCAGTACTGCGCTGCATTATAAGCCCTGACTCAGTACTGCTTTGCATTAAGAGCACTGACTCAGTAAAGTGCTGCATTAACATCACTGACTCAGTGCTGTGCTGCATTACAGGCACTGACTCAGTACTGTACTGCATTAAGAGCATAGAGTCAGTACTGCGCTACATTATCAGCTCTGATGCAGTACTGTGCAGCATTATCAGCAATGACTCAGTACTGCGCAACATTATCAGCACTGAATCGGTACTGTGCTGCATTAAGTGCACTGACTCGGTACTGTACTGAATTAAGAGCACTGACTCAGTACTGCGCTGCATTAAGAGCACTGACCGAGTTCTGCACTGCATGAAAAGCACTGACTCCGTACTGTGCTGCATGATCAACAAGGACACAATACTGTGCTGCATTATCAGCACTGACTCAGTAAGGTGCCGCATTATCAGCACTGACTCAGTACTGTGCAGCATTATCAGCACTGACTCAGTACTGTACTGCATTATCAGCACTGACTCAGTACTATGCTGCATTATCAGCTCTGTCTCAGTACTGTGCTGCATTATCATCACTGAGAAGTTCTGCTTTGCATTACGAGCAGTGACTCAGTACTGCGCTGCATTATCAGCACTGAGACAGTACTGTACTGCATTATCAGCACTGACTCAGTACTGTACTAGATTATCAGCACTGACTCAGAACGGCGCTGCATTATCAGCGCTGACTCTGTACTGCGCTGCATTATCAGCGCTGACTCAGTACTGCTTTGCTTAAGAGCACTGACTCAGTACTTACGGATACCGTAATGTGATGCATTATCAGCACTGATTCAGTACTGCACTGCATGAAGAGCTCTGACTCAGTACTATACTGCATTATCAGTACTGACTCAGTATTGCGTTGCATTATCAACAAGGACACAGTACTGTGCTGCATTATCAGCACTGACTCATTACTGCGCTGAATTATCATCACTGAATCAGTACTGTGCAGCAATATCAGCACTGACTCAGTACTGCGCTGCATTATCAGCCCTGACTCAGTACTATGCTGCATTATCAGCTCTGTCTCAGTACTGCGCTGCATTATCAGAACTGATTCAGTACTGTGCTGCATTGTCAGCACTGACTAACGACTGTGCTGCATTAAGAGCACTGAGTCAGTACTGTGCTGCATTATCAGCACTGATTCAGTACTGTACTGCATTATCAGCACCGACTAAGTACTGTGCAGCATTATCAGCACTGACTCAGTTCTGTGCTGCATAATCAGCACTGACTAAGTACTGTGCAGCATTATCAGCACTGACTCAGTTCTGTGCTGCATTATCAGCACTGACTAAGTACTGTGCAGCATTATCAGCATTGACTCAGTTCTGTACTGCATTATCAGCACTGACTCAGTACAGTGCCGCATTATCAGCTCTGACTCAGTACTTCTTTGCATTAAGAGAACTGACTCATTACTGCGCTGCATTATCAGTAGTGAGACAGTACTGCTCTACATTAAGAGCCCTGATTCAGTACAATGCTGCATTATCAGCAAGGATACCGTAATGTAATGCATTATCAGCACTGAGACAGTACTGTACTGCATAATCTGCACTGACTCAGTACTGCGCTGCATTATAAGCCCTGACTCAGTACTGCTTTGCATTCAGAGCACTGACTCAGTGCTGTGCTGCATTATCAGCACTGACTCAGTACTGTGCCGCATTATCAGCTCTGACTCAGTACTGCGCTGCATTATCAGCCCTGACTCAGTACTATGCTGCATTATCAGCTCTGTCTCAGTACTGCGCAGCATTATCAGCGCTGACTCAGTACTGTGCTGCATTATAAGAACTGATTCAGTACTGTGCTGCATTGTCAGCACTGACTAACGACTGTGCTGCATTATCAGCACTGACTCAGTACTGTGCTGCATTATCAGCACTGACTAAGTACTGTGCAGCATTATCAGCATTGACTCAGTTCTGTGCAGCATTATCAGCATTGACTCAGTTCTGCACTGCATTATCAGCACTGACTCAGTACAGTGCCGCATTATCAGCTCTGACTCAGTACTTCTTTGCATTAAGAGAACTGACTCATTACTGCGCTGCATTATCAGTACTGAGACAGTACTGCTCTGCATTAAGAGCAATGACTCAGTATTGTGCTGCATTATCAGTACTGACTCAGTACTGTGCTGCATTATCAGCAAGGACACAGTACTGTACTGCATAATCTGCACTGATTCAGTACTTCGCTGCATTAAGAGCAATGACTCAGTACTGTGCTGCATTATCAGCCCTGACTCAGTACTGTGCTGAATTATCATCACTGACTCAGTACTGCGCTGCATTATCAGCACTGAGACAGTACTGTACTGCATTATCAGCACTGACTCAGTACTGCGCTGCATTATAAGCCCTGACTCAGTACTGCTTTGCATTAAGAGCACTGACTCAGTACTGTGCTGCATTAACATCACTGACTCAGTGCTGTGCTGCATTACAGGCACTGACTCAGTACTGTACTGCATTAAGAGCATAGAGTCAGTACTGCGCTACATTATCAGCTCTGATGCAGTACTGTGCAGCATTATCAGCACTGACTCAGTACTGTGCAACATTATCAGCACTGAATCGGTACTGTGCTGCATTAAGTGCACTGACTCGGTACTGTACTGAATTAAGAGCACTGACTCAGTACTGCGCTGCATTAAGAGCACTGACCGAGTTCTGCACTGCATTAAGTGCACTGACTCAGTATTGCACAGCATTAAAAGCACTGACTCCGTACTGTGCTGCATGATCAACAAGGACACAATACTGTGCTGCATTATCAGCACTGACTCAGTAAGGTGCCGCATTATCAGCACTGACTCAGTACTGTGCATCATTATCAGCACTGACTCAGTACTGTACTGCATTATCAGCACTGACTCAGTACTGTGCTGCATTATCAGCCCTGACTCAGTACTGTGCTGCATTATCAGCACTGACTCAGTACTGTGCTGCATTATCAGCGCTGACTCAATACTGCTTTGCATTCAGAGCACTGACTCAGTTCTGTACTGCATTATCAGCACTGATTCAGTACTGTGCTGAATTATCATCACTGACTCAGTTCTGTGCTGCATTATCAGCCCTGACTCAGTACTGTGCAGCATTATCAGCACTGACTCAGTACTGTACTGCATTATAAGCCCTGACTCTGTACTGTGCTGCATTATCAGCGCTGACTCAATACTGCTTTGCATTCAGAGCACTGACTCAGTGCTGTGCTGCATTATCAGCACTGACTCAGGTCAGTGCCGCATTATCAGCTCTGACTCAGTACTGCTTTGCATTAAGAGAACTGACTCATTACTGCGCTGCATTATCAGTAGTGAGACAATACTGCTCTACATTAAGAGCCCTGATTCAGTACAGTGCTGCATTATCAGCAAGGATACCGTAATGTAATGCATTATCAGCACTGAGACAGTACTGTACTGCATTATCAGCACTGACTCAGTACTGCGCTGCATTATAAGCCCTGACTCAGTACTGCTTTGCAATCAGAGCACTGACTCAGTGCTGTGCGGCATTATCAGCACTGACTCAGTACTGTGCCGCATTATCATCTCTGACTCAGTACTTCTTTGCATTAAGAGCACTGACTCAGTACTGCACTTCATTATCAGCAGTGACTCAGTTCGGTGCTGCATTAACATCACTGACTCAGTGCTGCACTGCATTACAGGCACTGACTCAGTACTGTGCTGCACTATCAGCACTGAGTCAGTACTTGCTGCATTAACAGCACTGACTCAGTACTGTGGTGCATGATCAGCACTGACTCAGTACTGTGCTGCATTATCAGCACTGACTCAGTTCTGTGCTGCATTATCAGCTCTGTCTCAGTACTGCGCAGCATTATCAGCACTGACTCAGTACTGCGCTGCATTATAAGAACTGATTCAGTACTGTGCTGCATTGTCAGCACTGACTAACGACTGTGCTGCATTATCAGCACTGACTCAGTACTGTGCTGCATTATCAGCACTGACTAAGTACTGTGCAGCATTATCAGCATTGACTCAGTTCTGTGCAGCATTATCAGCATTGACTCAGTTCTGCACTGCATTATCAGCACTGACTCAGTACAGTGCCGCATTATCAGCTCTGACTCAGTACTTCTTTGCATTAAGAGAACTGACTCATTACTGCGCTGCATTATCAGTACTGAGACAGTACTGCTCTGCATTAAGAGCAATGACTCAGTATTGTGCTGCATTATCAGTACTGACTCAGTACTGTGCTGCATTATCAGCAAGGACACAGTACTGTACTGCATAATCTGCACTGATTCAGTACTTCGCTGCATTAAGAGCAATGACTCAGTACTGTGCTGCATTATCAGCCCTGACTCAGTACTGTGCTGAATTATCATCACTGACTCAGTACTGCGCTGCATTATCAGCACTGAGACAGCACTGTACTGCATTATCAGCACTGACTCAGTACTGCGTTGCATTATAAGCCCTGAGTCAGTACTGCTTTGCATTAAGAGCACTGACTCAGTACTGTGCTGCATTAACATCACTGACTCAGTGCTGTGCTGCATTACAGGCACTGACTCAGTACTGTACTGCATTAAGAGCATAGAGTCAGTACTGCGCTACATTATCAGCTCTGATGCAGTACTGTGCAGCATTATCAGCACTGACTCAGTACTGTACTGCATTATCAGCACTGACTCAGTACTGTGCTGCATTATCAGCCCTGACTCAGTACTGTGCTGCATTATCAGCACTGACTCAGTACTGTGCTGCATTATCAGCGCTGACTCAATACTGCTTTGCATTCAGAGCACTGACTCAGTTCTGTACTGCATTATCAGCACTGACTCAGTACTGTGCTGAATTATCATCACTGACTCAGTTCTGTGCTGCATTATCAGCCCTGACTCAGTACTGTGCAGCATTATCAGCACTGACTCAGTACTGTACTGCATTATAAGCCCTGACTCTGTACTGTGCTGCATTATCAGCGCTGACTCAATACTGCTTTGCATTCAGAGCACTGACTCAGTGCTGTGCTGCATTATCAGCACTGACTCAGGTCAGTGCCGCATTATCAGCTCTGACTCAGTACTGCTTTGCATTAAGAGAACTGACTCATTACTGCGCTGCATTATCAGTAGTGAGACAATACTGCTCTACATTAAGAGCCCTGATTCAGTACAGTGCTGCATTATCAGCAAGGATACCGTAATGTAATGCATTATCAGCACTGAGACAGTACTGTACTGCATTATCAGCACTGACTCAGTACTGCGCTGCATTATAAGCCCTGACTCAGTACTGCTTTGCAATCAGAGCACTGACTCAGTGCTGTGCGGCATTATCAGCACTGACTCAGTACTGTGCCGCATTATCATCTCTGACTCAGTACTTCTTTGCATTAAGAGCACTGACTCAGTACTGCACTTCATTATCAGCAGTGACTCAGTTCGGTGCTGCATTAACATCACTGACTCAGAGCTGCGCTGCATTACAGGCACTGACTCAGTACTGTGCTGCACTATCAGCACTGAGTCAGTACTTGCTGCATTAAGAGCACTGACTCAGTTCTGTGCTGCATTATCAGCACTGACTCAGTATTGTGCTGCATGATCAGCACTGACTCAGTACTGCGCAGCATTATCAGCACTGACTCAGTACTGCGCAGCATTATCAGCACTGACTCAGTACTGCGCAGCATTATCAGCACTGACTCAGTTCTGTGCTGCATTAAGAGCACTGACTCAGTTCTGCACTGCATTAAGTGCATTGATTCAGTATTGCACAGCATAAAAAGCACTGACTCTGTACTGTGCTGCATTATCAACAAGGACACAATACTGTGCTGCATTATCAGCACTGACTCAGTACTGCGCTGAATTATCAGAACTGACTCAGTACTGCGCTGAATTATCATCACTGACTCAGTACTGTACTGCATTATCAGCAAGGACACAATACTGTGCTGCATTATCAGCCCTGACTCAGTACTGTGCTGCATTATCAGCTCTGTCTCAGTACTGCTTTGCATTATCAGCACTGATTCAGTACTGCGCTGCATTATCATCTCTGAGAAGTTCTGCTTTGCATTAAGAGCACTGACACAGTACTGCGCTGCATTATCAGCACTGAGACAGTACTGTACTGCATTATCTGCACTGACTCAGTACTGTGCAGCAATATCAGCACTGACTCAGTACTGCGCTGCATTATCAGCCCTGACTCAGTACTGTACTGCATTATCAGCACTGACACAGTACTATGCTGCATTATCAGCTCTGTCTCAGTACTGCGCTACATTATCAGCTCTGATGCAGTACTGCGCAGCATTATCAGCGCTGACTCAGTACTGCGCTGCATTATCAGAACTGATTCAGTACTGTGCTGCATTGTCAGCACTGACTAACTACTGTGCTGCATTAAGAGAGCTGACTCAGTACTGTGCTGCATTATCAGCACTGACTCAGTACTGTGCTGCATTATCAGCACTGACTCAGTACTGTGCTGCATTATCACCACTGACTAAGTACTGTGCAGCATTATCAGCACTGACTCAGTTCTGTGCTGCATTATCAGCATTGACTCAGTACTGTGATGCATTATCTGCACTGACTCAGTACTGTGCAGCAATATCAGCACTGACTCAGTACTGTGCTGCATTATCAGCCCTGACTCAGTACTGTACTGCATTATCAGCACTGACACAGTACTATGCTGCATTATCAGCTCTGTCTCAGTACTGCGCTACATTATCAGCTCTGATGCAGTACTGCGCAGCATTATCAGCGCTGACTCAGTACTACGCTGCATTATCAGAACTGATTCAGTACTGTGCTGCATTGTCAGCACTGACTAACTACTGTGCTGCATTAAGAGCACTGACTCAGAACTGTGCTGCATTATCAGCACTGACTCAGTACTGTGCTGCATTATCAGCACTGACTCAGTACTGTGCTGCATTATCAGCACTGACTCAGTACTGTGCTGCATTATCAGCACTGACTCAGTACTGTGCTGCATTATCAGCACTGACTCAGTACTGTGCTGCATTATCAGCACTGACTCAGTACTGTGCTGCATTATCAGCACTGACTCAGTTCTGTGCTGCATTATCAGCACTGACTCAGTACTGTGATGCATTATCTGCACTGACTCAGTACTGTGCTGCATTATCAGCACTGACTCAGTACTGCGCTACATTATCAGCTCTGATGCAGTACTGTGCAGCATTATCAGCACTGACTAAGTACTGTGCTGCATTATCAGCAATGACTCAGTACTGTGCTGCATTATCAGCACTGACTCAGTACTGTGCTGCATTATCAGCACTGACTCAGTACTTCTTTGCATTAAGAGAACTTACTCATTACTGCGCTGCATTATCAGTACTGAGACAGTACTGCTCTGCATTAAGAGCAATGACTCAGTACTGTGCTGCATTATCAGTACTGACTCAGTACTGTGCTGCATTATCAGCAAGGACACAGTACTGTACTGCATAATCTGCACTGATTCAGTACTTCGCTGCATTAAGAGCAATGACTCAGTACTGTGCTGCATTATCAGCCCTGACTCAGTACTGTACTGCATTATCATCACTGACTCAGTACTGCGCTGCATTATCAGCACTGAGACAGTACTGTACTGCATTATCAGCACTGACTCAGTACTGCGCTGCATTATAAGCCCTGACTCAGTACTGCTTTGCATTAAGAGCACTGACTCAGTACTGTGCTGCATTAACATCACTGACTCAGTGCTGTGCTGCATTACAGGCACTGACTCAGTACTGTACTGCATTAAGAGCATAGAGTCAGTACTGTGCTACATTATCAGCTCTGATGCAGTACTGTGCAGCATTATCAGCACTGACTCAGTACTGCGCAACATTATCAGCACTGAATCGGTACTGTGCTGCATTAAGTGCACAGACTCGGTACTGTACTGAATTAAGAGCACTGACTCGGTACTGCGCTGCATTAAGAGCACTGACTGAGTTCTGCACTGCATTAAGTGCACTGACTCAGTATTGCACAGCATTAAAAGCACTGACTCCGTAATGTGCTGCATTATCAACAAGGACACAATACTGTACGGCATTATCAGCAATGACTCAGTACTGTGCTGCATTATCAGCCCTGACTCAGAACTGTGCTGAATAATCATCACTGACTCAGTACTGCGCTGCATTATCAGCACTGACTCAGTACTGTGCGGCATTATCAGCAAACACACAATACTGCGCTGCATTATCTGCACTGACTCAGTACTGTGCTGCATTATCAGCACTGACTCACTACTGTGCTGCACTATCAGCACTGACTCAGTACTGTGCTGCATTATCATCACTGACGCAGTACTGTGTAGCATTATCAGCAAGGACAAAATACTGTATTGCATTATCAGTACTGACTCAGTTCTGTGTTGCATTATCAGCACTGACTCAGTTCTGTGCTGCATTATTAGCAAGGACACAATACTGTACTGCATTATCAGCACTGACTCAGTACTGCGCTGCATTATCTGTACTGACTCAGTACTGCGCTGAATTATGATCACTGACTCAGTACTGTGCTGCATTATCATCACTGACTCAGTACTGTGTAGCATTATCAGCAAGGACAAAATACTGTATTGCATTATCAGTACTGACTCAGTTCTGTGTTGCATTATCAGCACTGACTCAGTTCTGTGCTGCATTATCAGCACTGACTCAGTACTGTGATGCATTATCTGCACTGACTCAGTACTGTGCAGCAATATCAGCACTGACTCAGTACTGTGCTGCATTATCAGCCCTGACTCAGTACTGTACTGCATTATCAGCACTGACACAGTACTATGCTGCATTATCAGCTCTGTCTCAGTACTGCGCTACATTATCAGCTCTGATGCAGTACTGCGCAGCATTATCAGCGCTGACTCAGTACTACGCTGCATTATCAGAACTGATTCAGTACTGTGCTGCATTGTCAGCACTGACTAACTACTGTGCTGCATTAAGAGCACTGACTCAGAACTGTGCTGCATTATCAGCACTGACTCAGTACTGTGCTGCATTATCAGCACTGACTCAGTACTGTGCTGCATTATCAGCACTGACTCAGTACTGTGCTGCATTATCAGCACTGACTCAGTACTGTGCTGCATTATCAGCACTGACTCAGTACTGTGCTGCATTATCAGCACTGACTCAGTACTGTGCTGCATTATCAGCACTGACTCAGTTCTGTGCTGCATTATCAGCACTGACTCAGTACTGTGATGCATTATCTGCACTGACTCAGTACTGTGCTGCATTATCAGCACTGACTCAGTACTGCGCTACATTATCAGCTCTGATGCAGTACTGTGCAGCATTATCAGCACTGACTAAGTACTGTGCTGCATTATCAGCAATGACTCAGTACTGTGCTGCATTATCAGCACTGACTCAGTACTGTGCTGCATTATCAGCACTGACTCAGTACTTCTTTGCATTAAGAGAACTTACTCATTACTGCGCTGCATTATCAGTACTGAGACAGTACTGCTCTGCATTAAGAGCAATGACTCAGTACTGTGCTGCATTATCAGTACTGACTCAGTACTGTGCTGCATTATCAGCAAGGACACAGTACTGTACTGCATAATCTGCACTGATTCAGTACTTCGCTGCATTAAGAGCAATGACTCAGTACTGTGCTGCATTATCAGCCCTGACTCAGTACTGTACTGCATTATCATCACTGACTCAGTACTGCGCTGCATTATCAGCACTGAGACAGTACTGTACTGCATTATCAGCACTGACTCAGTACTGCGCTGCATTATAAGCCCTGACTCAGTACTGCTTTGCATTAAGAGCACTGACTCAGTACTGTGCTGCATTAACATCACTGACTCAGTGCTGTGCTGCATTACAGGCACTGACTCAGTACTGTACTGCATTAAGAGCATAGAGTCAGTACTGTGCTACATTATCAGCTCTGATGCAGTACTGTGCAGCATTATCAGCACTGACTCAGTACTGCGCAACATTATCAGCACTGAATCGGTACTGTGCTGCATTAAGTGCACAGACTCGGTACTGTACTGAATTAAGAGCACTGACTCGGTACTGCGCTGCATTAAGAGCACTGACTGAGTTCTGCACTGCATTAAGTGCACTGACTCAGTATTGCACAGCATTAAAAGCACTGACTCCGTAATGTGCTGCATTATCAACAAGGACACAATACTGTACTGCATTATCAGCAATGACTCAGTACTGTGCTGCATTATCAGCCCTGACTCAGAACTGTGCTGAATAATCATCACTGACTCAGTACTGCGCTGCATTATCAGCACTGACTCAGTACTGTGCGGCATTATCAGCAAACACACAATACTGCGCTGCATTATCTGCACTGACTCAGTACTGTGCTGCATTATCAGCACTGACTCACTACTGTGCTGCACTATCAGCACTGACTCAGTACTGTGCTGCATTATCATCACTGACGCAGTACTGTGTAGCATTATCAGCAAGGACAAAATACTGTATTGCATTATCAGTACTGACTCAGTTCTGTGTTGCATTATCAGCACTGACTCAGTTCTGTGCTGCATTATTAGCAAGGACACAATACTGTACTGCATTATCAGCACTGACTCAGTACTGCGCTGCATTATCTGTACTGACTCAGTACTGCGCTGAATTATGATCACTGACTCAGTACTGTGCTGCATTATCATCACTGACTCAGTACTGTGTAGCATTATCAGCAAGGACAAAATACTGTATTGCATTATCAGTACTGACTCAGTTCTGTGTTGCATTATCAGCACTGACAGAGTTCTGTGCTGCATTATTAGCAAGGACACAATACTGTGCTGCATTATCAGCACTGACTCAGTACTGTGTAGCATTATCAGCACTGACTTGGTACTGTGCTGCATTAAGAGCACTGACTCAGTTCTGCGCTGCATTATCAGCACTGACACAATACTGCGCTGCATTATCAGCACTGATTCAGTACTGCGCTGCATGAAAGGCACTGACTCAGTACTGTACTGCATTATCAGTACTGACTCAGTCTTGTGCTGCATTATCAGCAAGGACACAGTACTGTACTGCATAGTCTGCACTGATTCAGTACTTCGCTGCATTAAGAGCACTGACTCAGTACTGCTCTTCAATATCAGCAGTGACTCAGTTCTGTGCTGCATTTACATCACTGACTCAGTGCTGCGCTGCATTACAGGCACGGACTCAGTACTGTGCTGCCATAAGAGCATTGAGTCAGTACTGCGCTACATTATCAGCTCTGATGCAGTACTGCGCAGCATTATTAGCACTGACTCAGCACTGCGCAGCATTATCAGCACGGACTCAGTAATGTACTGAATTAAGAGCACTGACTCAGTACTGCGCTGCATTAAGAGCACTGACTCAGTTCTGCACTGCATTAAGTGCACTGATTCACTATTGCGCAGCATTAAAAGCACTGACTCTGTACTGTGCTGCATTATCAACAAAAACACAGTAATGTGCTGCATTATCAGCACTGATTCAGTACTTTGTTGCATTATCATCTCTCAGAAGTTCTGCTTTGCATTAAGAGCACTGACACAGTACTGCGCTGCATTATCAGCACTGAGACAGTACTGTACTGCATTATCTGCACTGACTCAGTACTGTGCAGCAATATCAGCACTGACTCAGTACTGCGCTGCATTATCAGCCCTGACTCAGTACTGTACTGCATTATCAGCACTGACACAGTACTATGCTGCATTATCAGCTCTGTCTCAGTACTGCGCTACATTATCAGCTCTGATGCAGTACTGCGCAGCATTATCAGCGCTGACTCAGTACTGCGCTGCATTATCAGAACTGATTCAGTACTGTGCTGCATTGTCAGCACTGACTAACTACTGTGCTGCATTAAGAGCACTGACTCAGTACTGTGCTGCATTATCAGCACTGACTCAGTACTGTGCTGCATTATCAGCACTGACTCAGTACTGTGCTGCATTATCAGCACTGACTCAGTACTGTGCTGCATTATCAGCACTGACTCAGTACTGCGCTACATTATCAGCTCTGATGCAGTACTGCGCAGCATTATCAGCGCTGACTCAGTACTGCGCTGCATTATCAGAACTGATTCAGTACTGTGCTGCATTGTCAGCACTGACTTGCTACCGTGCTGCATTAAGAGCACTGACTCAGTACTGTGCTGCATTATCAGCACTGACTCAGTACTGTGCTGCATTATCAGCACTGACTCAGTACTGTGCTGCATTAAGAGCAATGACTCAGTACTGTGCTGCATTATCTGCCCTGACTCAGTACTGTGCTGAATTATCATCACTGACTCAGTACTGCGCTGCATTATCAGCACTGAGACAGTACTGTACTGCATTATCAGCACTGACTCAGTACTGTGCTGCATTATCAGCACTGACTCAGTACTGCGCTGCATTATCAGCGCTGACTCAATACTGCTTTGCATTCAGAGCACTGACTCAGTGCTGTGCTGCATTACAGGCACTGACTCAGTACTGTACTGCATTAAGAGCATAGAGTCAGTACTGCGCTACATTATCAGCTCTGATGCAGTACTGTGCAGCATTATCAGCACTGACTCGGTACTGCGCAACATTATCAGCACTGAATCGGTACTGTGCTGCATTAAGTGCACTGACTCGGTACTGTACTGAATTAAGAGCACTGACTCGGTACTGCGCTGCATTAAGAGCACTGACTGAGTTCTGCACTGCATTAAGTGCACTGACTCAGTATTGCACAGCATTAAAAGCACTGACTCCGTAATGTGCTGCATTATCAACAAGGACACAATACTGTACTGCATTATCAGCAATGACTCAGTACTGTGCTGCATTATCAGCCCTGACTCAGAACTGTGCTGAATAATCATCACTGACTCAGTACTGCGCTGCATTATCAGCACTGACTCAGTACTGTGCGGCATTATCAGCAAACACACAATACTGCGCTGCATTATCTGCACTGACTCAGTACTGTGCTGCATTATCAGCACTGACTCACTACTGTGCTGCACTATCAGCACTGACTCAGTACTGTGCTGCATTATCATCACTGACTCAGTACTGTGTAGCATTATCAGCAAGGACAAAATACTGTATTGCATTATCAGTACTGACTCAGTTCGGTGTTGCATTATCAGCACTGAGACAGTACTGTACTGCATTATCAGCACTGACACAGTACTGTGCTGCATTATCAGCACTGACACAGTACTGCGCTGCATTATCAGCACTGACTCAGTACTGTACTGCATTATCAGCACTGACTCAGTACTGTACTGCATTATAAGCCCTGACTCTGTACTGTGCTGCATTATCAGCGCTGACTCAATACTGCTTTGCATTCAGAGCACTGACTCAGTGCTGTGCTGCATTATCAGCACTGACTCAGGTCAGTGCCGCATTATCAGCTCTGACTCAGTACTGCTTTGCATTATGAGAACTGACTCATTACTGCGCTGCATTATCAGTAGTGAGACAATACTGCTCTACATTAAGAGCCCTGATTCAGTACAGTGCTGCATTATCAGCAAGGATACCGTAATGTAATGCATTATCAGCACTGAGACAGTACTGTACTGCATTATCAGCACTGACTCAGTACTGCGCTGCATTATAAGCCCTGACTCAGTACTGCTTTGCAATCAGAGCACTGACTCAGTGCTGTGCTGCATTATCAGCACTGACTCAGTACTGTGCCGCATTATCATCTCTGACTCAGTACGTCTTTGCATTAAGAGCACTGACTCAGTACTGCACTTCATTATCAGCAGTGACTCAGTTCGGTGCTGCATTAACATCACTGACTCAGTGCTGCGCTGCATTACTGGCACTGACTCAGTACTGTGCTGCACTATCAGCACTGAGTCAGTACTTGCTGCATTAAGAGCACTGACTCAGTACTGTGCTGCATGATCAGCACTGACTCAGTACTGTGCTGCATTATCAACAAGGACACAATACTGTGCTGCATTATCAGCACTGACTCAGTACTGTGCTGAATTATCATCACTGACTCAGTATTGTGCTGCATGATCAGCACTGACTCAGTACTGCGCAGCATTATCAGCACTGACTCAGTACTGCGCAGCATTATCAGCACTGACTCAGTACTGTGCTGCATTAAGAGCACTGACTCAGTTCTGCACTGCATTAAGTGCATTGATTCAGTATTGCACAGCATAAAAAGCACTGACTCTGTACTGTGCTGCATTATCAACAAGGACACAATACTGCGCTGCATTATCAGCACTGACTCAGTACTGCGCTGAATTATCATCACTGACTCAGTACTGTGCTGCATTATCAGAACTGACTCAGTACTGCGCTGAATTATCATCACTGACTCAGTACTGTACTGCATTATCAGCAAGGACACAATACTGTGCTGCATTATCAGCCCTGACTCAGTACTGTGCTGCATTATCAGCTCTGTCTCAGTACTGCTTTGCATTATCAGCACTGATTCAGTACTGCGCTGCATTATCATCTCTGAGAAGTTCTGCTTTGCATTAAGAGCACTGACACAGTACTGCGCTGCATTATCAGCACTGAGACAGTACTGTACTGCATTATCTGCACTGACTCAGTACTGTGCAGCAATATCAGCACTGACTCAGTACTGCGCTGCATTATCAGCCCTGACTCAGTACTGTACTGCATTATCAGCACTGACACAGTACTATGCTGCATTATCAGCTCTGTCTCAGTACTGCGCTACATTATCAGCTCTGATGCAGTACTGCGCAGCATTATCAGCGCTGACTCAGTACTGCGCTGCATTATCAGAACTGATTCAGTACTGTGCTGCATTGTCAGCACTGACTAACTACTGTGCTGCATTAAGAGCGCTGACTCAGTACTGTGCTGCATTATCAGCACTGACTCAGTACTGTGCTGCATTATCAGCACTGACTCAGTACTGTGCTGCATTATCAGCACTGACTAAGTACTGTGCAGCATTATCAGCACTGACTCAGTTCTGTGCTGCATTATCAGCACTGACTCAGTACTGTGATGCATTATCTGCACTGACTCAGTACTGTGCAGCAATATCAGCACTGACTCAGTACTGTGCTGCATTATCAGCCCTGACTCAGTACTGTACTGCATTATCAGCACTGACACAGTACTATGCTGCATTATCAGCTCTGTCTCAGTACTGCGCTACATTATCAGCTCTGATGCAGTACTGCGCAGCATTATCAGCGCTGACTCAGTACTACGCTGCATTATCAGAACTGATTCAGTACTGTGCTGCATTGTCAGCACTGACTAACTACTGTGCTGCATTAAGAGCACTGACTCAGAACTGTGCTGCATTATCAGCACTGACTCAGTGCTGTGCTGCATTATCAGCACTGACTCAGTACTGTGCTGCATTATCAGCACTGACTCAGTACTGTGCTGCATTATCAGCACTGACTCAGTTCTGTGCTGCATTATCAGCACTGACTCAGTACTGTGCTGCATTATCAGCACTGACTCAGTACTGTGCTGCATTATCAGCACTGACTCAGTAATTCTTTGCATTAAGAGATCTTACTCATTACTGCGCTGCATTATCAGTACTGAGACAGTACTGCTCTGCATTAAGAGCAATGACTCAGTACTGTGCTGCATTATCAGTACTGACTCAGTACTGTGCTGCATTATCAGCAAGGACACAGTACTGTACTGCATAATCTGCACTGATTCAGTACTTCGCTGCATTAAGAGCAATGACTCAGTACTGTGCTGCATTATCAGCCCTGACTCAGTACTGTGCTGAATTATCATCACTGACTCAGTACTGCGCTGCATTATCAGCACTGAGACAGTACTGTACTGCATTATCAGCACTGACTCAGTACTGCGCTGCATTATAAGCCCTGACTCAGTACTGCTTTGCATTAAGAGCACTGACTCAGTACTGTGCTGCATTAACATCACTGACTCAGTGCTGTGCTGCATTACAGGCACTGACTCAGTACTGTACTGCATTAAGAGCATAGAGTCAGTACTGCGCTACATTATCAGCTCTGATGCAGTACTGTGCAGCATTATCAGCACTGACTCGGTACTGCGCAACATTATCAGCACTGAATCGGTACTGTGCTGCATTAAGTGCACTGACTCGGTACTGTACTGAATTAAGAGCACTGACTCGGTACTGCGCTGCATTAAGAGCACTGACTGAGTTCTGCACTGCATTAAGTGCACTGACTCAGTATTGCACAGCATTAAAAGCACTGACTCCGTAATGTGCTGCATTATCAACAAGGACACAATACTGTACTGCATTATCAGCAATGACTCAGTACTGTGCTGCATTATCAGCCCTGACTCAGAACTGTGCTGAATAATCATCACTGACTCAGTACTGCGCTGCATTATCTGCACTGACTCAGTACTGTGCTGCATTATCAGAACTGACTCACTACTGTGCTGCACTATCAGCACTGACTCAGTAATGTGCTGCATTATCAGCACTGACTCAGTACTGTGCTGAATTATCATCACTGACTCAGTATTGTGCTGCATGATCAGCACTGACTCTGTACTGCGCAGCATTATCAGCACTGACTCAGTACTGCGCAGCATTATCAGCACTGACTCAGTACTGCGCAGCATTATCAGCACTGACTCAGTTCTGTGCTGCATTAAGAGCACTGACTCAGTTCTGCACTGCATTAAGTGCATTGATTCAGTATTGCACAGCATAAAAAGCACTGACTCTGTACTGTGCTGCATTATCAACAAGGACACAATACTGCGCTGCATTATCAGCACTGACTCAGTACTGCGCTGAATTATCATCACTGACTCAGTACTGTGCTGCATTATCAGAACTGACTCAGTACTGCGCTGAATTATCATCACTGACTCAGTACTGTACTGCATTATCAGCAAGGACACAATACTGTGCTGCATTATCAGCCCTGACTCAGTACTGTGCTGCATTATCAGCTCTGTCTCAGTACTGCTTTGCATTATCAGCACTGATTCAGTACTGCGCTGCATTATCATCTCTGAGAAGTTCTGCTTTGCATTAAGAGCACTGACACAGTACTGCGCTGCATTATCAGCACTGAGACAGTACTGTACTGCATTATCTGCACTGACTCAGTACTGTGCAGCAATATCAGCACTGACTCAGTACTGCGCTGCATTATCAGCCCTGACTCAGTACTGTACTGCATTATCAGCACTGACACAGTACTATGCTGCATTATCAGCTCTGTCTCAGTACTGCGCTACATTATCAGCTCTGATGCAGTACTGCGCAGCATTATCAGCGCTGACTCAGTACTGCGCTGCATTATCAGAACTGATTCAGTACTGTGCTGCATTGTCAGCACTGACTAACTACTGTGCTGCATTAAGAGCGCTGACTCAGTACTGTGCTGCATTATCAGCACTGACTCAGTACTGTGCTGCATTATCAGCACTGACTCAGTACTGTGCTGCATTATCAGCACTGACTAAGTACTGTGCAGCATTATCAGCACTGACTCAGTTCTGTGCTGCATTATCAGCACTGACTCAGTACTGTGATGCATTATCTGCACTGACTCAGTACTGTGCAGCAATATCAGCACTGACTCAGTACTGTGCTGCATTATCAGCCCTGACTCAGTACTGTACTGCATTATCAGCACTGACACAGTACTATGCTGCATTATCAGCTCTGTCTCAGTACTGCGCTACATTATCAGCTCTGATGCAGTACTGCGCAGCATTATCAGCGCTGACTCAGTACTACGCTGCATTATCAGAACTGATTCAGTACTGTGCTGCATTGTCAGCACTGACTAACTACTGTGCTGCATTAAGAGCACTGACTCAGAACTGTGCTGCATTATCAGCACTGACTCAGTACTGTGCTGCATTATCAGCACTGACTCAGTACTGTGCTGCATTATCAGCACTGACTCAGTACTGTGCTGCATTATCAGCACTGACTCAGTTCTGTGCTGCATTATCAGCACTGACTCAGTACTGTGCTGCATTATCAGCACTGACTCAGTACTGTGCTGCATTATCAGCACTGACTCAGTACTTCTTTGCATTAAGAGAACTTACTCATTACTGCGCTGCATTATCAGTACTGAGACAGTACTGCTCTGCATTAAGAGCAATGACTCAGTACTGTGCTGCATTATCAGTACTGACTCAGTACTGTGCTGCATTATCAGCAAGGACACAGTACTGTACTGCATAATCTGCACTGATTCAGTACTTCGCTGCATTAAGAGCAATGACTCAGTACTGTGCTGCATTATCAGCCCTGACTCAGTACTGTGCTGAATTATCATCACTGACTCAGTACTGCGCTGCATTATCAGCACTGAGACAGTACTGTACTGCATTATCAGCACTGACTCAGTACTGCGCTGCATTATAAGCCCTGACTCAGTACTGCTTTGCATTAAGAGCACTGACTCAGTACTGTGCTGCATTAACATCACTGACTCAGTGCTGTGCTGCATTACAGGCACTGACTCAGTACTGTACTGCATTAAGAGCATAGAGTCAGTACTGCGCTACATTATCAGCTCTGATGCAGTACTGTGCAGCATTATCAGCACTGACTCGGTACTGCGCAACATTATCAGCACTGAATCGGTACTGTGCTGCATTAAGTGCACTGACTCGGTACTGTACTGAATTAAGAGCACTGACTCGGTACTGCGCTGCATTAAGAGCACTGACTGAGTTCTGCACTGCATTAAGTGCACTGACTCAGTATTGCACAGCATTAAAAGCACTGACTCCGTAATGTGCTGCATTATCAACAAGGACACAATACTGTACTGCATTATCAGCAATGACTCAGTACTGTGCTGCATTATCAGCCCTGACTCAGAACTGTGCTGAATAATCATCACTGACTCAGTACTGCGCTGCATTATCAGCACTGACTCAGTACTGTGCGGCATTATCAGCAAACACACAATACTGCGCTGCATTATCTGCACTGACTCAGTACTGTGCTGCATTATCAGCACTGACTCAGTTCTGTGCTGCATTATTAGCAAGGACACAATACTGTACTGCATTATCAGCACTGACTCAGTACTGCGCTGCATTATCTGCACTGACTCAGTACTGCAGTGAATTATGATCACTGACTCAGTACTGTGTTGCATTATCAGCACTGACTCAGTACTGTGCTGCATTATCATCACTGACTCAGTACTGTGTAGCATTATCAGCAAGGACAAAATACTGTATTGCATTATCAGTACTGACTCAGTTCTGTGTTGCATTATCAGCACTGACTCAGTTCTGTGCTGCATTATTAGCAAGGACACAATACTGTGCTGCATTATCAGCACTGACTCAGTACTGCGCTGAGTTATGATCACTGACTCAGTACTGTGCTGCATTAAGAGCACTGACTTGGTACTGTGCTGCATTAAGAGCACTGACTCAGTTCTGCGCTGCATTATCAGCACTGACACAATACTGCGCTGCGTTATCAGCACTGATTCAGTACTGCGCTGCATGAAAGGCACTGACTCAGTACTGTACTGCATTATCAGTACTGACTCAGTCCTGTGCTGCATTATCAGCAAGGACACAGTACTGTACTGCATAGTCTGCACTGATTCAGTACTTCGCTGCATTAAGAGCACTGACTCAGTACTGCTCTTCAATATCAGCAGTGACTCAGTTCTGTGCTGCATTTACATCACTGACTCAGTGCTGCGCTGCATTACAGGCACTGAGTCAGTACTGTGCTGCTATAAGAGCATTGAGTCAGTACTGCGCTACATTATCAGCTCTGATGCAGTACTGCGCCGCATTATTAGCACTGACTCAGTACTGCGCAGCATTATCAGCACGGACTCAGTAATGTGCTGCATTAAGTGCACTGACTCGGTACTGTACTGAATTAAGAGCACTGACTCAGTTCTGCGCTGCATTAAGAGCACTGATTCACTATTGCGCAGCATTAAAAGCACTGACTCTGTACTGTGCTGCATTATCAACAAAAACACAGTACTGTACTGCATTATCAGCACTGACTCAGTAATGTGCTGCATTATCAGCACTGATTCAGTACTTTGTTGCATTATCATCTCTGAGAAGTTCTGCTTTGCATTAAGAGCACTGACACAGTACTGCGCTGCATTATCAGCACTGAGACAGTACTGTACTGCATTATCTGCACTGACTCAGTACTGTGCAGCAATATCAGCACTGACTCAGTACTGCGCTGCATTATCAGCCCTGACTCAGTACTGTGCTGCATTATCAGCACTGACACAGTACTATGCTGCATTATCAGCTCTGTCTCAGTACTGCGCTACATTATCAGCTCTGATGCAGTACTGCGCAGCATTATCAGCGCTGACTCAATACTGCGCTGCATTATCAGAACTGATTCAGTACTGTGCTGCATTGTAAGCACTGACTAACTACTGTGCTGCATTAAGAGCACTGACTCAGTACTGTGCTGCATTATCAGCACTGACTCAGTACTGTGCTGCATTATCAGCACTGACTCAGTACTGTGCTGCATTATCAGCACTGACTCAGTACTGTGCTGCATTATCAGCACTGACAATGTACTGTGCAGCATTATCAGCACTGACTCAGTTCTGTGCTGCATTATCAGCACTGACTCAGTTCTGCGCTACATTATCAGCTCTGATGCAGTACTGCGCAGCATTATCAGCACTGACTCAGTACTGCGCTGCATTATCAGAACTGATTCAGTACTGTGCTGCATTGTCAGCACTGACTAACTACCGTGCTGCATTATCAGCACTGACTCAGTACTGCGCTGCATTATCAGCACTGACTCAGTTCTGTGCTGCATTATCAGCACTGACTCAGTACTGTGCTGCATTATCAGCACTGACTCAGTACTGCGCTGCATTATCAGCACTGACTCAGTTCTGTGCTGCATTATCAGCACTGACTCAGTACTGTGCTGCATTATCAGCACTGACTCAGTTCTGTGCTGCATTATCAGCACTGACTCAGTACTGTACTGCATTATCAGCACTGACTAAGTACTGTGCTGCATTATCAGCACTGACTCAGTACTGTGCTGCATTATCAGCACTGACTCAGTACTTCTTTGCATTAAGAGAACTTACTCATTACTGCGCTGCATTATCAGTACTGAGACAGTACTGCTCTGCATTAAGAGCAATGACTCAGTACTGTGCTGTATTATCAGTACTGACTCAGTACTGTGCTGCATTATCAGCAAGGACACAGTACTGTACTGCATAATCTGCACTGATTCAGTACTTCGCTGCATTAAGAGCAATGACTCAG
The DNA here is from genome assembly GCA_026770705.1 of Isurus oxyrinchus. Lineage (NCBI taxonomy): Eukaryota > Metazoa > Chordata > Chondrichthyes > Lamniformes > Lamnidae > Isurus > Isurus oxyrinchus. Next base: position 6,816,404 of record JANJGN010000008.1, read on the forward strand.
TACTGTGCTGCATTATCTGCCCTGACTCAGTACTGTGCTGAATTATCATCACTGACTCAGTACTGCGCTGCATTATCAGCACTGAGACAGTACTGTACTGCATTATCAGCACTGACTCAGTACTGCGCTGCATTATAAGCCCTGACTCAGTACTGCTTTGCATTAAGAGCACTGACTCAGTACTGTGCTGCATTAACATCACTGACTCAGTGCTGTGCTGCATTACAGGCACTGACTCAGTACTGTACTGCATTAAGAGCATAGAGTCAGTACTGCGCTACATTATCAGCTCTGATGCAGTACTGTGCAGCATTATCAGCACTGACTCAGTACTGCGCAACATTATCAGCACTGAATCGGTACTGTGCTGCATTAAGTGCACTGACTCGGTACTGTACTGAATTAAGAGCACTGACTCGGTACTGCGCTGCATTAAGAGCACTGACTGAGTTCTGCACTGCATTAAGTGCACTGACTCAGTATTGCACAGCATGAAAAGCACTGACTCCGTAATGTGCTGCATTATCAACAAGGACACAATACTGTACTGCATTATCAGCAATAACTCAGTACTGTGCTGCATTATCAGCCCTGACTCAGAACTGTGCTGAATAATCATCACTGACTCAGTACTGCGCTGCATTATCAGCACTGACTCAGGACTGTGCGGCATTATCAGCAAACACACAATACTGCGCTGCATTATCTGCACTGACTCAGTACTGTGCTGCATTATCAGCACTGACTCACTACTGTGCTGCACTATCAGCACTGACTCAGTACTGTGCTGCATTATCATCACTGACTCAGTACTGTGTAGCATTATCAGCAAGGACAAAATACTGTATTGCATTATCAGTACTGACTCAGTTCTGTGTTGCATTATCAGCACTGACTCAGTTCTGTGCTGCATTATTAGCAAGGACACAATACTGTACTGCATTATCAGCACTGACTCAGTACTGCGCTGCATTATCTGCACTGACTCAGTACTGCGCTGAATTATGATCACTGACTCAGTACTGTGTTGCATTATCAGCACTGACTCAGTACTGTGCTGCATTATCAGCAAGGACACAGTACTGTACTGCATAGTCTGCACTGATTCAGTACTTCGCTGCATTAAGAGCACTGACTCAGTACTGCTCTTCAATATCAGCAGTGACTCAGTTCTGTGCTGCATTTACATCACTGACTCAATGCTGCGCTGCATTACAGGCACTGAGTCAGTACTGTACTGCTATAAGAGCATTGAGTCAGTACTGCGCTACATTATCAGCTCTGATGCAGTACTGCGCAGCATTATTAGCACTGACTCAGTACTGCGCAGCATTATCAGCACGGACTCAGTAATGTGCTGCATTAAGTGCACTGACTCGGTACTGTGCTGCATTATTAGCACTGACTCAGTACTGTACTGAATTAAGAGCACTGACTCAGTACTGCGCTGCATTAAGAGCACTGACTCAGTTCTGCACTGCATTAAGTGCACTGATTCACTATTGCGCAGCATTAAAAGCACTGACTCTGTACTGTGCTGCATTATCAACAAAAACACAGTACTGTACTGTATTATCAGCACTGACTCAGTAATGTGCTGCATTATCAGCACTGATTCAGTACTTTGTTGCATTATCATCTCTGAGAAATTCTGCTTTGCATTAAGAGCACTGACACAGTACTGCGCTGCATTATCAGCACTGAGACAGTACTGTACTGCATTATCTGCACTGACTCAGTACTGTGCAGCAATATCAGCACTGACTCAGTACTGCGCTGCATTATCAGCCCTGACTCAGTACTGTACTGCATTATCAGCACTGACACAGTACTATGCTGCATTATCAGCTCTGTCTCAGTACTGCGCTACATTATCAGCTCTGATGCAGTACTGCGCAGCATTATCAGCGCTGACTCAGTACTGCGCTGCATTATCAGAACTGATTCAGTACTGTGCTGCATTGTCAGCACTGACTTACTACCGTGCTGCATTAAGAGCACTGACTCAGTACTGTGCTGCATTATCAGCACTGACTCAGTACTGTGCTGCATTATCAGCACTGACTCAGTACTGTGCTGCATTTTCAGCACTGACTCAGTTCTGTGCTGCATTATCTGCCCTGACTCAGTACTGTGCTGAATTATCATCACTGACTCAGTACTGCGCTGCATTATCAGCACTGAGACAGTACTGTACTGCATTATCAGCACTGACTCAGTACTGTACTGCATTGTAAGCCCTGACTCTGTACTGTGCTGCATTATCAGCGCTGACTCAATACTGCTTTGCATTCAGAGCACAGACTCAGTGCTGTGCTGCATTATCAGCACTGACTCAGGTCAGTGCCGCATTATCAGCTCTGACTCAGTACTGCTTTGCATTATGAGAACTGACTCATTACTGCGCTGCATTATCAGTAGTGAGACAATACTGCTCTACATTAAGAGCCCTGATTCAGTACAGTGCTGCATTATCAGCAAGGATACCGTAATGTAATGCATTATCAGCACTGAGACAGTACTGTACTGCATTATCAGCACTGACTCAGTACTGCGCTGCATTATAAGCCCTGACTCAGTACTGCTTTGCAATCAGAGCACTGACTCAGTGCTGTGCTGCATTATCAGCACTGACTCAGTACTGTGCCGCATTATCATCTCTGACTCAGTACGTCTTTGCATTAAGAGCACTGACTCAGTACTGCACTTCATTATCAGCAGTGACTCAGTTCGGTGCTGCATTAACATCACTGACTCAGTGCTGCGCTGCATTACAGGCACTGACTCAGTACTGTGCTGCACTATCAGCACTGAGTCAGTACTTGCTGCATTAAGAGCACTGACTCAGTTCTGTGCTGCATGATCAGCACTGACTCAGTACTGTGCTGCATTATCAACAAGGACACAATACTGTGCTGCATTATCAGCACTGACTCAGTACTGTGCTGAATTATCATCACTGACTCAGTATTGTGCTGCATGATCAGCACTGACTCAGTACTGCGCAGCATTATCAGCACTGACTCAGTACTGCGCAGCATTATCAGCACTGACTCAGTACTGCGCAGCATTATCAGCACTGACTCAGTTCTGTGCTGCATTAAGAGCACTGACTCAGTTCTGCACTGCATTAAGTGCATTGATTCAGTATTGCACAGCATAAAAAGCACTGACTCTGTACTGTGCTGCATTATCAACAAGGACACAATACTGCGCTGCATTATCAGAACTGACTCAGTACTGCGCTGAATTATCATCACTGACTCAGTACTGTACTGCATTATCAGCAAGGACACAATACTGTGCTGCATTATCAGCCCTGACTCAGTACTGTGCTGCATTATCAGCTCTGTCTCAGTACTGCTTTGCATTATCAGCACTGATTCAGTACTGCGCTGCATTATCATCTCTGAGAAGTTCTGCTTTGCATTAAGAGCACTGACACAGTACTGCGCTGCATTATCAGCACTGACACAGTACTGCGCTGCATTATCTGCACTGACTCAGTACTGTGCAGCAATATCAGCACTGACTCAGTACTGCGCTGCATTATCAGCCCTGACTCAGTACTGTACTGCATTATCAGCACTGACACAGTACTATGCTGCATTATCAGCTCTGTCTCAGTACTGCGCTACATTATCAGCTCTGATGCAGTACTGCGCAGCATTATCAGCGCTGACTCAGTACTGCGCTGCATTATCAGAACTGATTCAGTACTGTGCTGCATTGTCAGTACTGACTAACTACTGTGCTGCATTAAGAGCGCTGACTCAGTACTGTGCTGCATTATCAGCACTGACTCAGTACTGTGCTGCATTATCAGCACTGACTCAGTACTGTGCTGCATTATCAGCACTGACTCAGTACTGTGCTGCATTATCAGCACTGACTCAGTACTGTGCTGCATTATCAGCACTGACTCAGTACTGTGATGCATTATCTGCACTGACTCAGTACTGCGCTGCATTATCAGCCCTGACTCAGTACTGTACTGCATTATCAGCACTGACACAGTACTATGCTGCATTATCAGCTCTGTCTCAGTACTGCGCTACATTATCAGCTCTGATGCAGTACTGCGCAGCATTATCAGCGCTGACTCAGTACTGCGCTGCATTATCAGAACTGATTCAGTACTGTGCTGCATTGTCAGTACTGACTAACTACTGTGCTGCATTAAGAGCGCTGACTCAGTACTGTGCTGCATTATCAGCACTGACTCAGTACTGTGCTGCATTATCAGCACTGACTCAGTACTGTGCTGCATTATCAGCACTGACTCAGTACTGTGCTGCATTATCAGCACTGACTCAGTACTGTGCTGCATTATCAGCACTGACTCAGTACTGTGATGCATTATCTGCACTGACTCAGTACTGTGCAGCAATATCAGCACTGACTCAGTACTGTGCTGCATTATCAGCCCTGACTCAGTACTGTACTGCATTATCAGCACTGACACAGTACTATGCTGCATTATCAGCTCTGTCTCAGTACTGCGCTACATTATCAGCTCTGATGCAGTACTGCGCAGCATTATCAGCGCTAACTCAGTACTACGCTGCATTATCAGAACTGATTCAGTACTGTGCTGCATTGTCAGCACTGACTAACTACTGTGCTGCATTAAGAGCACTGACTCAGTACTGTGCTGCATTATCAGCAGTGACTCAGTTCGGTGCTGCATTAACATCACTGACTCAGTGCTGCGCTGCATTACAGGCACTGACTCAGTACTGTGCTGCACTATCAGCACTGAGTCAGTACTTGCTGCATTAAGAGCACTGACTCAGTTCTGTGCTGCATGATCAGCACTGACTCAGTACTGTGCTGCATTATCAACAAGGACACAATACTGTGCTGCATTATCAGCACTGACTCAGTACTGTGCTGAATTATCATCACTGACTCAGTATTGTGCTGCATGATCAGCACTGACTCAGTACTGCGCAGCATTATCAGCACTGACTCAGTACTGCACAGCATTATCAGCACTGACTCAGTACTGCGCAGCATTATCAGCACTGACTCAGTTCTGTGCTGCATTAAGAGCACTGACTCAGTTCTGCACTGCATTAAGTGCATTGATTCAGTATTGCACAGCATAAAAAGCACTGACTCTGTACTGTGCTGCATTATCAACAAGGACACAATACTGCGCTGCATTATCAGAACTGACTCAGTACTGCGCTGAATTATCATCACTGACTCAGTACTGTACTGCATTATCAGCAAGGACACAATACTGTGCTGCATTATCAGCCCTGACTCAGTACTGTGCTGCATTATCAGCTCTGTCTCAGTACTGCTTTGCATTATCAGCACTGATTCAGTACTGCGCTGCATTATCATCTCTGAGAAGTTCTGCTTTGCATTAAGAGCACTGACACAGTACTGCGCTGCATTATCAGCACTGAGACAGTACTGTACTGCATTATCTGCACTGACTCAGTACTGTGCAGCAATATCAGCACTGACTCAGTACTGCGCTGCATTATCAGCCCTGACTCAGTACTGTACTGCATTATCAGCACTGACACAGTACTATGCTGCATTATCAGCTCTGTCTCAGTACTGCGCTACATTGTCAGCTCTGATGCAGTACTGCGCAGCATTATCAGCGCTGACTCAGTACTGCGCTGCATTATCAGAACTGATTCAGTACTGTGCTGCATTGTCAGCACTGACTAACTACTGTGCTGCATTAAGAGCGCTGACTCAGTACTGTGCTGCATTATCAGCACTGACTCAGTACTGTGCTGCATTATCAGCACTGACTCAGTACTGTGCTGCATTATCAGCACTGACTAAGTACTGTGCAGCATTATCAGCACTGACTCAGTTCTGTGCTGCATTATCAGCACTGACTCAGTACTGTGATGCATTATCTGCACTGACTCAGTACTGTGCAGCAATATCAGCACTGACTCAGTACTGTGCTGCATTATCAGCCCTGACTCAGTACTGTACTGCATTATCAGCACTGACACAGTACTATGCTGCATTATCAGCTCTGTCTCAGTACTGCGCTACATTATCAGCTCTGATGCAGTACTGCGCAGCATTATCAGCGCTAACTCAGTACTACGCTGCATTATCAGAACTGATTCAGTACTGTGCTGCATTGTCAGCACTGACTCAGTACTGTGCTGCATTATCAGCACTGACTCAGTACTGTGCTGCATTATCAGCACTGACTCAGTATTGTGCTGCATTATCAGCACTGACTCAGTACTGTGCTGCATTATCAGCACTGACTCAGTACTGTGCTGCATTATCAGCACTGACTCAGTACTGCGCTACATTATCAGCTCTGATGCAGTACTGTGCAGCATTATCAGCACTGACTCAGTACTGCGCAACATTATCAGCACTGACTAAGTACTGTGCTGCATTATCAGCACTGACTCAGTACTGTGCTGCATTATCAGCACTGACTCAGTACTGTGCTGCATTATCAGCACTGACTCAGTAATTCTTTGCATTAAGAGAACTTACTCATTACTGCGCTGCATTATCAGTACTGATACAGTACTGCTCTGCATTAAGAGCAATGACTCAGTACTGTGCTGCATTATCAGTACTGACTCAGTACTGTGCTGCATTATCAGCAAGGACACAGTACTGTACTGCATAATCTGCACTGATTCAGTACTTCGCTGCATTAAGAGCAATGACTCAGTACTGTGCTGCATTATCAGCCCTGACTCAGTACTGTACTGCATTATCATCACTGACTCAGTACTGCGCTGCATTATCAGCACTGAGACAGTACTGTACTGCATTATCAGCACTGACTCAGTACTGCGCTGCATTATAAGCCCTGACTCAGTACTGCTTTGCATTAAGAGCACTGACTCAGTACTGTGCTGCATTAACATCACTGACTCAGTGCTGTGCTGCATTACAGGCACTGACTCAGTACTGTACTGCATTAAGAGCATAGAGTCAGTACTGCGCTACATTATCAGCTCTGATGCAGTACTGTGCAGCATTATCAGCACTGACTCGGTACTGCGCAACATTATCAGCACTGAATCGGTACTGTGCTGCATTAAGTGCACTGACTCGGTACTGTACTGAATTAAGAGCACTGACTCGGTACTGCGCTGCATTAAGAGCACTGACTGAGTTCTGCACTGCATTAAGTGCACTGACTCAGTATTGCACAGCATTAAAAGCACTGACTCCGTAATGTGCTGCATTATCAACAAGGACACAATACTGTACTGCATTATCAGCAATGACTCAGTACTGTGCTGCATTATCAGCCCTGACTCAGAACTGTGCTGAATAATCATCACTGACTCAGTACTGCGCTGCATTATCAGCACTGACTCAGTACTGTGCGGCATTATCAGCAAACACACAATACTGCGCTGCATTATCTGCACTGACTCAGTACTGTGCTGCATTATCAGCACTGACTCACTACTGTGCTGCACTATCAGCACTGACTCAGTACTGTGCTGCATTATCATCACTGACTCAGTACTGTGTAGCATTATCAGCAAGGACAAAATACTGTATTGCATTATCAGTACTGACTCAGTTCTGTGTTGCATTATCAGCACTGACTCAGTTCTGTGCTGCATTATTAGCAAGGACACAATACTGTACTGCATTATCAGCACTGACTCAGTACTGTGCTGCATTATTAGCACTGACTCAGTACTGCGCTACATTATCTGCACTGACTCAGTACTGCGCTGAATTATGATCACTGACTCAGTACAGTGTTGCATTATTAGCACTGACTCAGTACTGTGCTGTATTATCAGCACTGACTCAGTACTGCGCTACATTATCTGCACTGACTCAGTACTGCGCTGAATTATGATCACTGACTCAGTACAGTGTTGCATTATCAGCACTGACTCAGTACTGTGCTGCATTATCATCACTGACTCAGTACTGTGTAGCATTATCAGCAAGGACAAAATACTGTATTGCATTATCAGTACTGACTCAGTTCTGTGTTGCATTATCAGCACTGACTCAGTACTGTGCTGCATTATCAGCACTGACTCAGTACTGCGCTGAATTATGATCACTGACTCAGTACTGTGTTGCATTATCAGCACTGACTTGGTACTGTGCTGCATTAAGAGCACTGACTCAGTTCTGCGCTGCATTATCAGCACTGACACAATACTGCGCTGCATTATCAGCACTGATTCAGTACTGCGCTGCATGAAAGGCACTGACTCAGTACTGTACTGCATTATCAGTACTGACTCAGTCCTGTGCTGCATTATCAGCAAGGACACAGTACTGTACTGCATAGTCTGCACTGATTCAGTACTTCGCTGCATTAAGAGCACTGACTCAGTACTGCTCTTCAATATCAGCAGTGACTCAGTTCTGTGCTGCATTTACATCACTGACTCAGTGCTGCGCTGCATTACAGGCACTGAGTCAGTACTGTGCTGCTATAAGAGCATTGAGTCAGTACTGCGCTACATTATCAGCTCTGATGCAGTACTGCGCAGCATTATTAGCACTGACTCAGTACTGCGCAGCATTATCAGCACGGACTCAGTACTGTGCTGCATTAAGTGCACTGACTCGGTATTGTACTGAATTAAGAGCACTGACTCAGTACTGCGCTGCATTAAGAGCACTGACTCATTTCTGCACTGCATTAAGTGCACTGATTCACTATTGCACAGCATTAAAAGCACTGACTCAGTACTGTGCTGCATTATCAGCACTGATTCAGTACTTTGTTGCATTATCAGCCCTGACTCAGTACTGCGCTGAATTATCATCACTGACTCAGTACTGCGCTGCATTATCTGCACTGACTCAGTACTGCGCTGAATTATCATCACTGATTCAGTACTGTGTTCCATTGTCAGCACTGACTCAGTACTGTGCTACATTATCAGCAAGGACACAGTACTGTACTGCATAATCTGCACTGATTCAGTACTTCGCTGCATTAAGAGCAATGACTTAGTACTGTGCTGCATTATCTGCCCTGACTCAGTACTGTGCTGAATTATCATCACTGACTCAGTACTGCGCTGCATTATCAGCACTGAGACAGTACTGTACTGCATTATCAGCACTGACTCAGTACTGCGCTGCATTATAAGCCCTGACTCAGTACTGCTTTGCATTAAGAGCACTGACTCAGTACTGTGCTGCATTAACATCACTGACTCAGTGCTGTGCTGCATTACAGGCACTGACTCAGTACTGTACTGCATTAAGAGCATAGAGTCAGTACTGCGCTACATTATCAGCTCTGATGCAGTACTGTGCAGCATTATCAGCACTGACTCAGTAATGCGCAACATTATCAGCACTGAATCGGTACTGTGCTGCATTAAGTGCACTGACTCGGTACTGTACTGAATTAAGAGCACTGACTCGGTACTGCGCTGCATTAAGAGCACTGACTGAGTTCTGCACTGCATTAAGTGCACTGACTCAGTATTGCACAGCATTAAAAGCACTGACTCCGTAATGTGCTGCATTATCAACAAGGACACAATACTGTACTGCATTATCAGCAATGACTCAGTACTGTGCTGCATTATCAGCCCTGACTCAGAACTGTGCTGAATTATCATCACTGACTCAGTACTGCGCTGCATTATCAGCACTGACTCAGGACTGTGCGGCATTATCAGCAAACACACAATACTGCGCTGCATTATCTGCACTGACTCAGTACTGTGCTGCATTATCAGCACTGACTCACTACTGTGCTGCACTATCAGCACTGACTCAGTACTGTGCTGCATTATCATCACTGACTCAGTACTGTGTAGCATTATCAGCAAGGACAAAATACTGTATTGCATTATCAGTACTGACTCAGTTCTGTGTTGCATTATCAGCACTGAGTCAGTACTGTGCTGCATTATTAGCAAGGACACAATACTGTACTGCATTATCAGCACTGACTCAGTACTGCGCTGCATTATCTGCACTGACTCAGTACTGCGCTGAATTATGATCACTGACTCAGTACTGTGCTGCATTAAGAGCACTGACTCAGTACTGCGCTGCATTAAGAGCACTGACTCAGTTCTGTGCTGCATTATCAGCACTGACACAATACTGTGCTGCATTTTCAGCACTGAGACAGTACTGTACTGCATTATCAGCACTGAGTCAGTACTGTGCTGAATTATCATCACTGACTCAGTACTGCGCTGCATTATCAGCACTGAGACAGTACTGTACTGCATTATCAGCACTGACTCAGTACTGCGCTGCATTATAAGCCCTGACTCAGTACTGCTTTGCATTCAGAGCACTGACTCAGTACTGTGCTGCATTAACATCACTGACTCAGTGCTGTGCTGCATTACAGGCACTGACTCAGTACTGTACTGCATTAAGAGCATAGAGTCAGTACTGCGCTACATTATCAGCTCTGATGCAGTACTGTGCAGCATTATCAGCACTGACTCGGTACTGCGCAACATTATCAGCACTGAATCGGTACTGTGCTGCATTAAGTGCACTGACTCGGTACTGTACTGAATTAAGAGCACTGACTCGGTACTGCGCTGCATTAAGAGCACTGACTGAGTTCTGCACTGCATTAAGTGCACTGACTCAGTATTGCACAGCATTAAAAGCACTGACTCCGTAATGTGCTGCATTATCAACAAGGACACAATACTGTACTGCATTATCAGCAATGACTCAGTACTGTGCTGCATTATCAGCCCTGACTCAGAACTGTGCTGAATTATCATCACTGACTCAGTACTGCGCTGCATTATCAGCACTGACTCAGGACTGTGCGGCATTATCAGCAAACACACAATACTGCGCTGCATTATCTGCACTGACTCAGTACTGTGCTGCATTATCAGCACTGACTCACTACTGTGCTGCACTATCAGCACTGACTCATTACTGTGCTGCATTATCATCACTGACTCAGTACTGTGTAGCATTATCAGCAAGGACAAAATACTGTATTGCATTATCAGTACTGACTCAGTTCTGTGTTGCATTATCAGCACTGACTCAGTACTGTGCTGCATTATTAGCAAGGACACAATACTGTACTGCATTATCAGCACTGACTCAGTACTGCGCTACATTATCTGCACTGACTCAGTACTGCGCTGAATTATGATCACTGACTCAGTACTGTGTTGCATTATCAGCACTGACTCAGTACTGTGCTGCATTATCAGCACTGACTCAGTACTGTGTTGCATTATCAGCACTGACTCAGTACTGTGCTGCATTAAGAGCACTGACTCAGTTCTGCGCTGCATTATCAGCACTGACACAATACTGTGCTGCATTTTCAGCACTGAGACAGTACTGTACTGCATTATCAGCACTGAGTCAGTACTGCGCTGCTTTATCAGCACTGACTCTGTACTTCTTTGCATTAAGAGCACTAACTCATTTCTGCGCTGCATTATCGGTACTGTGACAGTACTGCTCTGCATTAAGAGCACTGATTCAGTACTGCGCTGCATGAAAGGCACTGACTCAGTACTGTGCTGCATTAAGAGCACTGACTCAGTTCTGCGCTGCATTATCAGCACTGACACAATACTGCGCTGCGTTATCAGCACTGATTCAGTACTGCGCTGCATGAAAGGCACTGACTCAGTACTGTACTGCATTATCAGTACTGACTCAGTCCTGTGCTGCATTATCAGCAAGGACACAGTACTGTACTGCATAGTCTGCACTGATTCAGTACTTCGCTGCATTAAGAGCACTGACTCAGTACTGTGCTGCTATAAGAGCATTGAGTCAGTACTGCGCTACATTATCAGCTCTGATGCAGTACTGCGCAGCATTATTAGCACTGACTCAGTACTGCGCAGCATTATCAGCACGGACTCAGTAATGTGCTGCATTAAGTGCACTGACTCGGTACTGTACTGAATTAAGAGCACTGACTCAGTTCTGCGCTGCATTAAGAGCACTGACTCAGTACTGCGCTGCATTAAGAGCACTGATTCAGTTCTGCACTGCATTAAGTGCACTGATTCACTATTGCGCAGCATTAAAAGCACTGACTCTGTACTGTGCTGCATTATCAACAAGGACACAATACTGTACTGCATTATCAGCACTGACTCAGTACTGCGCTGCATTATCAACAAAAACACAGTACTGTACTGCATTTTCAGCACTGACTCAGTACTGTGCTGCATTATCTGCACTGATTCAGTACTTTGTTGCATTATCAGCCCTGACTCAGTACTGCGCTGAATTATCATCACTGATTCAGTACTGTGTTGCATTATCAGCAAGGACACAATACTGTACTGCATTATCAGCACTGACTCAGTTCTGTGCTGCATTATCAGCACTGACTCACTACTGTGTTGCATTATCAGCCCTGACTCAGTACTGAGCTGAATTATCATCACTGACTCAGTACTGTGTAGCATTATCAGCAAGGACACAATACTGTACTGCATTATCAGCACTGACTCAGTACTGTGCTGCATTATCAGCAAGGACAAAATACTGTACTGCATTATCAGCACTGACTCAGTACTGCGCTGCATTATCAGCACTGACTCAGTACTGTACTGCATTATCGCACTGACTCTGTACTGTACTGCATTATCAGCAAGGACACAATACTGTACTGCATTATCAGCACTGACTCAGTACTATACTGCTTTATCAGCACTGACTCAGTACTGTGCTGCATTATCAGCCCTGACTCAGTACGGTGCTGCATTATCAGCACTAACTCAGTAATGAGGTGCATTATCAGCACTGACTCAGTAATGTGTTGCATTATCAGCCCTGACTCAGTACTGCGCTGAATTATCATCACTGACTCAGTACTGTGTTGCATTATCAGCAAGGACACAATAATCTACTGCATTATCATCACTGACTCAGTACTGTGTTGCATTATCAGCAAGGACACAATACTGTACTGCATTATCAGCACTGACTCAGTACTATACTGCATTATCAGCCCTGACTCAGTACTGCGCTGAATTATCATCACTGACTCAGTACTGTGTTGCATTATCAGCAAGGACACAATACTGTACTGCATTATCAGCACTGACTCAGTACTATACTGCATTATCAGCACTGACTCAGTACTGTGCTGCATTATCAGCCCTGACTCAGTATGGTGCTGCATTATCTGCATTGCCTCAGTACTTCGCTGCATTAAGAGCACTGACTCAGTACTGTGCTGCATTATCAGCACTAACTCAGTAACGAGGTGCATTATCAGCACTGACTCAGTAATGTGTTGCATTATCAGCCCTGACTCAGTACTGCGCTGAATTATCATCACTGACTCAGTACTGTGTTGCATTATCAGCAAGGACACAATAATCTACTGCATTATCAGCACTGACTCAGTACTGTGCTGCATTATCAGCACTGACTCAGTACGGTGCTGCATTATCTGCATTGCCTCAGTACTGTGCTGCATTAGGAGCACTGACTCAGTACTGCGCTGCATTAAGAGCACTGACTCAGTTCTGCGCTGCATTAAGAGCACTGATTCTGTACTGCGCTGCATTAAAAGCATTTACTCTATACTGTGCTACATTATCAGCAAAGACACAGTACTGTACTGCATTATCAGCACTGACTCAATCCTGTACTGCATTATCAGCACTGACTCAGTACTGCGCAGCATAATCAACCCTGACTCAGTAACATGCTGCATTATCAGCTCTGTCTCAGTACTGCTTTGCATTATCAGCACTGACTCAGAACTGTGTAGCATTATCAGCAAGGACAAAATACTGTATTGCATTACAGCACTGACTCAGTTCTGTGTTGCATTATCAGCACTGACTCAGTACTGTGCTGCATTATTAGCAAGGACACAATACTGTACTGCATTATCAGCACTGACTCAGTACTGTGCTGCATTAAGAGCACTGACTCAGTACTGCGCTGCATTAAGAGCACTGACTCAGTTCTGCGCTGCATTATCAGCACTGACACAATACTGCGCTGCATTTTCAGCACTGAGACAGTACTGTACTGCATTATCAGCACTGAGTCAGTACTGCGCTGTATTATCAGCACTGACTCTGTACTTCTTTGCATTAAGAGCACTAACTCATTTCTGCGCTGCATTATCGGTACTGAGACAGTACTGCTCTGCATTAAGAGCACTGATTCAGTACTGCGCTGCATGAAAGGCACTGACTCAGTACTGTGCTGCATTAAGAGCACTGACTCAGTACTGCGCTGCATTAAGAGCACTGACTCAGTTCTGCGCTGCATTATCAGCACTGACACAATACTGCGCTGCATTATCAGCACTGATTCAGTACTGCGCTGCATGAAAGGCACTGACTCAGTACTGTACTGCATTATCAGTACTGACTCAGTCCTGTGCTGCATTATCAGCAAGGACACAGTACTGTACTGCATAGTCTGCACTGATTCAGTACTTCGCTGCATTAAGAGCACTGACTCAGTACTGTGCTGCTATAAGAGCATTGAGTCAGTACTGCGCTACATTATCAGCTCTGATGCAGTACTGCGCAGCATTATCAGCACGGACTCAGTAATGTGCTGCATTAAGTGCACTGACTCGGTACTGTACTGAATTAAGAGCACTGACTCAGTACTGCGCTGCATTAAGTGCACTGATTCACTATTGCGCAGCATTAAAAGCACTGACTCTGTACTGTGCTGCATTATCAACAAGGACACAATACTATACTGCATTATCAGCACTGACTCAGTACTGCGCTGCATTATCAACAAAAACACAGTACTGTACTGCATTATCAGCACTGACTCAGTACTGTGCTGCATTATCAGCACTGATTCAGTACTTTGTTGCATTATCAGCCCTGACTCAGTACTGCGCTGAATTATCATCACAGACTCAGTACTGCGCTGCATTATCTGCACTGACTCAGTACTGCGCTGAATTATCATCACTGATTCAGTACTGTGTTGCATTATCAGCAAGGACACAATACTGTACTGCATTATCAGCACTGACTCAGTTCTGTGCTGCATTATCAGCACTGACTCACTACTGTGTTGCATTATCAGCCCTGACTCAGTACTGAGCTGAATTATCATCACTGACTCAGTACTGTGTAGCATTATCAGCAAGGACACAATACTGTACTGCATTGTCAGCACTGACTCAGTATTGTGCTGCATTATCAGCACTGATTCAGTACTGTGCTGCATTATCAGCAAGGACAAAATACAGTACTGCATTATCAGCACTGACTCAGTACTGCGCTGCATTATCAGCACTGACTCAGTACTGTACTGCATTAAGAGCACTGACTCTGTACTGTACTGCATTATCAGCAAGGACACAATACTGTAATGCATTATCAGCACTGACTCAGTACTATACTGCTTTATCAGCACTGACTCAGTACTGTGCTGCATTATCAGCCCTGACTCAGTACTGGGCTGAATTATCATCACTGACTCAGTACTGCTTTGCATTATCAGCACTGACTCAGAACTGCGCTGCATTATCAGCACTGAGACAGTACTGTACTGCATTATCAGCACTGACACAGTACTTCGCTGCATGATCAGCACTGACTCAGTACTGCGCAACATTATCAGCACTGAATCGGTACTGTGCTGCATTAAGTGCACTGACTCGGTACTGTACTGAATTAAGAGCACTGACTCAGTACTGCGCTGCATTAAGAGCACTGACCGAGTTCTGCACTGCATTAAGTGCACTGACTCAGTATTGCACAGCATTAAAAGCACTGACTCCGTACTGTGCTGCATGATCAACAAGGACACAATACTGTGCTGCATTATCAGCACTGACTCAGTAAGGTGCCGCATTATTAGCACTGACTCAGAACTGTGCAGCATTATCAGCACTGACTCAGTACTGTACTGCATTATCAGCACTGACTCAGTACGGTGCTGCATTATCTGCATTGCCTCAGTACTGTGCTGCATTAGGAGCACTGACTCAGTACTGCGCTGCATTAAGAGCACTGACTCAGTTCTGCGCTGCATTAAGAGCACTGATTCTGTACTGCGCTGCATTAAAAGCATTTACTCTATACTGTGCTACATTATCAGCAAAGACACAGTACTGTACTGCATTATCAGCACTGACTCAATCCTGTACTGCATTATCAGCACTGACTCAGTACTGCGCAGCATAATCAACCCTGACTCAGTAACATGCTGCATTATCAGCTCTGTCTCAGTACTGCTTTGCATTATCAGCACTGACTCAGAACTGTGTAGCATTATCAGCAAGGACAAAATACTGTATTGCATTACAGCACTGACTCAGTTCTGTGTTGCATTATCAGCACTGACTCAGTACTGTGCTGCATTATTAGCAAGGACACAATACTGTACTGCATTATCAGCACTGACTCAGTACTGTGCTGCATTAAGAGCACTGACTCAGTACTGCGCTGCATTAAGAGCACTGACTCAGTTCTGCGCTGCATTATCAGCACTGACACAATACTGCGCTGCATTTTCAGCACTGAGACAGTACTGTACTGCATTATCAGCACTGAGTCAGTACTGCACTGTATTATCAGCACTGACTCTGTACTTCTTTGCATTAAGAGCACTAACTCATTTCTGCGCTGCATTATCGGTACTGAGACAGTACTGCTCTGCATTAAGAGCACTGATTCAGTACTGCGCTGCATGAAAGGCACTGACTCAGTACTGTGCTGCATTAAGAGCACTGACTCAGTACTGCGCTGCATTAAGAGCACTGACTCAGTTCTGCGCTGCATTATCAGCACTGACACAATACTGCGCTGCATTATCAGCACTGATTCAGTACTGCGCTGCATGAAAGGCACTGACTCAGTACTGTACTGCATTATCAGTACTGACTCAGTCCTGTGCTGCATTATCAGCAAGGACACAGTACTGTACTGCATAGTCTGCACTGATTCAGTACTTCGCTGCATTAAGAGCACTGACTCAGTACTGTGCTGCTATAAGAGCATTGAGTCAGTACTGCGCTACATTATCAGCTCTGATGCAGTACTGCGCAGCATTATCAGCACGGACTCAGTAATGTGCTGCATTAAGTGCACTGACTCGGTACTGTACTGAATTAAGAGCACTGACTCAGTACTGCGCTGCATTAAGTGCACTGATTCACTATTGCGCAGCATTAAAAGCACTGACTCTGTACTGTGCTGCATTATCAACAAGGACACAATACTATACTGCATTATCAGCACTGACTCAGTACTGCGCTGCATTATCAACAAAAACACAGTACTGTACTGCATTATCAGCACTGACTCAGTACTGTGCTGCATTATCAGCACTGATTCAGTACTTTGTTGCATTATCAGCCCTGACTCAGTACTGCGCTGAATTATCATCACAGACTCAGTACTGCGCTGCATTATCTGCACTGACTCAGTACTGCGCTGAATTATCATCACTGATTCAGTACTGTGTTGCATTATCAGCAAGGACACAATACTGTACTGCATTATCAGCACTGACTCAGTTCTGTGCTGCATTATCAGCACTGACTCACTACTGTGTTGCATTATCAGCCCTGACTCAGTACTGAGCTGAATTATCATCACTGACTCAGTACTGTGTAGCATTATCAGCAAGGACACAATACTGTACTGCATTGTCAGCACTGACTCAGTATTGTGCTGCATTATCAGCACTGATTCAGTACTGTGCTGCATTATCAGCAAGGACAAAATACAGTACTGCATTATCAGCACTGACTCAGTACTGCGCTGCATTATCAGCACTGACTCAGTACTGTACTGCATTAAGAGCACTGACTCTGTACTGTACTGCATTATCAGCAAGGACACAATACTGTAATGCATTATCAGCACTGACTCAGTACTATACTGCTTTATCAGCACTGACTCAGTACTGTGCTGCATTATCAGCCCTGACTCAGTACTGGGCTGAATTATCATCACTGACTCAGTACTGCTTTGCATTATCAGCACTGACTCAGAACTGCGCTGCATTATCAGCACTGAGACAGTACTGTACTGCATTATCAGCACTGACCGAGTTCTGCACTGCATTAAGTGCACTGACTCAGTATTGCACAGCATTAAAAGCACTGACTCCGTACTGTGCTGCATGATCAACAAGGACACAATACTGTGCTGCATTATCAGCACTGACTCAGTAAGGTGCCGCATTATTAGCACTGACTCAGAACTGTGCAGCATTATCAGCACTGACTCAGTACTGTACTGCATTATCAGCACTGACTCAGTACTGTACTGCATTAAGAGCACTGACTCAGTACTGTGCTGCATTAAGAGCACTGATTCAGTACTGCGTTGCATGAAAGGCACTGACTCAGTACTGTGCTGCATTATCAGTACTGACTCAGTATTGTGCTGCATTATCAGCAAGGACACAGTACTGTACTGCATAGTCTGCACTGATTCAGTACTTCGCTGCATTAAGAGGACTGACTCAGTACTGTGCTGCATTATCAGCAGTGACTCAGTTCTGTGCTGCATTTACATCACTGACTCAGTGCTGCGCTGCATTACCGGCACTGACTCAGTACTGTGCTGCTATAAGAGCATTGAGTCAGTACTGTGCTACATTATCAGCTCTGATGCAGTACTGCGCAGCATTATCAGCACTGACTCAGTACTGCGCTGCATTAAGTGCACTGACTCAGTACTGTACTGCATTAAGTGCACTGACTCGGTACTGTACTGAATTAAGAGCACTGACTCAGTACTGCGCTGCATTAAGAGCACTGACTCATTTCTGCACTGCATTAAGTGCACTGATTCACTATTGCACAGCATTAAATGCACTGACTCAGTACTGTGCTGCATTATCAGCACTGATTCAGTACTTTGTTGCATTATCTGCACTGACTCAGTACTGTGCTGCATTATCAGCACTGATTCAGTACTGTGCTGCATTATCAGCCCTGACTCAGTACTGCGCTGAACTATCATCACTGACTCAGTACTGCGCTGCATTATCTGCACTGACTCAGTACTGCGCTGAATTATCATCACTGATTCAGTACTGTGTTGCATTGTCAGCACTGACTCAGTACTGTGCTGCATTATCAGCACTGACTCAGTTCTGTGCTGCATTATCAGCACTGACTCACTACTGTGTTGCATTATCAGCGCAGACTCAGTACTGAGCTGAATTATCATCACTGACTCAGTACTGTGTAGCATTATCAGCAAGGACACAATACTGTACTGCATTATCAGCACTGATTCAGTACTGTGCTGCATTATCAGCAAGGACACAATACTGTACTGCATTATCAGCACTGACTCAGTACTGCGCTGCATTATCTGCACACACTCAGTACTGCGCTGAATTATCATCATTGACTCAGTTCTGTGCTGCATTATCAGCAAGGACACAATAATCTACTGCATTATCAGCAATGATTCAGTACTGTGCTGCATTATCAGCACTGACTACTACTGTGTTGCATTATCAGCCCTGACTCAGTACTGCGCTGAATTATCATCACTGACTCAGTACTGTGTTGCATTATCAGAAAGGACACAATAATCTACTGCATTATCAGCAATGACTCAGTACTTCGCTGCGTTATCAGCACTGACTCAGTACTGCCCTTCATTATCAGCAGTGACTCAGTTCTGTGCTGCATTAACAGCACTGACTCAGTGCTGCGCTGCATTATCAGCCCTGACTCAGTACTATGCTGCATTATCAGCTCTGTCTCAGTACTGTGCTGCATTATCAAC
The DNA here is from genome assembly GCA_026770705.1 of Isurus oxyrinchus. Taxonomy (NCBI): domain Eukaryota; kingdom Metazoa; phylum Chordata; class Chondrichthyes; order Lamniformes; family Lamnidae; genus Isurus; species Isurus oxyrinchus. Next base: position 6,836,095 of record JANJGN010000008.1, read on the forward strand.
ACTGAGAAGTTCTGCTTTGCATTACGAGCACTGACTCAGTACTGTACTGCATTATCAGCACTGACTCAGTACTGTGCTGCATTATCAGCACTGACTCAGTACTTTGCTGCATTATCAGCACTGACTCAGTACTGCCCTTCATTATCAGCAGTGACTCAGTTCTGTGCTGCATTAACAGCACTGACTCAGTGCTGCGCTGCATTATCAGCACTGATTCAGTGCTGCGCTGCATTATCAGCACTGACTCAGTACTGTACTGTATTATCTGCACTGACTCAGTAAGGTGCCGCATTATCAGCACTGACTCAGTTGTCTGCTCAAGTATCAAAACTGACTCAGTACTGTGCTGCATTATCAGAACTGAGTCAGTACTGTGCAGCATTATCAGCACTGAATCGGTACTGTGCTGCATTAAGTGCACTGACTCAGTACTGTACTGAATTAAGAGCACTGACTCAGTACTGCGCTGCATTAAGAGCACTGACTCAGTACTGCGCTGAATTATCATCATTGACTCAGTACTGTGTTGCATTATCAGCACTGAGTCAGTTCTGTGCTGCATTATCAGCACTGACTCAGTACTGTGTTGCATTATCAGCCCTGACTCAGTACTGCGCTGAATTATCATCACTGACTCAGTACTGTGTTGCATTATCAGCAAGGACACAATACTGTACTGCATTATCAGCACTGACTCAGTACTGCGCTGCAATTTCAGCACTGACTCAATACTGTGCTGCATTATCAGCACTAACTCAGTACTGTGTTGCATTATCAGCAAGAACACAATACTGTACTGCATTATCAGCACTGATTCAGTACTGTGCTGCATTATCAGCAAGGACACAATACTGTACTGCATTATCAGCACTGACTCAGTACTGCCTGCATTATCAGCTCTGACTCAGTACTGTGCTTCATTATCAGCACTGACTCAGTACTGTGTTGCATTATCAGCCCTGACTCAGTACTGCGCTGAATTATCATCACTGACTCAGTACTGTGCTGCATTAGGAGCACTGACTCAGTTCTGCGCTGCATTACCAGCACTGACTCAATACTGCGCTGCATTATCAGCACTGAGTCAGTACTGCGCTGCATTATAAGCCCTGACTCTGTACTGCGCTGCATTATCAGCGCTGACTCACTACTGCTTTGCATTCAGAGCACTGACTCAGTACTGTGCTGCATTATCAGCACTGACTCAGTACTGTGCCGCATTATCAGCTCTGACTCAGTACTTCTTTGCATTAAGAGCACTGACTCATTACTGCACTGCATTATCGGTACTGAGACAGTACTGCTCTGCATTAAGAGCACTGATTCAGTACTGCGCTGCATGAAAGGCACTGACTCAGTACTGTACTGCATTATCAGTACTGACTCAGTCCTGTGCTGCATTATCAGCAAGGACACAGTACTGTACTGCATAGTCTGCACTGATTCAGTAATTCGTTGCATTAAGAGGACTGACTCAGTACTGCACTTCAATATCAGCAGTGACTCAGTTCTGTGCTGCATTTAGATCACTGACTCAGTGCTACGCTGCATTACCGGCACTGACTCAGTACTGTGCTGCTATAAGAGCATTGAGTCAGTACTGCGCTACATTATCAGCTCTGATGCAGTACTGCGCAGCATTATTAGCACTGACTCAGTACTGCGCAGCATTATCAGCACTGACTCAGTACTGTGCTGCATTAAGTGCACTGACTCGGTACTGTACTGAATTAAGAGCACTGACTCAGTACTGCGCTGCATTAAGAGCACTGACTCATTTCTGCACTGCATTAAGTGCACTGATTCACTATTGCACAGCATTAAATGCACTGACTCAGTACTGTGCTGCATTATCAGCACTGATTCAGTACTTTGTTGCATTATCTGCACTGACTCAGTACTGTGCTGCATTATCAGCACTGATTCAGTACTGTGCTGCATTATCAGCCCTGACTCAGTACTGCACTGAATTATCATCACTGACTCAGTACTGCGCTGCATTATCTGCACTGACTCAGTACTGCGCTGAATTATCATCACTGATTCAGTGCTGTGTTGCATTGTCAGCACTGACTCAGTACTGTGCTGCTATGAGAGCATTGAGTCAGAACTGCGCTACATTATCAGCTCTGATGCAGTACTTTGCTGCATTATCAGCACTGACTCAGTACTTCGCTGCATTAAGAGCACTGACTCAGTACTGCCCTTCAATATCAGCAGTGACTCAGTTCTGTGCTGCATTAACAGCACTGACTCAGTGCTGCGCTGCATTATCAGCACTGATTCAGTGCTGCGCTGCATTATCAGCACTGACTCAGTACTGTACTGCATTATCTGCACTGACTCAGTAAGGTGCCGCATTATCAGCACTGACTCAGTTGTCTGCTCAAGCATCAAAACTGACTCAGTACTGTGCTGCATTATCAGAACTGAGTCAGTACTGTGCAGCATTATCAGCACTGAATCGGTACTGTGCTGCATTAAGTGCACTGACTCAGTACTGTACTGAATGAAGAGCACTGACTCAGTACTGCGCTGCATTAAGAGCACTGACTCAGTACTGCGCTGAATTATCATCATTGACTCAGTACTGTGTTGCATTATCAGCACTGAGTCAGTACTGTGTTGCATTATCAGCCCTGACTCAGTACTGCGCTGAATTATCATCACTGACTCAGTACTGTGTTGCATTATCAGCAAGAACACAATACTGTATTGCATTATCAGCACTGACTCAGTACTGTGCTGCATTATCAGCACTGACTCAGTACTGTGCTGCATTATTAGCAAGGACACAATACTGTACTGCATTATCAGCACTGACTCAGTACTGCGCTGCATTATCAGCACTGACTCAGTACTGTGCTGCATTATCAGCACTGACTCAGTACTGCGCTGCATTATCAGCACTGACACAATACTGTGCTGCATTATCAGCACTGATTCAGTACTGTGCTGCATTATCAGCAAGGACACAATACTGTACTGCATTATCAGCACTGACTCAGTACTGCGCTGCATTATCAGCACTGACTCAGTACTGCGCTGCAATATCAGCACTGACTCACTACTGTGCTGCATTATCAGCACTGACTCAGTACTGCGCTGCATTATCAGCACTGACACAATACTGTGCTGCATTATCAGCACTGATTCAGTACTGTGCTGCATTATCAGCAAGGACACAATACTGTACTGCATTATCAGCACTGACTCAGTACTGCGCTGCATTATCAGCACTGACTCAGTACTGTGCTTCATTATCAGCACTGACTCAGTGCTGTGCTGCATTATCAGCACTGACTCAGTACAGTGCCGCATTATCAGCTCTGACTCAGTACTTCTTTGCATTAAGAGCACTGACTCATTACTGCGCTGCATTATCAGAACTGATTCAGTACTGTGCTGCATTATCAGCTCTGACTCAGTACTGCTTTGCACTCAGAGCACTGACTCAATACTGTGCTGCATTATCAGCACTGACTCAGTACTGCGCTGCATTATCAGCTCTGACTCAGTACTTCTTTGCATTAAGAGCACTGACTCATTTCTGCGCTGCATTATCGGTACTGAGACAGTACTGCTCTGCATTAAGAGCACTGATTCAGTACTGCGCTGCATGAAAGGCACTGACTCAGTACTGTACTGCATTATCAGTACTGACTCAGTCCTGTGCTGCATTATCAGCAAGGACACAGTACTGTACTGCATAGTCTGCACTGATTCAGTACTTCGCTGCATTAAGAGCACTGACTCAGTACTGCACTTCAATATCAGCAGTGACTCAGTTCTGTGCTGCATTTACATCACTGACTCAGTGCTGCGCTGCATTACCGGCACTGACTCAGTACTGTGCTGCTATAAGAGCATTGAGTCAGTACTGCGCAGCATTATCAGCACTGACTCAGTACTGCGCTGCATTAAGTGCACTGACTGAGTACTGTGCTGAATTAAGAGCACTGACTCAGTACTGCGCTGCATTAAGAGCACTGACTCATTTCTGCACTGCATTAAGTGCACTGATTCACTATTGCACTGCATTAAATGCACTGACTCAGTACTGTGCTGCATTATCAGCACTGATTCAGTACTTTGTTGCATTATCTGCACTGACTCAGTACTGTGCTGCATTATCAGCACTGATTCAGTACTGTGCTGCATTATCAGCCCTGACTCAGTACTGCGCTGAATTATCATCACTGACTCAGTACTGCGCTGCATTATCTGCACTGACTCAGTACTGCGCTGAATTATCATCACTGACTCAGTACTGCGCTGCATTGTCAGCACTGACTCAGTACTGTGCTGCATTATCAGCACTGACTCAGTTCTGTGCTGCATTATCAGCACTGACTCACTACTGTGTTGCATTATCAGCGCTGACTCAGTACTGAGCTGAATTATCATCACTGACTTAGTACTGTGTAGCATTATCAGCAAGGACACAATACTGTACTGCATTATCAGTACTGATTCAGTACTGTGCTGCATTATCAGCAAGGACACAATACTGTACTGCATTATCAGCACTGACTCAGTACTGCACTGCATTATCTGCACTGACTCAGTACTGCGCTGAATTATCATCATTGACTCAGTTCTGTGCTGCATTATCAGCAAGGACACAATAATCTACTGCATTATCAGCAATGATTCAGTACTGTGCTGCATTATCAGCACTGACTACTACTGTGTTGCATTATCAGCCCTGACTCAGTACTGCGCTGCATTATCAGCAAGGACACAATAATCTACTGCATTATCAGCAATGACTCAGTACTTCGCTGCGTTATCAGCACTGACTCAGTACTGCCCTTCATTATCAGCAGTGACTCAGTACTGTGCTGCATTATCAGCACTGACACAGTACTGTGCTGCATTATCAGCAGTGACTCAGTTCTGTGCTGCATTAACAGCACTGACTCAGTGCTGCGCTGCATTATCAGCCCTGACTCAGTACTATGCTGCATTATCAGCTCTGTCTCAGTACTGTGCTGCATTATCAACACTGAGAAGTTCTGCTTTGCATTACGAGCACTGACTCAGTACTGTACTGCATTATCAGCACTGACTCAGTACTGTGCTGCATTATCAGCACTGACTCAGTACTTTGCTGCATTATCAGCACTGACTCAGTACTGCCCTTCATTATCAGCAGTGACTCAGTTCTGTGCTGCATTAACAGCACTGACTCAGTGCTGCGCTGCATTATCAGCACTGATTCAGTGCTGCGCTGCATTATCAGCACTGACTCAGTACTGTACTGCATTATCTGCACTGACTCAGTAAGGTGCCGCATTATCAGCACTGACTCAGTTGTCTGCTCAAGTATCAAAACTGACTCAGTGCTGTGCTGCATTATCAGAACTGAGTCAGTACTGTGCAGCATTATCAGCACTGAATCGGTACTGTGCTGCATTAAGTGCACTGACTCAGTACTGTACTGAATTAAGAGCACTGACTCAGTACTGCGCTGCATTAAGAGCACTGACTGAGTTCTGCACTGCATTAAGTGCACTGACTCAGTATTGCACAGCATTAAAAGCACTGACTCCGTACTGTGCTGCATTATCAACAAGGACACAATACTGTGCTGCATTATCAGCACTGACTCAGTAAGGTGCCGCATTATCAGCACTGACTCACTACTGTGCAGCATTATCTGCACTGACTCAGTACTGCGCTGAATTATCATCACTGACTCAGTACTGTGCTGCATTATCATCACTGACTCAGTACTGTGTAGCATTATCAGCAAGGACAAAATACTGTATTGCATTATCAGCACTGACTCAGTACTGCGCTGCATTATCTGCACTGACTCAGTACTGCGCTGCATTATCATCACTGACTCAGTACTGTGTTGCATTATCAGCACTGACTCAGTACTGTGCTGCATTAAGAGCACTGACTTGGTACTGTGCTGCATTAAGAGCACTGACTCAGTACTGCGCTGCATTAAGAGCACTGACTCAGTTCTGCGCTGCATTATCAGCACTGACACAATACTGCGCTGCATTATCAGCACTGAGACAGTACTGTACTGCATTATCAGCACTGAGTCAGTACTGCGCTGCATTATAAGCCCTGACTCTGTACTGCGCTGCATTATCAGCGCTGACTCACTACTGCTTTGCATTCAGAGCACTGACTCAGTACTGTGCTGCATTATCAGCACTGACTCTGTACTTCTTTGCATTAAGAGCACAGACTCATTCCTGCGCTGCATTATCAGTACTGAGACAGTACTGCTCTGCATTAAGAGCACTGATTCAGTACTGCGCTGCATGAAAGGCACTGACTCAGTACTGTACTGCATTATCAGTACTGGTTCAGTCCTGTGCTGCATTATCAGCAAGGACACAGTATTGTGCTGCATAATCTGCACTGATTCAGTATCTCACTGCATTAAGAGCACTGACTCAGTACTGCACTTCATTATCAGCAGTGACTCAGTTCTGTGCTGCATTTACATCACTGACTCAGTGCTGCGCTGCATTACAGGCACTGACTCAGTACTGTGCTGCTATAAGAGCATTGAGTCAGTACTGCGCTACATTATCAGTTCTGATGCAGTACTGCGCAGCATTATTAGCACTGACTCAGTACTGTGCTGCATTAAGAGCACTGACTCATTTCTGCACTGCATTAAGTGCACTGATTCACTATTGCACAGCATTAAAAGCACTGACTCAGTACTGTGCTGCATTTTCAGCACTGATTCAGTACTTTGTTGCATTATCAGCCCTAACTCAGTACTGCGCTGAATTATCATCACTGATTCAGTACTGTGTTCCATTGTCAGCACTGACTCAGTACTGTGCTACATTATCAGCACTGACTCAGTTCTGTGCTGCATTATCAGCACTGACTCACTACTGTGTTGCATTATCAGCCCTGACTCAGTACTGAGCTGAATTATCATCACTGACTCAGTACTGTGTAGCATTATCAGCAAGGACACAATACTGTACTGCATTATCAGCACTGATTCAGTACTGTGCTGCATTATCAGCAAGGACACAATACTGTACTGCATTATCAGCACTGACTCAGTAAGGTGCTGCATTATCTGAACTGACTCAGTACTGCGCTGAATTATCATCATTGACTCAGTACTGTGTTGCATTATCAGCACTGAGTCAGTTCTGTGCTGCATTATCAGCACTGAGTCAGTACTGTGCTGCATTATCAGCACTGACTCAGTACTGAGGTGCATTATCAGCACTGACTCAGTACTGTGTTGCATTATCAGCAAGGATACAATAATCTACTGCATTATCAGCACTGACTCAGTTCTGTGCTGCATTATCAGCACTGACTCAGTACGGTGCTGCATTATCTGCATTGTCTCAGTACTGTGCTGCATTAGGAGCACTGACTCAGTACTTCGCTGCATTAAGAGCACTGACTCAGTTCTGTGCTGCATTAAGAGCACTTACTCAGTTCTGCGCTGCATTAAGAGCACTGACTCAGTACTGTTCTGCATTAAGAGCACTGACTCAGTTCTGTTCTACGTTAAGAGCACTGACTCAGTATTGTTCTGCATTAAGAGCACTGACTCAGTTCTGTGCTGCATTGAGAGCACTGATTCAGTTCTGCGCTGCATGAAGAGCACTTACTCATTTCTGCGCTGCATTAAGACCACTGACTCAGTTCTGTTCTGCATTAAGAGCACTGACTCAGTTCTGTGCAGTATTAAGAGCACTGACTCAGTTCTGTTCTACGTTAAGAGCACTGACTCAGTTCTGTGCTGCATTAAGAGCACTTACTCAGTTCTGCGCTGCATTAAGAGCACTGACTCAGTACTGTTCTGCATTAAGAGCACTGACTCAGTTCTGTTCTACGTTAAGAGCACTGACTCAGTAATGTTCTGCATTAAGAGCACTGACTCAGTTCTGTTCTACGTTAAGAGCACTGACTCAGTTCTGTGCTCCATTAAGAGCACTTACTCAGTTCTGCGCTGCATTAAGAGCACTGACTCAGTTCTGTTCTGTATTAAGAGCACTGACTCAGTTCTGTTCTGCATTAAGAGCACTGACTCAGTTCTGTGCTGCATTAAGAGCACTGATTCAGTTCTGCGCTGCATTAAGAGCACTTACTCATTTTTGCGCTGCATTAAGAGCACTGACTCAGTACTGTGCTGCATTAAGAGCACTGACTCTGTTCTGCACTGCATTAAGTGCACTGATTCAGTATGACGCAGCATTAAAAGCACTGACTCAGTACTGTGCTGCATTATCAGCAAGGACACAATACTGTACTGCATTATCAGCACTGACTCAGTACAGCGCTGCATTATCAGCCCTGACTCAGTACTATGCTGCATTATCAGCTCTGTCTCAGTACTGCTTTGCATTATCAGCACTGATTCAGTACTGCGCTGCATTATCATCTCTGAGAAGTTCTGCTTTGCATAAAGAGCACTGACACAGTACTGCGCTGCATTATCAGCACTGACTCAGTACTGTACTGCATTATCAGCACTGACTCAGTACTGCACTGCATTATCAGCACTGACTCAGTACTGCGCTGCATTATCAGCACTGACTCAGTACTATGCTGCATTATCAGCTCTGTCTCAGTACTGTGCTGCATTATCATCACTGAGAAGTTCTGCTTTGCAGTACGAGCAGTGACACAGTACTGCGCTGCATTATCAGCACTGAGACAGTACTGTACTGCATTATCAGCACTGACTCAGTACTGTACTAGATTATCAGCACTGACTCAGTACGGCGCTGCATTATCAGCGCTGACTCTGTACTGCGCTGCATTATCAGCGCTGACTCAGTACTGCTTTGCTTAAAAGCACTGACTCAGTACTGTGCTGCATTATCAGCAAGGATACCGTAATGTAATGCATTATCAGCACTGATTCAGTACTGCGCTGCATGAAGAGCTCTGACTCAGTACTATACTGCATTATCAGTACTGACTCAGTATTGCGTTGCATTATCAGCAAGGACACAGTACTGTGCTGCATTATCAGCAAGGATACAGTAATGTGCTGCATTAACAGCAAGGACACAATACTGTGCTGCATTATCGGCAACGACTCAGTACTGCGCTGCATTATCAGCCCTGACTCAGTACTATGCTGCATTATAAGCTCTGTCTCAGTACTGCTATGCATTATCAGCAGTGACTCAGTACTGTGCTGCATGATCATCACTGAGAAATTCTGCTTTGCATTAGGAGAACTGACACAGTACTGCTTTGCATTAAGAGCACTGACTCAGTACTGTGCTGCATTATCAGATCTGACTCAGTACTGCTTTGCATTAAGAGCAATGAATCAATACTGTGCTGCATTATCTGCAAGGATACCGCAATGTAATGCATTATCAGCACTGATTCAGTACTGCGCTGCATTAAGAGCACTGACTCAGTACTGTGCTGCATTAAGAGCACTGACTCAGTACTGTGCTACATTAAGAGCACTGACTCAGTACTGAACTGCATTATCAGCACTGACTCAGTACTGTGCTGCATTATCAGCACTGACTCAGTACTGTGCTGCATTATCAGCACTGACTCAGTACTTCGCTGCATTATCAGCACTGACTCAGTACTGCCCTTCATTATCAGCAGTGACTCAGTTCTGTGCTGCATTAACAGCACTGACTCAGTGCTGCGCTGCATTATCTGCCCTGACTCAGTACTATGCTGCATTATCAGCTCTGTCTCAGTACTGTGCTGCATTATCAACACTGAGATGTTCTGCATTGCATTAAGAGCACTGACACAGTACTGCGCTGCATTATCAGCACTGAGACAGTACTGTGCTGCATTATCAGCACTGACTGAGTATTGTACTAGATTATCAGCACTGACTCAGTACTGCGCTGCATTATCAGCAAGGACACAGTACGGTGCTGCATTATCAGCAAGGATACAGTAATGTGCTGCATTAACAGCAAGGACACAGTACTGTGCTGCATTATCGGCACTGACTCAGTACTGCGCTGCATTATCAGCACTGACTCAGTACTGTGCTGCATTGTCAGCACTGACTCAGTACATCGCTGCATTATCAGCACTGACTCAGTTCTGCCCTTCATTATCAGCACTGACTCAGTTCTGCCCTTCATTATCAGCACTGACTCAGTTCTGCACTGCATTAAGAGCACTGACTCAGTTCTGTTCTGCGTTAAGAGCACTGACTCAGTTCTGCGTTGCATTAAGATCACTGACACAGTTCTGTGCTGCATTAAGAGTAGTGACTCAGTTCTGCGCTGCATTAAGAGCACTGACTCAGTTCTGTGCTGCATTAAGAGCACTGACTCAGTTCTGTTCTGCGTTAAGAGCACTGACTCAGTTCTGTGCTGCATTAAGAGCACTGACTCAGTTCTGTTCTGCGTTAAGAGCACTGACTCAGTTCTGTGCTGCATTAAGAGCACTGACTCAGTTCTGTGCTGCATTAAGAGCACTGACTCAGTTCTGTGCTGCATTAAGAGCACTGACTCAGTTCTGTGCTGCATTAAGAGCACTTACTATGTTCTGCACTGCATTAAGAGCACTGACACAGTACTGTGTTGCATTAAGAGCACTGACTCAGTTTTGTTCTGCATGAAGAGCACTGACTCAGTACTGTTCTGCATTAAGAGCACTGACGCTGTTCTGTGCTGCATTAAGAGCACTGACTCAGTTCTGTGCTGCATTAAGAGCACTGACTCAGTTCTGTGCTGCATTCATATCACTGACTCAGTTCCACGATCCATTACGAGCACTGTCTCAGTTCTTTGCTGCATTAAGCGCACTGACTCAGTTCTGAGCTGCATTACGAGCACTACTCAGTTCTGCGCTGCATTTAGTGCACTGACTCAGTTCTTTACTGCATTAAGAGCACTGACTCAGTTGTGCGCTGCATTAAGAGCACGGATTCAGTTCTGTGCTGCATTAATAGCACTGACTCAGTTCAGTGCTGCATTCATATCACTGACTCAGTTCTGCGCTGCATTACGAGCACTGTCTCATTTCTGCGCTGCATTAAGAGCACTGACTCAGTTCTGTTCTGCATTAAGAGCACTGACGCAGTTCTGTGCTGCATTAAGAGCACTGACTCAGTTCTGTGCTGCATTAAGAGCACGGACTCAGTTCTGTGCTGCATTAAGAGCACTGACTCAGTTCTGCGCTGCATTAAGAGCACTGACTCAGTTCTGTTCTGCATTAAGAGCACTGACGCAGTTCTGTGCTGCATTAAGAGCACTGACTCAGTTCTGTGCTGCATTAAGAGCACGGACTCAGTTCTGTGCTGCATTAAGAGCACGGACTCAGTTCTGTGCTGCATTAAGAGCACTGACTCAGTTCTGCGCTGCATTAAGAGCACTGACTCAGTTCTGTGCTGCATTTAGAGCACTGACTCAGTTCTGCGATGCTTTAAGAGCACTGACCCAGTTCTGCGATGCTTTAAGAGCACTGACTCAGTACCGTGCTGCATTAAGCGCACTGATTCAGTACCATTCTGCATTAAGAGCAATGACTCAGTTCTGCACTGCAATAGGAGCACTGACACAGTTCTGCGCCGCATTAAGAGCACTGACTCAGTTCTGTTCTGCATTAAGAGCACTGACTCAGTTCTGTGCTGCATTAAGGGCACTGACTCAGTTCTGTTCTGCATTAAGAGCACTGACTCATTTCTGCGCTGCATTAAGAGCACTGACTCAGTTCTGCGCTGCATTAAGAGCACTGACTCAGTTCTGCGCTGCATTAAGAGCACTGATTCAGTTCTGCGCTGCATTAAGAGCACTGACTCAGTTCAGTGCTGCATTCATAGCACTGACTCAGTTCTGCACTGCATTAAGAGCACTGACTCCGTTCTGTGATGCATTAAGAGCAGTGACTCAGTTCTGTGATGCATTAAGAGCACTGACTGTTTTCTGCGCTGCATTAAGAGCACTTACTCATTTCTGCTCCGCATTAAGAGAACTTGACTCAGTTTTGTTCTGCATTAAGACCACTGACTCAGTTCTGTGCTGCATTAAGTGCACTGACGCAGTTCTGCGCTGCATTAAGATCACTGACTCAGTATTGTGCTGCAATATCAGCTCTGACTCAGTACTGTGCTGCGTTATCAGCACAAACTCAGTACTGCCCAGAATTATCAGCTCTGACTCAGTTCAGTGCTGCATTCATATCACTGACTCAGTTCTGCGCTGCATTACGAGCACTGTCTCAGTTCTGTGCTGCATTAAGCGCACTGACTCAGTACCGTGCTACATTAAGATCACTGACTCAGTTCTGTGCTGCATTAAGAGCACTGACCCAGTTCTGTTCTGCGTTAAGAGTACTGACTCAGTTCTGCGCTGCATTAAGAGCACTGACTCAGTTCTGTGCTGCATTAAGAGCACTGACTCAGTTCTGTGCTGCATTAAGCGCACTGACTCAGTACCGTGCTGCATTAAGAGCACTGACTCAGTTCTGTGCAGTATTAAGAGCACTGACTCAGTTCTCTTCTGCGTTAAAAGCACTGACTCAGTTCTGTGCTGCATTAAGAGCACTGACTCAGTTCTGTGCTGCATTGAGAGCACTGATTCAGTTCTGCGCTGCATGAAGAGCACTTACTCATTTCTGCGCTGCATTAAGACCACTGACTCAGTTCTGTTCTGCATTAAGAGCACTGACTCAGTTCTGTGCTGCATTAAGAGCACTTACTCAGTTCTGCGCTGCATTAAGAGCACTGACTCAGTACTGTTCTGCATTAAGAGCACTGACTCAGTTCTGTTCTACGTTAAGAGCACTGACTCAGTATTGTTCTGCATTAAGAGCACTGACTCAGTTCTGTTCTACGTTAAGAGCACTGACTCAGTTCTGTGCTGCATTAAGAGCACTTACTCAGTTCTGCGCTGCATTAAGAGCACTGACTCAGTTCTGTTCTGTATTAAGAGCACTGACTCAGTTCTGTTCTGCATTAAGAGCACTGACTCAGTTCTGTGCTGCATTAAGAGCACTGATTCAGTTCTGCGCTGCATTAAGAGCACTTACTCATTTTTGCGCTGCATTAAGAGCACTGACTCAGTACTGTGCTGCATTAAGAGCACTGACTCTGTTCTGCACTGCATTAAGTGCACTGATTCAGTATGACGCAGCATTAAAAGCACTGACTCAGTACTGTGCTGCATTATCAGCAAGGACACAATACTGTACTGCATTATCAGCACTGACTCAGTACAGCGCTGCATTATCAGCCCTGACTCAGTACTATGCTGCATTATCAGCTCTGTCTCAGTACTGCTTTGCATTATCAGCACTGATTCAGTACTGCGCTGCATTATCATCTCTGAGAAGTTCTGCTTTGCATAAAGAGCACTGACACAGTACTGCGCTGCATTATCAGCACTGACTCAGTACTGTACTGCATTATCAGCACTGACTCAGTACTGCACTGCATTATCAGCACTGACTCAGTACTGCGCTGCATTATCAGCACTGACTCAGTACTATGCTGCATTATCAGCTCTGTCTCAGTACTGTGCTGCATTATCATCACTGAGAAGTTCTGCTTTGCAGTACGAGCAGTGACACAGTACTGCGCTGCATTATCAGCACTGAGACAGTACTGTACTGCATTATCAGCACTGACTCAGTACTGTACTAGATTATCAGCACTGACTCAGTACGGCGCTGCATTATCAGCGCTGACTCTGTACTGCGCTGCATTATCAGCGCTGACTCAGTACTGCTTTGCTTAAAAGCACTGACTCAGTACTGTGCTGCATTATCAGCAAGGATACCGTAATGTAATGCATTATCAGCACTGATTCAGTACTGCGCTGCATGAAGAGCTCTGACTCAGTACTATACTGCATTATCAGTACTGACTCAGTATTGCGTTGCATTATCAGCAAGGACACAGTACTGTGCTGCATTATCAGCAAGGATACAGTAATGTGCTGCATTAACAGCAAGGACACAATACTGTGCTGCATTATCGGCAACGACTCAGTACTGCGCTGCATTATCAGCCCTGACTCAGTACTATGCTGCATTATAAGCTCTGTCTCAGTACTGCTATGCATTATCAGCAGTGACTCAGTACTGTGCTGCATGATCATCACTGAGAAATTCTGCTTTGCATTAGGAGAACTGACACAGTACTGCTTTGCATTAAGAGCACTGACTCAGTACTGTGCTGCATTATCAGATCTGACTCAGTACTGCTTTGCATTAAGAGCAATGAATCAATACTGTGCTGCATTATCTGCAAGGATACCGCAATGTAATGCATTATCAGCACTGATTCAGTACTGCGCTGCATTAAGAGCACTGACTCAGTACTGTGCTGCATTAAGAGCACTGACTCAGTACTGTGCTACATTAAGAGCACTGACTCAGTACTGAACTGCATTATCAGCACTGACTCAGTACTGTGCTGCATTATCAGCACTGACTCAGTACTGTGCTGCATTATCAGCACTGACTCAGTACTTCGCTGCATTATCAGCACTGACTCAGTACTGCCCTTCATTATCAGCAGTGACTCAGTTCTGTGCTGCATTAACAGCACTGACTCAGTGCTGCGCTGCATTATCTGCCCTGACTCAGTACTATGCTGCATTATCAGCTCTGTCTCAGTACTGTGCTGCATTATCAACACTGAGATGTTCTGCATTGCATTAAGAGCACTGACACAGTACTGCGCTGCATTATCAGCACTGAGACAGTACTGTGCTGCATTATCAGCACTGACTGAGTATTGTACTAGATTATCAGCACTGACTCAGTACGGCGCTGCATTATCAGCGCTGACTCTGTACTGCGCTGCATTATCAGCAAGGACACAGTACGGTGCTGCATTATCAGCAAGGATACAGTAATGTGCTGCATTAACAGCAAGGACACAGTACTGTGCTGCATTATCGGCACTGACTCAGTACTGCGCTGCATTATCAGCACTGACTCAGTACTGTGCTGCATTGTCAGCACTGACTCAGTACATCGCTGCATTATCAGCACTGACTCAGTTCTGCCCTTCATTATCAGCACTGACTCAGTTCTGCCCTTCATTATCAGCACTGACTCAGTTCTGCACTGCATTAAGAGCACTGACTCAGTTCTGTTCTGCGTTAAGAGCACTGACTCAGTTCTGCGCTGCATTAAGATCACTGACACAGTTCTGTGCTGCATTAAGAGTAGTGACTCAGTTCTGCGCTGCATTAAGAGCACTGACTCAGTTCTGTGCTGCATTAAGAGCACTGACTCAGTTCTGTTCTGCGTTAAGAGCACTGACTCAGTTCTGTGCTGCATTAAGAGCACTGACTCAGTTCTGTTCTGCGTTAAGAGCACTGACTCAGTTCTGTGCTGCATTAAGAGCACTGACTCAGTTCTGTGCTGCATTAAGAGCACTGACTCAGTTCTGTGCTGCATTAAGAGCACTGACTCAGTTCTGTGCTGCATTAAGAGCACTAACTATGTTCTGCACTGCATTAAGAGCACTGACACAGTACTGTGTTGCATTAAGAGCACTGACTCAGTTTTGTTCTGCATGAAGAGCACTGACTCAGTACTGTTCTGCATTAAGAGCACTGATGCTGTTCTGTGCTGCATTAAGAGCACTGACTCAGTTCTGTGCTGCATTAAGAGCACTGACTCAGTTCTGTGCTGCATTCATATCACTGACTCAGTTCCACGATCCATTACGAGCACTGTCTCAGTTCTTTGCTGCATTAAGCGCACTGACTCAGTTCTGAGCTGCATTACGAGCACTACTCAGTTCTGCGCTGCATTTAGTGCACTGACTCAGTTCTCTACTGCATTAAGAGCACTGACTCAGTTGTGCGCTGCATTAAGAGCACGGATTCAGTTCTGTGCTGCATTAAGAGCACTGACTCAGTTCTGTGCTGCATTAAGAGCACTGACTCAGTTCTGTGCTGCATTAAGAGCACTGACTCAGTTCTGCACTGCATTAAGAGCACTGACTCAGTTCTGTACTGCATTAAGAGCACTGACTCAGTTCTGCTCTGAATTAAGAGTGCTGACTCAGTTCTGTGCTGCATTTAGATCACTGACCCAGTTCTGCACTGCATTAAGAGCACTGACTCATTTCAGTGCTGCATTCATATCACTGACTCAGTTCTGTGCTGCATTAATAGCACTGACTCAGTTCAGTGCTGCATTCATATCACTGACTCAGTTCTGCGCTGCATTACGAGCACTGTCTCATTTCTGCGCTGCATTAAGAGCACTGACTCAGTTCTGTTCTGCATTAAGAGCACTGACGCAGTTCTGTGCTGCATTAAGAGCACTGACTCAGTTCTGTGCTGCATTAAGAGCACGGACTCAGTTCTGTGCTGCATTAAGAGCACTGACTCAGTTCTGCGCTGCATTAAGAGCACTGACTCAGTTCTGTTCTGCATTAAGAGCACTGACTCAGTTCTGTGCTGCATTAAGGGCACTGACTCAGTTCTGTTCTGCATTAAGAGCACTGACTCATTTCTGCGCTGCATTAAGAGCACTGACTCAGTTCTGCGCTGCATTAAGAGCACTGACTCAGTTCTGCGCTGCATTAAGAGCACTGATTCAGTTCTGCGCTGCATTAAGAGCACTGACTCAGTTCAGTGCTGCATTCATAGCACTGACTCAGTTCTGCACTGCATTAAGAGCACTGACTCCGTTCTGTGATGCATTAAGAGCAGTGACTCAGTTCTGTGATGCATTAAGAGCACTGACTGTTTTCTGCGCTGCATTAAGAGCACTTACTCATTTCTGCTCCGCATTAAGAGAACTTGACTCAGTTTTGTTCTGCATTAAGACCACTGACTCAGTTCTGTGCTGCATTAAGTGCACTGACGCAGTTCTGCGCTGCATTAAGATCACTGACTCAGTATTGTGCTGCAATATCAGCTCTGACTCAGTACTGTGCTGCGTTATCAGCACAAACTCAGTACTGCCCAGAATTATCAGCTCTGACTCAGTTCAGTGCTGCATTCATATCACTGACTCAGTTCTGCGCTGCATTACGAGCACTGTCTCAGTTCTGTGCTGCATTAAGCGCACTGACTCAGTACCGTGCTACATTAAGATCACTGACTCAGTTCTGTGCTGCATTAAGAGCACTGACCCAGTTCTGTTCTGCGTTAAGAGTACTGACTCAGTTCTGCGCTGCATTAAGAGCACTGACTCAGTTCTGTGCTGCATTAAGAGCACTGACTCAGTTCTGTGCTGCATTAAGCGCACTGACTCAGTACCGTGCTGCATTAAGAGCACTGACTCAGTTCTGTGCAGTATTAAGAGCACTGACTCAGTTCTCTTCTGCGTTAAAAGCACTGACTCAGTTCTGTGCTGCATTAAGAGCACTGACTCAGTTCTGTGCTGCATTGAGAGCACTGATTCAGTTCTGCGCTGCATGAAGAGCACTTACTCATTTCTGCGCTGCATTAAGACCACTGACTCAGTTCTGTTCTGCATTAAGAGCACTGACTCAGTTCTGTGCTGCATTAAGAGCACTTACTCAGTTCTGCGCTGCATTAAGAGCACTGACTCAGTACTGTTCTGCATTAAGAGCACTGACTCAGTTCTGTTCTACGTTAAGAGCACTGACTCAGTATTGTTCTGCATTAAGAGCACTGACTCAGTTCTGTTCTACGTTAAGAGCACTGACTCAGTTCTGTGCTGCATTAAGAGCACTTACTCAGTTCTGCGCTGCATTAAGAGCACTGACTCAGTTCTGTTCTGTATTAAGAGCACTGACTCAGTTCTGTTCTGCATTAAGAGCACTGACTCAGTTCTGTGCTGCATTAAGAGCACTGATTCAGTTCTGCGCTGCATTAAGAGCACTTACTCATTTTTGCGCTGCATTAAGAGCACTGACTCAGTACTGTGCTGCATTAAGAGCACTGACTCTGTTCTGCACTGCATTAAGTGCACTGATTCAGTATGACGCAGCATTAAAAGCACTGACTCAGTACTGTGCTGCATTATCAGCAAGGACACAATACTGTACTGCATTATCAGCACTGACTCAGTACAGCGCTGCATTATCAGCCCTGACTCAGTACTATGCTGCATTATCAGCTCTGTCTCAGTACTGCTTTGCATTATCAGCACTGATTCAGTACTGCGCTGCATTATCATCTCTGAGAAGTTCTGCTTTGCATAAAGAGCACTGACACAGTACTGCGCTGCATTATCAGCACTGACTCAGTACTGTACTGCATTATCAGCACTGACTCAGTACTGCACTGCATTATCAGCACTGACTCAGTACTGCGCTGCATTATCAGCACTGACTCAGTACTATGCTGCATTATCAGCTCTGTCTCAGTACTGTGCTGCATTATCATCACTGAGAAGTTCTGCTTTGCAGTACGAGCAGTGACACAGTACTGCGCTGCATTATCAGCACTGAGACAGTACTGTACTGCATTATCAGCACTGACTCAGTACTGTACTAGATTATCAGCACTGACTCAGTACGGCGCTGCATTATCAGCGCTGACTCTGTACTGCGCTGCATTATCAGCGCTGACTCAGTACTGCTTTGCTTAAAAGCACTGACTCAGTACTGTGCTGCATTATCAGCAAGGATACCGTAATGTAATGCATTATCAGCACTGATTCAGTACTGCGCTGCATGAAGAGCTCTGACTCAGTACTATACTGCATTATCAGTACTGACTCAGTATTGCGTTGCATTATCAGCAAGGACACAGTACTGTGCTGCATTATCAGCAAGGATACAGTAATGTGCTGCATTAACAGCAAGGACACAATACTGTGCTGCATTATCGGCAACGACTCAGTACTGCGCTGCATTATCAGCCCTGACTCAGTACTATGCTGCATTATAAGCTCTGTCTCAGTACTGCTATGCATTATCAGCAGTGACTCAGTACTGTGCTGCATGATCATCACTGAGAAATTCTGCTTTGCATTAGGAGAACTGACACAGTACTGCTTTGCATTAAGAGCACTGACTCAGTACTGTGCTGCATTATCAGATCTGACTCAGTACTGCTTTGCATTAAGAGCAATGAATCAATACTGTGCTGCATTATCTGCAAGGATACCGCAATGTAATGCATTATCAGCACTGATTCAGTACTGCGCTGCATTAAGAGCACTGACTCAGTACTGTGCTGCATTAAGAGCACTGACTCAGTACTGTGCTACATTAAGAGCACTGACTCAGTACTGAACTGCATTATCAGCACTGACTCAGTACTGTGCTGCATTATCAGCACTGACTCAGTACTGTGCTGCATTATCAGCACTGACTCAGTACTTCGCTGCATTATCAGCACTGACTCAGTACTGCCCTTCATTATCAGCAGTGACTCAGTTCTGTGCTGCATTAACAGCACTGACTCAGTGCTGCGCTGCATTATCTGCCCTGACTCAGTACTATGCTGCATTATCAGCTCTGTCTCAGTACTGTGCTGCATTATCAACACTGAGATGTTCTGCATTGCATTAAGAACACTGACACAGTACTGCGCTGCATTATCAGCACTGAGACAGTACTGTGCTGCATTATCAGCACTGACTGAGTATTGTACTAGATTATCAGCACTGACTCAGTACGGCGCTGCATTATCAGCGCTGACTCTGTACTGCGCTGCATTATCAGCAAGGACACAGTACGGTGCTGCATTATCAGCAAGGATACAGTAATGTGCTGCATTAACAGCAAGGACACAGTACTGTGCTGCATTATCGGCACTGACTCAGTACTGCGCTGCATTATCAGCACTGACTCAGTACTGTGCTGCATTGTCAGCACTGACTCAGTACATCGCTGCATTATCAGCACTGACTCAGTTCTGCCCTTCATTATCAGCACTGACTCAGTTCTGCCCTTCATTATCAGCACTGACTCAGTTCTGCACTGCATTAAGAGCACTGACTCAGTTCTGTTCTGCGTTAAGAGCACTGACTCAGTTCTGCGCTGCATTAAGATCACTGACACAGTTCTGTGCTGCATTAAGAGTAGTGACTCAGTTCTGCGCTGCATTAAGAGCACTGACTCAGTTCTGTGCTGCATTAAGAGCACTGACTCAGTTCTGTTCTGCGTTAAGAGCACTGACTCAGTTCTGTGCTGCATTAAGAGCACTGACTCAGTTCTGTTCTGCGTTAAGAGCACTGACTCAGTTCTGTGCTGCATTAAGAGCACTGACTCAGTTCTGTGCTGCATTAAGAGCACTGACTCAGTTCTGTGCTGCATTAAGAGCACTGACTCAGTTCTGTGCTGCATTAAGAGCACTAACTATGTTCTGCACTGCATTAAGAGCACTGACACAGTACTGTGTTGCATTAAGAGCACTGACTCAGTTTTGTTCTGCATGAAGAGCACTGACTCAGTACTGTTCTGCATTAAGAGCACTGATGCTGTTCTGTGCTGCATTAAGAGCACTGACTCAGTTCTGTGCTGCATTAAGAGCACTGACTCAGTTCTGTGCTGCATTCATATCACTGACTCAGTTCCACGATCCATTACGAGCACTGTCTCAGTTCTTTGCTGCATTAAGCGCACTGACTCAGTTCTGAGCTGCATTACGAGCACTACTCAGTTCTGCGCTGCATTTAGTGCACTGACTCAGTTCTCTACTGCATTAAGAGCACTGACTCAGTTGTGCGCTGCATTAAGAGCACGGATTCAGTTCTGTGCTGCATTAAGAGCACTGACTCAGTTCTGTGCTGCATTAAGAGCACTGACTCAGTTCTGTGCTGCATTAAGAGCACTGACTCAGTTCTGCACTGCATTAAGAGCACTGACTCAGTTCTGTACTGCATTAAGAGCACTGACTCAGTTCTGCTCTGAATTAAGAGTGCTGACTCAGTTCTGTGCTGCATTTAGATCACTGACCCAGTTCTGCACTGCATTAAGAGCACTGACTCATTTCAGTGCTGCATTCATATCACTGACTCAGTTCTGTGCTGCATTAATAGCACTGACTCAGTTCAGTGCTGCATTCATATCACTGACTCAGTTCTGCGCTGCATTACGAGCACTGTCTCATTTCTGCGCTGCATTAAGAGCACTGACTCAGTTCTGTTCTGCATTAAGAGCACTGACGCAGTTCTGTGCTGCATTAAGAGCACTGACTCAGTTCTGTGCTGCATTAAGAGCACGGACTCAGTTCTGTGCTGCATTAAGAGCACTGACTCAGTTCTGCGCTGCATTAAGAGCACTGACTCAGTTCTGTTCTGCATTAAGAGCACTGACGCAGTTCTGTGCTGCATTAAGAGCACTGACTCAGTTCTGTGCTGCATTAAGAGCACGGACTCAGTTCTGTGCTGCATTAAGAGCACGGACTCAGTTCTGTGCTGCATTAAGAGCACTGACTCAGTTCTGCGCTGCATTAAGAGCACTGACTCAGTTCTGTGCTGCATTTAGAGCACTGACTCAGTTCTGCGATGCTTTAAGAGCACTGACCCAGTTCTGCGATGCTTTAAGAGCACTGACTCAGTACCGTGCTGCATTAAGCGCACTGATTCAGTACCATTCTGCATTAAGAGCAATGACTCAGTTCTGCGCTGCAATAGGAGCACTGACACAGTTCTGCGCCGCATTAAGAGCACTGACTCAGTTCTGTTCTGCATTAAGAGCACTGACTCAGTTCTGTGCTGCATTAAGGGCACTGACTCAGTTCTGTTCTGCATTAAGAGCACTGACTCATTTCTGCGCTGCATTAAGAGCACTGACTCAGTTCTGCGCTGCATTAAGAGCTACTGACTCAGTTCTGCGCTGCATTAAGAGCACTGATTCAGTTCTGCGCTGCATTAAGAGCACTGACTCAGTTCAGTGCTGCATTCATAGCACTGACTCAGTTCTGCACTGCATTAAGAGCACTGACTCCGTTCTGTGATGCATTAAGAGCAGTGACTCAGTTCTGTGATGCATTAAGAGCACTGACTGTTTTCTGCGCTGCATTAAGAGCACTTACTCATTTCTGCTCCGCATTAAGAGAACTTGACTCAGTTTTGTTCTGCATTAAGACCACTGACTCAGTTCTGCGCTGCATTAAGTGCACTGACGCAGTTCTGCGCTGCATTAAGATCACTGACTCAGTATTGTGCTGCAATATCAGCTCTGACTCAGTACTGTGCTGCGTTATCAGCACAAACTCAGTACTGCCCAGAATTATCAGCTCTGACTCAGTTCAGTGCTGCATTCATATCACTGACTCAGTTCTGCGCTGCATTACGAGCACTGTCTCAGTTCTGTGCTGCATTAAGCGCACTGACTCAGTACCGTGCTACATTAAGATCACTGACTCAGTTCTGTGCTGCATTAAGAGCACTGACCCAGTTCTGTTCTGCGTTAAGAGTACTGACTCAGTTCTGCGCTGCATTAAGAGCACTGACTCAGTTCTGTGCTGCATTAAGAGCACTGACTCAGTTCTGTGCTGCATTAAGCGCACTGACTCAGTACCGTGCTGCATTAAGAGCAATGACTCAGTTCTGCGCTGCATTAAGAGCACTGACTCAGTTCTGTGCAGTATTAAGAGCACTGACTCAGTTCTCTTCTGCGTTAAAAGCACTGACTCAGTTCTGTGCTGCATTAAGAGCACTGACTCAGTTCTGTGCTGCATTGAGAGCACTGATTCAGTTCTGCGCTGCATGAAGAGCACTTACTCATTTCTGCGCTGCATTAAGACCACTGACTCAGTTCTGTTCTGCATTAAGAGCACTGACTCAGTTCTGTGCAGTATTAAGAGCACTGACTCAGTTCTGTTCTACGTTAAGAGCACTGACTCAGTTCTGTGCTGCATTAAGAGCACTTACTCAGTTCTGCGCTGCATTAAGAGCACTGACTCAGTACTGTTCTGCATTAAGAGCACTGACTCAGTTCTGTTCTACGTTAAGAGCACTGACTCAGTATTGTTCTGCATTAAGAGCACTGACTCAGTTCTGTTCTACGTTAAGAGCACTGACTCAGTTCTGTGCTGCATTAAGAGCACTTACTCAGTTCTGCGCTGCATTAAGAGCACTGACTCAGTTCTGTTCTGTATTAAGAGCACTGACTCAGTTCTGTTCTGCATTAAGAGCACTGACTCAGTTCTGTGCTGCATTAAGAGCACTGATTCAGTTCTGCGCTGCATTAAGAGCACTTACTCATTTTTGCGCTGCATTAAGAGCACTGACTCAGTACTGTGCTGCATTAAGAGCACTGACTCTGTTCTGCACTGCATTAAGTGCACTGATTCAGTATGACGCAGCATTAAAAGCACTGACTCAGTACTGTGCTGCATTATCAGCAAGGACACAATACTGTACTGCATTATCAGCACTGACTCAGTACAGCGCTGCATTATCAGCCCTGACTCAGTACTATGCTGCATTATCAGCTCTGTCTCAGTACTGCTTTGCATTATCAGCACTGATTCAGTACTGCGCTGCATTATCATCTCTGAGAAGTTCTGCTTTGCATAAAGAGCACTGACACAGTACTGCGCTGCATTATCAGCACTGACTCAGTACTGTACTGCATTATCAGCACTGACTCAGTACTGCACTGCATTATCAGCACTGACTCAGTACTGCGCTGCATTATCAGCACTGACTCAGTACTATGCTGCATTATCAGCTCTGTCTCAGTACTGTGCTGCATTATCATCACTGAGAAGTTCTGCTTTGCAGTACGAGCAGTGACACAGTACTGCGCTGCATTATCAGCACTGAGACAGTACTGTACTGCATTATCAGCACTGACTCAGTACTGTACTAGATTATCAGCACTGACTCAGTACGGCGCTGCATTATCAGCGCTGACTCAGTACTGCTTTGCTTAAAAGCACTGACTCAGTACTGTGCTGCATTATCAGCAAGGATACCGTAATGTAATGCATTATCAGCACTGATTCAGTACTGCGCTGCATGAAGAGCTCTGACTCAGTACTATACTGCATTATCAGTACTGACTCAGTATTGCGTTGCATTATCAGCAAGGACACAGTACTGTGCTGCATTATCAGCAAGGATACAGTAATGTGCTGCATTAACAGCAAGGACACAATACTGTGCTGCATTATCGGCAACGACTCAGTACTGCGCTGCATTATCAGCCCTGACTCAGTACTATGCTGCATTATAAGCTCTGTCTCAGTACTGCTATGCATTATCAGCAGTGACTCAGTACTGTGCTGCATGATCATTACTGAGAAATTCTGCTTTGCATTAGGAGAACTGACACAGTACTGCTTTGCATTAAGAGCACTGACTCAGTACTGTGCTGCATTATCAGATCTGACTCAGTACTGCTTTGCATTAAGAGCAATGAATCAATACTGTGCTGCATTATCTGCAAGGATACCGCAATGTAATGCATTATCAGCACTGATTCAGTACTGCGCTGCATTAAGAGCACTGACTCAGTACTGTGCTGCATTAAGAGCACTGACTCAGTACTGTGCTACATTAAGAGCACTGACTCAGTACTGAACTGCATTATCAGCACTGACTCAGTACTGTGCTGCATTATCAGCACTGACTCAGTACTGTGCTGCATTATCAGCACTGACTCAGTACTTCGCTGCATTATCAGCACTGACTCAGTACTGCCCTTCATTATCAGCAGTGACTCAGTTCTGTGCTGCATTAACAGCACTGACTCAGTGCTGCGCTGCATTATCTGCCCTGACTCAGTACTATGCTGCATTATCAGCTCTGTCTCAGTACTGTGCTGCATTATCAACACTGAGATGTTCTGCATTGCATTAAGAGCACTGACACAGTACTGCGCTGCATTATCAGCACTGAGACAGTGCTGCGCTGCATTATCTGCCCTGACTCAGTACTATGCTGCATTATCAGCTCTGTCTCAGTACTGTGCTGCATTATCAACACTGAGATGTTCTGCATTGCATTAAGAGCACTGACACAGTACTGCGCTGCATTATCAGCACTGAGACAGTACTGTGCTGCATTATCAGCACTGACTGAGTATTGTACTAGATTATCAGCACTGACTCAGTACGGCGCTGCATTATCAGCGCTGACTCTGTACTGCGCTGCATTATCAGCAAGGACACAGTACGGTGCTGCATTATCAGCAAGGATACAGTAATGTGCTGCATTAACAGCAAGGACACAGTACTGTGCTGCATTATCGGCACTGACTCAGTACTGCGCTGCATTATCAGCACTGACTCAGTACTGTGCTGCATTGTCAGCACTGACTCAGTACATCGCTGCATTATCAGCACTGACTCAGTTCTGCCCTTCATTATCAGCACTGACTCAGTTCTGCCCTTCATTATCAGCACTGACTCAGTTCTGCACTGCATTAAGAGCACTGACTCAGTTCTGTTCTGCGTTAAGAGCACTGACTCAGTTCTGCGCTGCATTGAGATCACTGACACAGTTCTGTGCTGCATTAAGAGTAGTGACTCAGTTCTGCGCTGCATTAAGAGCACTGACTCAGTTCTGTGCTGCATTAAGAGCACTGACTCAGTTCTGTTCTGCGTTAAGAGCACTGACTCAGTTCTGTGCTGCATTAAGAGCACTGACTCAGTTCTGTTCTGCGTTAAGAGCACTGACTCAGTTCTGTGCTGCATTAAGAGCACTGACTCAGTTCTGTGCTGCATTAAGAGCACTGACTCAGTTCTGTGCTGCATTAAGAGCACTGACTCAGTTCTGTGCTGCATTAAGAGCACTAACTATGTTCTGCACTGCATTAAGAGCACTGACACAGTACTGTGTTGCATTAAGAGCACTGACTCAGTTTTGTTCTGCATGAAGAGCACTGACTCAGTACTGTTCAGCATTAAGAGCACTGACGCTGTTCTGTGCTGCATTAAGAGCACTGACTCAGTTCTGTGCTGCATTAAGAGCACTGACTCAGTTCTGTGCTGCATTCATATCACTGACTCAGTTCCACGATCCATTACGAGCACTGTCTCAGTTCTTTGCTGCATTAAGCGCACTGACTAAGTTCTGAGCTGCATTACGAGCACTACTCAGTTCTGCGCTGCATTTAGTGCACTGACTCAGTTCTTTACTGCATTAAGAGCACTGACTCAGTTGTGCGCTGCATTAAGAGCACGGATTCAGTTCTGTGCTGCATTAAGAGCACTGACTCAGTTCTGTGCTGCATTAAGAGCACTGACTCAGTTCTGTGCTGCATTAAGAGCACTGACTCAGTTCTGCACTGCATTAAGAGCACTGACTCAGTTCTGTACTGCATTAAGAGCACTGACTCAGTTCTGTGCTGCATTAAGAGCACGGACTCAGTTCTGTGCTGCATTAAGAGCACTGACTCAGTTCTGCGCTGCATTAAGAGCACTGACTCAGTTCTGTTCTGCATTAAGAGCACTGACGCAGTTCTGTGCTGCATTAAGAGCACTGACTCAGTTCTGTGCTGCATTAAGAGCACGGACTCAGTTCTGTGCTGCATTAAGAGCACGGACTCAGTTCTGTGCTGCATTAAGAGCACTGACTCAGTTCTGCGCTGCATTAAGAGCACTGACTCAGTTCTGTGCTGCATTTAGAGCACTGACTCAGTTCTGCGATGCTTTAAGAGCGCTGACCCAGTTCTGCGATGCTTTAAGAGCACTGACTCAGTACCGTGCTGCATTAAGCGCACTGATTCAGTACCATTCTGCATTAAGAGCAATGACTCAGTTCTGCGCTGCAATAGGAGCACTGACACAGTTCTGCGCCGCATTAAGAGCACTGACTCAGTTCTGTTCTGCATTAAGAGCACTGACTCAGTTCTGTGCTGCATTAAGGGCACTGACTCAGTTCTGTTCTGCATTAAGAGCACTGACTCATTTCTGCGCTGCATTAAGAGCACTGACTCAGTTCTGCGCTGCATTAAGAGCTACTGACTCAGTTCTGCGCTGCATTAAGAGCACTGATTCAGTTCTGCGCTGCATTAAGAGCACTGACTCAGTTCAGTGCTGCATTCATAGCACTGACTCAGTTCTGCACTGCATTAAGAGCACTGACTCCGTTCTGTGATGCATTAAGAGCAGTGACTCAGTTCTGTGATGCATTAAGAGCACTGACTGTTTTCTGCGCTGCATTAAGAGCACTTACTCATTTCTGCTCCGCATTAAGAGAACTTGACTCAGTTTTGTTCTGCATTAAGACCACTGACTCAGTTCTGTGCTGCATTAAGTGCACTGACGCAGTTCTGCGCTGCATTAAGATCACTGACTCAGTATTGTGCTGCAATATCAGCTCTGACTCAGTACTGTGCTGCGTTATCAGCACAAACTCAGTACTGCCCAGAATTATCAGCTCTGACTCAGTTCAGTGCTGCATTCATATCACTGACTCAATTCTGCGCTGCATTACGAGCACTGTCTCAGTTCTGTGCTGCATTAAGCGCACTGACTCAGTACCGTGCTACATTAAGATCACTGACTCAGTTCTGTGCTGCATTAAGAGCACTGACCCAGTTCTGTTCTGCGTTAAGAGTACTGACTCAGTTCTGCGCTGCATTAAGAGCACTGACTCAGTTCTGTGCTGCATTAAGAGCACTGACTCAGTTCTGTGCTGCATTAAGCGCACTGACTCAGTACCGTGCTGCATTAAGAGCAATGACTCAGTTCTGCGCTGCATTAAGAGCACTGACTCAGTTCTGTGCAGTATTAAGAGCACTGACTCAGTTCTCTTCTGCGTTAAAAGCACTGACTCAGTTCTGTGCTGCATTAAGAGCACTGACTCAGTTCTGTGCTGCATTGAGAGCACTGATTCAGTTCTGCGCTGCATGAAGAGCACTTACTCATTTCTGCGCTGCATTAAGACCACTGACTCAGTTCTGTTCTGCATTAAGAGCACTGACTCAGTTCTGTGCAGTATTAAGAGCACTGACTCAGTTCTGTTCTACGTTAAGAGCACTGACTCAGTTCTGTGCTGCATTAAGAGCACTTACTCAGTTCTGCGCTGCATTAAGAGCACTGACTCAGTACTGTTCTGCATTAAGAGCACTGACTCAGTTCTGTTCTACGTTAAGAGCACTGACTCAGTATTGTTCTGCATTAAGAGCACTGACTCAGTTCTGTTCTACGTTAAGAGCACTGACTCAGTTCTGTGCTGCATTAAGAGCACTTACTCAGTTCTGCGCTGCATTAAGAGCACTGACTCAGTTCTGTTCTGTATTAAGAGCACTGACTCAGTTCTGTTCTGCATTAAGAGCACTGACTCAGTTCTGTGCTGCATTAAGAGCACTGATTCAGTTCTGCGCTGCATTAAGAGCACTTACTCATTTTTGCGCTGCATTAAGAGCACTGACTCAGTACTGTGCTGCATTAAGAGCACTGACTCTGTTCTGCACTGCATTAAGTGCACTGATTCAGTATGACGCAGCATTAAAAGCACTGACTCAGTACTGTGCTGCATTATCAGCAAGGACACAATACTGTACTGCATTATCAGCACTGACTCAGTACAGCGCTGCATTATCAGCCCTGACTCAGTACTATGCTGCATTATCAGCTCTGTCTCAGTACTGCTTTGCATTATCAGCACTGATTCAGTACTGCGCTGCATTATCATCTCTGAGAAGTTCTGCTTTGCATAAAGAGCACTGACACAGTACTGCGCTGCATTATCAGCACTGACTCAGTACTGTACTGCATTATCAGCACTGACTCAGTACTGCACTGCATTATCAGCACTGACTCAGTACTGCGCTGCATTATCAGCACTGACTCAGTACTATGCTGCATTATCAGCTCTGTCTCAGTACTGTGCTGCATTATCATCACTGAGAAGTTCTGCTTTGCAGTACGAGCAGTGACACAGTACTGCGCTGCATTATCAGCACTGAGACAGTACTGTACTGCATTATCAGCACTGACTCAGTACTGTACTAGATTATCAGCACTGACTCAGTACGGCGCTGCATTATCAGCGCTGACTCTGTACTGCGCTGCATTATCAGCGCTGACTCAGTACTGCTTTGCTTAAAAGCACTGACTTAGTACTGTGCTGCATTATCAGCAAGGATACCGTAATGTAATGCATTATCAGCACTGATTCAGTACTGCGCTGCATGAAGAGCTCTGACTCAGTACTATACTGCATTATCAGTACTGACTCAGTATTGCGTTGCATTATCAGCAAGGACACAGTACTGTGCTGCATTATCAGCAAGGATACAGTAATGTGCTGCATTAACAGCAAGGACACAATACTGTGCTGCATTATCGGCAACGACTCAGTACTGCGCTGCATTATCAGCCCTGACTCAGTACTATGCTGCATTATAAGCTCTGTCTCAGTACTGCTATGCATTATCAGCAGTGACTCAGTACTGTGCTGCATGATCATCACTGAGAAATTCTGCTTTGCATTAGGAGAACTGACACAGTACTGCTTTGCATTAAGAGCACTGACTCAGTACTGTGCTGCATTATCAGATCTGACTCAGTACTGCTTTGCATTAAGAGCAATGAATCAATACTGTGCTGCATTATCTGCAAGGATACCGCAATGTAATGCATTATCAGCACTGATTCAGTACTGCGCTGCATTAAGAGCACTGACTCAGTACTGTGCTGCATTAAGAGCACTGACTCAGTACTGTGCTACATTAAGAGCACTGACTCAGTACTGAACTGCATTATCAGCACTGACTCAGTACTGTGCTGCATTATCAGCACTGACTCAGTACTGTGCTGCATTATCAGCACTGACTCAGTACTTCGCTGCATTATCAGCACTGACTCAGTACTGCCCTTCATTATCAGCAGTGACTCAGTTCTGTGCTGCATTAACAGCACTGACTCAGTGCTGCGCTGTATTATCTGCCCTGACTCAGTACTATGCTGCATTATCAGCTCTGTCTCAGTACTGTGCTGCATTATCAACACTGAGATGTTCTGCATTGCATTAAGAGCACTGACACAGTACGGCGCTGCATTATCAGCACTGAGACAGTACTGTGCTGCATTATCAGCACTGACTGAGTATTGTACTAGATTATCAGCACTGATTCAGTACGGCGCTGCATTATCAGCGCTGACTCTGTACTGCGCTGCATTATCAGCAAGGACACAGTACGGTGCTGCATTATCAGCAAGGATACAGTAATGTGCTGCATTAACAGCAAGGACACAGTACTGTGCTGCATTATCGGCACTGACTCAGTACTGCGCTGCATTATCAGCACTGACTCAGTACTGTGCTGCATTGTCAGCACTGACTCAGTACATCGCTGCATTATCAGCACTGACTCAGTTCTGCCCTTCATTATCAGCACTGACTCAGTTCTGCCCTTCATTATCAGCACTGACTCAGTTCTGCACTGCATTAAGAGCACTGACTCAGTTCTGTTCTGCGTTAAGAGCACTGACTCAGTTCTGCGCTGCATTAAGATCACTGACACAGTTCTGTGCTGCATTAAGAGTAGTGACTCAGTTCTGCGCTGCATTAAGAGCACTGACTCAGTTCTGTGCTGCATTAAGAGCACTGACTCAGTTCTGTTCTGCGTTAAGAGCACTGACTCAGTTCTGTGCTGCATTAAGAGCACTGACTCAGTTCTGTTCTGCGTTAAGAGCACTGACTCAGTTCTGTGCTGCATTAAGAGCACTGACTCAGTTCTGTGCTGCATTAAGAGCACTGACTCAGTTCTGTGCTGCATTAAGAGCACTGACTCAGTTCTGTGCTGCATTAAGAGCACTTACTATGTTCTGCACTGCATTAAGAGCACTGACACAGTACTGTGTTGCATTAAGAGCACTGACTCAGTTTTGTTCTGCATGAAGAGCACTGACTCAGTACTGTTCTGCATTAAGAGCACTGACGCTGTTCTGTGCTGCATTAAGAGCACTGACTCAGTTCTGTGCTGCATTAAGAGCACTGACTCAGTTCTGTGCTGCATTCATATCACTGACTCAGTTCCACGATCCATTACGAGCACTGTCTCAGTTCTTTGCTGCATTAAGCGCACTGACTCAGTTCTGAGCTGCATTACGAGCACTACTCAGTTCTGAGCTGCATTTAGTGCACTGACTCAGTTCTTTACTGCATTAAGAGCACTGACTCAGTTGTGCGCTGCATTAAGAGCACGGATTCAGTTCTGTGCTGCATTAAGAGCACTGACTCAGTTCTGTGCTGCATTAAGAGCACTGACTCAGTTCTGTGCTGCATTAAGAGCACTGACTCAGTTCTGCACTGCATTAAGAGCACTGACTCAGTTCTGTACTGCATTAAGAGCACTGACTCAGTTCTGCTCTGAATTAAGAGTGCTGACTCAGTTCTGTGCTGCATTTAGAGCACTGACCCAGTTCTGCACTGCATTAAGAGCACTGACTCATTTCAGTGCTGCATTCATATCACTGACTCAGTTCTGTGCTGCATTAATAGCACTGACTCAGTTCAGTGCTGCATTCATATCACTGACTCAGTTCTGCGCTGCATTACGAGCACTGTCTCAGTTCTGTGCTGCATTAAGAGCACTGATTCAGTTCTGTGCTGCATTTAGAGCACTTACTCAGTTCTGCGATGCATTAAGAGTACTGACTCAGTTCCACGCTGCATTAACAGCACTGACTCAGTTCTGTTCTCCATTAAGAGCACTGACGCAGTTCTGTGCTGCATTAAGAGCACTGACTCAGTTCTGCACTGCATTAAGAGCACTGACTCAGTTCTGTTCTGCATTAAGAGCACTGACGCAGTTCTGTGCTGCATTAAGAGCACTGACTCAGTTCTGCACTGCATTAAGAGCACTGACTCAGTTCTGCGCTGCATTAAGAGCACTGACTCAGTTCTGTTCTGCATTAAGAGCACTGACGCAGTTCTGTGCTGCATTAAGAGCACTGATTCAGTTCTGTGCTGCATTAAGAGCACGGACTCAGTTCTGTGCTGCATTAAGAGCACGGACTCAGTTCTGTGCTGCATTAAGAGCACTGACTCAGTTCTGCGCTGCATTAAGAGCACTGACTCAGTTCTGTGCTGCATTTAGAGCACTGACTCAGTTCTGCGATGCTTTAAGAGCACTGACCCAGTTCTGCGATGCTTTAAGAGCACTGACTCAGTACCGTGCTGCATTAAGCGCACTGATTCAGTACCGTTCTGCATTAAGAGCAATGACTCAGTTCTGCGCTGCATTAGGAGCACTGACACAGTTCTGCGTCGCATTAAGAGCACTGACTCAGTTCTGTTCTGCATTAAGAGCACTGACTCAGTTCTGTGCTGCATTAAGGGCACTGACTCAGTTCTGTTCTGCATTAAGAGCACTGACTCATTTCTGCGCTGCATTAAGAGCACTGACTCAGTTCTGCGCTGCATTAAGAGCACTGACTCAGTTCTGCACTGCATTAAGAGCACTGATTCAGTTCTGCGCTGCATTAAGAGCACTGACTCAGTTCAGTGCTGCATTCATAGCACTGACTCAGTTCTGCACTGCATTAAGAGCACTGACTCAGTTCTGTGATGCATTAAGAGCAGTGACTCAGTTCTGTGATGCATTAAGAGCACTGACTGTTTTCTGCGCTGCATTAAGAGCACTTACTCATTTCTGCTCCGCATTAAGAGAACTTGACTCAGTTTTGTTCTGCATTAAGACCACTGACTCAGTTCTGTGCTGCATTAAGTGCACTGACGCAGTTCTGTGCTGCATTAAGATCACTGACTCAGTACTGTGCTGCGTTATCAGCACAAACTCAGTACTGCCCAGAATTATCAGCTCTGACTCAGTTCAGTGCTGCATTCATATCACTGACTCAGTTCTGCGCTGCATTA
This sequence comes from Isurus oxyrinchus, assembly GCA_026770705.1. NCBI lineage: Eukaryota > Metazoa > Chordata > Chondrichthyes > Lamniformes > Lamnidae > Isurus > Isurus oxyrinchus. The sequence goes on from JANJGN010000008.1 coordinate 6,868,732, forward strand.
CGAGCACTGTCTCAGTTCTGTGCTGCATTAAGCGCACTGACTCAGTACCGTGCTACATTAAGATCACTGACTCAGTTCTGTGCTGCATTAAGAGCACTGACCCAGTTCTGTTCTGCGTTAAGAGTACTGACTCAGTTCTGCGCTGCATTAAGAGCACTGACTCAGTTCTGTGCTGCATTAAGAGCACTGACTCAGTTCGGTGCTGCATTAAGCGCACTGACTCAGTACCGTGCTGCATTAAGAGCAATGACTCAGTTCTGCGCTGCATTAAGAGCACTGACTCAGTTCTGTGCAGTATTAAGAGCACTGACTCAGTTCTCTTCTGCGTTAAAAGCACTGACTCAGTTCTGTGCTGCATTGAGAGCACTGATTCAGTTCTGCGCTGCATGAAGAGCACTTACTCATTTCTGCGCTGCATTAAGACCACTGACTCAGTTCTGTTCTGCATTAAGAGCACTGACTCAGTTCTGTGCAGTATTAAGAGCACTGACTCAGTTCTGTTCTACGTTAAGAGCACTGACTCAGTTCTGTGCTGCATTAAGAGCACTTACTCAGTTCTGCGCTGCATTAAGAGCACTGACTCAGTACTGTTCTGCATTAAGAGCACTGACTCAGTTCTGTTCTACGTTAAGAGCACTGACTCAGTATTGTTCTGCATTAAGAGCACTGACTCAGTTCTGTTCTACGTTAAGAGCACTGACTCAGTTCTGTGCTGCATTAAGAGCACTTACTCAGTTCTGCGCTGCATTAAGAGCACTGACTCAGTTCTGTTCTGTATTAAGAGCACTGACTCAGTTCTGTTCTGCATTAAGAGCACTGACTCAGTTCTGTGCTGCATTAAGAGCACTGATTCAGTTCTGCGCTGCATTAAGAGCACTTACTCATTTTTGCGCTGCATTAAGAGCACTGACTCAGTACTGTGCTGCATTAAGAGCACTGACTCTGTTCTGCACTGCATTAAGTGCACTGATTCAGTATGACGCAGCATTAAAAGCACTGACTCAGTACTGTGCTGCATTATCAGCAAGGACACAATACTGTACTGCATTATCAGCACTGACTCAGTACAGCGCTGCATTATCAGCCCTGACTCAGTACTATGCTGCATTATCAGCTCTGTCTCAGTACTGCTTTGCATTATCAGCACTGATTCAGTACTGCGCTGCATTATCATCTCTGAGAAGTTCTGCTTTGCATAAAGAGCACTGACACAGTACTGCGCTGCATTATCAGCACTGACTCAGTACTGTACTGCATTATCAGCACTGACTCAGTACTGCACTGCATTATCAGCACTGACTCAGTACTGCGCTGCATTATCAGCACTGACTCAGTACTATGCTGCATTATCAGCTCTGTCTCAGTACTGTGCTGCATTATCATCACTGAGAAGTTCTGCTTTGCAGTACGAGCAGTGACACAGTACTGCGCTGCATTATCAGCACTGAGACAGTACTGTACTGCATTATCAGCACTGACTCAGTACTGTACTAGATTATCAGCACTGACTCAGTACGGCGCTGCATTATCAGCGCTGACTCAGTACTGCTTTGCTTAAAAGCACTGACTCAGTACTGCTTTGCTTAAAAGCACTGACTTAGTACTGTGCTGCATTATCAGCAAGGATACCGTAATGTAATGCATTATCAGCACTGATTCAGTACTGCGCTGCATGAAGAGCTCTGACTCAGTACTATACTGCATTATCAGTACTGACTCAGTATTGCGTTGCATTATCAGCAAGGACACAGTACTGTGCTGCATTATCAGCAAGGATACAGTAATGTGCTGCATTAACAGCAAGGACACAATACTGTGCTGCATTATCGGCAACGACTCAGTACTGCGCTGCATTATCAGCCCTGACTCAGTACTATGCTGCATTATAAGCTCTGTCTCAGTACTGCTATGCATTATCAGCAGTGACTCAGTACTGTGCTGCATGATCATCACTGAGAAATTCTGCTTTGCATTAGGAGAACTGACACAGTACTGCTTTGCATTAAGAGCACTGACTCAGTACTGTGCTGCATTATCAGATCTGACTCAGTACTGCTTTGCATTAAGAGCAATGAATCAATACTGTGCTGCATTATCTGCAAGGATACCGCAATGTAATGCATTATCAGCACTGATTCAGTACTGCGCTGCATTAAGAGCACTGACTCAGTACTGTGCTGCATTAAGAGCACTGACTCAGTACTGTGCTACATTAAGAGCACTGACTCAGTACTGAACTGCATTATCAGCACTGACTCAGTACTGTGCTGCATTATCAGCACTGACTCAGTACTGTGCTGCATTATCAGCACTGACTCAGTACTTCGCTGCATTATCAGCACTGACTCAGTACTGCCCTTCATTATCAGCAGTGACTCAGTTCTGTGCTGCATTAACAGCACTGACTCAGTGCTGCGCTGTATTATCTGCCCTGACTCAGTACTATGCTGCATTATCAGCTCTGTCTCAGTACTGTGCTGCATTATCAACACTGAGATGTTCTGCATTGCATTAAGAGCACTGACACAGTACGGCGCTGCATTATCAGCACTGAGACAGTACTGTGCTGCATTATCAGCACTGACTGAGTATTGTACTAGATTATCAGCACTGATTCAGTACGGCGCTGCATTATCAGCGCTGACTCTGTACTGCGCTGCATTATCAGCAAGGACACAGTACGGTGCTGCATTATCAGCAAGGATACAGTAATGTGCTGCATTAACAGCAAGGACACAGTACTGTGCTGCATTATCGGCACTGACTCAGTACTGCGCTGCATTATCAGCACTGACTCAGTACTGTGCTGCATTGTCAGCACTGACTCAGTACATCGCTGCATTATCAGCACTGACTCAGTTCTGCCCTTCATTATCAGCACTGACTCAGTTCTGCCCTTCATTATCAGCACTGACTCAGTTCTGCACTGCATTAAGAGCACTGACTCAGTTCTGTTCTGCGTTAAGAGCACTGACTCAGTTCTGCGCTGCATTAAGATCACTGACACAGTTCTGTGCTGCATTAAGAGTAGTGACTCAGTTCTGCGCTGCATTAAGAGCACTGACTCAGTTCTGTGCTGCATTAAGAGCACTGACTCAGTTCTGTTCTGCGTTAAGAGCACTGACTCAGTTCTGTGCTGCATTAAGAGCACTGACTCAGTTCTGTTCTGCGTTAAGAGCACTGACTCAGTTCTGTGCTGCATTAAGAGCACTGACTCAGTTCTGTGCTGCATTAAGAGCACTGACTCAGTTCTGTGCTGCATTAAGAGCACTGACTCAGTTCTGTGCTGCATTAAGAGCACTTACTATGTTCTGCACTGCATTAAGAGCACTGACACAGTACTGTGTTGCATTAAGAGCACTGACTCAGTTTTGTTCTGCATGAAGAGCACTGACTCAGTACTGTTCTGCATTAAGAGCACTGACGCTGTTCTGTGCTGCATTAAGAGCACTGACTCAGTTCTGTGCTGCATTAAGAGCACTGACTCAGTTCTGTGCTGCATTCATATCACTGACTCAGTTCCACGATCCATTACGAGCACTGTCTCAGTTCTTTGCTGCATTAAGCGCACTGACTCAGTTCTGAGCTGCATTACGAGCACTACTCAGTTCTGAGCTGCATTTAGTGCACTGACTCAGTTCTTTACTGCATTAAGAGCACTGACTCAGTTGTGCGCTGCATTAAGAGCACGGATTCAGTTCTGTGCTGCATTAAGAGCACTGACTCAGTTCTGTGCTGCATTAAGAGCACTGACTCAGTTCTGTGCTGCATTAAGAGCACTGACTCAGTTCTGCACTGCATTAAGAGCACTGACTCAGTTCTGTACTGCATTAAGAGCACTGACTCAGTTCTGCTCTGAATTAAGAGTGCTGACTCAGTTCTGTGCTGCATTTAGAGCACTGACCCAGTTCTGCACTGCATTAAGAGCACTGACTCATTTCAGTGCTGCATTCATATCACTGACTCAGTTCTGTGCTGCATTAATAGCACTGACTCAGTTCAGTGCTGCATTCATATCACTGACTCAGTTCTGCGCTGCATTACGAGCACTGTCTCAGTTCTGTGCTGCATTAAGAGCACTGATTCAGTTCTGTGCTGCATTTAGAGCACTTACTCAGTTCTGCGATGCATTAAGAGTACTGACTCAGTTCCACGCTGCATTAACAGCACTGACTCAGTTCTGTTCTCCATTAAGAGCACTGACGCAGTTCTGTGCTGCATTAAGAGCACTGACTCAGTTCTGCACTGCATTAAGAGCACTGACTCAGTTCTGTTCTGCATTAAGAGCACTGACGCAGTTCTGTGCTGCATTAAGAGCACTGACTCAGTTCTGCACTGCATTAAGAGCACTGACTCAGTTCTGCGCTGCATTAAGAGCACTGACTCAGTTCTGTTCTGCATTAAGAGCACTGACGCAGTTCTGTGCTGCATTAAGAGCACTGATTCAGTTCTGTGCTGCATTAAGAGCACGGACTCAGTTCTGTGCTGCATTAAGAGCACGGACTCAGTTCTGTGCTGCATTAAGAGCACTGACTCAGTTCTGCGCTGCATTAAGAGCACTGACTCAGTTCTGTGCTGCATTTAGAGCACTGACTCAGTTCTGCGATGCTTTAAGAGCACTGACCCAGTTCTGCGATGCTTTAAGAGCACTGACTCAGTACCGTGCTGCATTAAGCGCACTGATTCAGTACCGTTCTGCATTAAGAGCAATGACTCAGTTCTGCGCTGCATTAGGAGCACTGACACAGTTCTGCGCCGCATTAAGAGCACTGACTCAGTTCTGTTCTGCATTAAGAGCACTGACTCAGTTCTGTGCTGCATTAAGGGCACTGACTCAGTTCTGTTCTGCATTAAGAGCACTGACTCATTTCTGCGCTGCATTAAGAGCACTGACTCAGTTCTGCGCTGCATTAAGAGCACTGACTCAGTTCTGCACTGCATTAAGAGCACTGATTCAGTTCTGCGCTGCATTAAGAGCACTGACTCAGTTCAGTGCTGCATTCATAGCACTGACTCAGTTCTGCACTGCATTAAGAGCACTGACTCAGTTCTGTGATGCATTAAGAGCAGTGACTCAGTTCTGTGATGCATTAAGAGCACTGACTGTTTTCTGCGCTGCATTAAGAGCACTTACTCATTTCTGCTCCGCATTAAGAGAACTTGACTCAGTTTTGTTCTGCATTAAGACCACTGACTCAGTTCTGTGCTGCATTAAGTGCACTGACGCAGTTCTGTGCTGCATTAAGATCACTGACTCAGTATTGTGCTGCAATATCAGCTCTGACTCAGTACTGTGCTGCGTTATCAGCACAAACTCAGTACTGCCCAGAATTATCAGCTCTGACTCAGTTCAGTGCTGCATTCATATCACTGACTCAGTTCTGCGCTGCATTACGAGCACTGTCTCAGTTCTGTGCTGCATTAAGCGCACTGACTCAGTACCGTGCTACATTAAGATCACTGACTCAGTTCTGTGCTGCATTAAGAGCACTGACCCAGTTCTGTTCTGCGTTAAGAGTACTGACTCAGTTCTGCGCTGCATTAAGAGCACTGACTCAGTTCTGTGCTGCATTAAGAGCACTGACTCAGTTCTGTGCTGCATTAAGCGCACTGACTCAGTACCGTGCTGCATTAAGAGCAATGACTCAGTTCTGCGCTGCATTAAGAGCACTGACTCAGTTCTGTGCAGTATTAAGAGCACTGACTCAGTTCTCTTCTGCGTTAAAAGCACTGACTCAGTTCTGTGCTGCATTGAGAGCACTGATTCAGTTCTGCGCTGCATGAAGAGCACTTACTCATTTCTGCGCTGCATTAAGACCACTGACTCAGTTCTGTTCTGCATTAAGAGCACTGACTCAGTTCTGTGCAGTATTAAGAGCACTGACTCAGTTCTGTTCTACGTTAAGAGCACTGACTCAGTTCTGTGCTGCATTAAGAGCACTTACTCAGTTCTGCGCTGCATTAAGAGCACTGACTCAGTACTGTTCTGCATTAAGAGCACTGACTCAGTTCTGTTCTACGTTAAGGGCACTGACTCAGAACTGTTCTGCATTAAGAGCACTGACTCAGTTCTGTTCTACGTTAAGAGCAATGACTCAGTTCTGTGCTGCATTAAGAGCACTTACTCAGTTCTGCGCTGCATTAAGAGCACTGACTCAGTTCTGTTCTGTATTAAGAGCACTGACTCAGTTCTGTTCTGCATTAAGAGCACTGACTCAGTTCTGTGCTGCATTAAGAGCACTGATTCAGTTCTGCGCTGCATTAAGAGCACTTACTCATTTTTGCGCTGCATTAAGAGCACTGACTCAGTTCTGTTCTGCATTAAGAGCACTGACTCAGTTCTGTGCTGCATTAAGAGCCATGACTCAGTTCTGTACTGCATTAAGAGCACTGACTCAGTTCTGTGCTGCATTAAGAGTAGTGACTCAGTTCTGCACTGCATTAAGAGCACTGACTCAGTTCTGCGCTGCATTACGAACACTGTATCAGTTCTGTGCTGCATTAAGAGCACTGACTCAGTTCTGCGCTGCATTAAGAGCACTGACTCAGTTCTGCGCTGCATTAAGAGCACTGACTCAGTTCTGTTCTGCGTTAAGAGCACTGACTCAGTTCTGTATTGCATTAAGTGCACTGACTCAGTTCTGTGCTGCATTAAGAGCACTGAATCAGTTCTGCGCTGCATGAGGAGCACTTACTCCGTTCTGTGCTGCATTAAGAGCACTGACCCAGTTCTGCGCTGCATTAAGAGCACTGACCCAGTTCTGTGCTGCATTAAGAGCACTGACTCAGTTCAGTGCTGCATTACGAGCACTGACTCAGTTCTGAACTGCATTCATAGCACTTACTCAGTTCTGCGCTGCATTAAGTGCACTGACTCAGTTCTTTACTGCATTCAGAGCACTGACTCAGTTCTGCGCAGCATTAAGAGCACTGACTCAGTTCTGCGCAGCATTAAGAGCACTTACTCATTTCTGCGCTGCATTAAGAGCACTGACTCAGTTCTGTGCTACATTAATAGCACTGACTCAGTTCAGTGGTGCATTCATATCACTGACTCAGTTCTGCGCTGCATTACGAGCACTGTCTCAGTTCTGTGCTGCATTAATCGCACTGACTCAGTACCATGCTGCATTAAGAGCACTGACTCAGTTCTGCGCTGCATTAAGAGCACTGACTCAGTTCTGTTCTACGTTAAGAGCACTGACTCAGTTCTGCGCTGCATTAAGAGCACTGACTCAGTTCTGTGCAGTATTAACAGCACTGACTCAGTTCTGTTCTACGTTAAGAGCACTGACTCAGTTCTGTTCTGCATTAAGAGCACTGACTCAGTTCTGTGCTGCATTAAGAGCACTGATTCAGTTCTGCACTGCATTAAGAGCACTTACTCATTTCTTCGCTGCATTAAGAGCACTGACTCAGTTCTGTTCTGCATTAAGAGCACTGACGCAGTTCTACGCTGCATTAAGAGCACTGACTCAGTTCTGCACTGCATTAAGTGCACTGACTCAGTTCTGCACTGCATTAAGAGCACTGACTCAGTTCTGTACTGCATTAAGAACACTGACTCAGTTCTGCGCAGATTTAAGAGCACTGACTCAGTTCTGCACTGCATTAAGAGCACTGACAGTGTTCTGCGCTGCATTTAGAGCACTTACTCATTTCTGTGCTGCATTAAGAGCACTGACTCAATTCTGTTCTGCATTAAGTGCACTGACTCAGTTCTGCGCTGCATTAAGAGCACTGACTCAGTTCTGTGCTGCATTAAGAGCACTGACTCAGTACCATGCTGCATTAAGAGCACTGACCCAGTTCTGCGCTGCATTACGAGCACTGTATCAGTTCTGTGCTGCATTAAGCGCACTGACTCAGTACCGTGCTGCATTAAGAGCACTGACTCAGTTCTGCGCTGCATTAAGAGCACTGACTCAGTTCTGTGCAGTATTAGGAGCACTGACTCAGTTCAGTGCTGCATTAATAGCACTGACTCACTTCTGATCTGCATTAAGAGCACTGACTCAGTTCTGTGCTGCATTAAGAGCACTGATTCAGTTCTGCACTGCATTAAGAGCACTGACTTAGTTCTGTTCTGCATTAAGAGTACTGACTCAGTTCTGTTCTGCATTAAGAGTACTAACTCAGTTCTGTGCTGCATTAAGTGCAGTGACTCAGTTCTGCACAGCATTAAGAGCACTGACTCAGTTCAGTGCTGCATTCATATCACTGACTCAGTTCTGTGCTGCATTAAGAGCACTGACTCAGTTCTGCGCTGCATTAAGAGCACTGACTCAGTACCGTGCTGCATTAAGAGCACTGACTCAGTTCTGCGCTGCATTAAGAGCACTGACTCAGTTCTGTTCTGCATTAAGAGCACTGACGCAGTTCTACGCTGCATTAAGAGCACTGACTCAGTTCTGCACTGCATTAAGTACACTGACTGTCTTCTGTGCTGGTTTAAGAGCACTTACTCAGTTCTGCGCTGCATTAAGAGCACTGACTCAGTTCTGCGCTGCATTAAGTGCACTCATACTGTTCTGTGCTGCATTTGGAGCACTGACTCAGTTCTGTGCTGCATTAAGTGCACTGACTCAGTTCTGTTCTGGATTAAGAGCACAGAACCAGTTCTGTGCTGCATTAAGAGCACTGCCTCAGTGCTGCGCTGCATTTAGAGCACTGACTCAGTTCTGTGCCGCATTAAGAGCACTGATTCAGTTCTGCGCTGCTTTAAGAGCATTGACTCAGTTCTACGCTGCATTAAGAGCACTGACTCAGTTCTGTGCTGCATTAAGAGCACTGACTCAGTTCTGCGCTGCGTTAAGAGCACTGACCAAATTCTGTTCTGCATTAAGAGCACTGACTCAGTTCTGCACTGCATTAAGAGCACTGACTCAGTTCTGTGCTGCATTAAGAGCACTGACTCAGTTCTGCGCTGCATTAAGAGAACTGACCAAATTCTGTTCTGCATTAAGAGCACTGACTCAGTTCTGTGCTGCATTAAGAGCACTGACTCATTTCTGCGCTGCATTAAGAGCACTGACTCAGTGCTGCGCTGCATTAAGAGCACGGACTCAGTTCTGTGCAGTATTAAGAGCACTGACTCAGTTCTGTTCTGCGTTAAGAGCACTGACTCACTTCTGTGCTGCATTAAGAGCACTGACTCAGTTCTGTTCTGCGTTAAGAGCACTGACTCAGTTCTGTTCTGCATTAAGTGCACTGACTCAGTTCTGTGCTGCATTAAGAGCACTGAATCAGTTCTGCGCTGCATGAGGAGCACTTACTCAGTTCTGTGCTGCATTAAGAGCACTGACCCAGTTCTGCGCTGCATTAAGAGCACTGACCCAGTTCTGTGCTGCATTAAGAGCACTGACTCAGTTCAGTGATCCATTATGAGCACTGTTCAGTTCTTTGCTGCATTAAGCGCACTGACTCAGTTCTTTGCTGCATTACGAGCACTGACTCAGTTCTGAACTGCATTCATAGCACTGACTCAGTTCTGCGCTGCATTAAGTGCACTGACTCAGTTCTTTACTGCATTCAGAGCACTGACTCAGTTCTGCGCTGCATTAAGAGCACTGACTCAGTGCTGCGCTGCATTAAGAGCACTGACTCAATTCTGTTCTGCATTAAGTGCACTGACTCAGTTCTGCGCTGCATTAAGAGCACTGACTCAGTTCTGTGCTGCATTAAGAGCACTGACTCAGTACCATGCTGCATTAAGAGCACTGACTCAGTTCTGTTCTGCGTTAAGAGCACTGACTCACTTCTGTGCTGCATTAAGAGCACTGACTCAGTTCTGTTCTGCTTTAAGAGCACTGACTCAGTTCTGTTCTGCATTAAGTGCACTGACTCAGTTCTGTGCTGCATTAAGAGCACTGAATCAGTTCTGCGCTGCATGAGGAGCACTTACTAAGTTCTGTGCTGCATTAAGAGCATTGACTCACTTCTGAGCTGCTTTAAGAGCACTGACTCAGTTCTGTGCTGCATTAAGAGCACTGACCCAGTTCTGCGCTGCATTAAGAGCACTGACCCAGTTCTGTGCTGCATTAAGAGCACTGACTCAGTTCAGTGCTGCATTCATATCACTGACTCAGTTCCGTGATCCATTATGAGCACTGTCTCAGTTCTTTGCTGCATTAAGCGCACTGACTCAGTTCTTTGCTGCATTACGAGCACTGACTCAGTTCTGTGCTGCATTAAGAGCACTGACTCAGTTCTGCGCTGCATTAAGTGCACTGACTAAGTTCTTTACTGCATTCAGAGCACTGACTCAGTTCTGCGCAGCATTAAGAGCACTTACTCATTTCTGCGCTGCATTAAGAGCACTGACTCAGTTCAGTGGTGCATTCATATCACTGACTCAGTTCTGCGCTGCATTACGAGCACTGTCTCAGTTCTGTGCTGCATTAATCGCACTGACTCAGTACCATGCTGCATTAAGAGCACTGACTCAGTTCTGCGCTGCATTAAGAGCACTGACTCAGTTCTGTTCTACGTTAAGAGCACTGACTCAGTTCTGTTCTGCATTAAGAGCACTGATTCAGTTCTGCGCTGCATTAAGAGCACTTACTCATTTCTGCGCTGCATTAAGAGCACTGACTCAGCTCTGTTCTGCATTAAGAGCACTGACGCAGTTCTACGCTGCATTAAGAGCACTGACTCAGTTCTGTACTGCATTAAGAACACTGACTCAGTTCTGCGCAGCATTAAGAGCACTGACTGTGTTCTGCGCTGCATTTATAGCACTTACTCATTTCTGTACTGCATTAAGAGCACTGACTCAATTCTGCGCTGCATTACGAGCACTGACTCAGTTCTGCGCTGCATTAAGCGCACTGACTCAGTACCGTGCTGCATTAAGAGCACTGACTCAGTTCTACGCTGCATTAAGAGCACTGACTCAGTTCTGTGCAGTATTAGGAGCACTGACTCAGTTCAGTGCTGCATTAAGAGCACTGAGTCAGTTCTGCGCAGCATTAAGTGCACTGACTCAGTTCTGTGCTGCATTAAGAGCACTGATTCAGTTCTGCACTGCATTAAGAGCACTGACTCAGTTCTGTTCTGCATTAAGAGTACTGACTCAGTTCTGTGCTGCATTAAGTGCAGTGACTCAGTTCTGCACAGCATTAAGAGCACTGACTCAGTTCAGTGCTGCATTCATATCACTGACTCAGTTCTGCACTGCATTACGAGCACTGACTCAGTTCTGTGCTGCATTAAGAGCACTGACTCAGTACCGTGCTGCATTAAGAGCACTGACTCAGTTCTGCGCTGCATTAAGAGCACTGACTCAGTTCTGTTCTGCATTAAGAGCACTGACGCAGTTCTACGCTGCATTAAGAGCACTGACTCAGTTCTGCACTGCATTAAGAGCACTGACCCAGTTCTGCGCTGCATTACGAGCACTGTATCAGTTCTGTGCTGCATTAAGAGCACTGACTCAGTTCTGCGCTGCATTAAGAGCACTGACTCAGTTCTGTGCAGTATTAGGAGCACTGACTCAGTTCTGTTCTGCATTAAGAGCACTGACTCAGTTCTGCGCTGCATTAAGAGCACTGACTCAGTTCTGCGCTGCATTAAGAGCACTGACTCAGTTCTGCGCAGCATAAAGTGCACTGACTCAGTTCTGTGCTGCATTAAGAGCACTGATTCAGTTCTGTGATGCATTCAGTGCACTGACTCAGTTCTGTGCTGCATTAAGAGCACGGACTCAGTTCAGTTCTGCATTCATAGCACTGACTCAGTTCTGCGCTGTATTAAGAGCACTGACCAAATTCTGTGCTGCATTAAGAGCACTGACTCATTTCGGCGCTGCATTAAAAGCACTGACTCAGTACTGTGCTGTATTAAGAGCACTGACTCAATTCTGCGCTGCAGTAAGTGCACTGGCTCAGTTCTCCGCTGCATTTAGAGCACTGACTCAGTTCTGCACTGTATTTACAGCACTGACTCAGTACTGTTCTGCATTAAGAGCACTGACTCAGTTCTGTGCTGCATTAAGAGCACTGACTCAATTCTGCGCTGCATTAAGTGCACTGGCTCAGTTCTGCGCTGCATTTAGAGCACTGACTCAGTTCTGCGCTGCATTTAGAGCACTGACTCAGTGCTGTTCTGCATTAAGAGCAGTGCCTCAGTTCTGCGCTGCATTAAGAGCACTGACTCAGTTCTGTGCTGCATTAAGAGCACTGACTCAGTTCTGTTCTGCATTAAGAGCACTGACTCAGTTCTGTGCCGCATTAAGAGCACTGACTCAGTTCTGTTCTGCATTAAGAGCACTGACTCAGTTCTGTTCTGCATTAAGAGCAGAGAACCAGTTCTGTGCTGCATTAAGAGCAATGCCTCAGTTCTGTGCTGCATTAAGAGCACTGACTCAGTTCTGTTCTGCATTAAGAGCACAGAACCAGTTCTGTGCTGCATTAAGAGCACTGCCTCAGTGCTGCGCTGCATTAAGTGCACTCATACAGTTCCGTGCTGCAGTTGGAGCACTGACTCAGTTCTGTGCCGCATTAAGAGCACTGACTCATTTCTGTGCTGCTTTAAGAGCATTGACTCAGTTCTACGCTGCATTAAGAGCACTGACTCACTTCTGTGCTGCATTAAGAGCACTGACTCAGTTCAGTGCTGCATTTAGAGCCCTGACTCAGTTCTGTGCTGCATTAAGAGCACTGACACACTTCTGTTCTGCATTAAGAGCACTGAGTCAGTTCTGCGCAGCATAAAGTGCACTGACTCAGTTCTGTGCTGCATTAAGAGCACTGATTCAGTTCTGCACTGCATTAACAGCACTGACTCAGTTCTGTGATGCATTCAGTGCACTGACTCAGTTCTGTGCTGCATTAAGAGCACGGACTCAGTTCAGTTCTGCATTCATAGCACTGACTCAGTTCTGCGCTGTATTAAGAGCACTGACCAAATTCTGTGCTGCATTAAGAGCACTGACTCAGTTCGGCGCTGCATTAAAAGCACTGACTCAGTACTGTGCTGTATTAAGAGCACTGACTCAATTCTGCGCTGCAGTAAGTGCACTGACTCAGTTCTCCGCTGCATTTAGAGCACTGACTCAGTTCTGCACTGCATTTAGAGCACTGACTCAGTACTGTTCTGCATTAAGAGCACTGACTCAGTTCTGTGCTGCATTAAGAGCACTGACTCAATTCTGCGCTGCATTAAGTGCACTGGCTCAGTTCTGCGCTGCATTTAGAGCACTGACTCAGTTCTGCGCTGCATTTAGAGCACTGACTCAGTACTGTTCTGCATTAAGAGCACTGCCTCAGTTCTGCGCTGCATTAAGAGCACTGACTCAATTCTGTTCTGCATTAAGAGTACTGATTCAGTTCTGCGCTGCATTAAGAGCACTGCCTCAGTTCTGTGCTGCATTAAGAGCACTGACTCAGTTCTGTTCTGCATTAAGAGCACAGAACCAGTTCTGTGCTGCATTAAGAGCACTGCCTCAGTGCTGCGCTGCATTTAGAGCACTGACTCAGTTCTGCGCTGCATTAAGTGCACCTATACAGTTCCGTGCTGCATTTGGATCACTGACGCAGTTCTGTGCTGCATTAAGAGCACTGCCTCAGTTCTGTGCTGCTTTAAGAGCATTGACTCAGTTCTACGCTGCATTAAGAGCACTGACTCACTTCTGTGCTGCATTAAGAGCACTGACTCAGTTCAGTGCTGCATTTAGAGCCCTGACTCAGTTCTGCGCTGCGTTAAGAGCACTGACCAAATTCTGTTCTGCATTAAGAGCACTGACTCAGTTCTGCACTGCATTAAGAGCACTGACTCAGTTCTGCGCTGCATTAAGAGCACTGACTCTGTTCTGTGCTGCATTAAGAGCACTGACTCATTTCTGTGCTGCATTAAGAGCCCTGACTCAGTTCTGCGCTGCATTAAGAGCACTGACTCAGTTCTGTTCTGCATTAAGAGCACAGAACCTGTTCTGTGCTGCATTTAGAGCACTGACTCAGTTCTGTGCTGCATTTAGAGCACTGACTCACTTCTGTTCTGCATTAAGCGCACTGACTCAGTTCTGTGCTGCATTAAGAGCACTGACTCAGTTCTGAAATGCATTAAGAGCACTGACTCAGCTCTGTGCTGCATTAAGTGCAGTGACTCAGTTCTGTGCTGCATTAAGAGCACTGACTCAGTTCTGCATTGCATTAAGAGCATTGACTCAGTTCTGCACCGCATTAAGAGCATTGACTCAGTACTGTGCTGCATTAAGAGCACTGACTCAGTTCAGTGCTGCATTTAGAGCCCTGACTCAGTTCTGCGCTGCGTTAAGAGCACTGACCAAATTCTGTTCTGCATTAAGAGCACTGACTCAGTTCGGCACTGCATTAAGAGCACTGACTCAGTTCTGCGCAGCATTAAGAGCACTGACTCAGTTCTGCGCTGCATTAAGAGCACTGACTCAGTTCTGTGCTGCATTAAGAGCACTGACCCAGTTCTGTTCTGCATTAAGAGCACTGACGCAGTTCTACGCTGCATTAAGAGCACTGACGCAGTTCTGCGCTGCATTAAGAGCACTGACTCAGTTCTGCGCTGTATTAAGAGCACTGACTCAGTTCTGTGCTGCATTAAGAGCACTGACCCAGTTCTGCGCTGCATTACAAGCACTGTATCAGTTCTGTGCTGCATTCATAGCACTGACTCAGTTCTGCGCTGCATTAAGAGCACTGACTCAGTTCTGTGCAGTATTAGGAGCACTGACTCAGTTCTGTTCTGCATTAAGAGCACTGACTCACTTCTGTTCTGCATTAAGAGCACTGACTCAGTTCTGCGCAGCATAAAGTGCACTGACTCAGTTCTGTGCTGCATTAAGAGCACTGATTCAGTTCTGCACTGCATTAAGAGCACTGACTCAGTTCTGTGATGCATTCAGTGCACTTACTCAGTTCTGTGCTGCATTAAGAGCACGGACTCAGTTCAGTTCTGCATTCATAGCACTGACTCAGTTCTGCGCTGTATTAAGAGCACGGACTCAGTTCTGTGCTGCATTAAGAGCACGGACTCAGTTCAGTTCTGCATTCATAGCACTGACTCAGTTCTGCGCTGTATTTAGAGCACTGACCAAAATCTGTGCTGCATTAAGACCACTGACTCAGTTCGGCGCTGCATTAAAAGCACTGACTCAGTACTGTGCTGTATTAAGAGCACTGACTCAATTCTGCGCTGCAGTAAGTGCACTGGCTCAGTTCTCCGCTGCATTTAGAGCACTGACTCAGTTCTGCACTGCATTTAGAGCACTGACTCAGTACTGTTCTGCATTAAGAGCACTGACTCAGTTCTGTGCTGCATTAAGAGCACTGACTCAATTCTGCGCTGCATTAAGTTCACTGGCTCAGTTCTGCGCTGCATTTAGAGCACTGACTCAGTTCTGCGCTGCATTTAGAGCACTGACTCAGTACTGTTCTGCATTAAGAGCACTGCCTCAGTTCTGCGCTGCATTAAGAGCACTGACTCAATTCTGTTCTGCATTAAGAGTACTGATTCAGTTCTGCGCTGCATTAAGAGCACTGACTCAGTTCTGTGCTGCATTAAGAGCACTTACTCAGTTCTGCGCTGCATTAAGAAAACTGACTCAGTTCTGTTCTGCATTAAGAGCACAGAACCAGTTCTGTGCTGCATTAAGAGCACTGCCTCAGTTCTGTGCTGCATTAAGAGCACTGACTCAGTTCTGTTCTGCATTAAGAGCACAGAACCAGTTATGTGCTGCATTAAGTGCACTCATACAGTTCCGTGCTGCATTTGGAGCACTGACTCAGTTCTGTGCCGCATTAAGAGCACTGACTCAGTTCTGTGCTGCTTTAAGAGCATTGACTCAGTTCTACGCTGCATTAAGAGCACTGACTCAGTTCTGTGCTGCATTAAGAGCACTGACTCAGTTCAGTGCTGCATTTAGAGCCCTGACTCAGTTCTGCACTGCATTAAGAGCACTGATTCAGTTCTGTGCTGATTTAAGAGCATTGACTCAGTTCTACGCTGCATTAAGAGCACTGACTCAGTTCTGCGCTGCATTAAGAGCACTGACTCAGTTCTGTTCTGCATTAAGAGCACTGACTCAGTTCTGCACTGCATTAAGAGCACTGATTCAGTTCTGCACTGCATTAAGAGCACTAACTCAGTTCTGTTCTGCATTAAGAGCACTGACTCAGTTCTGCACTGCATTAAGAGCACTGACTCAGTTCTGCGCTGCATTAAGAGCACTGACTCAGTTCTGTGCTGCATTTAGAGCACTGACTCAGTTCTGCGCTGCATTAAGAGCACTGACTCAGTTCTGTGCTGCATTAAGAGTAGTGACTCATTTCTGTGCTGCATTAAGAGCCCTGACTCAGTTCTGTGCTGCATTAAGAGCACTGACTCACTTCTGTTCTGCATTAATAGCACTGACTCAGTTCTGTGCTGCATTAAGAGCACTGACTCAGTTCTGAAATGCATTAAGTGCAGTGACTCATTTCTGCACTGCATTACGAGCACTGACTCAGTTCTGCGCTGCATTAAGAGCACTGACTCAGTTCTGCGCTGCATTTAGAGCACTGACTCAGTTCTGCGATGCATTTAGAGCACTGACTCAGTACTGTTCTGCATTAAGAGCACTGCCTCAGTTCTGCGCTGCATTTAGAGCACTGACTCAATTCTGTTCTGCATTAAGAGTACTGATTCAGTTCTGCGCTGCATTAAGAGCACTGACTCAGTTCTGTGCTGCATTAAGAGCACTTACTCAGTTCTGCGCTGCATTAAGAAAACTGACTCAGTTCTGTTCTGCATTAAGAGCACAGAACCAGTTCTGTGCTGCATTAAGAGCACTGCCTCAGTTCTGTGCTGCATTAAGAGCACTGACTCAGTTCTGTTCTGCATTAAGAGCACAGAACCAGTTATGTGCTGCATTAAGTGCACTCATACAGTTCCGTGCTGCATTTGGAGCACTGACTCAGTTCTGTGCCGCATTAAGAGCACTGACTCAGTTCTGTGCTGCTTTAAGAGCATTGACTCAGTTCTACGCTGCATTAAGAGCACTGACTCAGTTCTGTGCTGCATTAAGAGCACTGACTCAGTTCAGTGCTGCATTTAGAGCCCTGACTCAGTTCTGCACTGCATTAAGAGCACTGATTCAGTTCTGTGCTGCTTTAAGAGCATTGACTCAGTTCTACGCTGCATTAAGAGCACTGACTCAGTTCTGCGCTGCATTAAGAGCACTGACTCAGTTCTGTTCTGCATTAAGAGCACTGACTCAGTTCTGCACTGCATTAAGAGCACTGATTCAGTTCTGCACTGCATTAAGAGCACTAACTCAGTTCTGTTCTGCATTAAGAGCACTGACTCAGTTCTGCACTGCATTAAGAGCACTGACTCAGTTCTGCGCTGCATTAAGAGCACTGACTCAGTTCTGTGCTGCATTTAGAGCACTGACTCAGTTCTGCGCTGCATTAAGAGCACTGACTCAGTTCTGTGCTGCATTAAGAGTAGTGACTCATTTCTGTGCTGCATTAAGAGCCCTGACTCAGTTCTGTGCTGCATTAAGAGCACTGACTCACTTCTGTTCTGCATTAATAGCACTGACTCAGTTCTGTGCTGCATTAAGAGCACTGACTCAGTTCTGAAATGCATTAAGTGCAGTGACTCATTTCTGCACTGCATTACGAGCACTGACTCAGTTCTGCGCTGCATTAAGAGCACTGACTCAGTTCTGCGCTGCATTTAGAGCACTGACTCAGTTCTGCGCTGCATTTAGAGCACTGACTCAGTACTGTTCTGCATTAAGAGCACTGCCTCAGTTCTGCGCTGCATTAAGAGCACTGACTCAATTCTGTTCTGCATTAAGAGTACTGATTCAGTTCTGCGCTGCATTAAGAGCACTGACTCAGTTCTGTGCTGCATTAAGAGCACTTACTCAGTTCTGCGCTGCATTAAGAAAACTGACTCAGTTCTGTTCTGCATTAAGAGCACAGAACCAGTTCTGTGCTGCATTAAGAGCACTGCCTCAGTTCTGTGCTGCATTAAGAGCACTGACTCAGTTCTGTTCTGCATTAAGAGCACAGAACCAGTTATGTGCTGCATTAAGTGCACTCATACAGTTCCGTGCTGCATTTGGAGCACTGACTCAGTTCTGTGCCGCATTAAGAGCACTGACTCAGTTCTGTGCTGCTTTAAGAGCATTGACCCAGTTCTACGCTGCATTAAGAGCACTGACTCAGTTCTGTGCTGCATTAAGAGCACTGACTCAGTTCAGTGCTGCATTTAGAGCCCTGACTCAGTTCTGCACTGCATTAAGAGCACTGATTCAGTTCTGTGCTGCTTTAAGAGCATTGACTCAGTTCTACGCTGCATTAAGAGCACTGACTCAGTTCTGCGCTGCATTAAGAGCACTGACTCAGTTCTGTTCTGCATTAAGAGCACTGACTCAGTTCTGCACTGCATTAAGAGCACTGATTCAGTTCTACACTGCATTAAGAGCACTCACTCAGTTCTGTTCTGCATTAAGAGCACTGACTCAGTTCTGCACTGCATTAAGAGCACTGACTCAGTTCTGCGCTGCATTCAGAGCACTGACTCAGTTCTGTGCTGCATTTAGAGCACTGACTCAGTTCTGCGCTGCATTAAGAGCACTGACTCAGTTCTGTGCTGCATTAAGAGTATTGACTCATTTCTGTGCTGCATTAAGAGCCCTGACTCAGTTCTGTGCTGCATTAAGAGCACTGACTCACTTCTGTTCTGCATTAATAGCACTGACTCAGTTCTGTGCTGCATTAAGAGCACTGACTCAGTTCTGAAATGCATTAAGTGCAGTGACTCATTTCTGCACTGCATTACGAGCACTGACTCAGTTCTGCGCTGCATTAAGAGCACTGACTCAGTTCTGAAATGCATTAAGTGCAGTGACTCATTTCTGCACTGCATTACGAGCACTGACTCAGTTCTGCGCTGCATTAAGAGCACTGACTCAGTTCTGCGCTGCATTAAGAGCACTGACTCAGTTCTGTTCTGCATTAAGAGCACTGACTCAGTTCTGCGCAGCATTAAGAGCACAGACTCAGTTCTGTGCTGTATTAAGAGTAGTGACTCAGTTCTGTGCTGCATTAAGAGCACTGATTCAGTTCTGCACTGCATGAAGAGCTCTGACTGTTTTCTGCGCTGCATTCAGAGCACTTACTCATTTCTGTGCTGCATTAAGAGCACTGACTCAGTTCTATGCTGCATTAAGAGCACTGATTCAGTTCTGTGCTGCATTAAGAGCACTGACTCAGTACTGCGCTGCATTAAGCGCACTGGCTCAGTTCTGCGCTGCATTTAGAGCACTGACTCAGTTCTGCACTGCATTTAGAGCACTGACTCAGTTCTGTGATGCATTAAGTGCACTGACTCAGTTCTGCACTGCATTAAATGCACTGGCTCAGTTCTGCGCTGCGCTTAGAGCACTGACTCAGTTCAGCGCTGCATTTAGAGCACTGACTCAGTACTGTTCTGCATTAAGCGCACTGACTCAGTTCTGTGCTGCATTAAGAGCACTGACTCAATTCTGCGCTGCATTAAGTGCACTGGCTCAGTTCTGCGCTGCATTTAGAGCACGGACTCAGTTCTGCGCTGCATTTAGAGCACTGACTCAGTACTGTTCTGCATTAAGAGCACTGACTCAGTTCTGTTCTGCATTAAGAGCACTGACTCAGTTCTGCACTGCATTAAGAGCACTGACTCAGTTCTGCGCTGCATTAAGAGCACTGACTCAGTTCTGTGCTGCATTTGGAGCACTGACTCATTTCTGCGCTGCATTAAGAGCCCTGACTCAGTTCTGCGCTGCATTAAGAGCACTGACTCAGTTCTGTGCTGCATTAAGAGCACTGACTCAGTTCTGCACTGCATTAAGAGCACTGACTGTCTTCTGTGCTGCATTAAGAGCCCTGACTCAGTTCTGTGCTGCATTTAGAGCACTGACTCACTTCTGTTCTGCATTAAGAGCACTGACTCAGTTCTGTGCTGCATTACGAGAACTGACTCAGTTCTGCGCTGCATTAAGAGCACTGATTCAGTTCTACGCTGCATTAAGAGCACTGATTCAGTTCTGTGCTGCATTAAGAGCACTGACTCATTTCTGCGCTGCATTAAGAGCCCTGACTCAGTTCTGCGCTGCATTAAGAGCACGGACTCAGTTCAGTTCTGCTTTCATAGCACTGACTCAGTTCTACTCTGTATTAAGAGCACTGACCAAATTCTGTGCTGCATTAACAGCACTGACTCTGTTCGGTGCTGCATTAAGAGCACTGACTCAGTACTGCGCTGCATTAAGCGCACTGGCTCAGTTCTGCGCTGCATTTAGAGCACTGACTCAGTTCGGCACTGCATTTAGAGCACTGACTCATTTCTGTGATGCATTAAGTGCACTGACTCAGTTCTGCGCTGCATTAAATGCACTGGCTCAGTTCTGCGCTGCATTTAGAGAACGGACTCAGTTCTGCGCTGCATTTAGAGCACTGACTCAGTACTGTTCTGCATTAAGAGCACTGACCCAGTTCTGTTCTGCATTAAGAGCACTGACGCAGTTCCGCGCTGCATTAAGAGAACTGACCCAGTTCTGCGCTGCATTAAGAGCACTGACTCAGTTCTGTGCTGCATTAAGATCACTGAATCAGTTCAGTGCTGCATTCATATCACTGACTCAGTTCTGCGCTCCATTACGAGCACTGTCTCAGTTCTTTGCTGCATTAAGCGCACTGACTCAGTTCTGTGCAGCATTAACAGCACTGACTCAGTTCAGAGCTGCATTCATATCAAAGACTCAGTTCTGTGCTGCATTACGAGCACTGTCTCAGTTCTGTGCTGCATTAACAGCACGGACTCACTTCTGTGCTGCATTAAGCACACTGACTCAGTTCTGTGCTGCATTCAGAGCACTGACTCAGTTCTGCTCTGCATTAAGAGCACTGACTCAGTTCTGTGCTGCATTAAGAGCACTGACTCAGTTCTGTGCTGCATTCAGAGCAGTGACTCTGTTCTGCACTGCATTAAGAGCACTTACTCATTTCTGCTCCGCATTAGGAGAACTGACTCAGTTCTGTGCTGCATGAAGAGCACTGACTCAGTACTGCGCTGCATTACGAGCACTGACTCAGTTCTGTGCTGCATTAAGAGCACTGACTCAGTTCTGTGCTGCATTAACAGCAGTGACTCACTACTGCGCTGCATTAAGAGCACTGACTCAGTTCTGTGCTGCATTAAGAGCAGTGTCTCAGTACTGCGCCGAATTAAGAGCTCTGACTCAGTTCTGTGCTGCATTAAGATCAGTGACTCAGTTCAGCGCTGCATTAAGAGCACTATGTCTGTTTTGCGCTGCATTAAGAGCACTGACTCAAGTCTTTTCAGCATTACGAGCACTGAAGCAGTTCTGCGCTCCATTAAGAGCACTGACACAGTTCTACGCTGCATTAAGAACACTGATTCAGTTCTGTGCTGTATTAAGAGCCCTGACTCAGTTCTGAGCTGCATTTGGATCACTGACTCAGTACTGCGCTGCATTACGAGCACTGACTCAGTTCTGTGTTGCATTAAGAGCACGGACTCAGTTCAGCTCTGCTTTCATAGCACTGACTCAGTTCTGCGCTGTATTAAGAGCACTGACCAAATTCTGTGCTGCATTTAGTGCACGGACTCAATTCTGCGCTGCATTTAGAGCACTGACCCAGTTCTGTGATGCATTAAGTGCACTGACTCAGTTCTGCGCTGCATTAAAAGCACTGACTCAGTTCTGCGCTGCATTAAGAGCACGGACTCAGTTCTGTTCTGCATTCATAGCACTGACTCAGTTCTGCGCTGTATTAAGAGCACTGACAAAATTCTGTGCTGCATTAAGAGCACTGACTCGGTTCGGCGCTGCATTAAAAGCACTGACTCAGTACTGTGCTGCATTAAGTGCACTGACTCAATTCAGCGCTGCATTAAGTGCACTGGCTCAGTTCTGCGCGGCACTTAGAGCACTGACTCAGTTCTGCGCTGCATTTAGAGCACTGACTCAGTACTGTTCTGCATTAAGAGCACTGACTCAGTTCTGTGCTGCATTAAGAGCGCTGACTCAATTCTGCGCTGCATTAAGTGCACTGACTCAGTTCTGTGTCGCATAAAGAGCACTGACTCAATTCTGCGCTGCATTAAGAGCACTGACTCAGTACAGTTCTGCATGAAGAGCACTGACTCAGTTCTGCGCTGTATTAAGAGCACTGACTCAATTCTGTTCTGCATTAAGAGCACTAATTCAGTTCTGCGCTGCATTAAGAGCACTGACTCAGTTCTGTGCTGCATTAAGAGCATGACACAGTTCTGCGCTGCATTAAGAGCACTGACTCAGTTCTGCGCTGCATTAGGAGCACTGACTCAGTACTGTTCTGCATTAAGAGGACTGACTCAGTTCTGCGCTGCATTAAGAGCACTGACTCAGTTCTGTTCTGCATTACGAGCACTGAACCAGTTCTGTGCTGCATTAAGAGCACTGACTCAGTTATGTGCTGCATTAAGAGTACTGATTCAGTTCTGCGCTGCATTAAGAGCACTGACTCAATTCTGTGCTGCATTAAAAGCACTGACTCAGTTCTGCACTGCATTAAGTGCACTGACTGTCTTCTGTGCTGGTTTAAGAGCACTTACTCAGTTCTGCGCTGCATTAAGAGCACTGACTCAGTTCTGTTCTGCATTAAGAGCACTGACTCAGTTCTGCGCTGCATTAAGTGCACTCATACTGTTCTGCGCTGCATTTGGAGCACTGACTCAGTACTGCGCTGCATTACGAGCACTGACTCAGTTCTGTGTTGCATTAAGAGCACGGACTCAGTTCAGCTCTGCTTTCATAGCACTGACTCAGTTCTGCGCTGTATTAAGAGCACTGACCAAATTCTGTGCTGCATTTAGAGCACGGACTCAATTCTGCGCTGCATTTAGAGCACTGACCCAGTTCTGTGATGCATTAAGTGCACTGACTCAGTTCTGCGCTGCATTAAAAGCACTGACTCAGTTCTGCGCTGCATTAAGAGCACGGACTCAGTTCTGTTCTGCATTCATAGCACTGACTCAGTTCTGCGCTGTATTAAGAGCACTGACAAAATTCTGTGCTGCATTAAGAGCACTGACTCGGTTCGGCGCTGCATTAAAAGCACTGACTCAGTACTGTGCTGCATTAAGTGCACTGACTCAATTCAGCGCTGCATTAAGTGCACTGGCTCAGTTCTGCGCGGCACTTAGAGCACTGACTCAGTTCTGCGCTGCATTTAGAGCACTGACTCAGTACTGTTCTGCATTAAGAGCACTGACTCAGTTCTGTGCTGCATTAAGAGCGCTGACTCAATTCTGCGCTGCATTAAGTGCACTGACTCAGTTCTGTGTCGCATTAAGAGCACTGACTCAATTCTGCGCTGCATTAAGAGCACTGACTCAGTACAGTTCTGCATGAAGAGCACTGACTCAGTTCTGCGCTGTATTAAGAGCACTGACTCAATTCTGTTCTGCATTAAGAGTACTGATTCAGTTCTGCGCTGCATTAAGAGCACTGACTCAGTTCTGTGCTGCATTAAGAGCATGACACAGTTCTGCGCTGCATTAAGAGCACTGACTCAGTTCTGCGCTGCATTAGGAGCACTGACTCAGTACTGTTCTGCATTAAGAGGACTGACTCAGTTCTGCGCTGCATTAAGAGCACTGACTCAGTTCTGTTCTGCATTACGAGCACTGAACCAGTTCTGTGCTGCATTAAGAGCACTGACTCAGTTATGTGCTGCATTAAGAGTACTGATTCAGTTCTGCGCTGCATTAAGAGCACTGACTCAATTCTGTGCTGCATTAAAAGCACTGACTCAGTTCTGCACTGCATTAAGTGCACTGACTGTCTTCTGTGCTGGTTTAAGAGCACTTACTCAGTTCTGCGCTGCATTAAGAGCACTGACTCAGTTCTGTTCTGCATTAAGAGCACTGACACAGTTCTGCGCTGCATTAAGTGCACTCATACTGTTCTGTGCTGCATTTGGAGCACTGACTCAGTTCTGTGCTGCATTAAGTGCACTGACTCAGTTCTGCGCTGCATTAAGTGCACTGACACAGTTCTGTGCTGCATTAAGAGCACTGACTCAGTTCTGTGCTGCATTAAGAGCACTGACTCAGTTCTGTGCTGCATTAAGAGCACTGACTCAGTTCTGCATTGCATTAAGAGAATTAATTAAGTTCTGCACTGCTTTGAGAGCATTGACTCAGTTCTGTGCTGCATTAAGAGCACTGACTCAGTTCTGTGCTGCATTAAGAGCCCTGACTCAGTTCAGCACTGCATTAAGAGCACTGATTCAGTTCTGCGCTGCATTAAGAGCACTGACTGTGTTCTGTTCTGCATTAAGAGCACTGACTCACTTCTGTGCAGAATTAGGAGCACTGACTCCGTTCTGCGCTGCATTAAGAGCACTGACTCAGTTCTGTTCTGCATTAAGAGCACTGACTCAGTACTGTGCTGCATTAAGAGTAGTGACTCAGTTCTGCGCTGCATTAAGAGCACTGACTGTCTTCAGCGCTGCATTAAGAGCACTTACTCATTTCTGCGCTGCATTAAGAGCCCTGACTCAATTCTGTGCTGCATTAAGAGCACTTACTCAGTTCTGCGCTGCATTAAGAGCACTGACTCAGTTCTGTTCTGCATTAAGAGCACTGACTCAGTTCTGCGCTGCATTAAGTGCACTCATACTGTTCTGTGCTGCATTTGTAGCACTGACTCAGTTCTGTGCTGCATTAAGTGCACTGACTCAGTTCTGCGCTGCATTAAGTGCACTGACACAGTTCTGTGCTGCATTAAGAGCACTGACTCAGTTCTGTGCTGCATTAAGAGCACTGACTCAGTTCTGTGCTGCATTAAGAGCACTGACTCAGTTCTGCATTGCATTAAGAGAATTAATTAAGTTCTGCACTGCTTTAAGAGCATTGACTCAGTTCTGTGCTGCATTAAGAGCACTGACTCAGTTCTGTGCTGCATTAAGAGCCCTGACTCAGTTCAGCACTGCATTAAGAGCACTGATTCAGTTCTGCGCTGCATTAAGAGCACTGACTGTGTTCTGTTCTGCATTAAGAGCACTGACTCACTTCTGTGCAGAATTAGGAGCACTGACTCCGTTCTGCACTGCATTAAGAGCACTGACTCAGTTCTGTTCTGCATTAAGAGCACTGACTCAGTACTGTGCTGCATTAAGAGTAGTGACTCAGTTCTGCGCTGCATTAAGAGCACTGACTGTCTTCAGCGCTGCATTAAGAGCACTTACTCATTTCTGCGCTGCATTAAGAGCCCTGACTCAATTCTGTTCTACATTAAGTTCACTGACTCAGTAATGTGCTGCATTAATAGCACGGACCCAGTTCTGCGATGCATTAAGCGCACTGACTCAGTACTGTGCTGCATTAAGAGCACTGACTCAGTTCTGCGCTGCATTAAGAGCACTGACTCAGTTCTGCGCAGCATTAAGAGCACTGACTCAGTTCAGTGCTGCATTAAGAGCACTGACTCAGTTCTGCATTGCATTAAGAGCACTGACTCAGTTCTGTGCTGCATTAAGTGCACTGACACAGTTCTGTGCTGCATTAAGAGCACTGACTCAGTTCTGCGCTGCATTAAGAGCACTGACTCAGTTCTGTGCTGCATTAAGAGCACTGACTCAGTTCTGCATGGCATTAAGAGTAGTGACTCAGTTCTACGCTGCATTAAGAGCCCTGACTCAGTTCTGCACTGCATTAAGAACACTGACCAAATTCTCTTCTGCATTAAGAGCACTGACTCAGCTCTGCACTGAATTAAGAGCACTGACTCAGTTCTGTGCTGCATTAAGAGCACTGATTCAGTTCTGCGCTGCATTAAGAGCACTGACTCAGTTCTGTTCTGCATTAAGAGTACTGAGTCAGTTCTGCGCAGCATTAAGAGCACTGACTCAGTTCTGCGCTGCATTAAGAGCACTGACTCAGTTCTGTGCTGCATTAAGAGCACTGACTCAGTTCTGTTCTGCATTAAGAGTACTGAGTCAGTTCTGCGCAGCATTAAGAGCACTGACTCAGTTCTGTGCTGCATTAAGAGGACTGATTCAGTTCTGCGCTGCATTAAGAGCACTGACTCAGTTCTGTTCTGCATTAAGAGCACTGACTCAGTACTGTGCTGCATTAAGAGTAGTGACTCAGTTCTGCACTGCATTAAGAGCACTGACTCAGTTCTGCACTGCATTAAGAGCACTGACTGTCTTCAGCGCTGCATTAAGATCACTTACTCATTTCTGCGCTGCATTAAGAGCCCTGACTCAATTCTGTTCTACATTAAGTTCACTGACTCAGTAATGTGCTGCATTAATAGCACTGACCCAGTTCTGCGATGCATTAAGCGCACTGACTCAGTTCTGTGCTGCATTAAGAGCACTGACTCAGTTCTGTTCTGCATTAAGAGTACTGAGTCAGTTCTGTGCTGCATTAAGAGCACTGACTCAGTTCAGTGCTGCATTCATAGCACTGACTCAGTTCTGCACTGCATTAAGAGCACTGACTCAGTTCTGCGCTGCATTAAGAGCACTGACTCAGTTCTGTGCTGCATTAAGAGCACTGACTCAGTTCTGCATTGCATTAAGAGTATTAATTCAGTTCTGCACTGCTTTAAGAGCATTGATTCAGTTCTACGCTGCATTAAGTGCACTGACTCAGTTCTGTGCTGCATTAAGAGCACTGACTCAGTTCTGTGCTGCATTAAGAGCCCTGACTCAGTTCTGCACTGCATTAAGAGCACTGACCAAATTCTGTTCTGCATTAAGAGCACTGACTCAGTTCTGCACTGAATTAAGAGCACTGACTCAGTTCTGCGCTGCATTAAGAGCACTGATTCAGTTCTGCACTGCATTAAGAGCACTGACTCAGTTCTGTTCTGAATTAAGAGCACTGACTCACTTCTGTGCAGTATTAGGATCATTGACTCCGTTCCGCGCTGCATTAAGAGCACTGACTCAGTTCTGTTCTGCATTAAGAGCACTGACTCAGTACTGTGCTGCATTAAGAGTAGTGACTCAGTTCTGCACTGCATTAAGAGCACTGACTGTCTTCAGCGCTGCATTAAGAGCACTTACTCATTTCTGCGCTACATTAAGAGCCCTGACTCAATTCTGTTCTACATTAAGTTGACTGACTCAGTAATGTGCTGCATTAATAGCACTGACCCAGTTCTGCGATGCATTAAGCGCACTGACTCAGTACTGTGCTGCATTAAGAGCACTGACTCAGTTCTGCGCTGCATAAAGAGCACTGACTCAGTTCTGCGCTGCATTAAGAGCACTGACTCAGTTCTGACTGCATTAAGAGCACTGACTCAGTTCTGTTCTGCATTAATAGTACTGACTCAGTTCTGCGCAGCATTAAGAGCACTGACTCAGTTCTGTTCTGCATTAAGAGGACTGATTCAGTTCTGCGCTGCATTAAGAGCACTGACTCAGTTCAGTGCTGCATTCATAGCACTGACTCAGTTCTGCACTGCATTAAGAGCACTGCCTCAGTTCTGCACTGCATTAAGAGCACTGACTCAGCTCTGTGCTGCATTAAGAGCACTGCCTGAGTTCTGCGCTGCATTAAGAGCACTTAGCCAGTTCTGCGCTGCATTAAGAGCACTGACTCAGTTCTGCGCTGCATTAAGAGCACTGACTCAGCTCTGTGCTGCATTAAGAGCACTTAGCCAGTTCTGTGCTGCATTAAGAGCCCTGACTCAGTTCGGCACTGCATTAAGAGCACTGACTCAGTTCTGTGCTCCATTAAGAGCACTGACTCAGTTCTGTGTTGCATTAAGACCACTGACTCAGTTGTGCGCTGCATTAAGAGCACTGATTAAGTTCTGCGCTGCATTAAGAGCACTGATTAAGTTCTGCGCTGCATTAAGAGCACTGACTCAGTTCAGTGCTGCATTAAGAGTAGTTACTCAGTTCTGCACTGCATTAAGAGCACTGACTCAGTACTGTGCTGCATTAAGAGGACTGATTCAGTTCTGCGCTGCATTAAGAGCACTGACTCAGTTCAGTGCTGCATTCATAGCACTGACTCAGTTCTGCACTGCATTAAGAGCACGGCCTCAGTTCAGCACTGCATTAAGAGAACTGACTCAGCTCTGTGCTGCATTAAGAGCACTTAGCCAGTTCTCTGCTGCATTAAGAGCACTGACTCAGTTCTGCGCTGCATTAAGAGCACTGACTCAGTTCTGTGTTGCATTAAGACCACTGACTCAGATGTGCGCTGCATTAAGAGCACTGATTAAGTTCTGCGCTGCATTAAGAGCACTGACTCAGTTCTGTGCTGCATTAAGAGCACGGACTCAGTTCAGTTCTGCATTCATAGCACTGACTCAGTTCTGCACTGTATTAAGAGCACTGACCAAATTCTGTGCTGCATTAAGAGCACTGACTCAGATCGGCGCTGCATTAAAAGCACTGACTCAGTACTGTGCTGCATTAAGTGCACTGGCTCAGTTCTGCGCTGCATTTAGAGCACTGACTCAGTTCTGCGCTGCATTTAGAGCACTGACTCAGTACTGTTCTGCATTAAGAGCACTGACTCAGTTCTGTGCTGCATTAAGAGCACTGACCCAATTCTGCGCTGCATTAAGTGCACTGGCTCAGTTCTGCGCTGCATTTAGAGCACTGACTCAGTTCTGCGCTGCATTTAGAGCACTGACTCAGTACTGTTCTGCATTAAGAGCACTGCCTCAGTTCTGCGCTGCATTAAGAGCACTGACTCAATTCTGTTCTGCATTAAGAGTACTGATTCAGTTCTGCGCTGCATTAAGAGCACTGACTCAGTTCTGCGCTGCATTAAGAGCACTGACTCAATTCTGTTCTGCATTAAGAGTACTGATTCAGTTCTGCGCTGCATTAAGAGCACTGACTCAGTTCTGCGCTGCATTAAGAGCACTGACCTAGTTCTGTTCTGCATTAAGAGCACAGACCCAGTTCTGTGCTGCATTAAGTGCACTCATACAGTTCTGTGCTGCATTTATAGCACTGACTCAGTTCTGTGCTGCATTAAGAGCACTGACTCAGTTCTACGCTGCATTAAGAGCACTGATTCAGTTCTGTGCTGCATTAAGTGCACTGACTCAGTTCTACGCTGCATTAAGACCACTGACTCAGTTCTGTGCTGCATTAAGAGCACTTACTCAGTTCTGCGCTGCATTAAGAGCACTGACTCAGTTCTGTTCTGCATTAAGAGCACAGAACCAGTTCTGTGCTGCATTCAGTGCACTCATACAGTTCTGTGCTGCATTTGGAGCACTGACTCAGTTCAGTGCTGCATTTAGAGCCCTGACTCAGTTCTGCGCTGCGTTAAGAGCACTGACCAAATTCTGTTCTGCATTAAGAGCACTGACTCAGTTCTGCACTGCATTAAGAGCACTGACTCAGTTCTGCGCTGCATTAAGAGCACTGACTCAGTTCTGCGCTGCATTAAGAGCACTGACTCAGTTCTGTGCTGCATTAAGAGCACTGACTCAGTTCTGTTCTGCATTAAGAGCACTGACTCAGTTCTGCGCAGCATTAAGAGCACTGACTCAGTACTGCATTGCATTAAGAGCACTGACTCAGTTCTATGCTGCAATAAGAGCACTGATTCAGTTCTGTGCTGCATTAAGAGCACTGACTCATTTCTGTGCTGCAATAAGAGCACTGACTCAGTTCTATGTTGCATTAAGAGCACTGATTCAGTTCTGTGCTGCATTAAGAGCACTGTCTCAGTTCTGCACTGCATTAAGAGCACTGACTCAGTACTGTGCTGCATTAAGAGCACTGAGTCAGTTCTGCGCAGCATTAAGAGCACTGACTCAGTTCTGTTCTGCATTAAGAGCACAGAACAAGTTCTGTGCTGCATTAAGAGCACTGACTCAGTTCAGTGCTGCATTAATAGCACTGACTCACTTCTGTTCTGCATTAAGAGCACTGAGTCAGTTCTGCGCAGCATTAAGTGCAGTGACTCAGTTCCGTGATGCATTAAGTGCACTGACTCAGTTCTGCGCTGCATTAAATGCACTGGCTCAGTTCTGCGCTGCGCTTAGAGCACTGACTCTGTTCTGCGCTGCATTTAGAGCACTGACTCAGTTCTGTTCTGCATTAAGAGAACTGACTCAGTTCTGTGCTGCATTAAGAGCACTGACTCAATTCTACGCTGCATTAAGTGCACTGGCTCAGTTCTGCGCTGCATTTAGAGCACGGATTCAGTACTGTTCTGCATTTAGAGCACTGACTCAGTTCTGTTCTGCATTAATAGTACTGACTCAGTTCTGCGCAGCATTAAGAGCACTGACTCAGTTCTGACTGCATTAAGAGCACTGACTCAGTTCTGTTCTGCATTAATAGTACTGTGTCAGTTCTGCGCAGCATTAAGAGCACTGACTCAGTTCTGTGCTGCATTAAGAGGACTGATTCAGTTCTGCGCTGCATTAAGAGCACTGACTCAGTTCAGTGCTGCATTCATAGCACTGACTCAGTTCTGCACTGCATTAAGAGCACTGCCTCAGTTCTGCACTGCATTAAGAGCACTGACTCAGCTCTGTGCTGCATTAAGAGCACTGACTGAGTTCTGCGCTGCATTAAGAGCACTTAGCCAGTTCTGCGCTGCATTAAGAGCACTGACTCAGTTCTGCGCTGCATTAAGAGCACTGACTCAGGTCTGTGCTGCATTAAGAGCACTTAGCCAGTTCTGTGCTGCATTAAGAGCCCTGACTCAGTTCGGCACTGCATTAAGAGCACTGACTCAGTTCTGTGCTCCATTAAGAGCACTGACTCAGTTCTGTGTTGCATTAAGACCACTGACTCAGTTGTGCGCTGCATTAAGAGCACTGATTAAGTTCTGCGCTGCATTAAGAGCACTGATTAAGTTCTGCGCTGCATTAAGAGCACTGACTCAGTTCAGTGCTGCATTAAGAGTAGTTACTCAGTTCTGCACTGCATTAAGAGCACTGACTCAGTACTGTGCTGCATTAAGAGGACTGATTCAGTTCTGCACTGCATTAAGAGCACTGACTCAGTTCAGTGCTGCATTCATAGCACTGACTCAGTTCTGCACTGCATTAAGAGCACGGCCTCAGTTCTGCACTGCATTAAGAGAACTGACTCAGCTCTGTGCTGCATTAAGAGCACTTAGCCAGTTCTCTGCTGCATTAAGAGCACTGACTCAGTTCTGCGCTGCATTAAGAGCACTGACTCAGTTCTGTGTTGCATTAAGACCACTGACTCAGTTGTGCGCTGCATTAAGAGCACTGATTAAGTTCTGCGCTGCATTAAGAGC
This sequence comes from Isurus oxyrinchus, assembly GCA_026770705.1. Lineage (NCBI taxonomy): Eukaryota > Metazoa > Chordata > Chondrichthyes > Lamniformes > Lamnidae > Isurus > Isurus oxyrinchus. The sequence goes on from JANJGN010000008.1 coordinate 6,900,016, forward strand.
ACTGACTCAGTTCTGTGCTGCATTAAGAGCACGGACTCAATTCAGTTCTGCATTCATAGCACTGACTCAGTCCTGCGCTGTATTAAGAGCACTGACCAAATTCTGTGCTGCATTAAGAGCACTGACTCAGTTCGGCGCTGCATTAAAAGCACTGACTCAGTACTGTGCTGCATTAAGTGCACTGGCTCAGTTCTGCGCTGCATTTAGAGCACTGACTCAGTTCTGCGCTGCATTTAGAGCACTGACTCAGTACTGTTCTGCATTAAGAGCACTGACTGAGTTCTGTGCTGCATTAAGAGCACTGACTCAATTCTGCGCTGCATTAAGTGCACTGGCTCAGTTCTGCGCTGCATTTAGAGCACTGACTCAGTTCTGCCCTGCATTTAGAGCACTGACTCAGTACTGTTCTGCATTAAGAGCACTGCCTCAGTTCTGCGCTGCATTAAGAGCACTGACTCAATTCTGTTCTGCATTAAGAGTACTGATTCAGTTCTGCGCTGCATTAAGAGCACTGACTCAGTTCTGTGCTGCATTAAGAGCACTGACTCAGTTCTGCACTGCATTAAGAGCACTGACTGTCTTCTGTGCTGCATTAAGAGCACTTACTCAGTTCTGCGCTGCATTAAGAGCACTGACTCAGTTCTGTTCTGCATTAAGAGCACAGACCCAGTTCTGTGCTGCATTAAGTGCACTCATACAGTTCTGTGCTGCATTTATAGCACTGACTCAGTTCTGTGCTGCATTAAGTGCACTGACTCAGTTCTACGCTGCATTAAGACCACTGACTCAGTTCTGCGCTGCATTAAGAGCACTGACTCAGTTCTGTTCTGCATTAAGAGCACAGAACCAGTTCTGTGCTGCATTCAGTGCACTCATACAGTTCTGTGCTGCATTTGGAGCACTGACTCAGTTCAGTGCTGCATTTAGAGCCCTGACTCAGTTCTGCGCTGCGTTAAGAGCACTGACCAAATTCTGTTCTGCATTAAGAGCACTGACTCAGTTCTGCACTGCATTAAGAGCACTGACTCAGTTCTGCGCTGCATTAAGAGCACTGACTCAGTTCTGTTCTGCATTAAGAGCACTGACTCAGTTCTGCGCAGCATTAAGAGCACTGACTCAGTACTGCACTGCATTAAGAGCACTGACTCAGTTCTATGCTGCAATAAGAGCACTGATTCAGTTCTGTGCTGCATTAAGAGCACTGACTCATTTCTGTGCTGCATTAAGAGCACTGACTCAGTTCTATGTTGCATTAAGAGCACTGATTCAGTTCTGTGCTGCATTAAGAGCACTGTCTCAGTTCTGCACTGCATTAAGAGCACTGACTCAGTACTGTGCTGCATTAAGAGCACTGAGTCAGTTCTGCGCAGCATTAAGAGCACTGACTCAGTTCTGTGCAGCATTAAGTGCACTGACTCAGTTCTGTGATGCATTAAGTGCACTGACTCAGTTCTGCGCTGCATTAAATGCACTGGCTCAGTTCTGCGCTGCGCTTAGAGCACTGACTCAGTTCTGCGCTGCATTTAGAGCACTGACTCAGTTCTGTTCTGCATTAAGAGAACTGACTCAGTTCTGTGCTGCATTAAGAGCACTGACTCAATTCTGCGCTGCATTAAGTGCACTGGCTCAGTTCTGCGCTGCATTTAGAGCACGGACTCAGTACTGTTCTGCATTTAGAGCACTGACTCAGTTCTGTTCTGCATTAAGAGCACTGACTCAGTTCTGCGCTGCATTAAGAGCACTGACTCGATTCTGTTCTGCATTAAGAGTACTGATTCAGTTCTGCGCAGCATTAAGAGCACTGACTCAGTTCTGCGCTGCATTAAGAGCACTGACTCAGTTCTGCACTGCATTAAGAGCACTGACTGTCTTCTGTGCTGCTTTAAGAGCACTTACTCAGTTCTGCGCTGCATTAAGAGCACTGACTCAGTTCTGTTCTGCATGAAGAGCACTGAACCAGTTCTGTGCTGCATTAAGAGCACTGACTCAGTTCTGTGCTGCATTAAGAGCATGACACATTTCTGCGCTGCATTAAGAGCACTGACTCAGTTCTGTGCTGCATTTAGAGCACTGACTCAGTTCTGCGCTGCATTAAGTGCACTCATACAGTTCTGTGCTGCATTTGGAGCACTGACTCGTTCTGTGCTGCATTAAGTGCACTGACTCAGTTCTGTGCTGCATTAAGAGCACTGACTCAGTTCTGTGCTGCATTAAGAGCACTGACTCAGTTCTGCGCTGCATTAAGAGCATTAACTCAGTTCTGCACTGCTTTAAGAGCATTGAGTCAGTTCTACGCTGCATTAAGAGCACCGACACAGTTCTGTGCTGCATTAAGAGCACTGACTCAGTTCTGTGCTGCATTAAGAGCCCTGACTCAGTTCTGCACTGCCTTAAGAGCACTGACTCAGTTCGGTTCTGCATTAAGAGCACTGACTCAGTTCTGTGCAGTATTAGGAGCACTGACTCAGTTCTGCGCTGCATTAAGAGCACTGAGTCATTTCTGTTCTGCATTAAGAGCACTGACTCAATTCTGTTCTGCATTAAGTTCACTGACTCAGTACTGTCCTGCATTAAGAGCACTGACTGTCTTCAGCGCTGCATTAAGAACACTGACTCAGTTCTGCGCAGCATTAAGAACACTGACTGTCTTGTGCGCTGCATTAAGAGCACTTACTCATTTCTGCTCCGCATTAAGAGAACTGACTCAGTTCTGGGCTGCAATAAGAGCACTGACCCAGTTCTGCGCTGCATTAAGAGTACTGACACAGTTCTGTGCTGCATTGACAGCACTGACTCAGTTCAGTGCTGCATTCATATCACTGATTCAGTTCTGCGCTGCATTACGAGCACTGTCTCAGTTCTGTTCTGCATTAAGAGCACTGACTCAGTTCTGTGCTGCATTAAGAGCACTGACTCAGTTCTGTTCTGCATTAAGAGAACTGACGCAGTTCCGCACTGCATTAAGAGAACTGACTCAGTTCTGTGCTGCATTAAGAGCATTGACCCAGTTCTGCGCTGCATTAAGAGCACTGACTCAGTTCTGTGCTGCATTAAGAGCACTGAATCAGTTCAGTGCTGCATTCATATCACTGACTCAGTTCTGCGCTCCATTACGAGCACTGTCTCAGTTCTTTGCTGCATTAAGCGCACTGACTCAGTTCTGTGCTGCATTAACAGCACTGACTCAGTTCAGAGCTGCATTCATATCAAAGATTCAGTTCTGTGCTGCATTACGAGCACTGTCTCAGTTCTGTGCTGCATTAAGAGCACGGACTCAATTCTGTGCTGCATTAAGCACACTGACTCAGTTCTGTGCTGCATTCAGAGCACTGACTCAGTTCTGCACTGCATTAAGAGCACTGACTCATTTCTGCTCCGCATTAAGAGAACTGACTCAGTTCTGTGCTGCATTAAGAGCACTGACTCAGTTCTGTGCTGCATTAAGAGCACTGACTCAGTACTGCGCTGCATTACGAGCACTGACTCAGTTCTGTGCTGCATTAAGAGCACTGACTCAGTTCTGTGCTGCATTAACAGCAGTGACTCACTACTGCGCTGCATTAAGAGCACTGACTCAGTTCTGTGCTGCATTAAGAGCAGTGTCTCAGTACTGCGCCGAATTAAGAGCTCTGACTCAGTTCTGTGCTGCATTAAGATCAGTGACTCAGTACAGCGCTGCATTAAGAGCACTATGTCTGTTTTGCACTGCATTAAGAGCACTGACTCAAGTCTTTTCGGCATTACGAGCACTGAAGCAGTTTTGCGCTCCATTAAGAGCACTGACACAGTTCTACGCTGCATTAAGAACACTGATTCAGTTCTGTCCTGTGTTAAGAGCCCTGACTCAGTTCTGCGCTGCATTTGGAGCACTGACTCAGTTCTGCGCTGCATTACGAGCACTGACTCAGTTCTGTGTTGCATTAAGAGCACGGACTCAGTTCAGCTCTGCTTTCATAGCACTGACTCAGTTCTGCGCTGTATTAAGAGCACTGACCAAATTCTGTGCTGCATTTAGAGCACGGACTCAATTCTGCGCTGCATTTAGAGGACTGACCCAGTTCAGTGATGCAATAAGTGCACTGACTCAGTTCTGCGCTGCATTAAAAGCACTGACTCAGTTCTGCGCTGCATTAAGAGCACGGACTCAGTTCTGTTCTGCATTCATAGCACTGACTCAGTTCTGCGCTGTATTAAGAGCACTGACCAAATTCTGTGCTGCATTAAGAGCACTGACTCGGTTCGGCGCTGCATTAAAAGCACTGACTCAGTACTGTGCTGCATTAAGAGCACTGACTCAATTCAGCGCTGCATTAAGTGCACTGGCTCAGTTCTGCGCGGCACTTAGAGCACTGACTCAGTTCTGCGCTGCATTTAGAGCACTGACTCAGTACTGTTCTGCATTAAGAGCACTGACTCAGTTCTGTGCTGCATTAAGAGCGCTGACTCAATTCTGCGCTGCATTAAGTGCACTGACTCAGTTCTGTGTCGCATTAAGAGCACTGACTCAATTCTGCGCTGCATAAAGAGCACTGACTCAGTACAGTTCTGCATGAAGAGCACTGACTCAGTTCTGCGCTGTATTAAGAGCACTGACTCAATTCTGTTCTGCATTAAGAGTACTGATTCAGTTCTGCGCTGCATTAAGAGCACTGACTCAGTTCTGTGCTGCATTAAGAGCATGACACAGTTCTGCGCTGCATTAAGAGCACTGACTCAGTTCTGCGCTGCATTAGGAGCACTGACTCAGTACTGTTCTGCATTAAGAGGACTGACTCAGTTCTGCGCTGCATTAAGAGCACTGACTCAGTTCTGTTCTGCATTACGAGCACGGAACCAGTTCTGTGCTGCATTAAGAGCACTGACTCAGTTATGTGCTGCATTAAGAGTACTGATTCAGTTCTGCGCTGCATTAAGAGCACTGACTCAATTCTGTGCTGCATTAAAAGCACTGACTCAGTTCTGCACTGCATTAAGTGCACTGACTGTCTTCTGTGCTGGTTTAAGACACTTACTCAGTTCTGCGCTGCATTAAGAGCACTGACTCAGTTCTGTTCTGCATTAAGAGCACTGACTCAGTTCTGCGCTGCATTAAGTGCACTCATACTGTTCTGTGCTGCATTTGTAGCACTGACTCAGTTCTGTGCTGCATTAAGTGCACTGACTCAGTTCTGCGCTGCATTAAGTGCACTGACACAGTTCTGTGCTGCATTAAGAGCACTGACTCAGTTCTGTGCTGCATTAAGAGCACTGACTCAGTTCTGTGCTGCATTAAGAGCACTGACTCAGTTCTGCATTGCATTAAGAGAATTAATTCAGTTCTGCACGGCTTTAAGAGCATTGACTCAGTTCTACGCTGCATTAAGAGCACTGACTCAGTTCTGTGCTGCATTAAGAGCACTGACTCAGTTCTGTGCTGCATTAAGAGCCCTGACTCAGTTCTGCACTACATTAAGAGCACTGATTCAGTTCTGCGCTGCATTAAGAGCACTGACTCAGTTCTGTTCTGCATTAAGTGCACTGACTCCGTTCTGCGCTGCATTAAGAGCACTGACTCAGTACTGTGCTGCATTAAGAGCACTGAGTCAGTTCTGCGCAGCATTAAGAGCACTGACTCAGTTCTGTTCTGCATTAAGAGCACAGAACCAGTTCTGTGCTGCATTAAGAGCACTGACTCAGTTCAGTGCTGCATTAATAGCACTGACTCACTTCTGTTCTGCATTAAGAGCACTGATTCAGTTCTGCGCAGCATTAAGTGCACTGACTCAGTTCTGTGATGCATTAAGTGCACTGACTCAGTTCTGCGCTGCATTAAATGCACTGGCTCAGTTCTGCGCTGCGCTTAGAGCACTGACTCAGTTCTGTGCTGCATTTAGAGCACTGACTCAGTTCTGTTCTGCATTAAGAGAACTGACTCACTTCTGTGCTGCATTAAGAGCACTGACTCAATTCAGCGCTGCATTAAGTGCACTGGCTCAGTTCTGCGCTGCATTTAGAGCACGGACTCAGTACTGTTCTGCATTTAGAGCACTGACTCAGTTCTGTTCTGCATTAAGAGCACTGACTCAGTTCTGCGCTGCATTAAGAGCACTGACTCAGTTCTGCGCTGCATTAAGTGCACTGACTCAGTTCTGCACTGCATTAAGAGCACTGACTGTCTTCTGTGCTGCTTTAAGAGCACTTACTCAGTTCTGCGCTGCAATAAGAGCACTGACTCAGTTCTGTTCTGCATTAAGAGCACTGAACCAGTTCTGTGCTGCATTAAGAGCACTGACTCAGTTCTGTGCTGCATTAAGAGCATGACACATTTCTGCGCTGCATTAAGAGCACTGACTCAGTTCTGTGCTGCATTTAGAGCACTGACTCAGTTCTGCGCTGCATTAAGTGCACTCATACAGTTCTGTGCTGCATTTGGAGCACTGACTCGTTCTGTGCTGCATTAAGTGCACTGACTCAGTTCTGCGCTGCATTAAGTGCACTGACTCAGTTCTGTGCTGCATTAAGAGCACTGACTCAGTTCTGTGCTGCATTAAGAGCACTGACTCAGTTCTGCGCTGCATTAAGAGCATTAACTCAGTTCTGCACTGCCTTAAGAGCACTGACCAAATTCTGTTCTGCATTAACAGCACTGACTCAGTTCAGAGCTGCATTCATAGCAAAGATTCAGTTCTGTGCTGCATTACGAGCACTGTCTCAGTTCTGTGCTGCATTAAGAGCACGGACTCAATTCTGTGCTGCATTAAGCACACTGACTCAGTTCTGTGCTGCATTCAGAGCACTGACTCAGTTCTGCACTGCATTAAGAGCACTGACTCATTTCTGCTCCGCATTAAGAGAACTGACTCAGTTCTGTGCTGCATTAAGAGCACTGACTCAGTTCTGTGCTGCATTAAGAGCACTGACTCAGTACTGCGCTGCATTACGAGCACTGACTCAGTTCTGTGCTGCATTAAGAGCACTGACTCAGTTCTGTGCTGCATTAACAGCAGTGACTCACTACTGCGCTGCATTAAGAGCACTGACTCAGTTCTGTGCTGCATTAAGAGCAGTGTCTCAGTACTGCGCCGAATTAAGAGCTCTGACTCAGTTCTGTGCTGCATTAAGATCAGTGACTCAGTACAGCGCTGCATTAAGAGCACTATGTCTGTTTTGTGCTGCATTAAGAGCACTGACTCAAGTCTTTTCGGCATTACGAGCACTGAAGCAGTTTTGCGCTCCATTAAGAGCACTGACACAGTTCTACGCTGCATTAAGAACACTGATTCAGTTCTGTGCTGTATTAAGAGCCCTGACTCAGTTCTGCGCTGCATTTGGAGCACTGACTCAGTTCTGCGCTGCATTACGAGCACTGACTCAGTTCTGTGTTGCATTAAGAGCACGGACTCAGTTCAGCTCTGCTTTCATAGCACTGACTCAGTTCTGCGCTGTATTAAGAGCACTGACCAAAGTCTGTGCTGCATTTAGAGCACGGACTCAATTCTGCGCTGCATTTAGAGCACTGACCCAGTTCTGTGATGCATTAAGTGCACTGACTCAGTTCTGCGCTGCATTAAAAGCACTGACTCAGTTCTGCGCTGCATTAAGAGCACGGACTCAGTTCTGTTCTGCATTCATAGCACTGACTCAGTTCTGCGCTGTATTAAGAGCACTGACCAAATTCTGTGCTGCATTAAGAGCACTGACTCGGTTCGGCGCTGCATTAAAAGCACTGACTCAGTACTGTGCTGCATTAAGAGCACTGACTCAATTCAGCGCTGCATTAAGTGCACTGGCTCAGTTCTGCGCGGCACTTAGAGCACTGACTCAGTTCTGCGCTGCATTTAGAGCACTGACTCAGTACTGTTCTGCATTAAGAGCACTGACTCAGTTCTGTGCTGCATTAAGAGCGCTGACTCAATTCTGCGCTGCATTAAGTGCACTGACTCAGTTCTGTGTCGCATTAAGAGCACTGACTCAATTCTGCGCTGCATTAAGAGCACTGACTCAGTACAGTTCTGCATGAAGAGCACTGACTCAGTTCTGCGCTGTATTAAGAGCACTGACTCAATTCTGTTCTGCATTAAGAGTACTGATTCAGTTCTGCGCTGCATTAAGAGCACTGACTCAGTTCTGTGCTGCATTAAGAGCATGACACAGTTCTGCGCTGCATTAAGAGCACTGACTCAGTTCTGCGCTGCATTAGGAGCACTGACTCAGTACTGTTCTGCATTAAGAGGACTGACTCAGTTCTGCGCTGCATTAAGAGCACTGACTCAGTTCTGTTCTGCATTACGAGCACTGAACCAGTTCTGTGCTGCATTAAGAGCACTGACTCAGTTATGTGCTGCATTAAGAGTACTGATTCAGTTCTGCGCTGCATTAAGAGCACTGACTCAATTCTGTGCTGCATTAAAAGCACTGACTCAGTTCTGCACTGCATTAAGTGCACTGACTGTCTTCTGTGCTGGTTTAAGAGCACTTACTCAGTTCTGCGCTGCATTAAGAGCACTGACTCAGTTCTGTTCTGCATTAAGAGCACTGACTCAGTTCTGCGCTGCATTAAGTGCACTCATACTGTTCTGTGCTGCATTTGTAGCACTGACTCAGTTCTGTGCTGCATTCAGTGCACTGACTCAGTTCTGCGCTGCATTAAGTGCACTGACACAGTTCTGTGCTGCATTAAGAGCACTGACTCAGTTCTGTGCTGCATTAAGAGCACTGACTCAGTTCTGTGCTGCATTAAGAGCACTGACTCAGTTCTGCATTGCATTAAGAGAATTAATTCAGTTCTGCACGGCTTTAAGAGCATTGACTCAGTTCTACGCTGCATTAAGAGCACTGACTCAGTTCTGTGCTGCATTAAGAGCACTGACTCAGTTCTGTGCTGCATTAAGAGCCCTGACTCAGTTCTGCACTGCATTAAGAGCACTGATTCAGTTCTGCGCTGCATTAAGAGCACTGACTCAGTTCTGTTCTGCATTAAGTGCACTGACTCCGTTCTGCGCTGCATTAAGAGCACTGACTCAGTACTGTGCTGCATTAAGAGCACTGAGTCAGTTCTGCGCAGCATTAAGAGCACTGACTCAGTTCTGTTCTGCATTAAGAGCACAGAACCAGTTCTGTGCTGCATTAAGAGCACTGACTCAGTTCAGTGCTGCATTAATAGCACTGACTCACTTCTGTTCTGCATTAAGAGCACTGATTCAGTTCTGCGCAGCATTAAGTGCACTGACTCAGTTCTGTGATGCATTAAGTGCACTGACTCAGTTCTGCGCTGCATTAAATGCACTGGCTCAGTTCTGCGCTGCGCTTAGAGCACTGACTCAGTTCTGCGCTGCATTTAGAGCACTGACTCAGTTCTGTTCTGCATTAAGAGAACTGACTCACTTCTGTGCTGCATTAAGAGCACTGACTCAATTCTGCGCTGCATTAAGTGCACTGGCTCAGTTCTGCGCTGCATTTAGAGCACGGACTCAGTACTGTTCTGCATTTAGAGCACTGACTCAGTTCTGTTCTGCATTAAGAGCACTGACTCAGTTCTGCGCTGCATTAAGAGCACTGACTCGATTCTGTTCTGCATTAAGAGTACTGATTCAGTTCTGCGCAGCATTAAGAGCACTGACTCAGTTCTGCGCTGCATTAAGAGCACTGACTCAGTTCTGCACTGCATTAAGAGCACTGACTGTCTACTGTGCTGCTTTAAGAGCACTTACTCAGTTCTGCGCTGCATTAAGAGCACTGTCTCAGTTCTGTTCTGCATTAAGAGCACTGAACCAGTTCTGTGCTGCATTAAGAGCACTGACTCAGTTCTGTGCTGCATTAAGAGCATGACACATTTCTGCGCTGCATTAAGAGCACTGACTCAGTTCTGTGCTGCATTTAGAGCACTGACTCAGTTCTGCGCTGCATTAAGTGCACTCATACAGTTCTGTGCTGCATTTGGAGCACTGACTCGTTCTGTGCTGCATTAAGTGCACTGACTCAGTTCTGCGCTGCATTAAGTGCACTGACTCAGTTCTGTGCTGCATTAAGAGCACTGACTCAGTTCTGTGCTGCATTAAGAGCACTGACTCGGTTCTGTGCTGCATTAAGAGCACTGATTCAGTTCTGCGCTGCATTAAGAGCACTGACTCAGTTCGGTTCTGCATTAAGAGTACTGACTCAGTTCTGTGCAGTATTAGGAGCACTGACTCAGTTCTGCGCTGCATTAAGAGCACTGAGTCATTTCTGTTCTGCATTAAGAGCACTGACTCAATTCTGTTCTGCATTAAGTTCACTGACTCAGTACTGTCCTGCATTAAGAGCACTGACTGTCTTCAGCGCTGCATTAAGAACACTGACTCAGTTCTGCGCAGCATTAAGAACACTGACTGTCTTGTGCGCTGCATTAAGAGCACTTACTCATTTCTGCTCCGCATTAAGAGAACTGACTCAGTTCTGGGCTGCAATAAGAGCACTGACCCAGTTCTGCGCTGCATTAAGAGCACTGACACAGTTCTGTGCTGCATTGACAGCACTGACTCAGTTCAGTGCTGCATTCATATCACTGATTCAGTTCTGCGCTGCATTACGAGCACTGTCTCAGTTCTGTTCTGCATTAAGAGCACTGACTCAGTTCTGTGCTGCATTAAGAGCACTGACTCAGTTCTGTTCTGCATTAAGAGCACTGACGCAGTTCCGCACTGCATTAAGAGAACTGACTCAGTTCTGTGCTGCATTAAGAGCATTGACCCAGTTCTGCGCTGCATTAAGAGCACTGACTCAGTTCTGCGCTGCATTAAGAGCACTGACTCAGTTCTGTGCTGCATTAAGAGCACTGAATCAGTTCAGTGCTGCATTCATATCACTGACTCAGTTCTGCGCTCCATTACGAGCACTGTCTCAGTTCTTTGCTGCATTAAGCGCACTGACTCAGTTCTGTGCTGCATTAACAGCACTGACTCAGTTCAGAGCTGCATTCATATCAAAGATTCAGTTCTGTGCTGCATTACGAGCACTGTCTCAGTTCTGTGCTGCATTAAGAGCACGGACTCACTTCTGTGCTGCATTAAGCACACTGACTCAGTTCTGTGCTGCATTCAGAGCACTGACTCAGTTCTGTGCTGCATTCAGAGCACTGACTCAGTTCTGTACTGCATTCAGAGCACTGACTCAGTTCTGTGCTGCATTCAGAGCACTGACTCAGTTCTGTTCTGCATTAAGAGCACTTACTAATTTCTGCTCCGCATTAAGAGAACTGACTCAGTTCTGTGCTGCATTAAGAGCACTGACTCAGTTCTGTGCTGCATTAAGAGCACTGACTCAGTACTGCGCTGCATTACGAGCACTGACTCAGTTCTGTGCAGTATTAAGAGCACTGACTCAGTTCTGTGCTGCATTAAGAGCACTGACTCAGTTCTGTGCTGCATTAACAGCAGTGACTCACTACTGCGCTGCATTAAGAGCACTGACTCAGTTCTGTGCTGCATTAAGAGCAGTGTCTCAGTACTGCGCCGAATTAAGAGCTCTGACTCAGTTCTGTGCTGCATTAAGATCAGTGACTCAGTACAGCGCTGCATTAAGAGCACTATGTCTGTTTTGCGCTGCATTAAGAGCACTGACTCAAGTCTTTCCGGCATTACGAGCACTGAAGCAGTTTTGCGCTCCATTAAGAGCACTGACACAGTTCTACGCTGCATTAAGAACACTGATTCAGTTCTGTGCTGTATTAAGAGCCCTGACTCAGTTCTGCGCTGCATTTGGAGCACTGACTCAGTTCTGCGCTGCATTACGAGCACTGACTCAGTTCTGTGTTGCATTAAGAGCACGGACTCAGTTCAGCTCTGCTTTCATAGCACTGACTCAGTTCTGCGCTGTATTAAGAGCACTGACCAAATTCTGTGCTGCATTTAGAGCACGGACTCAATTCTGCGCTGCATTTAGAGCACTGACCCAGTTCTGTGATGCATTAAGTGCACTGACTCAGTTCTGCGCTGCATTAAAAGCACTGACTCAGTTCTGCGCTGCATTAAGAGCACGGACTCAGTTCTGTTCTGCATTCATAGCACTGACTCAGTTCTGCGCTGTATTAAGAGCACTGACCAAATTCTGTGCTGCATTAAGAGCACTGACTCGGTTCGGCGCTGCATTAAAAGCACTGACTCAATTCTGCGCTGCATTAAGAGCACTGACTCAGTACAGTTCTGCATGAAGACCACTGACTCAGTTCTGTGCTGCATTAAGAGCATGACACAGTTCTGCGCTGCATTAAGAGCACTGACTCAGTTCTGCGCTGCATTAAGTGCACTGGCTCAGTTCTGCGCGGCACTTAGAGCACTGACTCAGTTCTGCGCTGCATTTAGAGCACTGACTAAGTACTGTTCTGCATTAAGAGCACTGACTCAGTTCTGTGCTGCATTAAGAGCGCTGACTCAATTCAGCGCTGCATTAAGTGCACTGGCTCAGTTCTGCGCGGCACTTAGAGCACTGACTCAGTTCTGCGCTGCATTTAGAGCACTGACTAAGTACTGTTCTGCATTAAGAGCACTGACTCAGTTCTGTGCTGCATTAAGAGCGCTGACTCAATTCTGCGCTGCATTAAGTGCACTGACTCAGTTCTGTGTCGCATTAAGAGCACTGACTCAATTCTGCACTGCATTAAGAGCACTGACTCAGTACAGTTCTGCATGAAGAGCACTGACTGTCTTCTGTGCTGGTTTAAGAGCACTTACTCAGTTCTGCGCTGCATTAAGAGCACTGACTCAGTTCTGCACTGCATTAAGAGCACTGACTCATTTCTGCTCCGCATTAAGAGAACTGACTCAGTTCTGTGCTGCATTAAGAGCATGACACAGTTCTGCGCTGCATTAAGAGCACTGACTCAGTTCTGCGCTGCATTAGGAGCACTGACTCAGTACTGTTCTGCATTAAGAGGACTGACTCAGTTCTGCGCTGCATTAAGAGCACTGACTCAGTTCTGTTCTGCATTACGAGCACTGAACCAGTTCTGTGCTGCATTAAGAGCACTGACTCAGTTATGTGCTGCATTAAGAGTACTGATTCAGTTCTGCGCTGCATTAAGAGCACTGACTCAATTCTGTGCTGCATTAAAAGCACTGACTCAGTTCTGCACTGCATTAAGTGCACTGACTGTCTTCTGTGCTGGTTTAAGAGCACTTACTCAGTTCTGCGCTGAATTAAGAGCACTGACTCAGTTCTGTTCTGCATTAAGAGCACTGACTCAGTTCTGCGCTGCATTAAGTGCACTCATACTGTTCTGTGCTGCATTTGTAGCACTGACTCAGTTCTGTGCTGCATTAAGTGCACTGACTCAGTTCTGCGCTGCATTCAGTGCACTGACACAGTTCTGTGCTGCATTAAGAGCACTGACTCAGTTCTGTGCTGCATTAAGAGCACTGACTCAGTTCTGTGCTGCATTAAGAGCACTGACTCAGTTCTGCATTGCATTAAGAGAATTAATTCAGTTCTGCACTGCTTTAAGAGCATTGACTCAGTTCTACGCTGCATTAAGAGCACTGACTCAGTTCTGTGCTGCATTAAGAGCACTGACTCAGTTCTGTGCTGCATTAAGAGCCCTGACTCAGTTCTGCACTGCATTAAGAGCACTGATTCAGTTCTGCGCTGCATTAAGAGCACTGACTCAGTTCTGTTCTGCATTAAGTGCACTGACTCCGTTCTGCGCTGCATTAAGAGCACTGACTCAGTACTGTGCTGCATTAAGAGCACTGAGTCAGTTCTGCGCAGCATTAAGAGCACTGACTCAGTTCTGCGCTGCATTAAGAGCACTGACTCAGTTCTGTGCTGCATTAAGAGCACTTAGCCAGTTCTGTGCTGCATTAAGAGCACTGACTCAGTTCTGTTCTGCATTAAGAGTACTGAGTCAGTTCTGCGCTGCATTAAGAGCACTGACTCAGTTCTGTGCTGCATTAAGAGGACTGATTCAGTTCTGCGCTGCATTATGAGCACTGACTCATTTCAGTGCTGCATTCATAGCACTGACTCAGTTCTGCACTGCATTAAGAGCACTGCCTCAGTTCTGCACTGCATTAAGAGCACTGACTCAGCTCTGTGCTGCATTAAGAGCACTTAGCCAGTTCTCTGCTGCATTAAGAGCACTTAGCCAGTTCTGCGATGCATTAAGAGCACTGACTAAGTTCTGCGCTGCATTAAGAGCACTGACTCAGCTCTGTGCTGCATTAAGAGCACTTAGCCAGTTCTGTGCTGCATTAAGAGCACTGACTCAGTTCTGTGCTGCATTAGGAGCCCTGACTCAGTTCTGCACTGCTTTAAGAGCACTGACTCAGTTCTGTGCTCCATTAAGAGCACTGACTCAGTTCTGTGTTGCATTAAGACCACTGACTCAGTTCTGCGCTGCATTAAGATTACTGATTAAGTTCTGCGCTGCATTAAGACCACTGACTCAGTTCTGTTCTGCATTCATAGCACTGACTCAGTTCTGCGCTGTATTAAGAGCACTGACCAAATTCTGTGCTGCATTAAGAGCACTGACTCAGTTCTACGCTGCATTAAGAACACTGATTCAGTTCTGTGCTGTATTAAGAGCCCTGACTCAGTTCTGCGCTGCATTTGGAGCACTGACTCAGTTCTGCGCTGCATTACGAGCACTGACTCAGTTCTGTGTTGCATTAAGAGCACGGACTCAGTTCAGCTCTGCTTTCATAGCACTGACTCAGTTCTGCGCTGTATTAAGAGCACTGACCAAATTCTGTGCTGCATTTAGAGCACGGACTCAATTCTGCACTGCATTTAGAGCACTGACCCAGTTCTGTGATGCATTAAGTGCACTGACTCAGTTCTGCGCTGCATTAAAAGCACTGACTCAGTTCTGCGCTGCATTAAGAGCACGGACTCAGTTCTGTTCTGCATTCATAGCACTGACTCAGTTCTGCGCTGTATTAAGAGCACTGACCAAATTCTGTGCTGCATTAAGAGCACTGACTCGGTTCGGCGCTGCATTAAAAGCACTGACTCAATTCTGCGCTGCATTAAGAGCACTGACTCAGTACAGTTCTGCATGAAGAGCACTGACTCAGTTCTGTGCTGCATTAAGAGCATGACACAGTTCTGCGCTGCATTAAGAGCACTGACTCAGTTCTGCACTGCATTAAGTGCACTGGCTCAGTTCTGCGCGGCACTTAGAGCACTGACTCAGTTCTGCGCTGCATTTAGAGCACTGACTAAGTACTGTTCTGCATTAAGAGCGCTGACTCAATTCAGCGCTGCATTAAGTGCACTGGCTCAGTTCTGCGCGGCACTTAGAGCACTGACTCAGTTCTGCGCTGCATTTAGAGCACTGACTAAGTACTGTTCTGCATTAAGAGCACTGACTCAGTTCTGTGCTGCATTAAGAGCGCTGACTCAATTCTGCGCTGCATTAAGTGCACTGACTCAGTTCTGTGTCGCATTAACAGCACTGACTCAATTCTGCGCTGCATTAAGAGCACTGACTCAGTACAGTTCTGCATGAAGAGCACTGACTCAGTTCTGTGCTGCATTAAGAGCATGACACAGTTCTGCGCTGCATTAAGAGCACTGACTCAGTTCTGCGCTGCATTAGGAGCACTGACTCAGTACTGTTCTGCATTAAGAGGACTGACTCAGTTCTGCGCTGCATTAAGAGCACTGACTCAGTTCTGTTCTGCATTACGAGCACTGAACCAGTTCTGTGCTGCATTAAGAGCACTGACTCAGTTATGTGCTGCATTAAGAGTACTGATTCAGTTCTGCGCTGCATTAAGAGCACTGACTCAATTCTGTGCTGCATTAAAAGCACTGACTCAGTTCTGCACTGCATTAAGTGCACTGACTGTCTTCTGTGCTGGTTTAAGAGCACTTACTCAGTTCTGCGCTGCATTAAGAGCACTGACTCAGTTCTGTTCTGCATTAAGAGCACTGACTCAGTTCTGCGCTGCATTAAGTGCACTCATACTGTTTTGTGCTGCATTTGTAGCACTGACTCAGTTCTGTGCTGCATTAAGTGCACTGACTCAGTTCTGCGCTGCATTCAGTGCACTGACACAGTTCTGTGCTGCATTAAGAGCACTGACTCAGTTCTGTGCTGCATTAAGAGCACTGACTCAGTTCTGTGCTGCATTAAGAGCACTGACTCAGTTCTGCATTGCATTAAGAGAATTAATTCAGTTCTGCACGGCTTTAAGAGCATTGACTCAGTTCTACGCTGCATTAAGAGCACTGACTCAGTTCTGTGCTGCATTAAGAGCACTGACTCAGTTCTGTGCTGCATTAAGAGCCCTGACTCAGTTCTGCACTGCATTAAGAGCACTGATTCAGTTCTGCGCTGCATTAAGAGCACTGACTCAGTTCTGTTCTGCATTAAGTGCACTGACTCCGTTCTGCGCTGCATTAAGAGCACTGACTCAGTACTGTGCTGCATTAAGAGCACTGAGTCAGTTCTGAGCAGCATTAAGAGCACTGACTCAGTTCTGCGCTGCATTAAGAGCACTGACTCAGTTCTGTGCTGCATTAAGAGCACTTAGCCAGTTCTGTGCTGCATTAAGAGCACTGACTCAGTTCTGTTCTGCATTAAGAGTACTGAGTCAGTTCTGCGCAGCATTAAGAGCACTGACTCAGTTCTGTGCTGCATTAAGAGGACTGATTCAGTTCTGCGCTGCATTATGAGCACTGACTCAGTTCAGTGCTGCATTCATAGCACTGACTCAGTTCTGCACTGCATTAAGAGCACTGCCTCAGTTCTGCACTGCATTAAGAGCACTGACTCAGCTCTGTGCTGCATTAAGAGCACTTAGCCAGTTCTCTGCTGCATTAAGAGCACTTAGCCAGTTCTGCGCTGCATTAAGAGCACTGACTCAGTTCTGCGCTGCATTAAGAGCACTGACTCAGCTCTGTGCTGCATTAAGAGCACTTAGCCAGTTCTGTGCTGCATTAAGAGCACTGACTCAGTTCTGTGCTGCATTAGGAGCCCTGACTCAGTTCTGCACTGCTTTAAGAGCACTGACTCAGTTCTGTGCTCCATTAAGAGCACTGACTCAGTTCTGTGTTGCATTAAGACCACTGACTCAGTTCTGCGCTGCATTAAGAGTACTGATTAAGTTCTGCGCTGCATTAAGACCACTGACTCAGTTCTGTTCTGCATTCATAGCACTGACTCAGTTCTGCGCTGTATTAAGAGCACTGACCAAATTCTGTGCTGCATTAAGAGCACTGACTCTGTTCAGCGCTGCATTAAAAGCACTGACTCAGTACTGTGCTGCATTAAGAGCACTGACTCAATTCAGCGCTGCATTAAGTGCACTGGCTCAGTTCTGCGCTGCACTTAGAGCACTGACTCAGTACTGTTCTGCATTAAGAGCACTGACTCAGTTCTGTGCTGCATTTAGAGCGCTGACTCAATTCTGCGCTGCCTTAAGTGCACTGACTCAGTTCTGTGTCGCATTAAGGGCACTGACTCAATTCTGCGCTGCATTAAGCGCACTGACTCAGTACTGTTCTGCATTAAGAGCACTGACTCAGTTCTGCACTGCATTTAGAGCACTGACTCAGTTCTGCGCTACATTTAGAGCACTGACTCAGTAGTGTTCTGCATTAAGAGCACTGCCTCAGTTCTGCGCTGCATTAAGAGCACTGACTCAATTCTGTTCTGCATTAAGAGTACTGATTCAGTTCTGCGCTGCATTAAGAGCACTGAATCAGTACTGTTCTGCATTAAGAGCACTGACTCAGTTCTGCGCTGCATTTAGAGCACTGACTCAGTAGTGTTCTGCATTAAGAGCACTGCCTCAGTTCTGCGCTGCATTAAGAGCACTGACTCAATTCTGTTCTGCATTAAGAGTACTGATTCAGTTCTGCGCTGCATTAAGAGCACTGACTCAGTTCTGTTCTGCATTAAGAGCACTGAACCAGTTCTGTGCTGCATTACGAGCACTGACTCAGTTCTGTGCTGCATTAAGAGCACTGACTCAGTTCTGTGCTGCATTAACAGCAGTGACTCACTACTGCGCTGCATTAAGAGCACTGACTCAGTTCTGTGCTGCATTAAGAGCAGTGTCTCAGTACTGCGCCGAATTAAGAGCTCTGACTCAGTTCTGTGCTGCATTAAGATCAGTGACTCAGTACAGCGCTGCATTAAGAGCACTATGTCTGTTTTGCGCTGCATTAAGTGCACTGACTCAACTCTTTTCGGCATTACGAGCACTGAAGCAGTTTTGCGCTCCATTAAGAGCACTGACACAGTTCTACGCTGCATTAAGAACACTGATTCAGTTCTGTGCTGTATTAAGAGCCCTGACTCAGTTCTGCGCTGCATTTGGAGCACTGACTCAGTTCTGCGCTGCATTACGAGCACTGACTCAGTTCTGTGTTGCATTAAGAGCACGGACTCAGTTCAGCTCTGCTTTCATAGCACTGACTCAGTTCTGCGCTGTATTAAGAGCACTGACCAAATTCTGTGCTGCATTTAGAGCACGGACTCAATTCTGCGCTGCATTTAGAGCACTGACCCAGTTCTGTGATGCATTAAGTGCACTGACTCAGTTCTGCGCTGCATTAAAAGCACTGACTCAGTTCTGCGCTGCATTAAGAGCACGGACTCAGTTCTGCGCGGCACTTAGAGCACTGACTCAGTTCTGCGCTGCATTCATAGCACTGACTCAGTTATGCGCTGTATTAAGAGCACTGACCAAATTCTGTGCTGCATTAAGAGCACTGACTCGGTTCGGCGCTGCATTAAAAGCACTGACTCAGTACTGTGCTGCATTAAGAGCACTGACTCAATTCAGCGCTGCATTAAGTGCACTGGCTCAGTTCTGCGCGGCACTTAGAGCACTGACTCAGTTCTGCGCTGCATTTAGAGCACTGACTCAGTACTGTTCTGCATTAAGAGCACTGACTCAGTTCTGTGCTGCATTAAGAGCGCTGACTCAATTCTGCGCTGCATTAAGTGCACTGACTCAGTTCTGTGTCGCATTAAGAGCACTGACTCAATTCTGCGCTGCATTAAGAGCACTGACTCAGTACAGTTCTGCATGAAGAGCACTGACTCAGTTCTGCGCTGTATTAAGAGCACTGACTCAATTCTGTTCTGCATTAAGAGTACTGATTCAGTTCTGCGCTGCATTAAGAGCACTGACTCAGTTCTGTGCTGCATTAAGAGCATGATACAGTTCTGCGCTGCATTAAGAGCACTGACTCAGTTCTGCGCTGCATTAGGAGCACTGACTCAGTACTGTTCTGCATTAAGAGGACTGACTCAGTTCTGCGCTGCATTAAGAGCACTGACTCAGTTCTGTTCTGCATTACGAGCACTGAACCAGTTCTGTGCTGCATTAAGAGCACTGACTCAGTTATGTGCTGCATTAAGAGTACTGATTCAGTTCTGCGCTGCATTAAGAGCACTGACTCAATTCTGTGCTGCATTAAAAGCACTGACTCAGTTCTGCACTGCATTAAGTGCACTGACTGTCTTCTGTGCTGGTTTAAGAGCACTTACTCAGTTCTGCGCTGCATTAAGAGCACTGACTCAGTTCTGTTCTGCATTAAGAGCACTGACTCAGTTCTGCGCTGCATTAAGTGCACTCATACTGTTCTGTGCTGCATTTGGAGCACTGACTCAGTTCTGTGCTGCATTAAGTGCACTGACTCAGTTCTGCGCTGCATTAAGTGCACTGACACAGTTCTGTGCTGCATTAAGAGCACTGACTCAGTTCTGCATTGCATTAAGAGCACTGACTCAGTTCTGCATTGCATTAAGAGAATTAATTCAGTTCTGCACTGCTTTAAGAGCATTGACTCAGTTCTACGCTGCATTAAGAGCACTGACTCAGTTCTGTGCTGCATTAAGAGCACTGACTCAGTTCTGTGCTGCATTAAGAGCCCTGAGTCAGTTCTGCACTGCATTAAGAGCACTGATTCAGTTCTGCGCTGCATTAAGAGCACTGACTCAGTTCTGTTCTGCATTAAGTGCACTGACTCCGTTCTGCGCTGCATTAAGAGCACTGACTCAGTACTGTGCTGCATTAAGAGCACTGAGTCAGTTCTGCGCAGCATTAAGAGCACTGACTCAGTTCGGCGCTGCATTAAGAGCACTGACTCAGTTCTGTGCTGCATTAAGAGCACTTAGCCAGTTCTGTGCTGCATTAAGAGCACTGACTCAGTTCTGTTCTGCATTAAGAGTACTGAGTCAGTTCTGCGCAGCATTAAGAGCACTGACTCAGTTCTGTGCTGCATTAAGAGGACTGATTCAGTTCTGCGCTGCATTAAGAGCACTGACTCAGTTCAGTGCTGCATTCATAGCACTGACTCAGTTCTGCACTGCATTAAGAGCACTGCCTCAGTTCTGCACTGCATTAAGAACACTGACTCAGCTCTGTGCTGCATTAAGAGCACTTAGCCAGTTCTCTGCTGCATTAAGAGCACTTAGCCAGTTCTGCGCTGCATTAAGAGCACTGACTCAGTTCTGCGCTGCATTAAGAGCACTGACTCAGCTCTGTGCTGCATTAAGAGCACTTAGCCAGTTCTGCGCTGCATTAAGAGCACTGACTCAGTTCTGTGCTGCATTAAGAGCCCTGACTCAGTTCTGCACTGCTTTAAGAGCACTGACTCAGTTCTGTGCTCCATTAAGAGCACTGACTCAGTTCTGTGTTGCATTAAGACCACTGACTCAGTTCTGCGCTGCATTAAGAGCACTGATTAAGTTCTGCGCTGCATTAAGACCACTGACTCAGTTCTGTTCTGCATTCATAGCACTGACTCAGTTCTGCGCTGTATTAAGAGCACTGACCAAATTCTGTGCTGCATTAAGAGCACTGACTCTGTTCAGCGCTGCATTAAAAGCACTGACTCAGTACTGTGCTGCATTAAGAGCACTGACTCAATTCAGCGCTGCATTAAGTGCACTGGCTCAGTTCTGCGCTGCACTTAGAGCACTGACTCAGTGCTGTTCTGCATTAAGAGCACTGACTCAGTTCTGTGCTGCATTAAGAGCGCTGACTCAATTCTGCGCTGCAATAAGTGCACTGACTCAGTTCTGTGTCGCATTAAGAGCACTGACTCAATTCTGCGCTGCATTAAGAGCACTGACTCAGTACTGTTCTGCATTAAGAGCACTGACTCAGTTCTGCACTGCATTTAGAGCATTGACTCTGTTCTGCGCTACATTTAGAGCACTGACTCAGTAGTGTTCTGCATTAAGAGCACTGCCTCAGTTCTGCGCTGCATTAAGAGCACTGACTCAATTCTGTTCTGCATTAAGAGTACTGATTCAGTTCTGCGCTGCATTAAGAGCACTGAATCAGTACTGTTCTGCATTAAGAGCACTGACTCAGTTCTGCGCTGCATTTAGAGCACTGACTCAGTAGTGTTCTGCATTAAGAGCACTGCCTCAGTTCTGTGCTGCATTAAGAGCACTGACTCAGTTCTGTTCTGCATTAAGAGCACTGAACCAGTTCTGTGCTGCATTAAGAGCACTGACTCAGTTCTGCGCTGCATTAAGAGCACTGACTCTGTTCTGTGCTGCATTAAGAGCACTGACTCCGTTCTGCGCTGCATTAAGAGCACTCATACAGTTCTGTGCTGCATTAAGAGCACTGACTCAGTTCTGCGCTGCATTAAGAGCACTGACTCAGTACTGTGCTGCATTAAGAGCACTACTCAGTTCTGTGCTGCATTAAGAGCACTGACTCAGTTCTGCGCTACATTAAGAGCACTCATACAGTTCTGTGCTGCATTTAGAGCACTGACTCAGTTCTGAGCTGCATTAAGAGCACTCATACAGTTCTGTGCTGCATTAAGAGCACTGACTCAGTTCTGCGCTGCATTAAGAGCACTGACTCAGTTCTGTGCTGCATTAAGAGCACTTAGCCAGTTCTGTGCTGCATTAAGAGCACTGACTCAGTTCTGTTCTGCATTAAGAGCACTGACTCAGTTCTGTGCTGCATTAAGAGGACTGATTCAGTTCTGCACTGCATTTAGAGCACTGACTCAGTTCTGTGCTGCATTAAGAGCACTGACTCAGTACTGTTCTGCATTAAGAGCACTGACTCAGTTCTGCACTGCATTTAGAGCACTGATTCAGTTCTGTGCTACATTAAGAACACTGACTCAGTTCTGTTCTGCATTAAGAGAACTGCCTCAGTTCTGCGCTGCATTAAGAGCACTGACTCAATTCTGTTCTGCATTAAGAGTACTGATTCAGTTCTGCGCTGCACTAAGACACTGACTCAGTTCTGTGCTGCATTAAGAGCACTGACTCAGTTCTGTTCTGCATTAAGAGCACTGAACCAGTTCTGTGCTGCATTAAGAGCAGTGACTCAGTTCTGTGCTACATTAAGTGCATGACACAGTTCTGCGCTGCATTAAGAGCACTGACTCATTTCTGCGCTGCATTAAGAGCACTGACTCAGTTCTGCGCTGCATTAAGAGCACTGCCTCAGTTCTGTGCTGCATTTAGAGCACTGACTCAGTTCTGCGCTGCATTAAGAGCACTCATACAGTTCTGTGCTGCATTTGGAGCACTGACTCAGTTCTGTGCTTCATTAAGTGCACTGACTCAGTTCTGCGCTGCATTAAGTGCACTGACTCAGTACTGTTCTGCATTAAGAGCACTGACTCAGTTCTGCGCTGCATTAAGAGCACTGACTCAGTTCTGTTCTGCATTACGAGCACTGAACCAGTTCTGTGCTGCATTAAGAGCACTGACTCAGTTCTGTGCTGCATTAAGAGCACTGACTCAATTCTGTGCTGCATTAAGAGCACTGACTCAGTTCTGCACTGCATTAAGTGCACTGACTGTCTTCTGTGCTGCTTTAAGAGCACTTACTCAGTTCTGCGCTGCATTAAGAGCACTGACTCAGTTCTGTTCTGCATTAAGAGCACTGAACCAGTTCTGTGCTGCATTAAGAGCATGACACAGTTCTGCGCTGCATTATGAGCACTGACTCAGTTCTGTGCTGCATTAAGAGCACTGACTCAGTTCTGCGATGCATTAAGTGCACTCATACTGTTCTGTGCTGCATTTGGAGCACTGACTCAGTTCTGTGCTGCATTAAGTGCACTGACTCAGTTCTGCGCTGCATTAAGTGCACTGACACAGTTCTGTGCTGCATTAAGAGCACTGACTCAGTTCTGTGCTGCATTAAGAGCACTGACTCAGTTCTGTGCTGCATTAAGAGCACTGCCTCAGTTCTGCATTGCATTAAGAACATTAATTCAGTTCTGCACTGCTTTAAGAGCATTGACTCAGTTCTACGCTGCATTAAGAGCACTGACTCAGTTCTGTGCTGCATTAAGAGCACTGACTCAGTTCTGTGCTGCATTAAGAGCCCTGACTCAGTTCTGCACTGCATTAAGAGCACTGACCAAATTCTGTTCTGCATTAAGAGCACTGACTCCGTTCTGCGCTGCATTAAGAGCACTGACTCAGTTCTGTTCTGCATTAAGAGCACTGACTCAGTACTGTGCTGCATTATGAGTAGTGACTCAGTTCTGCACTGCATTAAGAGCACTGACTGTCTTCAGCGCTGCATTAAGAGCACTTACTCATTTCTGTTCTGCATTAAGAGCCCTGACTCAATTCTGTTCTACATTAAGTTCACTGACTCAGTAATGTGCTGCATTAATAGCACTGACCCAGTTCTGCGATGCATTAAGCGCACTGACTCAGTACTGTGCTGCATTAAGAGCACTGACTCAGTTCTGCGCTGCATTAAGAGCACTGACTCAGTTCTGCGCTGCATTAAGAGCACTGACTCAGTTCTGTTCTGCATTAAGAGTACTGAGTCAGTTCTGCGCAGCATTAAGAGCACTGACTCAGTTCAGTGCTGCATTCATAACGCTGACTCAGTTCTGCACTGCATTAAGAGCACTGACTCAGTTCTGCGCTGCATTAAGAGCACTGACTCAGTTCTGTGCTGCATTAAGAGCACTGACTCAGTTCTGCATTGCATTAAGAGTATTAATTCATTTCTGCACTGCTTTAAGAGCATTGAATCAGTTCTACGCTGCATTAAGTTCACTGACTCAGTTCTGCACTGCATTAAGAGCACTGACCAAATTCTGTTCTGCATTAAGAGCACTGACTCAGTTCTGCACTGAATTAAGAGCACTGACTCAGTCCTGTGCTGCATTAAGAGCACTGATTCAGTTCTGCGCTGCATTAAGAGCACTGACTCAGTTATGTTCTGCATTAAGAGCACTGACTCACTTCTGTGCAGTATTAGGAGCATTGACTCCGTTCTGCGCTGCATTAAGAGCACTTACTCAGTTCTGTTCTGCATTAAGAGCACTGACTCAGTACTGTGCTGCATTAAGAGTAGTGACTCAGTTCTGCACTGCATTAAGAGCACTGACTGTCTTCAGCGCTGCATTAAGATCACTTACTCATTTCTGCGCTGCATTAAGAGCCCTGACTCAATTCTGTTCTACATTAAGTTCACTGACTCAGTAATGTGCTGCATTAATAGCACTGACCCAGTTCTGCGATGCATTAAGCGCACTGACTCAGTACTGTGCTGCTTTAAGAGCACTGACTCAGTTCTGCGCTGCATTAAGAGCACTGACTCAGTTCTGCGCTGCATTAAGAGCACTGACTCAGTTCTGTGCTGCATTAAGAGCACTGACTCAGTTCTGTTCTGCATTAAGAGTACTGAGTCAGTTCTGCGCAGCATTAAGACCACTGACTCAGTTCAGTGCTGCATTCATAGCACTGACTCAGTTCTGCACTGCATTAAGAGCACTGACTCAGTTCTGCGCTGCATTAAGAGCACTGACTCAGTTCTGTGCTGCATTAAGAGCACTGACTCAGTTCTGCATTGCATTAAGAGTATTGATTCAGTTCTGCACTGCTTTAAGAGCATTGATTCAGTTCTACGCTGCATTAAGTGCACTGACTCAGTTCTGTGCTGCATTAAGAGCACTGACTCAGTTCTGTGCTGCATTAAGAGCCCTGACTCAGTCTGCACTGCATTAAGAGCACTGACCAAATTCTGTTCTGCATTAAGAGCACTGACTCAGTTCTGCACTGAATTAAGAGCACTGACTCAGTTCTGTGCTGCATTAAGAGCACTGATTCAGTTCTGCACTGCATTAAGAGCACTGACTCAGTTCTGTTCTGCATTAAGAGCACTGACTCACTTCTGTGCAGTATTAGGATCATTGACTCCGTTCCGCGCTGCATTAAGAGCACTGACTCAGTTCTGTTCTGCATTCAGAGCACTGACTCAGTACTGTGCTGCATTAAGAGTAGTGACTCAGTTCTGCACTGCATTAAAAGCACTGACTGTCTTCAGCGCTGCATTAAGAGCACTTACTCATTTCTGCGCTACATTAAGAGCCCTGACTCAATTCTGTTCTACATTAAGTTGACTGACTCAGTAATGTGCTGCATTAATAGCACTGACCCAGTTCTGCGATGCATTAAGCGCACTGACACAGTACTGTGCTGCATTAAGAGCACTGACTCAGTACTGTGCTGCATTAAGAGTAGTGACTCAGTTCTGCACTGCATTAAGAGCACTGACTGTCTTCAGCGCTGCATTAAGATCACTTACTCATTTCTGCGCTGCATTAAGAGCCCTGATTCAATTCTGTTCTACATTAAGTTCACTGACTCAGTAATGTGCTGCATTAATAGCACTGACCCAGTTCTGCGATGCATTAAGCGCACTGACTCAGTACTGTGCTGCTTTAAGAGCACTGACTCAGTTCTGCGCTGCATTAAGAGCACTGACTCAGTTCTGCGCTGCATTAAGAGCACTGACTCAGTTCTGTGCTGCATTAAGAGCACTGACTCAGTTCTGTTCTGCATTAAGAGTACTGAGTCAGTTCTGCGCAGCATTAAGACCACTGACTCAGTTCAGTGCTGCATTCATAGCACTGACTCAGTTCTGCACTGCATTAAGAGCACTGACTCAGTTCTGCGCTGCATTAAGAGCACTGACTCAGTTCTGTGCTGCATTAAGAGCACTGACTCAGTTCTGCATTGCATTAAGAGTATTAATTCAGTTCTGCACTGCTTTAAGAGCATTGATTCAGTTCTACGCTGCATTAAGTGCACTGACTCAGTTCTGTGCTGCATTAAGAGCACTGACTCAGTTCTGTGCTGCATTAAGAGCCCTGACTCAGTTCTGCACTGCATTAAGAGCACTGACCAAATTCTGTTCTGCATTAAGAGCACTGACTCAGTTCTGCACTGAATTAAGAGCACTGACTCAGTTCTGTGCTGCATTAAGAGCACTGATTCAGTTCTGCACTGCATTAAGAGCACTGACTCAGTTCTGTTCTGCATTAAGAGCACTGACTCACTTCTGTGCAGTATTAGGATCATTGACTCCGTTCCGCGCTGCATTAAGAGCACTGACTCAGTTCTGTTCTGCATTCAGAGCACTGACTCAGTACTGTGCTGCATTAAGAGTAGTGACTCAGTTCTGCACTGCATTAAGAGCACTGACTGTCTTCAGCGCTGCATTAAGAGCACTTACTCATTTCTGCGCTACATTAAGAGCCCTGACTCAATTCCGTTCTACATTAAGTTGACTGACTCAGTAATGTGCTGCATTAATAGCACTGACCCAGTTCTGCGATGCATTAAGCGCACTGACTCAGTACTGTGCTGCATTAAGAGCACTGACTCAGTTCTGCGCTGCATAAAGAGCACTGACTCAGTTCTGCGCTGCATTAAGAGCACTGACTCAGTTGTGACTGCATTAAGAGCACTGACTCAGTTCTGTTCTGCATTAATAGTACTGAATCAGTTCTGCGCTGCATTAAGAACACTGACTCAGTTCTGTGCTGCATTAAGAGCACTGACTCAGTTCTGTGCTGCATTAAGAGGACTGATTCAGTTCTGCGCTGCATTAAGAGCACTGACTCAGTTCAGTGCTGCAATCATAGCACTGACCCAGTTCTGCGATGCATTAAGCGCACTGACTCAGTACTGTGCTGCATTAAGAGCACTGACTCAGTTCTGCGCTGCATAAAGAGCACTGACTCAGTTCTGCGCTGCATTAAGAGCACTGACTCAGTTGTGACTGCATTAAGAGCACTGACTCAGTTCTGTTCTGCATTAATAGTACTGAATCAGTTCTGCGCTGCATTAAGAGCACTGCCTCAGTTCTGCACTGCATTAAGAGCACTGACTCAGCTCTGTGCTGCATAAAGAGCACTTAGCCAGTTCTCTGCTGCATTAAGAGCACTTAGCCAGTTCTGCGCTGCATTAAGAGCACTGACTCAGTTCTGCGCTGCATTAAGAGCACTGACTCAGCTCTGTGCTGCATTAAGAGCACTTAGCCAGTTCTGTGCTGCATTAAGAGCCCTGACTCAGTTCGGCACTGCATCAAGAGCACTGACTCAGTTCTGTGCTCCATTAAGAGCACTGAGTCAGTTCTGTGTTGCATTAAGACCACTGACTCAGTTGTGCGCTGCATTAAGAGCACTGATTAAGTTCTGCGCTGCATTCAGAGCACTGACTCAGTTCTGTTCTGCATTAAGAGCACTGACTCAGTTCTGCGCAGCATTAAGAGTAGTTACTCAGTTCTGCACTGCATTAAGAGCACTGACTCAGTACTGTGCTGCATTAAGAGGACTGATTCAGTTCTGCGCTGCATTAAGAGCACTGACTCAGTTCAGTGCTGCATTCATAGCACTGACTCAGTTCTGCACTGCATTAAGAGCACTGCCTCAGTTCTGCACTGCATTAAGAGCACTGACTCTGCTCTGTGCTGCATTAAGAGCACTTAGCCAGTTCTCTGCTGCATTAAGAGCACTGACTCAGTTCTGCGCTGCATTAAGAGCACTGACTCAGTTCTGTGTTGCATTAAGACCACTGACTCAGTTGTGTGCTGCATTAAGAGCACTGATTAAGTTCTGCGCTGCATTAAGAGCACTGACTCAGTTCTGCACTGCATTAAGAGCACTGACTCAGTACTGTGCTGCATTAAGAGGACTGATTCAGTTCTGCGCTGCATTAAGAGCACTGACTCAGTTCAGTGCTGCATTCATAGCACTGACTCAGTTCTGCACTGCATTAAGAGCCCTGCCTCAGTTCTGCACTGCATTAAGAGCACTGACTCAGCTCTGTGCTGCATTAAGAGCACTTAGCCAGTTCTCTGCTGCAGTAAGAGCACTTAGCCAGTTCTGCACTGCATTAAGAGCACTGCCTCAGTTCTGCACTGCATTAAGAGCACTGACTCAGCTCTGTGCTGCATAAAGAGCACTTAGCCAGTTCTCTGCTGCATTAAGAGCACTTAGCCAGTTCTGCGCTGCATTAAGAGCACTGACTCAGTTCTGCACTGCATTAAGAGCACTGACTCAGCTCTGTGCTGCATTAAGAGCACTTAGCCAGTTCTGTGCTGCATTAAGAGCCCTGACTCAGTTCGGCACTGCATTAAGAGCACTGACTCAGTTCTGTGCTCCATTAAGAGCACTGACTCAGTTCTGTGTTGCATTAAGACCACTGACTCAGTTCTGCGCTGCATTAAGAGCACTGATTAAGTTCTGCGCTGCATTAAGAGCACTGACTCAGTTCTGCACTGCATTAAGAGCACTGACTCAGTACTGTGCTGCATTAAGAGGACTGATTCAGTTCTGCGCTGCATTAAGAGCACTGACTCAGTTCAGTGCTGCATTCATAGCACTGACTCAGTTCTGCACTGCATTAAGAGCACTGCCTCAGTTCTGCACTGCATTAAGAGCACTGATTCAGTTCTGCACTGCATTAAGAGCACTGACTCAGTTCTGTTCTGCATTAAGAGCACTGACTCACTTCTGTGCAGTATTAGGATCATTGACTCCGTTCCGCGCTGCATTAAGAGCACTGACTCAGATCTGTTCTGCATTCAGAGCACTGACTCAGTACTGTGCTGCATTAAGAGTAGTGACTCAGTTCTGCACTGCATTAAAAGCACTGACTGTCTTCAGCGCTGCATTAAGAGCACTTACTCATTTCTGCGCTACATTAAGAGCCCTGACTCAATTCTGTTCTACATTAAGTTGACTGACTCAGTAATGTGCTGCATTAATAGCACTGACCCAGTTCTGCGATGCATTAAGCACACTGACTCAGTACTGTGCTGCATTAAGAGCACTGACTCAGTACTGTGCTGCATTAAGAGTAGTGACTCAGTTCTGCACTGCATTAAGAGCACTGACTGTCTTCAGCGCTGCATTAAGATCACTTACTCATTTCTGCGCTGCATTAAGAGCCCTGACTCAATTCTGTTCTACATTAAGTTCACTGACTCAGTAATGTGCTGCATTAATAGCACTGACCCAGTTCTGCGATGCATTAAGCGCACTGACTCAGTACTGAGCTGCTTTAAGAGCACTGACTCAGTTCTGCGCTGCATTAAGAGCACTGACTCAGTTCTGCGCTGCATTAAGAGCACTGACTCAGTTCTGTGCTGCATTAAGAGCACTGACTCAGTTCTGTTCTGCATTAAGAGTACTGAGTCAGTTCTGCGCAGCATTAAGACCACTGACTCAGTTCAGTGCTGCATTCATAGCACTGACTCAGTTCTGCACTGCATTAAGAGCACTGACTCAGTTCTGCGCTGCATTAAGAGCACTGACTCAGTTCTGTGCTGCATTAAGAGCACTGACTCAGTTCTGCATTGCATTAAGAGTATTGATTCAGTTCTGCACTGCTTTAAGAGCATTGATTCAGTTCTACGCTGCATTAAGTGCACTGACTCAGTTCTGTGCTGCATTAAGAGCACTGACTCAGTTCTGTGCTGCATTAAGAGCCCTGACTCAGTTCTGCACTGCATTAAGAGCACTGACCAAATTCTGTTCTGCATTAAGAGCACTGACTCAGTTCTGCACTGAATTAAGAGCACTGACTCAGTTCTGTGCTGCATTAAGAGCACTGATTCAGTTCTGCACTGCATTAAGAGCACTGACTCAGTTCTGTTCTGCATTAAGAGCACTGACTCACTTCTGTGCAGTATTAGGATCATTGACTCCGTTCCGCGCTGCATTAAGAGCACTGACTCAGTTCTGTTCTGCATTCAGAGCACTGACTCAGTACTGTGCTGCATTAAGAGTAGTGACTCAGTTCTGCACTGCATTAAGAGCACTGACTGTCTTCAGCGCTGCATTAAGAGCACTTACTCATTTCTGCGCTACATTAAGAGCCCTGACTCAATTCTGTTCTACATTAAGTTGACTGAATCAGTAATGCGCTGCATTAATAGCACTGACCCAGTTCTGCGATGCATTAAGCGCACTGACTCAGTACTGTGCTGCATTAAGAGCACTGACTCAGTTCTGCGCTGCATAAAGAGCACTGACTCAGTTCTGCGCTGCATTAAGAGCACTGACTCAGTTGTGACTGCATTAAGAGCACTGACTCAGTTCTGTTCTGCATTAATAGTACTGAATCAGTTCTGCGCTGCATTAAGAACACTGACTCAGTTCTGTGCTGCATTAAGAGCACTGACTCAGTTCTGTGCTGCATTAAGAGGACTGATTCAGTTCTGCGCTGCATTAAGAGCACTGACTCAGTTCAGTGCTGCAATCATAGCACTGACTCAGTTCTGCACTGCATTAAGAGCACTGCCTCAGTTCTGCACTGCATTAAGAGCACTGACTCAGCTCTGTGCTGCATAAAGAGCACTTAGCCAGTTCTCTGCTGCATTAAGAGCACTTAGCCAGTTCTGCGCTGCATTAAGAGCACTGACTCAGTTCTGCGCTGCATTAAGAGCACTGACTCAGCTCTGTGCTGCATTAAGAGCACTTAGCCAGTTCTGTGCTGCATTAAGAGCCCTGACTCAGTTCGGCACAGCATCAAGAGCACTGACTCAGTTCTGTGCTCCATTAAGAGCACTGACTCAGTTCTGTGTTGCATTAAGACCACTGACTCAGTTGTGCGCTGCATTAAGAGCACTGATTAAGTTCTGCGCTGCATTAAGAGCACTGACTCAGTTCTGCACTGCATTAAGAGCACTGACTCAGTACTGTGCTGCATTAAGAGGACTGATTCAGTTCTGCGCTGCATTAAGTGCACTGACTCAGTTCAGTGCTGCATTCATAGCACTGACTCAGTTCTGCACTGCATTAAGAGCACTGCCTCAGTTCTGCACTGCATTAAGAGCACTGACTCAGCTCTGTGCTGCATTAAGAGCACTTAGCCAGTTCTCTGCTGCATTAAGAGCACTTAGCCAGTTCTGCGCTGCATTTAGAGCACTGACTCAGTTCTGCGCTGCATTAAGAGCACTGACTCAGCTCTGTGCTGCATTAAGAGCACTTAGCCAGTTCTGTGCTGCATTAAGAGCACTGACTCAGTTCTGTGCTGCATTAAGAGCCCTGACTCAGTTCTGCACTGCATTAAGAGCACTGACTCAGTTCTGTGCTCCATTAAGAGCACTGACTCAGTTCTGTGTTGCATTAAGACCACTGACACAGTTCTGCGCTGCATTAAGAGCACTGATTAAGTTCTGCGCTGCATTAAGAGCACTGACTCAGTTCTGTGCTGCATTAAGAGCACTGACTCAGTTCAGTGCTGCATTAAGAGTACTGACTCAGTTCTGCACTGCATTAAGAGCACTGACTCAGTTCTGCGCTGCATTTAGAGCACTGACTCATTACTGTTCTGCATTAAGAGCACTGACTCAGTTCTGTGCTGCATTAAGAGCACTGACTCAATTCTGCGCTGCATTAATCCACTGGCTCAGTTCTGCGCTGCATTTAGAGCACGGACTCAGTACTGTTCTGCATTAAGAGCACTGACTCAGTTCTGCGCTGCATTTAGAGCACTGACTCAGTACTGTTCTGCATTAAGAGCACTGACTCAGTTCTGCGCTGCATTAAGAGCACTGACTCGATTCTGTTCTGCATTAAGAGTACTGATTCAGTTCTGCGCTGCATTAAGAGCACTGACTCAGTTCTGCAGTGCATTAAGTGCACTGACTGTCTTCTGTGCTGCTTTAAGAGCACTTACTCAGTTCTGTTCTGCGTTAAGAGCACTGAACCAGTTCTGTGCTGCATTAAGAGCACTGACACAGTTCTGTGCTGCATTAAGTATATTGATTCAGTTCTGCGCTGCATTAAGAGCACTGACTCAGTTCTGTGCTGCATTAAGAGCACTGACTCAGTTCTGCACTGCATTAAGTGCACTGACTCAGTTCTGCGCTGCATTAAGTGCACTGACTCAGTTCTGTGCTGCTTTAAGAGCGCTTACTCAGTTCTGTGCTGCATTAAGTGCACTGACTCAGTTCTGCGCTGCATTAAGAGCACTGACTCAGTTCTGTGCTGCATTTAGAGCACTGACTCAGTTCTGTGCTGCATTAAGAGCACTGACTCAGTTCTGTGCTGCATTAAGAGCACTGACTCAGTTCTGCATTGCATTAAGAGCATTAATTCAGTTCTGCACTGCTTTAAGAGCATTGACTCAGTTCTGTGCTGCATTAAGAGCACTGACTCAGTTCTGATTTGCATTAAGAGCATTAATTCAGTTCTGCACTGCTTTAAGAGCATTGACTCAGTTCTACGCTGCATTAAGAGCACTGACTCAGTTCTGTGCTGCATTAAGAGCACTGACTCAGTTCTGTGCTGCATTAAGTGCCCTGACTCAGTTCAGCACTGCATTAAGAGCACTGACCAAATTCTGTTCTGCATTAAGTGCACTGACTCAGTTCTGTGCTGCATTAAGAGCACTGATTCAGTTCTGCGCTGCATTAAGAGCACTGACTCAGTTCTGTTCTGCATTAAGAGTAGTGACTCAGTTCAGTGCTGCATTTAGAGTAGTGACTCAGTTCTGTACTGCATTAAGAGCACTGACTCAGTTCTGCAATGCATTAAGAGCACTGACTCAGCTCTGCGCTGCATGAAGAGCACAGACTCAGTTCTGTGCTGCATTAAGAGCACTGACACAGTTCTGCGCTTCATTAAGGGCACTGACTCAGTTCCGTGCTGCATTAAGAGCACTGACTCAGTTCTGCAATGCATTAAGAGCACTGACTCAGCTCTGTGCTGCATTACTAGCACTGACACAGTTCTGCGCTTCATTAATCGCACTGACTCAGTACCGTGCTGCATTTAGAGCACTGACTCAGTTCTGTGCTGCATTAAGAGCACTGAGTCAGTTCTGCGCAGCATTAAGAGCACTGACTCAGTTCTGTGCTGCATTAAGAGCACTGATTCAGTTCTGCGCTGCATTAAGAGCACTGACTCAGTTCTGTGCCGCATTACGAGCACTGACACAGTACTGTGCTGCATGAAGAGCACTGACTCAGTTCAGTGCTGCATTCATAGCACTAAGTTCTGTGCTGCATTAAGAGCACTGACTCATTTCTGCGCTGCATTAAGAGCACTGACTCAGCTCTGTGCTGCATTAAGAGCACTTAGCCAGTTCTGTGCTGCATTAAGTGCACTGACTCAGTTCTGTGCTGCATTAAGAGCCCTGACTCAGTTCTGCACTGCATTAACAGCACTGACTCAGTTCTGTGCTGCATTAAGAGCACTGACTCAGTTCTGTGTTGCATTAAGAGCACTGATTCAGTTCTGCGCTGCATTAAGAGCACTGACTCAGTTCTGTACTGCATTAAGAGCACTGACTCAGTTCTGCACTGCATTAAGAGCACTGACTCAGTTCTGTTCTGCATTAAGTGCACTGACTCAGATCTGCGCAGCATTAAGAGTAGTGACTCAGTTCTGCACTGCATTAAGAGCACTGACTCAGTTCTGTTCTGCATTAAGAGTAGTGACTCAGTTCTGCGCTGCATTAAGAGCACTGACTCAGTTCTGTTCTGCATTAAGAGCACTGACTCAATTCTGCGCTGCATTAATGCACTGGCTCAGTTCTGCGATGCATTTAGAGCACGGACACAGTTCTGCGCTGCATTTAGAGCACTGACTCAGTACTGTTCTGCATTAAGAGCACTGACTCAGTTCTGCGCTGCATTTAGAGCACAGACTCAGTACTGTTCTGCATTAAGTGCACTGACTCAGTTCTGCACTGCATTAAGAGCACTGACTCGATTCTGTTCTGCATTAAGAGTACTGATTCAGTTCTGCGCTGCATGAAGAGCACTGACTCAGTTCTGTGCTGCATTAAGAGCCCTGACTCAGTTCTGCACTGCATTAAGTGCACTGACTGTCTTCTGTGCTGCTTTAAGAGCACTTACTCAGTTCTGTGCTGCATTAAGAGCACTGACACAGTTCTGCGCTTCATTAAGGGCACTGACTCAGTTCCGTGCTGCATTAAGAGCACTGACTCAGTTCTGCAATGCATTAAGAGCACTGACTCAGCTCTGTGCTGCATTACTAGCACTGACACAGTTCTGCGCTTCATTAATCGCACTGACTCAGTACCGTGCTGCATTTAGAGCACTGACTCAGTTCTGTGCTGCATTAAGAGCACTGAGTCAGTTCTGCGCAGCATTAAGAGCACTGACTCAGTTCTGTGCTGCATTAAGAGCACTGATTCAGTTCTGCGCTGCATTAAGAGCACTGACTCAGTTCTGTGCTGCATTACGAGCACTGACACAGTACTGTGCTGCATGAAGAGCACTGACTCAGTTCAGTGCTGCATTCATAGCACTAAGTTCTGTGCTGCATTAAGAGCACTGACTCATTTCTGCGCTGCATTAAGAGCACTGACTCAGCTCTGTGCTGCATTAAGAGCACTTAGCCAGTTCTGTGCTGCATTAAGAGCACTGACTCAGTTCTGTGCTGCATTAAGAGCCCTGACTCAGTTCTGCACTGCATTAACAGCACTGACTCAGTTCTGTGCTGCATTAAGAGCACTGACTCAGTTCTGTTCTGCATTAAGAGTAGTGACTCGGTTCAGTGCTGCATTTAGAGTAGTGACTCAGTTCTGTACTGCATTAAGAGCACTGACTCAGTTCTGCAATGCATTAAGAGCACTGACTCAGCTCTGTGCTGCATGAAGAGCACTGACCCAGTTCTGCGCTGCATTACGAGCACAGACTCAGTTCTGTGCTGCATTAAGAGCACTGACACAGTTCTGCGCTTCATTAAGGGCACTGACTCAGTTCCGTGCTGCATTAAGAGCACTGACTCAGTTCTGCAATGCATTAAGAGCACTGACTCAGCTCTGTGCTGCATTACTAGCACTGACACAGTTCTGCGCTTCATTAATCGCACTGACTCAGTACCGTGCTGCATTTAGAGCACTGACTCAGTTCTGTGCTGCATTAAGAGCACTGAGTCAGTTCTGCGCAGCATTAAGAGCACTGACTCAGTTCTGTGCTGCATTAAGAGCACTGATTCAGTTCTGCGCTGCATTAAGAGCACTGACTCAGTTCTGTGCTGCATTACGAGCACTGACACAGTACTGTGCTGCATGAAGAGCACTGACTCAGTTCAGTGCTGCATTCATAGCACTAAGTTCTGTGCTGCATTAAGAGCACTGACTCATTTCTGCGCTGCATTAAGAGCACTGACTCAGCTCTGTGCTGCATTAAGAGCACTTAGCCAGTTCTGTGCTGCATTAAGAGCACTGACTCAGTTCTGTGCTGCATTAAGAGCCCTGACTCAGTTCTGCACTGCATTAACAGCACTGACTCAGTTCTGTGCTGCATTAAGAGCACTGACTCAGTTCTGTGTTGCATTAAGAGCACTGATTCAGTTCTGCGCTGCATTAAGAGCACTGACTCAGTTCTGTACTGCATTAAGAGCACTGACTCAGTTCTGCACTGCATTAAGAGCACTGACTCAGTTCTGTTCTGCATTAAGTGCACTGACTCAGATCTGCGCAGCATTAAGAGTAGTGACTCAGTTCTGCACTGCATTAAGAGCACTGACTCAGTTCTGTTCTGCATTAAGAGTAGTGACTCAGTTCTGCGCTGCATTAAGAGCACTGACTCAGTTCTGTTCTGCATTAAGAGCACTGACTCAATTCTGCGCTGCATTAATGCACTGGCTCAGTTCTGCGATGCATTTAGAGCACGGACACAGTTCTGCGCTGCATTTAGAGCACTGACTCAGTACTGTTCTGCATTAAGAGCACTGACTCAGTTCTGCGCTGCATTTAGAGCACAGACTCAGTACTGTTCTGCATTAAGTGCACTGACTCAGTTCTGCACTGCATTAAGAGCACTGACTCAGTTCTGCGCTGCATTAAGAGCACTGACTCGATTCTGTTCTGCATTAAGAGTACTGATTCAGTTCTGCGCTGCATGAAGAGCACTGACTCAGTTCTGTGCTGCATTAAGAGCCCTGACTCAGTTCTGCACTGCATTAAGTGCACTGACTGTCTTCTGTGCTGCTTTAAGAGCACTTACTCAGTTCTGCACTGCATTAAGAGCACTGACTCAGTTTTGTTCTGCATTAAGAGCACTGAACCATTTCTGTGCTGCGTTAAGTGCACTGACTCAGTTCTGTGCTGCATTAAGAGCACTGACTCAGTTCTGCACTGCATTAAGAGCACTGACTCAGTACTTTGCTGCATTAAGAGTAGTGACTCAGTTCTGCGATGCATTTAGAGCACGGACTCAGTACTGTTCTGCATTAAGAGCACTGACTCAGTTCTGCGCTGCATTATGAGCACTGACTCGATTCTGGTCTGCATTAAGAGTACTGATTCAGTTCTGTGCTGCATTAAGAGCACTGACTCAGTTCTGTGCTGCATTAAGAGCACTGACTCAGTTCTGTTTTGTATTAAGAGCACTGACTCACTTCTAGTGCAGTATTAGGAGCACTGACTCAGTTCTGCGCTGCATTAAGAGCACTGACTCAGTTCTGTTCTGCATTAAGAGCACTGATTCATTACTGTGCTGCATTAAGAGTAGTGACTCAGTTCTGCACTGCATTAAGAGCACTGACTGTCTTCAGCGCTGCATTAAGAGCACTTACTCATTTCTGCGGTGCATTAAGAGCCCTGACTCAATTCTGTTCTACATTAAGTTCACTGACTCAGTACTGTGCTGCATTAATAGCACTGACCCAGTTCTGCGATGCATTAAGCGCACTGACTCAGTACTGTGCTGCATTAAGCGCACTGACTCAGTTCTGTGCTGCATTTAGAGCACTGACTAAGTTGTGTGCAGTATTAGGAGCACTGACTCAGTTCTGCGCTGCATTAAGAGCACTGACTCAGTTCTTTGCTGCATTAAGAGCACTGACTCAGTTCAGTGCTGCATTCATAGCACTAAGTTCTGTGCTGCATTAAGAGCACTGACTCATTTCTGCGCTGCATTAAGAGCACTGACTCAGCTCTGTGCTGCATTAAGAGCACTTAGCCAGTTCTGTGCTGCATTAAGAGCACTGACTCTGTACTGTGCTGCATTAAGAGTAGTGACTCAGTTCTGCGCCGCATTAAGAGCACTGACTCAGTTCTGTTCTGCATTAAGAGCACTGACTCAGTTCAGTGCTGCATTTAGAGCACTGACTCAGTTCTGCGCTGCATTAAGAGCACTGACTCAGTTCTGCGATGCATTTAGAGCACGGACTCAGTTCTGCGCTGCATTAAGAGCACTGACTCAGTACTGTTCTGCATTAAGAGCACTGACTTAGTTCTGTGCTGCATTAAGAGCACTGACTCGATTCTGTTCTGCATTAAGAGCACTGACTCAGTTCTGCGCTGCATTAAGAGCACTGACTCAGTTCTGTTCTGCATTTAGAGCACTGACTCACTTCTGTGCAGTATTAGGAGCACTGACTCAGTTCTGCGCTGCATTAAGAGCACTGACTCAGTGCTGCGCTGCATTAAGAGCACTGACTCATTTCTGTGCTGCATTAAGAGCACTTACTCATTTCTGCGGTGCATTAAGAGCCCTGACTCAATTCTGTTCTACATTAAGTTCACTGACTCAGTACTGTGCTGCATTAATAGCACTGACGCAGTTCTGCGATGCATTAAGCGCACTGACTCAGTACTGTGCTGCATTAAGCGCACTGACTCAGTTCTGCGCTGCATTAAGAGCACTGACTAAGTTGTGTGCAGTATTAGGAGCACTGACTCAGTTCTGCGCTGCATTAAGAGCACTGACTCAGTTCTGCACTGCATTAAGAGCACTGACTCAGTTCTGTGCTGCATTAAGAGCACTGACTCAGTTCTGTTCTGCATTAAGAGTACTGAGTCAGTTCTGCGCAGCATTAAGAGCACTGACTCAGTTCTGTGCTGCATTAAGAGCACTGATTCAGTTCTGCGCTGCTTTAAAAGCACTGACTCAGTTCTGTGCTGCATTCATAGCACTGACTCAGTTCTGCACTGCATTAAGAGCACTGCCTCAGTTCTGCGCTGCATTAAGAGCACTGACTCAGCTCTGTGCTGCATTAAGAGCACTTAGCCAGTTCTGCGCTGCATTAAGAGCACTGACTCAGTACTGCGCTGCATTAAGAGCACTGACTCAGTTCTGCGCTGCATTAAGAGCACTTAGCCAGTTCTGTGCTGCATTAAGAGCCCTGACTCAGTTCGGCACTGCATTAAGACCACTGACTCAGTTCTGTGCTCCATTAAGAGCACTGACTCAGTTCTGTGTTGCATTAAGACCACTGACTCAGTTGTGCGCTGCATTAAGAGCACTGATTAAGTTCTGCGCTGCATTAAGAGCACTGACTCAGTTCTGTTCTGCATTAAGAGCACTGACTCAGTTCTGCGCAGCATTAAGAGTAGTTACTCAGTTCTGCACTGCATTAAGAGCACTGACTCAGTACTGTGCTGCATTAAGAGGACTGATTCAGTTCTGAGCTGCATTAAGAGCACTGACTCAGTTCAGTGCTGCATTCATAGCACTGACTCAGTTCTGCACTGCATTAAGAGCACTGACTCAGCTCTGTGCTGCATTAAGAGCACTTAGCCAGTTCTCTGCTGCATTAAGAGCACTGACTCAGTTCTGCGCTGCATTAAGAGCACTGACTCAGTTCTGTGTTGCATTAAGAGCACAGACTCAGTTGTGCGCTGCATTAAGAGCACTGATTAAGTTCTGCGCTGCATTAAGAGCACTGACTCAGTTCTGCACTGCATTAAGAGCACTGACTCAGTACTGTGCTGCATTAAGAGGACTGATTCAGTTCTGCGCTGCATTAAGAGCACTGACTCAGTTCAGTGCTGCATTCATAGCACTGACTCAGTTCTGCACTGCATTAAGAGCACTGCCTCAGTTCTGCACTGCATTAAGAGCACTGACTCAGCTCTGTGCTGCATTAAGAGCACATAGCCAGTTCTCTGCTGCATTAAGAGCACTTAGCCAGTTCTGCGCTGCATTTAGAGCACTGACTCAGTTCTGCGCTGCATTAAGAGCACTGACTCAGCTCTGTGCTGCATTAAGAGCACTTAGCCAGTTCTGTGCTGCATTAAGAGCACTGACTCAGTTCTGTGCTGCATTAAGAGCACTGACTCAGTTCTGTGCTCCATTAAGAGCACTGACTCAGTTCTGTGTTGCATTAAGAACACTGACTCAGTTCTGCGCTGCATTAAGAGCACTGATTAAGTTCTGCGCTGCATTAAGAGCACTGACTCAGTTCTGTGCTGCATTAAGAGCACTGACTCAGTTCAGTGCTGCATTAAGAGTAGTGACTCAGTTCTGCACTGCATTAATAGCACTGACTCAGTTCTGTGCTGATTAAGAGCACTGACTCAGTTCTGTGCTGCATTAAGAGTAGTGACTCAGTTCTGCGCTGCATGAAGAGCAATGACTCAGTTCTGTTCTGCATTAAGAGCATTGACTCAGTTGTGCGCTGCATTTAGAGCACTGACTCAGTACTGTTCTGCATTAAGAGCACTGACTCAGTTCTGTGCTGCATTAAGAGCACTGACTCAATTCTGCGCTTCATTAATCCACTGGCTCAGTTCAGCGCTGCATTTAGAGCACGGACTCAGTTCTGCGCTGCATTTAGAGCACTGACTCAGTACTGTTCTGCATTAAGAGCACTGACTCAGTTCTGCGCTGCATTTAGAGCACTGACTCAGTACTGTTCTGCATTAAGAGCACTGACACAGTTCTGCGCTGCATTAAGAGAACTGACTCGATTCTGTTCTGCATTAAGAGCACTGATTCAGTTCTGCGCTGCATTAAGAGCACTGACTCAGTTCTGCACTGCATTAAGTGCACTGACTGTCTTCTGTGCTGCTTTAAGAGCACTTACTCAGTTCTGTTCTGCGTTAAGAGCACTGAACCAGTTCTGTGCTGCATTAAGAGCACTGACACAGTTCTGTGCTGCATTAAGTGTATTGATTCAGTTCTGCGCTGCATTAAGAGCACTGACTCAGTTCTGCGCTGCATTAAGAGCACTGACTCAGTTCTGCGCTGCATTACGAGCACTGACTCGATTCTGTTCTGCATTAAGAGCACTGATTCAGTTCTGCGCTGCATTAAGAGCACTGACTCAGTTCTGCACTGCATTACGAGCACTGACTCGATTCTGTTCTGCATTAAGAGCACTGATTCAGTTCTGCGCTGCATTAAGAGCACTGACTCAGTTCTGCACTGCATTAAGTGCACTGACTGTCGTCTGTGCTGCTTTAAGAGCACTTACTCAGTTCTGTTCTGCGTTAAGAGCACTGAACCAGTTCTGTGCTGCATTAAGAGCACTGACACAGTTCTGTGCTGCATTAAGTGTATTGATTCAGTTCTGCGCTGCATTAAGAGCACTGACTCAGTTCTGTGCTGCATTAAGTGCACTGACTCAGTTCTGCACTGCATTAAGTGCACTGACTGTCTTCTGTGCTGCTTTAAGTGCACTTACTCAGTTCTTCGCTGCATTAAGAGCACTGACTCAGTTCTGTTCTGCATTAAGAGCACTGAACCAGTTCTGTGCTGCA
Organism: Isurus oxyrinchus; assembly: GCA_026770705.1. Lineage (NCBI taxonomy): Eukaryota > Metazoa > Chordata > Chondrichthyes > Lamniformes > Lamnidae > Isurus > Isurus oxyrinchus. The sequence goes on from JANJGN010000008.1 coordinate 6,940,706, forward strand.
TTAAGATCACTGACTCAGTTCAGTGCTGCATTAAGTGCACTGACCCAGTTCTGTGCTGCATTAAGAGCACTGACTCAGTTCTGCGCTGCATTAAGTGCACTGACTCAGTTCTGTGCTGCATTAAGTGCACTGACTCAGTTCTGTGCTGCATTAAGAGCACTGACTCAGTTCTGTGCTGCATTCAGAGCACTGACTCAGTTCTGTGCTGCATTAAGAGCACTGACTCAGTTCTGCATTGCATTAAGAGCATTAATTCAGTTCTGCACTGCTTTAAGAGCATTGACTCAGTTCTGTGCTGCATTAAGAGCACTGACTCAGTTCTGTGCTGCATTAAGAGCACTGACTCAGTTCTGCATTGCATTAAGAGCATTAATTCAGTTCTGCACTGCTTTAAGAGCATTGACTCAGTTCTACGCTGCATTAAGAGCACTGACTCAGTTCTGTGCTGCATTAAGAGCACTGACTCAGTTCTGTGCTTCATTAAGTGCCCTGACTCAGTTCAGCACTGCATTAAGAGCACTGACCAAATTCTGTTCTGCATTAAGTGCACTGACTCAATTCTGTACTGCATTAAGAGCACTGACTCAGTTCTGCAATGCATTAAGAGCACTGACTCAGCTCTGTGCTGCATGAAGAGCACTGACCCAGTTCTGCGCTGCATTACGAGAACTGACTCAGTTCTGTGCTGCATTAAGAGCACTGACACAGTTCTGCGCTTCATTAAGCGCACTGACTCAGTTCCGTGCTGCATTAAGAGCACTGACTCAGTTCTGCAATGCATTAAGAGCACTGACTCAGCTCTGTGCTGCATTACTAGCACTGACACAGTTCTGCGCTTCATTAATCGCACTGACTCAGTACCGTGCTGCATTAAGAGCACTGACTCAGTTCTGCACTGCATTAAGAGCACTGACTCAGTTCTGCGCTGCATTAAGAGCACTGACTCAGTTCTGTGCTGCATTAAGAGCACTGACTCAGTTCTGCATTGCATTAAGAGTATTGATTCAGTTCTGCACTGCTTTAAGAGCATTGATTCAGTTCTACGCTGCATTAAGTGCACTGACTCAGTTCTGTGCTGCATTAAGAGCACTGACTCAGTTCTGTGCTGCATTAAGAGCCCTGACTCAGTCTGCACTGCATTAAGAGCACTGACCAAATTCTGTTCTGCATTAAGAGCACTGACTCAGTTCTGCACTGAATTAAGAGCACTGACTCAGTTCTGTGCTGCATTAAGAGCACTGATTCAGTTCTGCACTGCATTAAGAGCACTGACTCAGTTCTGTTCTGCATTAAGAGCACTGACTCACTTCTGTGCAGTATTAGGATCATTGACTCCGTTCCGCGCTGCATTAAGAGCACTGACTCAGTTCTGTTCTGCATTCAGAGCACTGACTCAGTACTGTGCTGCATTAAGAGTAGTGACTCAGTTCTGCACTGCATTAAAAGCACTGACTGTCTTCAGCGCTGCATTAAGAGCACTTACTCATTTCTGCGCTACATTAAGAGCCCTGACTCAATTCTGTTCTACATTAAGTTGACTGACTCAGTAATGTGCTGCATTAATAGCACTGACCCAGTTCTGCGATGCATTAAGCGCACTGACACAGTACTGTGCTGCATTAAGAGCACTGACTCAGTACTGTGCTGCATTAAGAGTAGTGACTCAGTTCTGCACTGCATTAAGAGCACTGACTGTCTTCAGCGCTGCATTAAGATCACTTACTCATTTCTGCGCTGCATTAAGAGCCCTGATTCAATTCTGTTCTACATTAAGTTCACTGACTCAGTAATGTGCTGCATTAATAGCACTGACCCAGTTCTGCGATGCATTAAGCGCACTGACTCAGTACTGTGCTGCTTTAAGAGCACTGACTCAGTTCTGCGCTGCATTAAGAGCACTGACTCAGTTCTGCGCTGCATTAAGAGCACTGACTCAGTTCTGTGCTGCATTAAGAGCACTGACTCAGTTCTGTTCTGCATTAAGAGTACTGAGTCAGTTCTGCGCAGCATTAAGACCACTGACTCAGTTCAGTGCTGCATTCATAGCACTGACTCAGTTCTGCACTGCATTAAGAGCACTGACTCAGTTCTGCGCTGCATTAAGAGCACTGACTCAGTTCTGTGCTGCATTAAGAGCACTGACTCAGTTCTGCATTGCATTAAGAGTATTAATTCAGTTCTGCACTGCTTTAAGAGCATTGATTCAGTTCTACGCTGCATTAAGTGCACTGACTCAGTTCTGTGCTGCATTAAGAGCACTGACTCAGTTCTGTGCTGCATTAAGAGCCCTGACTCAGTTCTGCACTGCATTAAGAGCACTGACCAAATTCTGTTCTGCATTAAGAGCACTGACTCAGTTCTGCACTGAATTAAGAGCACTGACTCAGTTCTGTGCTGCATTAAGAGCACTGATTCAGTTCTGCACTGCATTAAGAGCACTGACTCAGTTCTGTTCTGCATTAAGAGCACTGACTCACTTCTGTGCAGTATTAGGATCATTGACTCCGTTCCGCGCTGCATTAAGAGCACTGACTCAGTTCTGTTCTGCATTCAGAGCACTGACTCAGTACTGTGCTGCATTAAGAGTAGTGACTCAGTTCTGCACTGCATTAAGAGCACTGACTGTCTTCAGCGCTGCATTAAGAGCACTTACTCATTTCTGCGCTACATTAAGAGCCCTGACTCAATTCCGTTCTACATTAAGTTGACTGACTCAGTAATGTGCTGCATTAATAGCACTGACCCAGTTCTGCGATGCATTAAGCGCACTGACTCAGTACTGTGCTGCATTAAGAGCACTGACTCAGTTCTGCGCTGCATAAAGAGCACTGACTCAGTTCTGCGCTGCATTAAGAGCACTGACTCAGTTGTGACTGCATTAAGAGCACTGACTCAGTTCTGTTCTGCATTAATAGTACTGAATCAGTTCTGCGCTGCATTAAGAACACTGACTCAGTTCTGTGCTGCATTAAGAGCACTGACTCAGTTCTGTGCTGCATTAAGAGGACTGATTCAGTTCTGCGCTGCATTAAGAGCACTGACTCAGTTCAGTGCTGCAATCATAGCACTGACCCAGTTCTGCGATGCATTAAGCGCACTGACTCAGTACTGTGCTGCATTAAGAGCACTGACTCAGTTCTGCGCTGCATAAAGAGCACTGACTCAGTTCTGCGCTGCATTAAGAGCACTGACTCAGTTGTGACTGCATTAAGAGCACTGACTCAGTTCTGTTCTGCATTAATAGTACTGAATCAGTTCTGCGCTGCATTAAGAGCACTGCCTCAGTTCTGCACTGCATTAAGAGCACTGACTCAGCTCTGTGCTGCATAAAGAGCACTTAGCCAGTTCTCTGCTGCATTAAGAGCACTTAGCCAGTTCTGCGCTGCATTAAGAGCACTGACTCAGTTCTGCGCTGCATTAAGAGCACTGACTCAGCTCTGTGCTGCATTAAGAGCACTTAGCCAGTTCTGTGCTGCATTAAGAGCCCTGACTCAGTTCGGCACTGCATCAAGAGCACTGACTCAGTTCTGTGCTCCATTAAGAGCACTGAGTCAGTTCTGTGTTGCATTAAGACCACTGACTCAGTTGTGCGCTGCATTAAGAGCACTGATTAAGTTCTGCGCTGCATTCAGAGCACTGACTCAGTTCTGTTCTGCATTAAGAGCACTGACTCAGTTCTGCGCAGCATTAAGAGTAGTTACTCAGTTCTGCACTGCATTAAGAGCACTGACTCAGTACTGTGCTGCATTAAGAGGACTGATTCAGTTCTGCGCTGCATTAAGAGCACTGACTCAGTTCAGTGCTGCATTCATAGCACTGACTCAGTTCTGCACTGCATTAAGAGCACTGCCTCAGTTCTGCACTGCATTAAGAGCACTGACTCTGCTCTGTGCTGCATTAAGAGCACTTAGCCAGTTCTCTGCTGCATTAAGAGCACTGACTCAGTTCTGCGCTGCATTAAGAGCACTGACTCAGTTCTGTGTTGCATTAAGACCACTGACTCAGTTGTGTGCTGCATTAAGAGCACTGATTAAGTTCTGCGCTGCATTAAGAGCACTGACTCAGTTCTGCACTGCATTAAGAGCACTGACTCAGTACTGTGCTGCATTAAGAGGACTGATTCAGTTCTGCGCTGCATTAAGAGCACTGACTCAGTTCAGTGCTGCATTCATAGCACTGACTCAGTTCTGCACTGCATTAAGAGCCCTGCCTCAGTTCTGCACTGCATTAAGAGCACTGACTCAGCTCTGTGCTGCATTAAGAGCACTTAGCCAGTTCTCTGCTGCAGTAAGAGCACTTAGCCAGTTCTGCACTGCATTAAGAGCACTGCCTCAGTTCTGCACTGCATTAAGAGCACTGACTCAGCTCTGTGCTGCATAAAGAGCACTTAGCCAGTTCTCTGCTGCATTAAGAGCACTTAGCCAGTTCTGCGCTGCATTAAGAGCACTGACTCAGTTCTGCACTGCATTAAGAGCACTGACTCAGCTCTGTGCTGCATTAAGAGCACTTAGCCAGTTCTGTGCTGCATTAAGAGCCCTGACTCAGTTCGGCACTGCATTAAGAGCACTGACTCAGTTCTGTGCTCCATTAAGAGCACTGACTCAGTTCTGTGTTGCATTAAGACCACTGACTCAGTTCTGCGCTGCATTAAGAGCACTGATTAAGTTCTGCGCTGCATTAAGAGCACTGACTCAGTTCTGCACTGCATTAAGAGCACTGACTCAGTACTGTGCTGCATTAAGAGGACTGATTCAGTTCTGCGCTGCATTAAGAGCACTGACTCAGTTCAGTGCTGCATTCATAGCACTGACTCAGTTCTGCACTGCATTAAGAGCACTGCCTCAGTTCTGCACTGCATTAAGAGCACTGATTCAGTTCTGCACTGCATTAAGAGCACTGACTCAGTTCTGTTCTGCATTAAGAGCACTGACTCACTTCTGTGCAGTATTAGGATCATTGACTCCGTTCCGCGCTGCATTAAGAGCACTGACTCAGATCTGTTCTGCATTCAGAGCACTGACTCAGTACTGTGCTGCATTAAGAGTAGTGACTCAGTTCTGCACTGCATTAAAAGCACTGACTGTCTTCAGCGCTGCATTAAGAGCACTTACTCATTTCTGCGCTACATTAAGAGCCCTGACTCAATTCTGTTCTACATTAAGTTGACTGACTCAGTAATGTGCTGCATTAATAGCACTGACCCAGTTCTGCGATGCATTAAGCACACTGACTCAGTACTGTGCTGCATTAAGAGCACTGACTCAGTACTGTGCTGCATTAAGAGTAGTGACTCAGTTCTGCACTGCATTAAGAGCACTGACTGTCTTCAGCGCTGCATTAAGATCACTTACTCATTTCTGCGCTGCATTAAGAGCCCTGACTCAATTCTGTTCTACATTAAGTTCACTGACTCAGTAATGTGCTGCATTAATAGCACTGACCCAGTTCTGCGATGCATTAAGCGCACTGACTCAGTACTGAGCTGCTTTAAGAGCACTGACTCAGTTCTGCGCTGCATTAAGAGCACTGACTCAGTTCTGCGCTGCATTAAGAGCACTGACTCAGTTCTGTGCTGCATTAAGAGCACTGACTCAGTTCTGTTCTGCATTAAGAGTACTGAGTCAGTTCTGCGCAGCATTAAGACCACTGACTCAGTTCAGTGCTGCATTCATAGCACTGACTCAGTTCTGCACTGCATTAAGAGCACTGACTCAGTTCTGCGCTGCATTAAGAGCACTGACTCAGTTCTGTGCTGCATTAAGAGCACTGACTCAGTTCTGCATTGCATTAAGAGTATTGATTCAGTTCTGCACTGCTTTAAGAGCATTGATTCAGTTCTACGCTGCATTAAGTGCACTGACTCAGTTCTGTGCTGCATTAAGAGCACTGACTCAGTTCTGTGCTGCATTAAGAGCCCTGACTCAGTTCTGCACTGCATTAAGAGCACTGACCAAATTCTGTTCTGCATTAAGAGCACTGACTCAGTTCTGCACTGAATTAAGAGCACTGACTCAGTTCTGTGCTGCATTAAGAGCACTGATTCAGTTCTGCACTGCATTAAGAGCACTGACTCAGTTCTGTTCTGCATTAAGAGCACTGACTCACTTCTGTGCAGTATTAGGATCATTGACTCCGTTCCGCGCTGCATTAAGAGCACTGACTCAGTTCTGTTCTGCATTCAGAGCACTGACTCAGTACTGTGCTGCATTAAGAGTAGTGACTCAGTTCTGCACTGCATTAAGAGCACTGACTGTCTTCAGCGCTGCATTAAGAGCACTTACTCATTTCTGCGCTACATTAAGAGCCCTGACTCAATTCTGTTCTACATTAAGTTGACTGAATCAGTAATGCGCTGCATTAATAGCACTGACCCAGTTCTGCGATGCATTAAGCGCACTGACTCAGTACTGTGCTGCATTAAGAGCACTGACTCAGTTCTGCGCTGCATAAAGAGCACTGACTCAGTTCTGCGCTGCATTAAGAGCACTGACTCAGTTGTGACTGCATTAAGAGCACTGACTCAGTTCTGTTCTGCATTAATAGTACTGAATCAGTTCTGCGCTGCATTAAGAACACTGACTCAGTTCTGTGCTGCATTAAGAGCACTGACTCAGTTCTGTGCTGCATTAAGAGGACTGATTCAGTTCTGCGCTGCATTAAGAGCACTGACTCAGTTCAGTGCTGCAATCATAGCACTGACTCAGTTCTGCACTGCATTAAGAGCACTGCCTCAGTTCTGCACTGCATTAAGAGCACTGACTCAGCTCTGTGCTGCATAAAGAGCACTTAGCCAGTTCTCTGCTGCATTAAGAGCACTTAGCCAGTTCTGCGCTGCATTAAGAGCACTGACTCAGTTCTGCGCTGCATTAAGAGCACTGACTCAGCTCTGTGCTGCATTAAGAGCACTTAGCCAGTTCTGTGCTGCATTAAGAGCCCTGACTCAGTTCGGCACAGCATCAAGAGCACTGACTCAGTTCTGTGCTCCATTAAGAGCACTGACTCAGTTCTGTGTTGCATTAAGACCACTGACTCAGTTGTGCGCTGCATTAAGAGCACTGATTAAGTTCTGCGCTGCATTAAGAGCACTGACTCAGTTCTGCACTGCATTAAGAGCACTGACTCAGTACTGTGCTGCATTAAGAGGACTGATTCAGTTCTGCGCTGCATTAAGTGCACTGACTCAGTTCAGTGCTGCATTCATAGCACTGACTCAGTTCTGCACTGCATTAAGAGCACTGCCTCAGTTCTGCACTGCATTAAGAGCACTGACTCAGCTCTGTGCTGCATTAAGAGCACTTAGCCAGTTCTCTGCTGCATTAAGAGCACTTAGCCAGTTCTGCGCTGCATTTAGAGCACTGACTCAGTTCTGCGCTGCATTAAGAGCACTGACTCAGCTCTGTGCTGCATTAAGAGCACTTAGCCAGTTCTGTGCTGCATTAAGAGCACTGACTCAGTTCTGTGCTGCATTAAGAGCCCTGACTCAGTTCTGCACTGCATTAAGAGCACTGACTCAGTTCTGTGCTCCATTAAGAGCACTGACTCAGTTCTGTGTTGCATTAAGACCACTGACACAGTTCTGCGCTGCATTAAGAGCACTGATTAAGTTCTGCGCTGCATTAAGAGCACTGACTCAGTTCTGTGCTGCATTAAGAGCACTGACTCAGTTCAGTGCTGCATTAAGAGTACTGACTCAGTTCTGCACTGCATTAAGAGCACTGACTCAGTTCTGCGCTGCATTTAGAGCACTGACTCATTACTGTTCTGCATTAAGAGCACTGACTCAGTTCTGTGCTGCATTAAGAGCACTGACTCAATTCTGCGCTGCATTAATCCACTGGCTCAGTTCTGCGCTGCATTTAGAGCACGGACTCAGTACTGTTCTGCATTAAGAGCACTGACTCAGTTCTGCGCTGCATTTAGAGCACTGACTCAGTACTGTTCTGCATTAAGAGCACTGACTCAGTTCTGCGCTGCATTAAGAGCACTGACTCGATTCTGTTCTGCATTAAGAGTACTGATTCAGTTCTGCGCTGCATTAAGAGCACTGACTCAGTTCTGCAGTGCATTAAGTGCACTGACTGTCTTCTGTGCTGCTTTAAGAGCACTTACTCAGTTCTGTTCTGCGTTAAGAGCACTGAACCAGTTCTGTGCTGCATTAAGAGCACTGACACAGTTCTGTGCTGCATTAAGTATATTGATTCAGTTCTGCGCTGCATTAAGAGCACTGACTCAGTTCTGTGCTGCATTAAGAGCACTGACTCAGTTCTGCACTGCATTAAGTGCACTGACTCAGTTCTGCGCTGCATTAAGTGCACTGACTCAGTTCTGTGCTGCTTTAAGAGCGCTTACTCAGTTCTGTGCTGCATTAAGTGCACTGACTCAGTTCTGCGCTGCATTAAGAGCACTGACTCAGTTCTGTGCTGCATTTAGAGCACTGACTCAGTTCTGTGCTGCATTAAGAGCACTGACTCAGTTCTGTGCTGCATTAAGAGCACTGACTCAGTTCTGCATTGCATTAAGAGCATTAATTCAGTTCTGCACTGCTTTAAGAGCATTGACTCAGTTCTGTGCTGCATTAAGAGCACTGACTCAGTTCTGATTTGCATTAAGAGCATTAATTCAGTTCTGCACTGCTTTAAGAGCATTGACTCAGTTCTACGCTGCATTAAGAGCACTGACTCAGTTCTGTGCTGCATTAAGAGCACTGACTCAGTTCTGTGCTGCATTAAGTGCCCTGACTCAGTTCAGCACTGCATTAAGAGCACTGACCAAATTCTGTTCTGCATTAAGTGCACTGACTCAGTTCTGTGCTGCATTAAGAGCACTGATTCAGTTCTGCGCTGCATTAAGAGCACTGACTCAGTTCTGTTCTGCATTAAGAGTAGTGACTCAGTTCAGTGCTGCATTTAGAGTAGTGACTCAGTTCTGTACTGCATTAAGAGCACTGACTCAGTTCTGCAATGCATTAAGAGCACTGACTCAGCTCTGCGCTGCATGAAGAGCACAGACTCAGTTCTGTGCTGCATTAAGAGCACTGACACAGTTCTGCGCTTCATTAAGGGCACTGACTCAGTTCCGTGCTGCATTAAGAGCACTGACTCAGTTCTGCAATGCATTAAGAGCACTGACTCAGCTCTGTGCTGCATTACTAGCACTGACACAGTTCTGCGCTTCATTAATCGCACTGACTCAGTACCGTGCTGCATTTAGAGCACTGACTCAGTTCTGTGCTGCATTAAGAGCACTGAGTCAGTTCTGCGCAGCATTAAGAGCACTGACTCAGTTCTGTGCTGCATTAAGAGCACTGAATCAGTTCTGCGCTGCATTAAGAGCACTGACTCAGTTCTGTGCCGCATTACGAGCACTGACACAGTACTGTGCTGCATGAAGAGCACTGACTCAGTTCAGTGCTGCATTCATAGCACTAAGTTCTGTGCTGCATTAAGAGCACTGACTCATTTCTGCGCTGCATTAAGAGCACTGACTCAGCTCTGTGCTGCATTAAGAGCACTTAGCCAGTTCTGTGCTGCATTAAGTGCACTGACTCAGTTCTGTGCTGCATTAAGAGCCCTGACTCAGTTCTGCACTGCATTAACAGCACTGACTCAGTTCTGTGCTGCATTAAGAGCACTGACTCAGTTCTGTGTTGCATTAAGAGCACTGATTCAGTTCTGCGCTGCATTAAGAGCACTGACTCAGTTCTGTACTGCATTAAGAGCACTGACTCAGTTCTGCACTGCATTAAGAGCACTGACTCAGTTCTGTTCTGCATTAAGTGCACTGACTCAGATCTGCGCAGCATTAAGAGTAGTGACTCAGTTCTGCACTGCATTAAGAGCACTGACTCAGTTCTGTTCTGCATTAAGAGTAGTGACTCAGTTCTGCGCTGCATTAAGAGCACTGACTCAGTTCTGTTCTGCATTAAGAGCACTGACTCAATTCTGCGCTGCATTAATGCACTGGCTCAGTTCTGCGATGCATTTAGAGCACGGACACAGTTCTGCGCTGCATTTAGAGCACTGACTCAGTACTGTTCTGCATTAAGAGCACTGACTCAGTTCTGCGCTGCATTTAGAGCACAGACTCAGTACTGTTCTGCATTAAGTGCACTGACTCAGTTCTGCACTGCATTAAGAGCACTGACTCGATTCTGTTCTGCATTAAGAGTACTGATTCAGTTCTGCGCTGCATGAAGAGCACTGACTCAGTTCTGTGCTGCATTAAGAGCCCTGACTCAGTTCTGCACTGCATTAAGTGCACTGACTGTCTTCTGTGCTGCTTTAAGAGCACTTACTCAGTTCTGTGCTGCATTAAGAGCACTGACACAGTTCTGCGCTTCATTAAGGGCACTGACTCAGTTCCGTGCTGCATTAAGAGCACTGACTCAGTTCTGCAATGCATTAAGAGCACTGACTCAGCTCTGTGCTGCATTACTAGCACTGACACAGTTCTGCGCTTCATTAATCGCACTGACTCAGTACCGTGCTGCATTTAGAGCACTGACTCAGTTCTGTGCTGCATTAAGAGCACTGAGTCAGTTCTGCGCAGCATTAAGAGCACTGACTCAGTTCTGTGCTGCATTAAGAGCACTGATTCAGTTCTGCGCTGCATTAAGAGCACTGACTCAGTTCTGTGCTGCATTACGAGCACTGACACAGTACTGTGCTGCATGAAGAGCACTGACTCAGTTCAGTGCTGCATTCATAGCACTAAGTTCTGTGCTGCATTAAGAGCACTGACTCATTTCTGCGCTGCATTAAGAGCACTGACTCAGCTCTGTGCTGCATTAAGAGCACTTAGCCAGTTCTGTGCTGCATTAAGAGCACTGACTCAGTTCTGTGCTGCATTAAGAGCCCTGACTCAGTTCTGCACTGCATTAACAGCACTGACTCAGTTCTGTGCTGCATTAAGAGCACTGACTCAGTTCTGTTCTGCATTAAGAGTAGTGACTCGGTTCAGTGCTGCATTTAGAGTAGTGACTCAGTTCTGTACTGCATTAAGAGCACTGACTCAGTTCTGCAATGCATTAAGAGCACTGACTCAGCTCTGTGCTGCATGAAGAGCACTGACCCAGTTCTGCGCTGCATTACGAGCACAGACTCAGTTCTGTGCTGCATTAAGAGCACTGACACAGTTCTGCGCTTCATTAAGGGCACTGACTCAGTTCCGTGCTGCATTAAGAGCACTGACTCAGTTCTGCAATGCATTAAGAGCACTGACTCAGCTCTGTGCTGCATTACTAGCACTGACACAGTTCTGCGCTTCATTAATCGCACTGACTCAGTACCGTGCTGCATTTAGAGCACTGACTCAGTTCTGTGCTGCATTAAGAGCACTGAGTCAGTTCTGCGCAGCATTAAGAGCACTGACTCAGTTCTGTGCTGCATTAAGAGCACTGATTCAGTTCTGCGCTGCATTAAGAGCACTGACTCAGTTCTGTGCTGCATTACGAGCACTGACACAGTACTGTGCTGCATGAAGAGCACTGACTCAGTTCAGTGCTGCATTCATAGCACTAAGTTCTGTGCTGCATTAAGAGCACTGACTCATTTCTGCGCTGCATTAAGAGCACTGACTCAGCTCTGTGCTGCATTAAGAGCACTTAGCCAGTTCTGTGCTGCATTAAGAGCACTGACTCAGTTCTGTGCTGCATTAAGAGCCCTGACTCAGTTCTGCACTGCATTAACAGCACTGACTCAGTTCTGTGCTGCATTAAGAGCACTGACTCAGTTCTGTGTTGCATTAAGAGCACTGATTCAGTTCTGCGCTGCATTAAGAGCACTGACTCAGTTCTGTACTGCATTAAGAGCACTGACTCAGTTCTGCACTGCATTAAGAGCACTGACTCAGTTCTGTTCTGCATTAAGTGCACTGACTCAGATCTGCGCAGCATTAAGAGTAGTGACTCAGTTCTGCACTGCATTAAGAGCACTGACTCAGTTCTGTTCTGCATTAAGAGTAGTGACTCAGTTCTGCGCTGCATTAAGAGCACTGACTCAGTTCTGTTCTGCATTAAGAGCACTGACTCAATTCTGCGCTGCATTAATGCACTGGCTCAGTTCTGCGATGCATTTAGAGCACGGACACAGTTCTGCGCTGCATTTAGAGCACTGACTCAGTACTGTTCTGCATTAAGAGCACTGACTCAGTTCTGCGCTGCATTTAGAGCACAGACTCAGTACTGTTCTGCATTAAGTGCACTGACTCAGTTCTGCACTGCATTAAGAGCACTGACTCAGTTCTGCGCTGCATTAAGAGCACTGACTCGATTCTGTTCTGCATTAAGAGTACTGATTCAGTTCTGCGCTGCATGAAGAGCACTGACTCAGTTCTGTGCTGCATTAAGAGCCCTGACTCAGTTCTGCACTGCATTAAGTGCACTGACTGTCTTCTGTGCTGCTTTAAGAGCACTTACTCAGTTCTGCACTGCATTAAGAGCACTGACTCAGTTTTGTTCTGCATTAAGAGCACTGAACCATTTCTGTGCTGCGTTAAGTGCACTGACTCAGTTCTGTGCTGCATTAAGAGCACTGACTCAGTTCTGCACTGCATTAAGAGCACTGACTCAGTACTTTGCTGCATTAAGAGTAGTGACTCAGTTCTGCGATGCATTTAGAGCACGGACTCAGTACTGTTCTGCATTAAGAGCACTGACTCAGTTCTGCGCTGCATTATGAGCACTGACTCGATTCTGGTCTGCATTAAGAGTACTGATTCAGTTCTGTGCTGCATTAAGAGCACTGACTCAGTTCTGTGCTGCATTAAGAGCACTGACTCAGTTCTGTTTTGTATTAAGAGCACTGACTCACTTCTAGTGCAGTATTAGGAGCACTGACTCAGTTCTGCGCTGCATTAAGAGCACTGACTCAGTTCTGTTCTGCATTAAGAGCACTGATTCATTACTGTGCTGCATTAAGAGTAGTGACTCAGTTCTGCACTGCATTAAGAGCACTGACTGTCTTCAGCGCTGCATTAAGAGCACTTACTCATTTCTGCGGTGCATTAAGAGCCCTGACTCAATTCTGTTCTACATTAAGTTCACTGACTCAGTACTGTGCTGCATTAATAGCACTGACCCAGTTCTGCGATGCATTAAGCGCACTGACTCAGTACTGTGCTGCATTAAGCGCACTGACTCAGTTCTGTGCTGCATTTAGAGCACTGACTAAGTTGTGTGCAGTATTAGGAGCACTGACTCAGTTCTGCGCTGCATTAAGAGCACTGACTCAGTTCTTTGCTGCATTAAGAGCACTGACTCAGTTCAGTGCTGCATTCATAGCACTAAGTTCTGTGCTGCATTAAGAGCACTGACTCATTTCTGCGCTGCATTAAGAGCACTGACTCAGCTCTGTGCTGCATTAAGAGCACTTAGCCAGTTCTGTGCTGCATTAAGAGCACTGACTCTGTACTGTGCTGCATTAAGAGTAGTGACTCAGTTCTGCGCCGCATTAAGAGCACTGACTCAGTTCTGTTCTGCATTAAGAGCACTGACTCAGTTCAGTGCTGCATTTAGAGCACTGACTCAGTTCTGCGCTGCATTAAGAGCACTGACTCAGTTCTGCGATGCATTTAGAGCACGGACTCAGTTCTGCGCTGCATTAAGAGCACTGACTCAGTACTGTTCTGCATTAAGAGCACTGACTTAGTTCTGTGCTGCATTAAGAGCACTGACTCGATTCTGTTCTGCATTAAGAGCACTGACTCAGTTCTGCGCTGCATTAAGAGCACTGACTCAGTTCTGTTCTGCATTTAGAGCACTGACTCACTTCTGTGCAGTATTAGGAGCACTGACTCAGTTCTGCGCTGCATTAAGAGCACTGACTCAGTGCTGCGCTGCATTAAGAGCACTGACTCATTTCTGTGCTGCATTAAGAGCACTTACTCATTTCTGCGGTGCATTAAGAGCCCTGACTCAATTCTGTTCTACATTAAGTTCACTGACTCAGTACTGTGCTGCATTAATAGCACTGACGCAGTTCTGCGATGCATTAAGCGCACTGACTCAGTACTGTGCTGCATTAAGCGCACTGACTCAGTTCTGCGCTGCATTAAGAGCACTGACTAAGTTGTGTGCAGTATTAGGAGCACTGACTCAGTTCTGCGCTGCATTAAGAGCACTGACTCAGTTCTGCACTGCATTAAGAGCACTGACTCAGTTCTGTGCTGCATTAAGAGCACTGACTCAGTTCTGTTCTGCATTAAGAGTACTGAGTCAGTTCTGCGCAGCATTAAGAGCACTGACTCAGTTCTGTGCTGCATTAAGAGCACTGATTCAGTTCTGCGCTGCTTTAAAAGCACTGACTCAGTTCTGTGCTGCATTCATAGCACTGACTCAGTTCTGCACTGCATTAAGAGCACTGCCTCAGTTCTGCGCTGCATTAAGAGCACTGACTCAGCTCTGTGCTGCATTAAGAGCACTTAGCCAGTTCTGCGCTGCATTAAGAGCACTGACTCAGTACTGCGCTGCATTAAGAGCACTGACTCAGTTCTGCGCTGCATTAAGAGCACTTAGCCAGTTCTGTGCTGCATTAAGAGCCCTGACTCAGTTCGGCACTGCATTAAGACCACTGACTCAGTTCTGTGCTCCATTAAGAGCACTGACTCAGTTCTGTGTTGCATTAAGACCACTGACTCAGTTGTGCGCTGCATTAAGAGCACTGATTAAGTTCTGCGCTGCATTAAGAGCACTGACTCAGTTCTGTTCTGCATTAAGAGCACTGACTCAGTTCTGCGCAGCATTAAGAGTAGTTACTCAGTTCTGCACTGCATTAAGAGCACTGACTCAGTACTGTGCTGCATTAAGAGGACTGATTCAGTTCTGAGCTGCATTAAGAGCACTGACTCAGTTCAGTGCTGCATTCATAGCACTGACTCAGTTCTGCACTGCATTAAGAGCACTGACTCAGCTCTGTGCTGCATTAAGAGCACTTAGCCAGTTCTCTGCTGCATTAAGAGCACTGACTCAGTTCTGCGCTGCATTAAGAGCACTGACTCAGTTCTGTGTTGCATTAAGAGCACAGACTCAGTTGTGCGCTGCATTAAGAGCACTGATTAAGTTCTGCGCTGCATTAAGAGCACTGACTCAGTTCTGCACTGCATTAAGAGCACTGACTCAGTACTGTGCTGCATTAAGAGGACTGATTCAGTTCTGCGCTGCATTAAGAGCACTGACTCAGTTCAGTGCTGCATTCATAGCACTGACTCAGTTCTGCACTGCATTAAGAGCACTGCCTCAGTTCTGCACTGCATTAAGAGCACTGACTCAGCTCTGTGCTGCATTAAGAGCACATAGCCAGTTCTCTGCTGCATTAAGAGCACTTAGCCAGTTCTGCGCTGCATTTAGAGCACTGACTCAGTTCTGCGCTGCATTAAGAGCACTGACTCAGCTCTGTGCTGCATTAAGAGCACTTAGCCAGTTCTGTGCTGCATTAAGAGCACTGACTCAGTTCTGTGCTGCATTAAGAGCACTGACTCAGTTCTGTGCTCCATTAAGAGCACTGACTCAGTTCTGTGTTGCATTAAGAACACTGACTCAGTTCTGCGCTGCATTAAGAGCACTGATTAAGTTCTGCGCTGCATTAAGAGCACTGACTCAGTTCTGTGCTGCATTAAGAGCACTGACTCAGTTCAGTGCTGCATTAAGAGTAGTGACTCAGTTCTGCACTGCATTAATAGCACTGACTCAGTTCTGTGCTGATTAAGAGCACTGACTCAGTTCTGTGCTGCATTAAGAGTAGTGACTCAGTTCTGCGCTGCATGAAGAGCAATGACTCAGTTCTGTTCTGCATTAAGAGCATTGACTCAGTTGTGCGCTGCATTTAGAGCACTGACTCAGTACTGTTCTGCATTAAGAGCACTGACTCAGTTCTGTGCTGCATTAAGAGCACTGACTCAATTCTGCGCTTCATTAATCCACTGGCTCAGTTCAGCGCTGCATTTAGAGCACGGACTCAGTTCTGCGCTGCATTTAGAGCACTGACTCAGTACTGTTCTGCATTAAGAGCACTGACTCAGTTCTGCGCTGCATTTAGAGCACTGACTCAGTACTGTTCTGCATTAAGAGCACTGACACAGTTCTGCGCTGCATTAAGAGAACTGACTCGATTCTGTTCTGCATTAAGAGCACTGATTCAGTTCTGCGCTGCATTAAGAGCACTGACTCAGTTCTGCACTGCATTAAGTGCACTGACTGTCTTCTGTGCTGCTTTAAGAGCACTTACTCAGTTCTGTTCTGCGTTAAGAGCACTGAACCAGTTCTGTGCTGCATTAAGAGCACTGACACAGTTCTGTGCTGCATTAAGTGTATTGATTCAGTTCTGCGCTGCATTAAGAGCACTGACTCAGTTCTGCGCTGCATTAAGAGCACTGACTCAGTTCTGCGCTGCATTACGAGCACTGACTCGATTCTGTTCTGCATTAAGAGCACTGATTCAGTTCTGCGCTGCATTAAGAGCACTGACTCAGTTCTGCACTGCATTACGAGCACTGACTCGATTCTGTTCTGCATTAAGAGCACTGATTCAGTTCTGCGCTGCATTAAGAGCACTGACTCAGTTCTGCACTGCATTAAGTGCACTGACTGTCGTCTGTGCTGCTTTAAGAGCACTTACTCAGTTCTGTTCTGCGTTAAGAGCACTGAACCAGTTCTGTGCTGCATTAAGAGCACTGACACAGTTCTGTGCTGCATTAAGTGTATTGATTCAGTTCTGCGCTGCATTAAGAGCACTGACTCAGTTCTGTGCTGCATTAAGTGCACTGACTCAGTTCTGCACTGCATTAAGTGCACTGACTGTCTTCTGTGCTGCTTTAAGTGCACTTACTCAGTTCTTCGCTGCATTAAGAGCACTGACTCAGTTCTGTTCTGCATTAAGAGCACTGAACCAGTTCTGTGCTGCATTAAGATCACTGACTCAGTTCAGTGCTGCATTAAGTGCACTGACCCAGTTCTGTGCTGCATTAAGAGCACTGACTCAGTTCTGCGCTGCATTAAGTGCACTGACTCAGTTCTGTGCTGCATTAAGTGCACTGACTCAGTTCTGTGCTGCATTAAGAGCACTGACTCAGTTCTGTGCTGCATTCAGAGCACTGACTCAGTTCTGTGCTGCATTAAGAGCACTGACTCAGTTCTGCATTGCATTAAGAGCATTAATTCAGTTCTGCACTGCTTTAAGAGCATTGACTCAGTTCTGTGCTGCATTAAGAGCACTGACTCAGTTCTGTGCTGCATTAAGAGCACTGACTCAGTTCTGCATTGCATTAAGAGCATTAATTCAGTTCTGCACTGCTTTAAGAGCATTGACTCAGTTCTACGCTGCATTAAGAGCACTGACTCAGTTCTGTGCTGCATTAAGAGCACTGACTCAGTTCTGTGCTTCATTAAGTGCCCTGACTCAGTTCAGCACTGCATTAAGAGCACTGACCAAATTCTGTTCTGCATTAAGTGCACTGACTCAATTCTGTACTGCATTAAGAGCACTGACTCAGTTCTGCAATGCATTAAGAGCACTGACTCAGCTCTGTGCTGCATGAAGAGCACTGACCCAGTTCTGCGCTGCATTACGAGAACTGACTCAGTTCTGTGCTGCATTAAGAGCACTGACACAGTTCTGCGCTTCATTAAGCGCACTGACTCAGTTCCGTGCTGCATTAAGAGCACTGACTCAGTTCTGCAATGCATTAAGAGCACTGACTCAGCTCTGTGCTGCATTACTAGCACTGACACAGTTCTGCGCTTCATTAATCGCACTGACTCAGTACCGTGCTGCATTAAGAGCACTGACTCAGTTCTGTGCTGCGTTAAGAGCACTGAGTCAGTTCTGTGCAGCATTAAGAGCACTGACTCAGTTCTGTGCTGCATGAAGAGCACTGATTCAGTTCTGCGCTGCATTAAGAGCACTGACTCAGTTCTGTGCTGCATTACGAGCACTGACACAGTACTGTGCTGCATGAAGAGCACTGACTCAGTTCAGTGCTGCATTCATAGCACTAAGTTCTGTGCTGCATTAAGAGCACTGACTCATTTCTGCGCTGCATTAAGAGCACTGACTCAGCTCTGTGCTGCATTAAGAGCACTTAGCCAGTTCTGTGCTGCATTAAGAGCACTGACTCAGTTCTGTGCTGCATTCAGAGCCCTGACTCAGTTCTGCACTGCATTAACAGCACTGACGCAGTTCTGTGCTGCATTAAGAGCACTGACTCAGTTCTGTGTTGCATTAAGAGCACTGATTCAGTTCTGCACTGCATTAAGAGCACTGACTCAGTTCTGTTCTGCATTAAGAGCACTGACTCAGTTCTGCACTGCATTAAGAGCACTGACTCAGTTCTGTTCTGCATTAAGTGCACTGACTCAGATCTGCGCAGCATTAAGAGTAGTGACTCAGTTCTGCACTGCATTAAGAGCACTGACTCAGTTCTGTTCTGCATTAAGAGTAGTGACTCAGTTCTGTGCTGCATTAAGAGCACTGACTCAGTTCTGTGCTGCATTAAGAGCCCTGACTCAGTTCTGCACTGCATTAAGAGCACTGACTCAGTTCTGTGCTCCATTAAGAGCACTGACTCAGTTCTGTGTTGCATTAAGACCACTGTCTCAGTTCTGCGCTGCATTAAGAGCACTGACTCAGTTCTGTGCTGCATTAAGTGCACTGACTCAGTTTAGTGCTGCATTAAGAGTAGTGACTCAGTTCTGCACTGCATTAAGAGCACTGACTCAGTTCTGTGCTGATTAAGAGCACTGACTCAGTTCTGTGCTGCATTAAGAGTAGTGACTCAGTTCTGCGCTGCATGAAGAGCAATGACTCAGTTCTGTTCTGCATTAAGAGCACTGACTCAGTTCTGCGCTGCATTTAGAGCACTGACTCAGTACTGTTCTGCATTAAGAGCACTGACTCAGTTCTGTGCTGCATTAAGAGCACTGACTCAATTCTGCGCTTCATTAATCCACTGGCTCAGTTCTGCGCTGCATTTAGAGCACGGACTCAGTTCTGCGCAGCATTTAGAGCACTGACTCAGTACTGTTCTGCATTAAGAGCACTGACTCAGTTCTGCGCTGCATTAAGAGCACTGACTCGATTCTGTTCTGCATTAAGAGCACTGATTCAGTTCTGCGCTGCATTAAGAGCACTGACTCAGTTCTGCACTGCATTAAGTGCACTGACTGTCTTCTGTGCTGCTTTAAGAGCACTTACTCAGTTCTGTTCTGCGTTAAGAGCACTGAACCAGTTCTCTGCTGCATTAAGAGCACTGACACATTTCTGTGCTGCATTAAGTGTATTGATTCAGTTCTGCGCTGCATTAAGAGCACTGACTCAGTTCTGTGCTGCATTAAGAGCACTGACTCAGTTCTGCGCTGCATTACGAGCACTGACTCGATTCTGTTCTGCATTAAGAGCACTGATTCAGTTCTGCGCTGCATTAAGAGCACTGATTCAGTTCTGCACTGCATTAAGTGCACTGACTGTCTTCTGTGCTGCTGTAAGAGCACTTACTCAGTTCCGTTCTGCGTTAAGAGCACTGAACCAGTTCTGTGCTGCATTAAGAGCACTGACACAGTTCTGTGCTGCATTAAGTGTATTGATTCAGTTCTGCGCTGCATTAAGAGCACTGACTCAGTTCTGTTCTGCATTAAGAGCACTGAACCAGTTCTGTGCTGCATTAAGAGCACTGACTCAGTTCAGTGCTGCATTAAGTGCACTGACCCAGTTCTGTGCTGCATTAAGAGCACTGACCCAGTTCTGCGCTGCATTAAGTGCACTGACTCAGTTCTGCGCTGCATTATGTGCACTGACTCAGTTCTGTGCTGCATTAAGAGCACTGACTCAGTTCTGTGCTGCATTAAGAGCACTGACTCAGTTCTGTGCTGCATTAAGAGCACTGACTCAGTTCTGCATTGCATTAAGAGCATTAATTCAGTTCTGCACTGCTTTAAGAGCATTGACTCAGTTCTACGCTGCATTAAGAGCACTGACTCAGTTCTGTGCTGCATTAAGAGCACTGACTCAGTTCTGTGCTGCATTAAGAGCACTGATTCAGTTCTGCGCTGCATTAAGAGCACTGACTCAGTTCTGTTCTGCATTAAGAGTAGTGACTCAGTTCAGTACTGCATTTAGAGTAGTGACTCAGTTCTGTACTGCATTAAGAGCACTGACTCAGTTCTGCAATGCATTAAGAGCACTGACTCAGCTCTGTGCTGCATGAAGAGCACTGACCCAGTTCTGCGCTGCATTACGAGAACTGACTCAGTTCTGTGCTGCATTAAGAGCACTGACACAGTTCTGCGCTTCATTAAGCACACTGACTCAGTTCCGTGCTGCATTAAGAGCACTGACTCAGTTCTGCAATGCATTAAGAGCACTGACTCAGCTCTGTGCTGCATTACTAGCACTGACACAGTTCTGCGCTTCATTAATCGCACTGACTCAGTACCGTGCTGCATTAAGAGCACTGACTCAGTTCTGTGCTGCATTAAGAGCACTGAGTCAGTTCTGCGCAGCATTAAGAGCACTGACTCAGTTCTGTGCTGCATTAAGAGCACTGATTCAGTTCTGCGCTGCATTAAGAGCACTGACTCAGTTCTGTGCTGCATTACGAGCACTGACACAGTACTGTGCTGCATGAAGAGCACTGACTAAGTTCAGTGCTGCATTCATAGCACTAAGTTCTGTGCTGCATTAAGAGCACTGACTCATTTCTGCGCTGCATTAAGAGCACTGATTCAGCTCTGTGCTGCATTAAGAGCACTTAGCCAGTTCTGTGCTGCATTAAGAGCACTGACTCAGTTCTGTGCTGCATTAAGAGCCCTGACTCAGTTCTGCACTGCATTAACAGCACTGACTCAGTTCTGTGCTGCATTAAGAGCACTGACTCAGTTCTGTGTTGCATTAAGAGCACTGATTCAGTTCTGCACTGCATTAAGAGCACTGACTCAGTTCTGTTCTGCATTAAGAGCACTGACTCAGTTCTGCACTGTATTAAGAGCACTGACTCAGTTCTGTTCTGCATTAAGTGCACTGACTCAGATCTGTGCAGCATTAAGAGTAGTGACTCAGTTCTGCACTGCATTAAGAGCACTGACTCAGTTCTGTTCTGCATTAAGAGCACTGACTCAATTCTGCGCTGCATTAATGCACTGGCTCAGTTCTGCGATGCATTTAGAGCACGGACACAGTTCTGCGCTGCATTTGGAGCACTGACTCAGTACTGTTCTGCATTAAGAGCACTGACTCAGTTCTGCGCTGCATTTAGAGCACAGACTCAGTACTGTTCTGCATTAAGTGCACTGACTCAGTTCTGCACTGCATTAAGAGCACTGACTCAGTTCTGCGCTGCATTAAGAGCACTGACTCGATTCTGTTCTGCATTAAGATAACTGATTCAGTTCTGCGCTGCATTTAGAGCACTGACTCAGTTCTGCGCTGCATTAAGAGCACTGACACAGTTCTGTGCTGCATTAAGTGTATTGATTCAGTTCTGCGCTGCATTAAGAGCACTGACTCAGTTCTGTTCTGCATTAAGAGCACTGAACCAGTTCTGTGCTGCATTAAGAGCACTGACTCAGTTCAGTGCTGCATTAAGTGCACTGACCCAGTTCTGTGCTGCATTAAGAGCACTGACCCAGTTCTGCGCTGCATTAAGTGCACTGACTCAGTTCTGCGCTGCATTATGTGCACTGACTCAGTTCTGTGCTGCATTAAGAGCACTGACTCAGTTCTGTGCTGCATTAAGAGCACTGACTCAGTTCTGTGCTGCATTAAGAGCACTGACTCAGTTCTGCAATGCATTAAGAGCACTGACTCAGCTCTGTGCTGCATTACTAGCACTGACACAGTTCTGCGCTTCATTAATCGCACTGACTCAGTACCGTGCTGCATTAAGAGCACTGACTCAGTTCTGTGCTGCATTAAGAGCACTGAGTCAGTTCTGCGCAGCATTAAGAGCACTGACTCAGTTCTGTGCTGCATTAAGAGCACTGATTCAGTTCTGCGCTGCATTAAGAGCACTGACTCAGTTCTGTGCTGCATTACGAGCACTGACACAGTACTGTGCTGCATGAAGAGCACTGACTAAGTTCAGTGCTGCATTCATAGCACTAAGTTCTGTGCTGCATTAATAGCACTGACTCATTTCTGCGCTGCATTAAGAGCACTGATTCAGCTCTGTGCTGCATTAAGAGCACTTAGCCAGTTCTGTGCTGCATTAAGAGCACTGACTCAGTTCTGTGCTGCATTAAGAGCCCTGACTCAGTTCTGCACTGCATTAACAGCACTGACTCAGTTCTGTGCTGCATTAAGAGCACTGACTCAGTTCTGTGTTGCATTAAGAGCACTGATTCAGTTCTGCACTGCATTCAGAGCACTGACTCAGTTCTGTTCTGCATTAAGAGCACTGACTCAGTTCTGCACTGTATTAAGAGCACTGACTCAGTTCTGTTCTGCATTAAGTGCACTGACTCAGATCTGTGCAGCATTAAGAGTAGTGACTCAGTTCTGCACTGCATTAAGAGCACTGACTCAGTTCTGTTCTGCATTAAGAGCACTGACTCAATTCTGCGCTGCATTAATGCACTGGCTCAGTTCTGCGATGCATTTAGAGCACGGACACAGTTCTGCGCTGCATTTGGAGCACTGACTCAGTACTGTTCTGCATTAAGAGCACTGACTCAGTTCTGCGCTGCATTTAGAGCACAGACTCAGTACTGTTCTGCATTAAGTGCACTGACTCAGTTCTGCACTGCATTAAGAGCACTGACTCAGTTCTGCGCTGCATTAAGAGCACTGACTCGATTCTGTTCTGCATTAAGAGTACTGATTCAGTTCTGCGCTGCATTTAGAGCACTGACTCAGTTCTGCGCTGCATTAAGTGCACTGACTCAGCTCTGCGCTGCATTAAGTGCACTGACTCAGTTCAGTGCTGCATTAAGAGTAGTGACTCAGTTCTGCACTGCATTAAGAGCACTGACTCAGTTCTGTGCTGATTAAGAGCACTGACTCAGTTCTGTGCTGCATTAAGAGTAGTGACTCAGTTCTGCGCTGCATGAAGAGCAATGACTCAGTTCTGTTCTGCATTAAGAGCATTGACTCAGTTGTGCGCTGCATTTAGAGCACTGACTCAGTACTGTTCTGCATTAAGAGCACTGACTCAGTTCTGTGCTGCATTAAGAGCACTGACTCAATTCTGCGCTTCATTAATCCACTGGCTCAGTTCAGCGCTGCATTTAGAGCACGGACTCAGTTCTGCGCTGCATTTAGAGCACTGACCCAGTACTGTTCTGCATTAAGAGCACTGACTCAGTTCTGCGCTGCATTTAGAGCACTGACTCAGTACTGTTCTGCATTAAGAGCACTGACTCAGTTCTGCGCTGCATTAAGAGCACTGACTCGATTCTGTTCTGCATTAAGAGCACTGATTCAGTTCTGCGCTGCATTAAGAGCACTGACTCAGTTCTGCACTGCATTAAGTGCACTGACTGTCTTCTGTGCTGCTTTAAGAGCACTTACTCAGTTCTGTTCTGCGTTAAGAGCACTGAACCAGTTCTGTGCTGCATTAAGAGCACTGACACAGTTCTGTGCTGCATTAAGTGTATTGATTCAGTTCTGCGCTGCATTAAGAGCACTGACTCAGTTCTGCGCTGCATTAAGAGCACTGACTCAGTTCTGCGCTGCATTACGAGCACTGACTCGATTCTGTTCTGCATTAAGAGCACTGATTCAGTTCTGCGCTGCATTAAGAGCACTGACTCAGTTCTGCACTGCATTACGAGCACTGACTCGATTCTGTTCTGCATTAAGAGCACTGATTCAGTTCTGCGCTGCATTAAGAGCACTGACTCAGTTCTGCACTGCATTAAGTGCACTGACTGTCGTCTGTGCTGCTTTAAGAGCACTTACTCAGTTCTGTTCTGCGTTAAGAGCACTGAACCAGTTCTGTGCTGCATTAAGAGCACTGACACAGTTCTGTGCTGCATTAAGTGTATTGATTCAGTTCTGCGCTGCATTAAGAGCACTGACTCAGTTCTGTGCTGCATTAAGTGCACTGACTCAGTTCTGCACTGCATTAAGTGCACTGACTGTCTTCTGTGCTGCTTTAAGTGCACTTACTCAGTTCTTCGCTGCATTAAGAGCACTGACTCAGTTCTGTTCTGCATTAAGAGCACTGAACCAGTTCTGTGCTGCATTAAGATCACTGACTCAGTTCAGTGCTGCATTAAGTGCACTGACCCAGTTCTGTGCTGCATTAAGAGCACTGACTCAGTTCTGCGCTGCATTAAGTGCACTGACTCAGTTCTGCGCTGCATTAAGTGCACTGACTCAGTTCTGTGCTGCATTTAGAGCACTGACTCAGTTCTGTGCTGCATTCAGAGCACTGACTCAGTTCTGTGCTGCATTAAGAGCACTGACTCAGTTCTGCATTGCATTAAGAGCATTAATTCAGTTCTGCACTGCTTTAAGAGCATTGACTCAGTTCTGTGCTGCATTAAGAGCACTGACTCAGTTCTGTGCTGCATTAAGAGCACTGACTCAGTTCTGCATTGCATTAAGAGCATTAATTCAGTTCTGCACTGCTTTAAGAGCATTGACTCAGTTCTACGCTGCATTAAGAGCACTGACTCAGTTCTGTGCTGCATTAAGAGCACTGACTCAGTTCTGTGCTTCATTAAGTGCCCTGACTCAGTTCAGCACTGCATTAAGAGCACTGACCAAATTCTGTTCTGCATTAAGTGCACTGACTCAATTCTGTACTGCATTAAGAGCACTGACTCAGTTCTGCAATGCATTAAGAGCACTGACTCAGCTCTGTGCTGCATGAAGAGCACTGACCCAGTTCTGCGCTGCATTACGAGAACTGACTCAGTTCTGTGCTGCATTAAGAGCACTGACACAGTTCTGCGCTTCATTAAGCGCACTGACTCAGTTCCGTGCTGCATTAAGAGCACTGACTCAGTTCTGCAATGCATTAAGAGCACTGACTCAGCTCTGTGCTGCATTACTAGCACTGACACAGTTCTGCGCTTCATTAATCGCACTGACTCAGTACCGTGCTGCATTAAGAGCACTGACTCAGTTCTGTGCTGCGTTAAGAGCACTGAGTCAGTTCTGTGCAGCATTAAGAGCACTGACTCAGTTCTGTGCTGCATTAAGAGCACTGATTCAGTTCTGCGCTGCATTAAGAGCACTGACTCAGTTCTGTGCTGCATTACGAGCACTGACACAGTACTGTGCTGCATGAAGAGCACTGACTCAGTTCAGTGCTGCATTCATAGCACTAAGTTCTGTGCTGCATTAAGAGCACTGACTCATTTCTGCGCTGCATTAAGAGCACTGACTCAGCTCTGTGCTGCATTAAGAGCACTTAGCCAGTTCTGTGCTGCATTAAGAGCACTGACTCAGTTCTGTGCTGCATTCAGAGCCCTGACTCAGTTCTGCACTGCATTAACAGCACTGACTCAGTTCTGTGCTGCATTAAGAGCACTGACTCAGTTCTGTGTTGCATTAAGAGCACTGATTCAGTTCTGCACTGCATTAAGAGCACTGACTCAGTTCTGTTCTGCATTAAGAGCACTGACTCAGTTCTGCACTGCATTAAGAGCACTGACTCAGTTCTGTTCTGCATTAAGTGCACTGACTCAGATCTGCGCTGCATTAAGAGTAGTGACTCAGTTCTGCACTGCATTAAGAGCACTGACTCAGTTCTGTTCTGCATTAAGAGTAGTGACTCAGTTCTGTGCTGCATTAAGAGCACTGACTCAGTTCTGTGCTGCATTAAGAGCCCTGACTCAGTTCTGCACTGCATTAAGAGCACTGACTCAGTTCTGTGCTCCATTAAGAGCACTGACTCAGTTCTGTGTTGCATTAAGACCACTGTCTCAGTTCTGCGCTGCATTAAGAGCACTGACTCAGTTCTGTGCTGCATTAAGTGCACTGACTCAGTTTAGTGCTGCATTAAGAGTAGTGACTCAGTTCTGCACTGCATTAAGAGCACTGACTCAGTTCTGTGCTGATTAAGAGCACTGACTCAGTTCTGTGCTGCATTAAGAGTAGTGACTCAGTTCTGCGCTGCATGAAGAGCAATGACTCAGTTCTGTTCTGCATTAAGAGCACTGACTCAGTTCTGCGCTGCATTTAGAGCACTGACTCAGTACTGTTCTGCATTAAGAGCACTGACTCAGTTCTGTGCTGCATTAAGAGCACTGACTCAATTCTGCGCTTCATTAATCCACTGGCTCAGTTCTGCGCTGCATTTAGAGCACGGACTCAGTTCTGCGCAGCATTTAGAGCACTGACTCAGTACTGTTCTGCATTAAGAGCACTGACTCAGTTCTGCGCTGCATTAAGAGCACTGACTCGATTCTGTTCTGCATTAAGAGCACTGATTCAGTTCTGCGCTGCATTAAGAGCACTGACTCAGTTCTGCACTGCATTAAGTGCACTGACTGTCTTCTGTGCTGCTTTAAGAGCACTTACTCAGTTCTGTTCTGCGTTAAGAGCACTGAACCAGTTCTCTGCTGCATTAAGAGCACTGACACATTTCTGTGCTGCATTAAGTGTATTGATTCAGTTCTGCGCTGCATTAAGAGCACTGACTCAGTTCTGTGCTGCATTAAGAGCACTGACTCAGTTCTGCGCTGCATTACGAGCACTGACTCGATTCTGTTCTGCATTAAGAGCACTGATTCAGTTCTGCGCTGCATTAAGAGCACTGATTCAGTTCTGCACTGCATTAAGTGCACTGACTGTCTTCTGTGCTGCTTTAAGAGCACTTACTCAGTTCCGTTCTGCGTTAAGAGCACTGAACCAGTTCTGTGCTGCATTAAGAGCACTGACACAGTTCTGTGCTGCATTAAGTGTATTGATTCAGTTCTGCGCTGCATTAAGAGCACTGACTCAGTTCTGTTCTGCATTAAGAGCACTGAACCAGTTCTGTGCTGCATTAAGAGCACTGACTCAGTTCAGTGCTGCATTAAGTGCACTGACCCAGTTCTGTGCTGCATTAAGAGCACTGACCCAGTTCTGCGCTGCATTAAGTGCACTGACTCAGTTCTGCGCTGCATTATGTGCACTGACTCAGTTCTGTGCTGCATTAAGAGCACTGACTCAGTTCTGTGCTGCATTAAGAGCACTGACTCAGTTCTGTGCTGCATTAAGAGCACTGACTCAGTTCTGCATTGCATTAAGAGCATTAATTCAGTTCTGCACTGCTTTAAGAGCATTGACTCAGTTCTACGCTGCATTAAGAGCACTGACTCAGTTCTGTGCTGCATTAAGAGCACTGACTCAGTTCTGTGCTGCATTAAGTGCCCTGACTCAGTTCAGCACTGCATTAAGAGCACTGACCAAATTCTGTTCTGCATTAAGTGCACTGACTCAATTCTGTGCTGCATTAAGAGCACTGATTCAGTTCTGCGCTGCATTAAGAGCACTGACTCAGTTCTGTTCTGCATTAAGAGTAGTGACTCAGTTCAGTACTGCATTTAGAGTAGTGACTCAGTTCTGTACTGCATTAAGAGCACTGACTCAGTTCTGCAATGCATTAAGAGCACTGACTCAGCTCTGTGCTGCATGAAGAGCACTGACCCAGTTCTGCGCTGCATTACGAGAACTGACTCAGTTCTGTGCTGCATTAAGAGCACTGACACAGTTCTGCGCTTCATTAAGCACACTGACTCAGTTCCGTGCTGCATTAAGAGCACTGACTCAGTTCTGCAATGCATTAAGAGCACTGACTCAGCTCTGTGCTGCATTACTAGCACTGACACAGTTCTGCGCTTCATTAATCGCACTGACTCAGTACCGTGCTGCATTAAGAGCACTGACTCAGTTCTGTGCTGCATTAAGAGCACTGAGTCAGTTCTGCGCAGCATTAAGAGCACTGACTCAGTTCTGTGCTGCATTAAGAGCACTGATTCAGTTCTGCGCTGCATTAAGAGCACTGACTCAGTTCTGTGCTGCATTACGAGCACTGACACAGTACTGTGCTGCATGAAGAGCACTGACTAAGTTCAGTGCTGCATTCATAGCACTAAGTTCTGTGCTGCATTAAGAGCACTGACTCATTTCTGCGCTGCATTAAGAGCACTGATTCAGCTCTGTGCTGCATTAAGAGCACTTAGCCAGTTCTGTGCTGCATTAAGAGCACTGACTCAGTTCTGTGCTGCATTAAGAGCCCTGACTCAGTTCTGCACTGCATTAACAGCACTGACTCAGTTCTGTGCTGCATTAAGAGCACTGACTCAGTTCTGTGTTGCATTAAGAGCACTGATTCAGTTCTGCACTGCATTAAGAGCACTGACTCAGTTCTGTTCTGCATTAAGAGCACTGACTCAGTTCTGCACTGTATTAAGAGCACTGACTCAGTTCTGTTCTGCATTAAGTGCACTGACTCAGATCTGTGCAGCATTAAGAGTAGTGACTCAGTTCTGCACTGCATTAAGAGCACTGACTCAGTTCTGTTCTGCATTAAGAGCACTGACTCAATTCTGCGCTGCATTAATGCACTGGCTCAGTTCTGCGATGCATTTAGAGCACGGACACAGTTCTGCGCTGCATTTGGAGCACTGACTCAGTACTGTTCTGCATTAAGAGCACTGACTCAGTTCTGCGCTGCATTTAGAGCACAGACTCAGTACTGTTCTGCATTAAGTGCACTGACTCAGTTCTGCACTGCATTAAGAGCACTGACTCAGTTCTGCGCTGCATTAAGAGCACTGACTCGATTCTGTTCTGCATTAAGATAACTGATTCAGTTCTGCGCTGCATTTAGAGCACTGACTCAGTTCTGCGCTGCATTAAGAGCACTGACACAGTTCTGTGCTGCATTAAGTGTATTGATTCAGTTCTGCGCTGCATTAAGAGCACTGACTCAGTTCTGTTCTGCATTAAGAGCACTGAACCAGTTCTGTGCTGCATTAAGAGCACTGACTCAGTTCAGTGCTGCATTAAGTGCACTGACCCAGTTCTGTGCTGCATTAAGAGCACTGACCCAGTTCTGCGCTGCATTAAGTGCACTGACTCAGTTCTGCGCTGCATTATGTGCACTGACTCAGTTCTGTGCTGCATTAAGAGCACTGACTCAGTTCTGTGCTGCATTAAGAGCACTGACTCAGTTCTGTGCTGCATTAAGAGCACTGACTCAGTTCTGCAATGCATTAAGAGCACTGACTCAGCTCTGTGCTGCATTACTAGCACTGACACAGTTCTGCGCTTCATTAATCGCACTGACTCAGTACCGTGCTGCATTAAGAGCACTGACTCAGTTCTGTGCTGCATTAAGAGCACTGAGTCAGTTCTGCGCAGCATTAAGAGCACTGACTCAGTTCTGTGCTGCATTAAGAGCACTGATTCAGTTCTGCGCTGCATTAAGAGCACTGACTCAGTTCTGTGCTGCATTACGAGCACTGACACAGTACTGTGCTGCATGAAGAGCACTGACTAAGTTCAGTGCTGCATTCATAGCACTAAGTTCTGTGCTGCATTAATAGCACTGACTCATTTCTGCGCTGCATTAAGAGCACTGATTCAGCTCTGTGCTGCATTAAGAGCACTTAGCCAGTTCTGTGCTGCATTAAGAGCACTGACTCAGTTCTGTGCTGCATTAAGAGCCCTGACTCAGTTCTGCACTGCATTAACAGCACTGACTCAGTTCTGTGCTGCATTAAGAGCACTGACTCAGTTCTGTGTTGCATTAAGAGCACTGATTCAGTTCTGCACTGCATTCAGAGCACTGACTCAGTTCTGTTCTGCATTAAGAGCACTGACTCAGTTCTGCACTGTATTAAGAGCACTGACTCAGTTCTGTTCTGCATTAAGTGCACTGACTCAGATCTGTGCAGCATTAAGAGTAGTGACTCAGTTCTGCACTGCATTAAGAGCACTGACTCAGTTCTGTTCTGCATTATGAGCACTGACTCAATTCTGCGCTGCATTAATGCACTGGCTCAGTTCTGCGATGCATTTAGAGCACGGACACAGTTCTGCGCTGCATTTGGAGCACTGACTCAGTACTGTTCTGCATTAAGAGCACTGACTCAGTTCTGCGCTGCATTTAGAGCACAGACTCAGTACTGTTCTGCATTAAGTGCACTGACTCAGTTCTGCACTGCATTAAGAGCACTGACTCAGTTCTGCGCTGCATTAAGAGCACTGACTCGATTCTGTTCTGCATTAAGAGTACTGATTCAGTTCTGCGCTGCATTTAGAGCACTGACTCAGTTCTGCGCTGCATTAAGTGCACTGACTCAGCTCTGCGCTGCATTAAGTGCACTGACTCAGTTCTGTGCTGCATTAAGAGCACTGACTCAGTTCTGTGCTGCATTAAGAGCACTGACTCAGTTCTGTGCTGCATTAAGAGCACTGACTCAGTTCTGCATTGCATTAAGAGCATTAATTCAGTTCTGCACTGCTTTAAGAGCATTGACTCAGTTCTGTGCTGCATTAAGAGCACTGACTCAGTTCTGCATTGCATTAAGATCATTAATTCAGTTCTGCACTGCTTTAAGAGCATTGACTCAGTTCTACGCTGCATTAAGAGCACTGACTCAGTTCTGTGCTGCATTAAGAGCACTGACTCAGTTCTGTGCTGCATTAAGTGCCCTGACTCAGTTCAGCACTGCATTAAGAGCACTGACCAAATTCTGTTCTGCATTAAGTGCCCTGACTCAGTTCTGTGCTGCATTAAGGGCACTGACTCAGTTCTGTTCTGCATTAAGAGCACTGACTCACTTCTGTGCAGTATTAGGAGCACTGACTCAGTTCTGCGCTGCATTAAGAGCACTGACTCAGTTCTGTTCTGCATTAAGAGCACTGATTCATTACTGTGCTGCATTAAGAGTAGTGACTCAGCTCTGCACTGCATTAAGAGCACTGACTGTCTTCAGCGCTGCATTAAGAGCACTTACTCATTTCTGCGGTGCATTAAGAGCCCTGACTCAATTCTGTTCTACATTAAGTTCACTGACTCAGTACTGTGCTGCATTAATAGCACTGACCCAGTTCTGCGATGCATTAAGCGCACTGACTCAGTACTGTGCTGCATTAAGCGCACTGACTCAGTTCTGTGCTGCATTTAGAGCACTGACTAAGTTGTGTGCAGTATTAGGAGCACTGACTCAGTTCTGCGCTGCATTAAGAGCACTGACTCAGTTCTGTGCTGCATTAAGAGCACTGACTCATTTCTGCGCTGCATTAAGAGCACTGACTCAGCTCTGTGCTGCATTAAGAGCACTTAGCCAGTTCTGTGCTGCATTAAGAGCACTGACTCTGTACTGTGCTGCATTAAGAGTAGTGACTCAGTTCTGCGCTGCATTAAGAGCACTGACTCAGTTCTGTTCTGCATTAAGAGCACTGACTCAGTTCAGTGCTGCATTTAGAGCACTGACTCAGTTCTGCGCTGCATTAAGAGCACTGACTCAGTTCTGCGATGCATTTAGAGCACGGACTCAGTTCTGCGCTGCATTTAGAGCACTGACTCAGTACTGTTCTGCATTAAGAGCACTGACTCAGTTCTGTGCTGCATTAAGAGCACTGACTCGATTCTGTTCTGCATTAAGAGCACTGATTCAGTTCTGCGCTGCATTAAGAGCACTGACTCAGTTCGGCGCTGCATTAAGAGCACTGACTCAGTTCTGTTCTGCATTTAGAGCACTGACTCACTTCTGTGCAGTATTAGGAGCACTGACTCAGTTCTGCGCTGCATTAAGAGCACTGACTCAGTGCTGCGCTGCATTAAGAGCACTGACTCATTTCTGTGC
The DNA here is from genome assembly GCA_026770705.1 of Isurus oxyrinchus. Lineage (NCBI taxonomy): Eukaryota > Metazoa > Chordata > Chondrichthyes > Lamniformes > Lamnidae > Isurus > Isurus oxyrinchus. The sequence goes on from JANJGN010000008.1 coordinate 6,972,444, forward strand.
TGCATTAAGAGCACTTACTCATTTCTGCGGTGCATTAAGAGCCCTGATTCAATTCTGTTCTACCTTAAGTTCACTGACTCAGTACTGTGCTGCATTAATAGCACTGACGCAGTTCTGCGATGCATTAAGCGCACTGACTCAGTACTGTGCTGCATTAAGCGCACTGACTCAGTTCTGCGCTGCATTAAGAGCACTGACACAGTACTGTGCTGCATGAAGAGCACTGACTAAGTTCAGTGCTGCATTCATAGCACTAAGTTCTGTGCTGCATTAAGAGCACAGACTCATTTCTGCGCTGCATTAAGAGCACTGATTCAGCTCTGTGCTGCATTAAGAGCACTTAGCCAGTTCTGTGCTGCATTAAGAGCACTGACTCAGTTCTGTGCTGCATTAAGAGCCCTGACTCAGTTCTGCACTGCATTAACAGCACTGACTCAGTTCTGTGCTGCATTAAGAGCACTGACTCAGTTCTGTGTTGCATTAAGAGCACTGATTCAGTTCTGCACTGCATTAAGAGCACTGACTCAGTTCTGTTCTGCATTAAGAGCACTGACTCAGTTCTGCACTGCATTAAGAGCACTGACTCAGTTCTGTTCTGCATTAAGTGCACTGACTCAGTTCTGCGCAGCATTAAGAGTAGTGACTCAGTTCTGCACTGCATTAAGAGCACTGACTCAGTTCTGTTCTGCATTAAGAGCACTGACTCAATTCTGCGCTGCATTAATGCACTGGCTCAGTTCTGCGATGCATTTAGAGCACGGACACAGTTCTGCGCTGCATTTGGAGCACTGACTCAGTACTGTTCTGCATTAAGAGCACTGACTCAGTTCTGCATTGCATTAAGATCATTAATTCAGTTCTGCACTGCTTTAAGAGCATTGACTCAGTTCTACGCTGCATTAAGAGCACTGACTCAGTTCTGTGCTGCATTAAGAGCACTGACTCAGTTCTGTGCTGCATTAAGTGCCCTGACTCAGTTCAGCACTGCATTAAGAGCACTGACCAAATTCTGTTCTGCATTCAGTGCCCTGACTCAGTTCTGTGCTGCATTAAGAGCACTGACTCAGTTCTGTTCTGCATTAAGAGCACTGACTCACTTCTGTGCAGTATTAGGAGCACTGACTCAGTTCTGCGCTGCATTAAGAGCACTGACTCAGTTCTGTTCTGCATTAAGAGCACTGATTCATTACTGTGCTGCATTAAGAGTAGTGACTCAGTTCTGCACTGCATTAAGAGCACTGACTGTCTTCAGCGCTGCATTAAGAGCACTTACTCATTTCTGCGGTGCATTAAGAGCCCTGACTCAATTCTGTTCTACATTAAGTTCACTGACTCAGTACTGTGCTGCATTAATAGCACTGACCCAGTTCTGCGCTGCATTAAGCGCACTGACTCAGTACTGTGCTGCATTAAGCGCACTGACTCAGTTCTGTGCTGCATTTAGAGCACTGACTAAGTTGTGTGCAGTATTAGGAGCACTGACTCAGTTCTGCGCTGCATTAAGAGAACTGACTCAGTTCTGTGCTGCATTAAGAGCACTGACTCAGTTCAGTGCTGCATTCATAGCACTAAGTTCTGTGCTGCATTAAGAGCACTGACTCATTTCTGCGCTGCATTAAGAGCACTGACTCAGCTCTGTGCTGCATTAAGAGCACTTAGCCAGTTCTGTGCTGCATTAAGAGCACTGACTCTGTACTGTGCTGCATTAAGAGTAGTGACTCAGTTCTGCGCTGCATTAAGAGCACTGACTCAGTTCTGTTCTGCATTAAGAGCACTGACTCAGTTCAGTGCTGCATTTAGAGCACTGACTCAGTTCTGCGATGCATTTAGAGCACGGACTCAGTTCTGCGCTGCATTTAGAGCACTGACTCAGTACTGTTCTGCATTAAGAGCACTGACTCAGTTCTGTGCTGCATTAAGAGCACTGACTCGATTCTGTTCTGCATTAAGAGCACTGATTCAGTTCTGCGCTGCATTAAGAGCACTGACTCAGTTCGGCGCTGCATTAAGAGCACTGACTCAGTTCTGTTCTGCATTTAGAGCACTGACTCACTTCTGTGCAGTATTAGGAGCACTGACTCAGTTCTGCGCTGCATTAAGAGCACTTACTCATTTCTGCGGTGCATTAAGAGCCCTGACTCAATTCTGTTCTACATTAAGTTCACTGACTCAGTACTGTGCTGCATTAATAGCACTGACGCAGTTCTGCGATGCATTAAGCGCACTGACTCAGTACTGTGCTGCATTAAGCGCACTGACTCAGTTCTGCGCTGCATTAAGAGCACTGACTAAGTTGTGTGTCAGTATTAGGAGCACTGACTCAGTTCTGCGCTGCATTAAGAGCACTGACTCAGTTCTGCATTGCATTAAGAGCACTGACTCAGTTCTGTGCTGCATTAAGAGCACTGACTCAGTTCTGTTCTGCATTAAGAGTACTGAGTCAGTTCTGCGCAGCATTAACAGCACTGACTCAGTTCTGTGCTGCATTAAGAGCACTGATTCAGTTCTGCGCTGCTTTAAAAGCACTGACTCAGTTCTGTGCTGCATTCATAGCACTGACTCAGTTCTGCACTGCATTAAGAGCACTGGCTCAGTTCTGCGCTGCATTAAGAGCACTGACTCAGCTCTGTGCTGCATTAAGAGCACTTAGCCAGTTCTGCGCTGCATTAAGAGCACTGACTCAGTACAGCGCTGCATTAAGAGCACTGACTCAGTTCAGCGCTGCATTAAGAGCACTGACTCAGTTCTGTTCTGCATTAAGAGTACTGAGTCAGTTCTGCGCAGCATTAAGAGCACTGACTCAGTTCTGCGCTGCATTAAGAGCACTGACTCAGTTCTGTTCTGCATTAAGAGCACTGATTGAGTTCTGCGCTGCATTAAGAGCACTGACTCAGTTCAGTGCTGCATTCATAGCACTAAGTTCTGTGCTGCATTAATAGCACTTACTCTGTTCTGTGCTGCATTAAGAGCACTGAGCCATTTCCGCACTGCATTAAGAGCACCGACTCAGTTCTGTGCTGCATATTGAGCACTGATTCAGTTCTGCGCAGCATTAAGAGCACTGACTCAGTTCTGTTCTGCATTAAGAGCACTGACTCAGTTCTGCACAGCATTAAGAGCACTGACTCAGTTCTGCGCTGCATTACGAGCACTGTCTCAGTTCTGTGCTGCATTAATAGCACTGACACAGTTCTGCGCTTCATTAAGCGCACTGACTCAGTTCCGTGCTGCATTAAGAGCACTGACTCAGTTCTGCAATGCATTAAGAGCACTGATTCAGCTCTGTGCTGCATGAAGAGCACTGACCCAGTTCTGCGCTGCATTACGAGCACTGACTCAGTTCTGCGCTTCATGAAGCGCACTGACTCAGTACCATTCTGCATTAAGAGCACTGATTCAGTTCTGTGCTGCATTACGAGCACTGACACAGTACTGTGCTGCATGAAGAGCACTGACTCAGTTCTGTTCTGCATTAAGAGCACTGAGTCAGTTCTGCGCAGCATTAAGAGCACTGACTCCGTTCTGTGCTGCATTAAGAGCACTAATTCAGTTCTGCGCTGCATTAAGAGCACTGACTCAGTTCAGTGCTGCATTCATAGCACTAAGTTCTGTGCTGCATTAAGAGCACTGACTCATTTCTGCGCTGCATTAAGAGCACTGACTCAGCTCTGTGCTGCATTAAGAGCACTTAGCCATTTCTGTGCTGCATTAAGAGCACTGACTCAGTTCTGCACTGCATTAAGAGCACTGACTCAGTTCTGTGCTGCATTAAGAGCACTGACTCAGTTCTGTGTTGCATTAAGAGCACTGACTCAGTACTGTGCTGCATTAAGAGTGGTAACTCAGTTCTGCACTGCATTTAGAGCACTGACTCAGTTCTGTGCTGCATTAAGAGCACTGACTCAATTCTGCGCTGCATTAATGCACTGGCTCAGTTCTGCGATGCATTTAGAGCACGGACTCAGTTCTGCGCTGCATTTAGAGCACTGACTCAGTTCTGCGCTGCATTAAGAGCACTGACTCAGTTCTGTTCTGCATTAAGAGCACTGAATCAGTTCTGCGCTGCATTTAGAGCACAGACTCAGTACTGTTCTGCATTAAGAGCACTGACTCAGTTCTGCGCTGCATTAAGAGCACTGACTCGATTCAGTTCTGCATTAAGAGTACTGATTCAGTTCTGCGCTGCATTAAGAGCACTGACTCGATTCTGTTCTGCATTAAGAGTACTGATTCAGTTCTGTGCTGCATTAAGAGCACTCACTCGGATCTGCACTGCATTAAGTGCACTGACTGTCTTCTGTGCTGCGTTCAGAGCACTTATTCAGTTCTGCGCTGCATTAAGAGCACTGACTCAGTTTTGTTCTGCATTAAGCGCACTGAACCATTTCTGTGCTGCATTAAGAGCACTGACTCAGTTCTGTGCTGCATTAAGTGTACTGATTCATTTCTGTGCTGCATTAAGAGCACAGACTCAGTTCTGTGCTGCATTAAGAGCACTGACTCAGTTCTGCACTGCATTAAATGCACTGACTGTCTTCTGTGCTGCTTTAAGAGCACTTACTCAGTTCTGCGCTGCATTAAGAGCACTGACTCAGTTCTGTTCTGCATTAAGAGCACTGAACCAGTTCTGTGCTGCATTAAGAGCACTGACTCAGTACTGCGCTGCATTAAGAGCACTGGCTCAGTACTGCGCTGCATTTAGAGCACTGCCTCAGTTCTGCGCTGCATTAGGTGCACTCATACTGTTCTGTGCTGCATTTGGAGCACTGACTCAGTTCTGTGCTGCATTAAGTGCACTGACTCAGTTCTGCGCTGCATTAAGTGCACTGACTCAGTTCTGTGCTGCATTAAGAGCACTGACTCAGTTCTGTGCTGCATTAAGTGCACTGACTCAGTTCTGCGCTGCATTAAGTGCACTGACTCAGTTCTGTGCTGCATTAAGAGCACTGACTCAGTTCTGTGCTGCATTAAGAGCACTGACTCAGTTCTGTGCTGCATTAAGAGCACTGACTCAGTTCTGCATTGCATTAAGAGCATTAATTCAGTTCTGCACTGCTTTAAGAGCATTGACTCAGTTCTACGCTGCACTAAGAGCACTGACTCAGTTCTGTGCTGCATTAAGAGCACTGACACAGTTCTGTGCTGCATTAAGAGCCCTGACTCAGTTCTGCACTGCATTAAGAGCACTGACCAAATTCTGTTCTGCATTAGGTGCACTGACTCAGTTCTGCACTGAATTAAGAGCACTGACTCAGTTCTGTGCTGCATTAAGAGCACTGATTCAGTTCTGCGCTGCATTAAGAGCACTGACTCAGTTCTGTTCTGCATAAAGAGCACTGACTCAGTTCTGTGCAGTATTAGGAGCACTGACTCAGTTGTGCGCTGCATTAAGAGCACTGACTCAGTTCTGCACTGCATTAAGAGCACTGACTGTCTTCAGCGCTGCATTAAGAGCACTTACTCATTTCTGTGCTGCATTAAGAGCCCTGACTCAATTCTGTTCTACATTAAGTTCACTGACTCAGTACTGTGCTGCATTAAGAGCACTGACTCAGTTCTGTTCTGCATTAAGAGTACTGAGTCAGTTCTGTGCAGCATTAAGAGCACTGACTGAGTTCTGCACTGCATTAAGAGCACTGACTCAGTACTGTGCTGCATTAAGAGCACTGACTCAGTTCTGTTCTGCATTAAGAGTACTGATTCAGTTCTGCGCAGCATTAAGAGCACTGACTCAGTTCTGCACTGCATTAAGAGCACTGACTCAGTTCTGCGCTGCATTAAGAGCACTTACTCATTTCTGCGCTGCATTAAGAGCACTGACCAAATTCTGTTCTGCATTAAGTGCACTGACTCAGTTCTGCACAGCATTAAGTGCAATGACCCTGTTCTGTGCTGCATGAAGAGCACTGACTCAGTTCTGCGCTGCATTAAGAGCACTGACTCAGTACTGTGCTGCTTGAAGAGCACTGACTCAGTTCTGTTCTGCATTAAGAGCACTGAGTTATTCTGCGCAGCATTAAGAGCACTGACTCAGCTCTGTGCTGCATTAAGAGCACTGATTGAGTTCTGCGCTGCATTAAGAGCACTGACTCAGTTCAGTGCTGCATTCATAGCACTAAGTTCTGTGCTGCATTAATAACACTTACTCTGTTCTGTGCTGCATTAAGAGCACTGACTCAGTTCTGTGCTGCATTAAGAGCACTGACTCAGTTCTGTGCTGCATTATGAGCACTGACTCAGTTCAGTGCTGCATTCATATCACTGACTCAGTTCTGTGCTGCATTACGAGCACTGTCTGAGTTCTGTGCTGCATTAAGAACACTGACTCAGTTCTGTGCTGCATTCAGCGCACTGACTCAGTACCGTTCTGCATTAAGAGCACTGACTCAGTTCTGTGCTGCATTAAGTGCACTGACTGTCTTCTGCGCCGTATTAAGAGCTCTTACTCAGTTCTGTGCTGCATTAAGAGCACTGAATCAGTTCTGTGCAGTATTAAGAGCACTGACTCAGTTCTGTGCTGCATTAAGAGCAAAGATTCCGTTCTGCGCTGCATGAAGAGCACTGACTCAGTTCTGCGCTGCATTAAGAGCACTTACTCAGTTCTGCACTGCATTAAGAGCACTGACTCAGTTCTGTTCTGCATTAAGAGCACTGACTCAGTTCAGCGCTGCATTAAGAGCACTGACTCAGTTCTGTGCTGCATTAAGAGCACTGACTCAGTACTGTGCTGCATTAAGAGCACTGACCCAGTTCTGCGCTGCATTGAGTGCACTGACTCAGTTCTGTGCTGCATTAAGAGCACTGACTCATTTCTGTGCTGCATTAAGAGCACTGACTCAGTTCTGTGCTGCATATCGAGCACTGACTCAGTTTTGGGCGGCATTAGGAGCTCTGAATCTGTACTGTGCTGCATTAAGAGAACTGACTCAGTTCTGTGTTGCATTAAGAGCACTGACTCAGTACTGCACTGCATTAAGATTACTGACTCAGTTCTGTGCTCCAGTATTAGCACTGACTCAGTTCTGAGCTGCATTAACCGCACTGACTCAGTACCGTGCTGCATTAAGATCACTGACTCAGTTCTGTGCTGCATATCGAGCACTGACTCAGTTTTGTGCGGCATTATGAGCTCTGAATCTGTACTGTGCTGCATTAAGAGAACTGACTCAGTTCTGCGTTGCATTAAGAGCACTAACTCAGTTCTGCGCTGCATTAAGATTACTGACTCAGGTCTGTGCTGCACTATTAGCACTGACTCAGTTCTGAGCTGCATGAAGCGCACTGACTCAGTACCGTGCTGCATTAAGAGCACTGACTCAGTTCTGCGCTGCATTAAGAGCACTGACTCAGTTCTGTGCTGCATTACGAGCACTGACACAGTACTGTGCTGCATGAAGAGCACTGACTCAGTTCTGTGTTGCATTAAGAGCATTGACTCAGTTCAGTGCTGCATTCATATCACTGACTCAGTTCTGCGCTGCATTAAGAGCACTGACTCAGTTCTACGCTGCATTATGAGCACTAACAGTTCTGTGCTGCATTAAGAGCACTGAATCAGTTCTGCGCTGCATTAAGAGCACTTACCCAGTTCTGCACTGCATTCAGAGCACTGACTCAGTTCTGTTCTGCATTAAGAGCACTGACTCAGTTCAGCGCTGCAGTAAGAGCACCTACTTAGTTCTGCGCTGCATTAAGAGCACTGACTCAGTACTGTGCTGCATGAAGAGCACTGACCCAGTTCTGCACTGCATTGAGTGCACTGACTCAGTTCTGTGCTGCATTAAGTGCACTGACTCAGCTCTGTGTTGCATTAAGAGCACTGACTCAGTTCTGTGCTGCATATCGAGCACTGACTCAGTTTTGTGCGGCATTAAGAGCTCTGAATCTGTACTGTGCTGCATTAAGAGAACTGACTCAGTACTGCGCTGCATTAAGATTACTGACTGAGCTCTGTGCTGCACTATTAGCACTGACTCAGTTCTGAGCTGCATTAAGCGCACTGACTCAGTACCGTGCAGCATTAAGATCACTGACTCAGTTCTGCGCTGCATTAAGAGCACTGACTCAGTTCTGTGCTGCATTACGAGCACTGACACAGTACTGTGCTGCATGAAGAGCACTGACTCAGTTCTGTGTTGCATTAAGAGCATTAACTCAGTTCAGTGCTGCATTCATAGCACTGACTCATTTCTGTTCTGCATAAAGAGCACTGACTCAGTTCTGTGCTGCATTTAGAGCACTGCCTCAGTTCTGTGCTGCATTAAGTGCACTGACTCAGTCCTGTGCTGCATTAAGAGCCCTGACTCAGTTCTGCACTGCATTAAGAGCACTGACCAAATTCTGTTCTGCATTAAGTGCACTGAATCAGTTCTGCACAGAATTAAGAGCACTGACTCAGTTCTGCGCTGCATTAAGAGCACTGATTCAGTTCTGCGCTGCATTAAGAGCACTGATTCAGTTCTGTTCTGCATAAAGAGCACTGACTCACTTCTGTGCAGTATTAGGAGCACTGACTCAGTTCTGCGCTGCATTAAGAGCACTGACTCAGTTCTGTTCTGCATTCAGAGCACTGACTCAGTACTGTGCTGCATTAAGAGTAGTGACTCAGTTCTGCACTGCATTAAGAGCACTGACTGTCTTCAGCGCTGCATTAAGAGCACTTACTCAGTACTGTGCTGCATTAATAGCACTGACCCAGTTCTGCGATGCTTTGAGCGCACTGACTCAGTTCTGCGCTGCATAAAGAGCACTGACTAAGTTGTGTGCAGTATTAGGAGCACTGACTCAGTTCTGTGCTGCATTAAGACCACTGACTGAGTTCTGCGCTGCATTAAGAGCACTGACTAAGTACTGTGCTGCATTAAGAGCACTGACTCAGTTCTGTTCTGCATTAAGAGTACTGAGTCAGTTCTGCGCAGCATTAAGAGCACTGACTCAGTTCTGTGCTGCATTAAGATCACTGACTCAGTTCTGCGCTGCATTAAGAGCACTGACTCAGCTCTGTGCTGCATTAAGAGCACTTAGCCAGTTCTGCACTGCATTAAGAGCACTGACTCAGTACTGCGCTGCATTAAGAGCACTGACTCAGTTCTGCGCTGCATTAAGAGCACTGACTCAGTACTGTGCTGCATGAAGAGCACTGACCCAGTTCTGCGCTGCATTGAGTGCACTGACTCAGTTCTGTGCTGCATTAAGAGCACTGACTCAGTTCTGTGCTGCATTAAGAGCACTGACTCAGTTCTGTGCTGCATATCGAGCACTGACTCAGTTTAGTGCGGCATTAAGAGCTCTGAATCTGTACTGTGCTGCATTAAGAGAACTGACTCAGTTCTGTGTTGCATTAAGAGCACTGACTCAGTACTGTGCTGCATTAAGATTACTGACTCAGTTCTGTGCTGCACTATTTGCACTGACTCAGTTCTGAGCTGCATTAAGCGCACTGACTCAGTACCGTGCTGCATTAAGAGCACTGACTCAGATCTGTGCTGCATATCGAGCACTGACTCAGTTTTGTGCGGCATTATGAGCTCTGAATCTGTACTGTGCTGCATTAAGAGAACTGACTCAGTTCTGTGTTGCATTAAGAACGCTGACTCAGTTCTACGCTGCATTATGAGCACTAACAGTTCTGTGCTGCATTAAGAGCACTGAATCAGTTCAGCGCTGCATTAAGAGCACTTACTCAGTTCTGCACTGCATTAAGAGCACTGACTCAGTTCTGTTCTGCATTAAGAGCACTGACTCAGTTCAGCGCTGCAGTAAGAGCACCTACTCAGTTCTGCGCTGCATTAAGAGCACTGACTCAGTACTGTGCTGCATGAAGAGCACTGACCCAGTTCTGCACTGCATTGAGTGCACTGACTCAGTTCTGTGCTGCATTAAGAGCACTGACTCAGTTCTGTGCTGCATATCGAGCACTGACTCAGTTTTGTGCGGCATTAAGAGCTCTGAATCTGTACTGTGCTGCATTAAGAGAACTGACTCAGTTCTGTGTTGCATTAAGAGCACTGACTCAGTACTGCGCTGCATTACGATTACTGACTCAGTTCTATGCTGCACTATAAGCACTGACTCAGTTCTGAGCTGCATTAAGCGCACTGACTCAGTACCGTGCAGCATTAAGAGCACTGACTCAGTTCTGCGTTGCATTAAGAGCACTGACTCAGTTCTGTGCTGCATTACGAAGACTGACACCGTACTGTGCTGCATGAAGAGCACTGACTCAGTTCTGTGTTGCATTAAGAGCACTAACTCAGTTCAGTGCTGCATTCATAGCACTGACTCAGTTCTGCGCTGCATTAAGAGCACTGACTCAGTTCAGTGCTGCATTCATAGCACTGACTCAGTTCTGCGCTGCATTAAGAGCACTGACTCAGTTCTGCGCTCCATTAAGAGCACTTACTCAGTTCTGCACTGCATTAAGAGCACTGACTCAGTTCTGTTCTGCATTAAGAGCACTGACTCAGTTCAGCGCTGCAGTAAGAGCACCTACTCAGTTCTGCGCTGCATTAAGAGCACTGACTCAGTACTGTGCTGCATGAAGAGCACTGACCCAGTTCTGCACTGCATTGAGTGCACTGACTCAGTTCTGTGCTGCATTAAGAGCACTGACTCAGTTCTGTGCTGCATTAAGAGCACTGACTCAGTTCTGTGCTGCATATCGAGCACTGACTCAGTTTTGTGCGGCATTAAGAGCTCTGAATCTGTACTGTGCTGCATTAAGAGAACTGACTCAGTTCTGTGCTGCACTATTAGCACTGACTCAGTTCTGAGCTGCATTAAGCGCACTGACTCAGTACCGTGCAGCATTATGAGCACTGACTCAGTTCTGCGCTGCATTAAGAGCACTGACTCAGTTCTGTGTTGCATTAAGAGCACTAACTCAGTTCAGTGCTGCATTCATAGCACTGACTCAGTTCTGCGCTGCATTATGAGCACTGACACAGTACTGTGCTGCATGGAGAGCACTGACTCAGTTCTGTTCTGCATTAAGAGCACTGACTCAGTTCTGTGCTGCATTAAGAGCACTGACTCAGTTCTGCGCTGCATTAAGAGCACTGACTCAGTTCTGTTCTGCATTAAGAGCACTGACTCAGTTCAGCGCTGCAGTAAGAGCACCTACTTAGTTCTGCGCTGCATTAAGAGCACTGACTCAGTACTTTGCTGCATGAAGAGCACTGACCCAGTTCTGCACTGCATTGAGTGCACTGACTCAGTTCTGTGCTGCATTAAGTGCACTGACTCAGTTCTGTGTTGCATTAAGAGCACTGACTCAGTTCTGTGCTGCATATCGAGCACTGACTCAGTTTTGTGCGGCATTAAGAGCTCTGAATCTGTACTGTGCTGCATTAAGAGAACTGACTCAGTACTGCGCTGCATTAAGATTACTGACTGAGTTCTGTGCTGCACTATTAGCACTGACTCAGTTCTGAGCTGCATTAAGCGCACTGACTCAGTACCGTGCAGCATTAAGAGCACTGACTCAGTTCTGCGCTGCATTAAGAGCACTGACTCAGTTCTGTGCTGCATTACGAGCACTGACACAGTACTGTGCTGCATGAAGAGCACTGACTCAGTTCTGTGTTGCATTAAGAGCATTAACTCAGTTCAGTGCTGCATTCATAGCACTGACTCAGTTCTGCGCTGCATTAAGAGCACTGACTCAGTTCTACGCTGCATTAAGAGCACTGACTCAGTTCTGTTCTGCATAAAGAGCACAGACTCAGTTCTGTGCTGCATTTAGAGCCCTGACTCAGTTCTGTGCTGCATTAAGAGCACTGACTCAGTCCTGTGCTGCATTAAGAGCCCTGACTCAGTTCTGCACTGCATTAAGAGCACTGGCCAAATTCTGTTCTGCATTAAGTGCACTGACTCAGTTCTGCACAGAATTAAGAGCACTGACTCAGTTCTGCGCTGCATTAAGAGCACTGATTCAGTTCTGCGCTGCATTAAGAGCACTGATTCAGTTCTGTTCTGCATAAAGAGCACTGACTCACTTCTGTGCAGTATTAGGAGCACTGACTCAGTTCTGCGCTGCATTAAGAGCACTGACTCAGTTCTGTTCTGCATTAAGAGCACTGACTCAGTACTGTGCTGCATTAAGAGTAGTGACTCAGTTCTGCACTGCATTAAGAGCACTGACTGTCTTCAGCGCTGCATTAAGAGCACTTACTCAGTACTGTGCTGCATTAATAGCACTGACCCAGTTCTGCGATGCATTGAGCGCACTGACTCAGTTCTGCGCTGCATAAAGAGCACTGACTAAGTTGTGTGCAGTATTAGGAGCACTGACTCAGTTCTGTGCTGCATTAAGACCACTGACTGAGTTCTGCGCTGCATTAAGAGCACTGACTAAGTACTGTGCTGCATTAAGAGCACTGACTCAGTTCTGTTCTGCATTAAGAGTACTGAGTCAGTTCTGCGCAGCATTAAGAGCACTGACTCAGTTCTGTGCTGCATTAAGAGAACTGATTCAGTTCTGCGCTGCATTAAGAGCACTGACTCAGTTCAGTGCTGCATTCATAGCACTGACTCAGTTCTGCACTGCATTAAGATCACTGACTCAGTTCTGCGCTGCATTAAGAGCACTGACTCAGCTCTGTGCTGCATTAAGAGCACTTAGCCAGTTCTGCGCTGCATTAAGAGCACTGACTCAGTACTGCGCTGCATTAAGAGCACTGACTCAGTTCTGCGCTGCATTAAGAGCACTGACTCAGTACTGTGCTGCATGAAGAGCACTGACCCAGTTCTGCGCTGCATTGAGTGCACTGACTCAGTTCTGTGCTGCATTAAGAGCACTGACTCAGTTCTGTGCTGCATTAAGAGCACTGACTCAGTTCTGTGCTGCATATCGAGCACTGACTCAGTTTAGTGCGGCATTAAGAGCTCTGAATCTGTACTGTGCTGCATTAAGAGAACTGACTCAGTTCTGTGTTGCATTAAGAGCACTGAATCAGTACTGCGCTGCATTAAGATTACTGACTCAGTTCTGTGCTGCACTATTAGCACTGACTCAGTTCTGAGCTGCATTAAGCGCACTGACTCAGTACCGTGCTGCATTAAGAGCACTGACTCAGATCTGTGCTGCATATCGAGCACTGACTCAGTTTTGTGCGGCATTATGAGCTCTGAATCTGTACTGTGCTGCATTAAGAGAACTGACTCAGTTCTGTGTTGGATTAAGAACGCTGACTAAGTTCTACGCTGCATTATGAGCACTAACAGTTCTGTGCTGCATTAAGAGCACTGAATCAGTTCAGCGCTGCATTAAGAGTACTTACTCAGTTCTGCACTGCATTAAGAGCACTGACTCAGTTCTGTTCTGCATTAAGAGCACTGACTCAGTTCAGCGCTGCAGTAAGAGCACCTACTCAGTTCTGCGCTGCATTAAGAGCACTGACTCAGTACTGTGCTGCATGAAGAGCACTGACCCAGTTCTGCACTGCATTGAGTGCACTGACTCAGTTCTGTGCTGCATTAAGAGCACTGACTCAGTTCTGTGCTGCATATCGAGCACTGACTCAGTTTTGTGCGGCATTAAGAGCTCTGAATCTGTACTGTGCTGCATTAAGAGAACTGACTCAGTTCTGTGTTGCATTAAGAGCACTGACTCAGTACTGCGCTGCATTACGATTACTGACTCAGTTCTATGCTGCACTATAAGCACTGACTCAGTTCTGAGCTGCATTAAGCGCACTGACTCAGTACCGTGCAGCATTAAGAGCACTGACTCAGTTCTGCGTTGCATTAAGAGCACTGACTCAGTTCTGTGCTGCATTACGAAGACTGACACCGTACTGTGCTGCATGAAGAGCACTGACTCAGTTCTGTGTTGCATTAAGAGCACTGACTCAGTTCAGTGCTGCATTCATAGCACTGACTCAGTTCTGCGCTGCATTAAGAGCACTGACTCAGTTCAGTGCTGCATTCATAGCACTGACTCAGTTCTGCGCTGCATTAAGAGCACTGACTCAGTTCTGCGCTCCATTAAGAGCACTTACTCAGTTCTGCACTGCATTAAGAGCACTGACTCAGTTCTGTTCTGCATTAAGAGCACTGACTCAGTTCAGCGCTGCAGTAAGAGCACCTACTCAGTTCTGCGCTGCATTAAGAGCACTGACTCAGTACTGTGCTGCATGAAGAGCACTGACCCAGTTCTGCACTGCATTGAGTGCACTGACTCAGTTCTGTGCTGCATTAAGAGCACTGACTCAGTTCTGTGCTGCATTAAGAGCACTGACTCAGTTCTGTGCTGCATATCGAGCACTGACTCAGTTTTGTGCGGCATTAAGAGCTCTGAATCTGTACTGTGCTGCATTAAGAGAACTGACTCAGTTCTGTGCTGCACTATTAGCACTGACTCAGTTCTGAGCTGCATTAAGCGCACTGACTCAGTACCATGCAGCATTATGAGCACTGACTCAGTTCTGCGCTGCATTAAGAGCACTGACTCAGTTCTGTGTTGCATTAAGAGCACTAACTCAGTTCAGTGCTGCATTCATAGCACTGACTCAGTTCTGCGCTGCATTATGAGCACTGACACAGTACTGTGCTGCATGGAGAGCACTGACTCAGTTCTGTTCTGCATTAAGAGCACTGACTCAGTTCTGTGCTGCATTAAGAGCACTGACTCAGTTCTGTGTTGCATTCAGAGCACTGACTCAGTTCTGTTCTGCATTAAGAGCACTGACTCAGTTCAGCGCTGCAGTAAGAGCACCTACTTAGTTCTGCGCTGCATTAAGAGCACTGACTCAGTACTTTGCTGCATGAAGAGCACTGACCCAGTTCTGCACTGCATTGAGTGCACTGACTCAGTTCTGTGCTGCATTAAGTGCACTGACTCAGTTCTGTGTTGCATTAAGAGCACTGACTCAGTTCTGTGCTGCATATCGAGCACTGACTCAGTTTTGTGCGGCATTAAGAGCTCTGAATCTGTACTGTGCTGCATTAAGAGAACTGACTCAGTACTGCGCTGCATTAAGATTACTGACTGAGTTCTGTGCTGCACTATTAGCACTGACTCAGTTCTGAGCTGCATTAAGCGCACTGACTCAGTACCGTGCAGCATTAAGAGCACTGACTCAGTTCTGCGCTGCATTAAGAGCACTGACTCAGTTCTGTGCTGCATTACGAGCACTGACACTGTACTGTGCTGAATGAAGAGCACTGACTCAGTTCTGTGTTGCATTAAGAGCATTAACTCAGTTCAGTGCTGCATTCATAGCACTGACTCAGTTCTGCGCTGCATTAAGAGCACTGACTCAGTTCTACGCTGCATTAAGAGCACTGACTCAGTTCTGTTCTGCATAAAGAGCACTGACTCAGTTCTGTGCTGCATTGAGAGCCCTGACTCAGTTCTGTGCTGCATTAAGAGCACTGACTCAGTCCTGTGCTGCATTAAGAGCCCTGACTCAGTTCTGCACTGCATTAAGAGCACTGACCAAATTCTGTTCTGCATTAAGTGCACTGACTCAGTTCTGCACTGAATTAAGAGCACTGACTCAGTTCTGCGCTGCATTAAGAGCACTGATTCAGTTCTGCGTTGCATTAAGAGCACTGATTCAGTTCTGTTCTGCATAAAGAGCACTGACTCACTTCTGTGCTGCATTAAGAGCACTGACTCAGTTCTGTTCTGCATTAAGAGCACTGACTCAGTTCTGTGCAGTATTAGGAGCACTGACTCAGTTCTGCGCTGCATTAAGAGCACTGACTCAGTTCTGTTCTGCATTAAGAGCACTGACTCAGTACTGTGCTGCATTAAGAGTAGTGACTCAGTTCTGCACTGCATTAAGAGCACTGACTGTCTTCAGCACTGCATTAAGAGCACTTACTCAGTACTGTGCTGCATTAATAGCACTGACCCAGTTCTGCGATGCATTGAGCGCACTGACTCAGTTCTGCGCTGCATAAAGAGCACTGACTAAGTTGTGTGCAGTATTAGGAGCACTGACTCAATTCTGTGCTGCATTAAGACCACTGACTGAGTTCTGCGCTGCATTAAGAGCACTGACTAAGTACTGTGCTGCATTAAGAGCACTGACTCAGTTCTGTTCTGCATTAAGAGTACTGAGTCAGTTCTGCGCAGCATTAAGAGCACTGACTCAGTTCTGTGCTGCATTAAGAGAACTGATTCAGTTCTGCGCTGCATTAAGAGCACTGACTCAGTTCAGTGCTGCATTCATAGCACTGACTCAGTTCTGCACTGCATTAAGATCACTGACTCAGTTCTGCGCTGCATTAAGAGCACTGACTCAGCTCTGTGCTGCATTAAGAGCACTTAGCCAGTTCTGCGCTGCATTAAGAGCACTGACTCAGTACTGCGCTGCATTAAGAGCACTGACTCAGTTCTGCGCTGCATTAAGAGCACTGACTCAGTACTGTGCTGCATGAAGAGCACTGACCCAGTTCTGCGCTGCATTGAGTGCACTGACTCAGTTCTGTGCTGCATTAAGAGCACTGACTCAGTTCTGTGCTGCATTAAGAGCACTGACTCAGTTCTGTGCTGCATATCGAGCACTGACTCAGTTTAGTGCGGCATTAAGAGCTCTGAATCTGTACTGTGCTGCATTAAGAGAACTGACTCAGTTCTGTGTTGCATTAAGAGCACTGACTCAGTACTGCGCTGCATTAAGATTACTGACTCAGTTCTGTGCTGCACTATTAGCACTGACTCAGTTCTGAGCTGCATTAAGCGCACTGACTCAGTACCGTGCTGCATTAAGAGCACTGACTCAGTTCTGTGCTGCATATCGAGCACTGACTCAGTTTTGTGCGGCATTATGAGCTCTGAATCTGTACTGTGCTGCATTAAGAGAACTGACTCAGTTCTGTGTTGCATTAAGAGCGCTGACTCAGTTCTACGCTGCATTATGAGCACTAACAGTTCTGTGCTGCATTAAGAGCACTGAATCAGTTCAGCGCTGCATTAAGAGCACTTACTCAGTTCTGCACTGCATTAAGAGCACTGACTCAGTTCTGTTCTGCATTAAGAGCACTGACTCAGTTCAGCGCTGCAGTAAGAGCACCTACTCAGTTCTGCGCTGCATTAAGAGCACTGACTCAGTACTGTGCTGCATGAAGAGCACTGACCCAGTTCTGCACTGCATTGAGTGCACTGACTCAGTTCTGTGCTGCATTAAGAGCACTGACTCAGTTCTGTGCTGCATTAAGAGCACTGACTCAGTTCTGTGCTGCATATCGAGCACTGACTCAGTTTTGTGCGGCATTAAGAGCTCTGAATCTGTACTGTGCTGCATTAAGAGAACTGACTCAGTTCTGTGTTGCATTAAGAGCACTGACTCAGTACTGCGCTGCATTACGATTACTGACTCAGTTCTATGCTGCACTATTAGCACTGACTCAGTTCTGAGCTGCATTAAGCGCACTGACTCAGTACCGTGCAGCATTAAGAGCACTGACTCAGTTCTGCGTTGCATTAATAGCACTGACTCAGTTCTGTGCTGCATTACGAAGACTGACACCGTACTGTGCTGCATGAAGAGCACTGACTCAGTTCTGTGTTGCATTAAGAGCACTAACTCAGTTCAGTGCTGCATTCATAGCACTGACTCAGTTCTGCGCTGCATTAAGAGCACTGACTCAGTTCAGTGCTGCATTCATAGCACTGACTCAGTTCTGCGCTGCATTAAGAGCACTGACTCAGTTCTGCGCTCCATTAAGAGCACTTCTCAGTTCTGCACTGCATTAAGAGCACTGACTCAGTTCTGTTCTGCATTAAGAGCACTGACTCAGTTCAGCGCTGCAGTAAGAGCACCTACTCAGTTCTGCGCTGCATTAAGAGCACTGACTCAGTACTGTGCTGCATGAAGAGCACTGACCCTGTTCTGCACTGCATTGAGTGCACTGACTCAGTTCTGTGCTGCATTAAGAGCACTGACTCAGTTCTGTGCTGCATTAAGAGCACTGACTCAGTTCTGTGCTGCATATCGAGCACTGACTCAGTTTTGTGCGGCATTAAGAGCTCTGAATCTGTACTGTGCTGCATTAAGAGAACTGACTCAGTTCTGTGTTGCATTAAGAGCACTGACTCAGTACTGCGCTGCATTACGATTACTGACTCAGTTCTATGCTGCACTATTAGCACTGACTCAGTTCTGAGCTGCATTAAGCGCACTGACTCAGTACCGTGCAGCATTAAGAGCACTGACTCAGTTCTGCGTTGCATTAATAGCACTGACTCAGTTCTGTGCTGCATTACGAAGACTGACACCGTACTGTGCTGCATGAAGAGCACTGACTCAGTTCTGTGTTGCATTAAGAGCACTAACTCAGTTCAGTGCTGCATTCATAGCACTGACTCAGTTCTGCGCTGCATTAAGAGCACTGACTCAGTTCAGTGCTGCATTCATAGCACTGACTCAGTTCTGCGCTGCTTTAAGAGCACTGACTCAGTTCTGCGCTCCATTAAGAGCACTTCTCAGTTCTGCACTGCATTAAGAGCACTGACTCAGTTCTGTTCTGCATTAAGAGCACTGACTCAGTTCAGCGCTGCAGTAAGAGCACCTACTCAGTTCTGCGCTGCATTAAGAGCACTGACTCAGTACTGTGCTGCATGAAGAGCACTGACCCAGTTCTGCACTGCATTGAGTGCACTGACTCAGTTCTGTGCTGCATTAAGAGCACTGACTCAGTTCTGTGCTGCATTAAGAGCACTGACTCAGTTCTGTGCTGCATATCGAGCACTGACTCAGTTTTGTGCGGCATTAAGAGCTCTGAATCTGTACTGTGCTGCATTAAGAGAACTGACTCAGTTCTGTGCTGCATTAAGAGCACTGACTCAGTTCTGAGCTGCATTAAGCGCATTGACTCAGTACCGTGCAGCATTATGAGCACTGATTCAGTTCTGCGCTGCATTAAGAGCACTGACTCAGTTCTGTGTTGCATTAAGAGCACTAACTCAGTTCAGTGCTGCATTCATAGCACTGACTCAGTTCTGCGCTGCATTATGAGCACTGACACAGTACTGTGCTGCATGGAGAGCACTGACTCAGTTCTGTTCTGCATTAAGAGCACTGACTCAGTTCTGTGCTGCATTAAGAGCACTGATTGAGTTCTGCGCTGCATTAAGAGCACTCACTCAGTTCAGTGCTGCATTCATAGCACTAAGTTCTGTGCTGCATTAAGAGCACTTACTCTGTTCTGCGCTGCATTAAGAGCACTGACTCAGTTCAATGCTGCATTCATAGCACTAAGTTCTGTGCTGCATTAAGAGCACTTACTCTGTTCTGCGCTGCATTAAGAGCACTGACTCAGTTCAGTGCTGCATTCATATCACTGACTCAGTTCTGTGCTGCATTACGAGCACTGTCTCAGTTCTGTGCTGCATTAAGAGCACTGACTCAGTGCTGAGCTGCATTAAGCGCACTGACTCAGTACCGTGCAGCATTATGAGCACTGACTCAGTTCTGCGCTGCATTAAGTGCACTGACTGTCTTCTGCGCCGTATTAAGAGCTCTTACTCAGTTCTGCGCTGCATTAAGAGCACTGAATCAGTTCTGTGCAGTATTAAGAGCACTGACTCAGTTCTGTTCTGCATTAAGAGCACTGGCAGTTCTGTGCTGCATTAAGAGCACTGACTCAGTTCTGTGCTGCATTCAGCGCACTGACTCAGTACCGTTCTGCATTAAGAGCACTGACTCAGTTCTGCGCTGCATTAAGTGCACTGACTGTCTTCCGCGCCGTATTAAGAGCTCTTACTCAGTTCTGCGCTGCATTAAGTGCACTGAATCAGTTCTGTGCAGTATTAAGAGCACTGACTCAGTTCTGTTCTGCATTAAGAGCACTGATTCCGTTCTGCGCTGCATTAAGAGCACTGACTCAGTTCTGTGCTGCATTAAGAGCACTGACAGTTCTGTGCTGCATTAAGAGCACTGAATCAGTTCTGCGCTGCATTAAGAGCACTTACTCAGTTCTGCACTGCATTAAGAGCACTGACTCAGTTCTGTTCTGCATTAAGAGCACTGACTCAGTTCAGCGCTGCATTAAGAGCACTGACTCAGTTCTGTGCTGCATTAAGAGCACTGACTCAGTACTGTGCTGCATTAAGAGCACTGACGAAGTTCTGCGCTGCATTGAGTGCACTGACTCAGTTCTGTGCTGCATTAAGAGCACTGACTCAGTTCTGCGCTGCATTAAGTGCACTCATACTGTTCTGTGCTGCATTTGGAGCACTGACTCAGTTCTGTGCTGCATTAAGTGCACTGACTCAGTTCTGCGCTGCATTAAGAGCACTGACTCAGTTCTGTTCTGCATTAAGAGCACTGACTCAGTTCTGTGCTGCATTAAGAGTAGTGACTCAGTTCTGCACTGCATTAAGAGCACTGACTGTCTTCAGCGCTGCATTAAGAGCACTTACTCATTTCTGTGCTGCATTAAGAGCCCTGACTCAATTCTGTTCTACATTAAGTTCACTGACTCAGTACTGTGCTGCATTAATGGCACTGACCCAGTTTGGCGATGCATTAAGCGCACTGACTCAGTACTGTGCTGAATACAGAGCACTGACTCAGTTCTGTGCTGCATAAAGAGCACTGACTAAGTTGTGTGCAGTATTAGGAGCACTGACTCAGTTCTGTGCTGCATTAAGAGCACTGACTGAGTTCTGCGCTGCATTAAGAGCACTGACTCAGTACTGTGCTGCATTAAGAGCACTGACTCAGTTCAGTGCTGCATTCATAGCACTGACTCAGTTCTGCACTGCATTAAGATCACTGACTCAGTTCTGCGCTGCATTAAGAGCACTGACTCAGCTCTGTGCTGCATTAAGAGCACTTAGCCAGTTCTGCGCTGCATTAAGAGCACTGACTCAGTACTGCGCTGCATTAAGAGCACTGACTCAGTTCTGCGCTGCATTCAGAGCACTGACTCAGTTCTGTTCTGCATTAAGAGTACTGAGTCAGTTCTGCGCTGCATTAAGAGCACTGACTCAGTACTGTGCTGCATGAAGAGCACTGACCCAGTTCTGCGCTGCATTAAGAGCACTGACTCAGTTCTGTGCTGCATTAAGAGCACTGACTCAGTTCTGTGCTGCATATCGAGCACTGACTCAGTTTTGTGCGGCATTAAGAGCTCTGAATCTGTACTGTGCTGCATTAAGAGAACTGACTCAGTTCTGTGTTGCATTAAGAGCACTGACTCAGTACTGCGCTGCATTAAGATTACTGACTCAGTTCTGTGCTGCACTATTAGCACTGACTCAGTTCTGAGCTGCATTAAGCGCACTGACTCAGTACCGTGCTGCATTAAGAGCACTGACTCAGTTCTGTGCTGCATATCGAGCACTGACTCAGTTTTGTGCGGCATTATGAGCTCTGAATCTGTACTGTGCTGCATTAAGAGAACTGACTCAGTTCTGTGTTGCATTAAGAGCGCTGACTCAGTTCTACGCTGCATTATGAGCACTAACAGTTCTGTGCTGCATTAAGAGCACTGAATCAGTTCAGCGCTGCATTAAGAGCACTTACTCAGTTCTGTTCTGCATTAAGATCACTGACTCAGTTCAGCGCTGCAGTAAGAGCACCTACTCAGTTCTGCGCTGCATTAAGAGCACTGACTCAGTACTGTGCTGCATGAAGAGCACTGACCCAGTTCTGCACTGCATTGAGTGCACTGACTCAGTTCTGTGCTGCATTAAGAGCACTGACTCAGTTCTGTGCTGCATTAAGAGCACTGACTCAGTTCTGTGCTGCATATCGAGCACTGACTCAGTTTTGTGCGGCATTAAGAGCTCTGAATCTGTACTGTGCTGCATTAAGAGAACTGACTCAGTTCTGTGCTGCACTATTAGCACTGACTCAGTTCTGAGCTGCATTAAGCGCACTGACTCAGTACCGTGCAGCATTATGAGCACTGACTCAGTTCTGCGCTGCATTAAGAGCACTGACTCAGTTCTGTGTTGCATTAAGAGCACTAACTCAGTTCAGTGCTGCATTCATAGCACTGACTCAGTTCTGCGCTGCATTATGAGCACTGACACAGTACTGTGCTGCATGGAGAGCACTGACTCAGTTCTGTTCTGCATTAAGAGCACTGACTCAGTTCTGTGCTGCATTAAGAGCACTGATTGAGTTCTGCGCTGCATTAAGAGCACTCACTCAGTTCAGTGCTGCATTCATAGCACTAAGTTCTGTGCTGCATTAAGAGCACTTACTCTGTTCTGCGCTGCATTAAGAGCACTGACTCAGTTCAATGCTGCATTCATAGCACTAAGTTCTGTGCTGCATTAAGAGCACTTACTCTGTTCTGCGCTGCATTAAGAGCACTGACTCAGTTCAGTGCTGCATTCATATCACTGACTCAGTTCTGTGCTGCATTACGAGCACTGTCTCAGTTCTGTGCTGCATTAAGAGCACTGACTCAGTTCTGTGCTGCATTCAGCGCACTGACTCAGTACCGTTCTGCATTAAGAGCACTGACTCAGTTCTGCGCTGCATTAAGTGCACTGACTGTCTTCTGCGCCGTATTAAGAGCTCTTACTCAGTTCTGCGCTGCATTAAGAGCACTGAATCAGTTCTGTGCAGTATTAAGAGCACTGACTCAGTTCTGTTCTGCATTAAGAGCACTGGCAGTTCTGTGCTGCATTAAGAGCACTGACTCAGTTCTGTGCTGCATTCAGCGCACTGACTCAGTACCGTTCTGCATTAAGAGCACTGACTCAGTTCTGCGCTGCATTAAGTGCACTGACTGTCTTCCGCGCCGTATTAAGAGCTCTTACTCAGTTCTGCGCTGCATTAAGTGCACTGAATCAGTTCTGTGCAGTATTAAGAGCACTGACTCAGTTCTGTTCTGCATTAAGAGCACTGATTCCGTTCTGCGCTGCATTAAGAGCACTGACTCAGTTCTGTGCTGCATTAAGAGCACTGACAGTTCTGTGCTGCATTAAGAGCACTGAATCAGTTCTGCGCTGCATTAAGAGCACTTACTCAGTTCTGCACTGCATTAAGAGCACTGACTCAGTTCTGTTCTGCATTAAGAGCACTGACTCAGTTCAGCGCTGCATTAAGAGCACTGACTCAGTTCTGTGCTGCATTAAGAGCACTGACTCAGTACTGTGCTGCATTAAGAGCACTGACCCAGTTCTGCGCTGCACTGAGTGCACTGACTCAGTTCTGTGCTGCATTAAGAGCACTGACTCAGTTCTGCGCTGCATTAAGTGCACTCATACTGTTCTGTGCTGCATTTGGAGCACTGACTCAGTTCTGTGCTGCATTAAGTGCACTGACTCAGTTCTGCGCTGCATTAAGAGCACTGACTCAGTTCTGTTCTGCATTAAGAGCACTTAGCCAGTTCTGCGCTGCATTAAGAGCACTGACTCAGTACTGCGCTGCATTAAGAGCACTGACTCAGTTCTGCGCTGCATTCAGAGCACTGACTCAGTTCTGTTCTGCATTAAGAGTACTGAGTCAGTTCTGCGCTGCATTAAGAGCACTGACTCAGTACTGTGCTGCATGAAGAGCACTGACCCAGTTCTGCGCTGCATTAAGAGCACTGACTCAGTTCTGTGCTGCATTAAGAGCACTGACTCAGTTCTGTGCTGCATATCGAGCACTGACTCAGTTTTGTGCGGCATTAAGAGCTCTGAATCTGTACTGTGCTGCATTAAGAGAACTGACTCAGTTCTGTGTTGCATTAAGAGCACTGACTCAGTACTGCGCTGCATTAAGATTACTGACTCAGTTCTGTGCTGCACTATTAGCACTGACTCAGTTCTGAGCTGCATTAAGCGCACTGACTCAGTACCGTGCTGCATTAAGAGCACTGACTCAGTTCTGTGCTGCATATCGAGCACTGACTCAGTTTTGTGCGGCATTATGAGCTCTGAATCTGTACTGTGCTGCATTAAGAGAACTGACTCAGTTCTGTGTTGCATTAAGAGCGCTGACTCAGTTCTACGCTGCATTATGAGCACTAACAGTTCTGTGCTGCATTAAGAGCACTGAATCAGTTCAGCGCTGCATTAAGAGCACTTACTCAGTTCTGTTCTGCATTAAGATCACTGACTCAGTTCAGCGCTGCAGTAAGAGCACCTACTCAGTTCTGCGCTGCATTAAGAGCACTGACTCAGTACTGTGCTGCATGAAGAGCACTGACCCAGTTCTGCACTGCATTGAGTGCACTGACTCAGTTCTGTGCTGCATTAAGAGCACTGACTCAGTTCTGTGCTGCATTAAGAGCACTGACTCAGTTCTGTGCTGCATATCGAGCACTGACTCAGTTTTGTGCGGCATTAAGAGCTCTGAATCTGTACTGTGCTGCATTAAGAGAACTGACTCAGTTCTGTGCTGCACTATTAGCACTGACTCAGTTCTGAGCTGCATTAAGCGCACTGACTCAGTACCGTGCAGCATTATGAGCACTGACTCAGTTCTGCGCTGCATTAAGAGCACTGACTCAGTTCTGTGTTGCATTAAGAGCACTAACTCAGTTCAGTGCTGCATTCATAGCACTGACTCAGTTCTGCGCTGCATTATGAGCACTGACACAGTACTGTGCTGCATGGAGAGCACTGACTCAGTTCTGTTCTGCATTAAGAGCACTGACTCAGTTCTGTGCTGCATTAAGAGCACTGATTGAGTTCTGCGCTGCATTAAGAGCACTCACTCAGTTCAGTGCTGCATTCATAGCACTAAGTTCTGTGCTGCATTAAGAGCACTTACTCTGTTCTGCGCTGCATTAAGAGCACTGACTCAGTTCAATGCTGCATTCATAGCACTAAGTTCTGTGCTGCATTAAGAGCACTTACTCTGTTCTGCGCTGCATTAAGAGCACTGACTCAGTTCAGTGCTGCATTCATATCACTGACTCAGTTCTGTGCTGCATTACGAGCACTGTCTCAGTTCTGTGCTGCATTAAGAGCACTGACTCAGTTCTGTGCTGCATTCAGCGCACTGACTCAGTACCGTTCTGCATTAAGAGCACTGACTCAGTTCTGCGCTGCATTAAGTGCACTGACTGTCTTCTGCGCCGTATTAAGAGCTCTTACTCAGTTCTGCGCTGCATTAAGAGCACTGAATCAGTTCTGTGCAGTATTAAGAGCACTGACTCAGTTCTGTTCTGCATTAAGAGCACTGGCAGTTCTGTGCTGCATTAAGAGCACTGACTCAGTTCTGTGCTGCATTCAGCGCACTGACTCAGTACCGTTCTGCATTAAGAGCACTGACTCAGTTCTGCGCTGCATTAAGTGCACTGACTGTCTTCCGCGCCGTATTAAGAGCTCTTACTCAGTTCTGCGCTGCATTAAGTGCACTGAATCAGTTCTGTGCAGTATTAAGAGCACTGACTCAGTTCTGTTCTGCATTAAGAGCACTGATTCCGTTCTGCGCTGCATTAAGAGCACTGACTCAGTTCTGTGCTGCATTAAGAGCACTGACAGTTCTGTGCTGCATTAAGAGCACTGAATCAGTTCTGCGCTGCATTAAGAGCACTTACTCAGTTCTGCACTGCATTAAGAGCACTGACTCAGTTCTGTTCTGCATTAAGAGCACTGACTCAGTTCAGCGCTGCATTAAGAGCACTGACTCAGTTCTGTGCTGCATTAAGAGCACTGACTCAGTACTGTGCTGCATTAAGAGCACTGACCCAGTTCTGCGCTGCACTGAGTGCACTGACTCAGTTCTGTGCTGCATTAAGAGCACTGACTCAGTTCTGCGCTGCATTAAGTGCACTCATACTGTTCTGTGCTGCATTTGGAGCACTGACTCAGTTCTGTGCTGCATTAAGTGCACTGACTCAGTTCTGCGCTGCATTAAGAGCACTGACTCAGTTCTGTTCTGCATTAAGAGCACTGACTCAGTTCTGTGCTGCATTAAGAGTAGTGACTCAGTTCTGCACTGCATTAAGAGCACTGACTGTCTTCAGCGCTGCATTAAGAGCACTTACTCATTTCTGTGCTGCATTAAGAGCCCTGACTCAATTCTGTTCTACATTAAGTTCACTGACTCAGTACTGTGCTGCATTAATGGCACTGACCCAGTTTGGCGATGCATTAAGCGCACTGACTCAGTACTGTGCTGAATTAAGAGCACTGACTCAGTTCTGTGCTGCATAAAGAGCACTGACTAAGTTGTGTGCAGTATTAGGAGCACTGACTCAGTTCTGTGCTGCATTAAGAGCACTGACTGAGTTCTGCGCTGCATTAAGAGCACTGACTCAGTACTGTGCTGCATTAAGAGCACTGACTCAGTTCAGTGCTGCATTCATAGCACTGACTCAGTTCTGCACTGCATTAAGATCACTGACTCAGTTCTGCGCTGCATTAAGAGCACTGACTCAGCTCTGTGCTGCATTAAGAGCACTTAGCCAGTTCTGCGCTGCATTAAGAGCACTGACTCAGTACTGCGCTGCATTAAGAGCACTGACTCAGTTCTGCGCTGCATTCAGAGCACTGACTCAGTTCTGTTCTGCATTAAGAGTACTGAGTCAGTTCTGCGCTGCATTAAGAGCACTGACTCAGTACTGTGCTGCATGAAGAGCACTGACCCAGTTCTGCGCTGCATTAAGAGCACTGACTCAGTTCTGTGCTGCATTAAGAGCACTGACTCAGTTCTGTGCTGCATATCGAGCACTGACTCAGTTTTGTGCGGAATTAAGAGCTCTGAATCTGTACTGTGCTGCATTAAGAGAACTGACTCAGTTCTGTGTTGCATTAAGAGCACTGACTCAGTACTGCGCTGCATTAAGATTACTGACTCAGTTCTGTGCTGCACTATTAGCACTGACTCAGTTCTGAGCTGCATTAAGCGCACTGACTCAGTACCGTGCTGCATTAAGAGCACTGACTCAGTTCTGTGCTGCATATCGAGCACTGACTCAGTTTTGTGCGGCATTATGAGCTCTGAATCTGTACTGTGCTGCATTAAGAGAACTGACTCAGTTCTGTGTTGCATTAAGAGCGCTGACTCAGTTCTACGCTGCATTATGAGCACTAACAGTTCTGTGCTGCATTAAGAGCACTGAATCAGTTCAGCGCTGCATTAAGAGCACTTACTCAGTTCTGTTCTGCATTAAGATCACTGACTCAGTTCAGCGCTGCAGTAAGAGCACCTACTCAGTTCTGCGCTGCATTAAGAGCACTGACTCAGTACTGTGCTGCATGAAGAGCACTGACCCAGTTCTGCACTGCATTGAGTGCACTGACTCAGTTCTGTGCTGCATTAAGAGCACTGACTCAGTTCTGTGCTGCATTAAGAGCACTGACTCAGTTCTGTGCTGCATATCGAGCACTGACTCAGTTTTGTGCGGCATTAAGAGCTCTGAATCTGTACTGTGCTGCATTAAGAGAACTGACTCAGTTCTGTGCTGCACTATTAGCACTGACTCAGTTCTGAGCTGCATTAAGCGCACTGACTCAGTACCGTGCAGCATTATGAGCACTGACTCAGTTCTGCGCTGCATTAAGAGCACTGACTCAGTTCTGTGTTGCATTAAGAGCACTAACTCAGTTCAGTGCTGCATTCATAGCACTGACTCAGTTCTGCGCTGCATTATGAGCACTGACACAGTACTGTGCTGCATGGAGAGCACTGACTCAGTTCTGTTCTGCATTAAGAGCACTGACTCAGTTCTGTGCTGCATTAAGAGCACTGATTGAGTTCTGCGCTGCATTAAGAGCACTCACTCAGTTCAGTGCTGCATTCATAGCACTAAGTTCTGTGCTGCATTAAGAGCACTTACTCTGTTCTGCGCTGCATTAAGAGCACTGACTCAGTTCAATGCTGCATTCATAGCACTAAGTTCTGTGCTGCATTAAGAGCACTTACTCTGTTCTGCGCTGCATTAAGAGCACTGACTCAGTTCAGTGCTGCATTCATATCACTGACTCAGTTCTGTGCTGCATTACGAGCACTGTCTCAGTTCTGTGCTGCATTAAGAGCACTGACTCAGTTCTGTGCTGCATTCAGCGCACTGACTCAGTACCGTTCTGCATTAAGAGCACTGACTCAGTTCTGCGCTGCATTAAGTGCACTGACTGTCTTCTGCGCCGTATTAAGAGCTCTTACTCAGTTCTGCGCTGCATTAAGAGCACTGAATCAGTTCTGTGCAGTATTAAGAGCACTGACTCAGTTCTGTTCTGCATTAAGAGCACTGGCAGTTCTGTGCTGCATTAAGAGCACTGACTCAGTTCTGTGCTGCATTCAGCGCACTGACTCAGTACCGTTCTGCATTAAGAGCACTGACTCAGTTCTGCGCTGCATTAAGTGCACTGACTGTCTTCTGCGCCGTATTAAGAGCTCTTACTCAGTTCTGCGCTGCATTAAGAGCACTGAATCAGTTCTGTGCAGTATTAAGAGCACTGACTCAGTTCTGTTCTGCATTAAGAGCACTGATTCCGTTCTGCGCTGCATTAAGAGCACTGACTCAGTTCTGTGCTGCATTAAGAGCACTGACAGTTCTGTGCTGCATTAAGAGCACTGAATCAGTTCTGCGCTGCATTAAGAGCACTTACTCAGTTCTGCACTGCATTAAGAGCACTGACTCAGTTCTGTTCTGCATTAAGAGCACTGACTCAGTTCAGCGCTGCATTAAGAGCACTGACTCAGTTCTGTGCTGCATTAAGAGCACTGACTCAGTACTGTGCTGCATTAAGAGCACTGACCCAGTTCTGCGCTGCATTGAGTGCACTGACTCAGTTCTGTGCTGCATTAAGAGCACTGACTCAGTTCTGCGCTGCATTAAGTGCACTCATACTGTTCTGTGCTGCATTTGGAGCACTGACTCAGTTCTGTGCTGCATTAAGTGCACTGACTCAGTTCTGCGCTGCATTAAGAGCACTGACTCAGTTCTGTTCTGCATTAAGAGCACTGACTCAGTTCTGTGCTGCATTAAGAGTAGTGACTCAGTTCTGCACTGCATTAAGAGCACTGACTGTCTTCAGCGCTGCATTAAGAGCACTTACTCATTTCTGTGCTGCATTAAGAGCCCTGACTCAATTCTGTTCTACATTAAGTTCACTGACTCAGTACTGTGCTGCATTAATGGCACTGACCCAGTTTGGCGATGCATTAAGCGCACTGACTCAGTACTGTGCTGAATTAAGAGCACTGACTCAGTTCTGTGCTGCATAAAGAGCACTGACTAAGTTGTGTGCAGTATTAGGAGCACTGACTCAGTTCTGTGCTGCATTAAGAGCACTGACTGAGTTCTGCGCTGCATTAAGAGCACTGACTCAGTACTGTGCTGCATTAAGAGCACTGACTCAGTTCAGTGCTGCATTCATAGCACTGACTCAGTTCTGCACTCCATTAAGATCACTGACTCATTTCTGCGCTGCATTAAGAGCACTGACTCAGCTCTGTGCTGCATTAAGAGCACTTAGCCAGTTCTGCGCTGCATTAAGAGCACTGACTCAGTACTGCGCTGCATTAAGAGCACTGACTCAGTTCTGCGCTGCATTAAGAGCACTGACTCAGTTCTGTTCTGCATTAAGAGTACTGAGTCAGTTCTGCGCAGCATTATGAGCACTGACTCAGTACTGTGCTGCATGAAGAGCACTGACCCAGTTCTGCACTGCATTAAGAGCACTGACTCAGTTCTGTGCTGCATTAAGAGCACTGACTCAGTTCTGTGCTGCATTAAGAGCACTGACTCAGTTCTGTGCTGCATATCGAGCACTGACTCAGTTTTGTGCGGAATTAAGAGCTCTGAATCTGTACTGTGCTGCATTAAGAGAACTGACTCAGTTCTGTGTTGCATTAAGAGCACTGACTCAGTACTGCGCTGCATTAAGATTACTGACTCAGTTCTGTGCTGCACTATTAGCACTGACTCAGTTCTGAGCTGCATTAAGCGCACTGACTCAGTACCGTGCTGCATTAAGAGCACTGACTCAGTTCTGTGCTGCATATCGAGCACTGACTCAGTTTTGTGCGGCATTATGAGCTCTGAATCTGTACTGTGCTGCATTAAGAGAACTGACTCAGTTCTGTGTTGCATTAAGAGCACTGACTAAGTTCTGTGCTGCATTAAGAGCACTGACTCAGTACTGCGCTGCATTAAGATTACTGACTCAGTTCTGTGCTGCACTATTAGCACTGACTCAGTTCTGAGCTGCATTAAGCGCACTGACTCAGTACTGTGCAGCATTAAGAGCACTGACTCAGTTCTGCGCTGCATTGAGAGCACTGACTCAGTTCTGTGTTGCATTAAGAGCACTAACTCAGTTCAGTGCTGCATTCATAGCACTGACTCAGTTCTGCGCTGCATTAAGAGCACTGACTCAGTTCCACGCTCCATTAAGAGCACTGACCGAGTTCTGTTCTGCATTCAGAGCACTGACTCAGTTCTGCGCAGCATTAAGAGCACTGACTCAGTTCTGTGCTGCATTCGGAGCCCTGACTCAGTTCTGCATTGCATGACAAGCATTGACTCAGTTCTGCACTGCGTTAAGAGCATTGACTCGGTTCTGCGCTGCATTAAGAGCACTGACTCAGTTCTGTGCTGCATGAAGAGCACTGACACAGTTCTGTGCAGCATAAAGAACACTGACTCCGTTCAGTTCTGCATTAAGAGCACTGACTCTGTTCTGCACTGCATTAAGAGCACTGACTCAGTTCTGTTCTGCATTAAGAGAACTGAGTCAGTTCTGCACTGCATTAAGGAAACTGACTCAGTTCTGTTCTGCATTAAGAGCACTGACTCAGTTCTGTGCTGCATATCGAGCACTGACTCAGTTTTGTGCGGCATTAAGAGCTCTGAATCTGTACTGTGCTGCATTAAGAGAACTGACTCAGTTCTGTGTTGCATTAAGAGCACTGACTCAGTACTGCGCTGCGTTAAGATTACTGACTCAGTTCTGTGCTGCACTATTAGCACTGACTCAGTTCTGAGCTGCATTAAGCGCACTGACTCAGTACCGTGCTGCATTAAGAGCACTGACTCAGTTCTGTGCTGCATATCGAGCACTGACTCAGTTTTGTGCGGCATTATGAGCTCTGAATCTGTACTGTGCTGCATTAAGAGAACTGACTCAGTTCTGTGTTGCATTAAGAGCACTGACTCTGTTCTACGCTGCATTATGAGCACTAACAGTTCTGTGCTGCATTAAGAGCACTGAATCAGTTCTGCGCTGCATTAAGAGCACTTACTCAGTTCTGCACTGCGTTAAGAGCACTGACTCAGTTCTGTTCTGCATTAAGAGCACTGACTCAGTTCAGCGCTGCAGTAAGAGCACCTACTCAGTTCTGCGCTGCATTAAGAGCACTGACTCAGTACTGTGCTGCATGAAGAGCACTGACCCAGTTCTGCACTGCATTGAGTGCACTGACTCAGTTCTGTGCTGCATTAAGAGCACTGACTCAGTTCTGTGCTGCATTAAGAGCACTGACTCAGTTCTGTGCTGCATATCGAGCACTGACTCAGTTTTGTGCGGCATTAAGAGCTCTGAATCTGTACTGTGCTGCATTAAGAGAACTGACTCAGTTCTGTGTTGCATTAAGAGCACTGACTCAGTACTGCGCTGCATTAAGATTACTGACTCTGTTCTGTGCTGCACTATACGCACTGACTCAGTTCTGAGCTGCATTAAGCGCACTGACTCAGTACCGTGCAGCATTAAGAGCACTGACTCAGTTCTGCGCTGCATTAAGAGCACTGACTCAGTTCTGTGCTGCATTACGAAGATTGACACAGTACTGTGCTGCATGAAAAGCACTGACTCAGTTCTGTGTTGCATTAAGAGCACTGACTCAGTTCTGTGCTGCATTCATAGCACTGACTCAGTTCTGTTCTGCATTAAGAACACTGACTCAGTTCAGTGCTGCATTCATAGCACTGACTCAGTTCTGCGCTGCATTAAGAGCACTGACTCAGTTCTACGCTGCATTATGAGCACTAACAGTTCTGTGCTGCATTAAGAGCACTGAATCAGTTCAGCGCTCCATTAAGAGCACTTACTCAGTTCTGCACTGCATTAAGAGCACTGACTCAGTTCTGTTCTGCATTAAGAGCACTGACTCAGTTCAGCGCTGCAGTAAGAGCACCTACTCAGTTCTGCGATGCATTAAGAGCACTGACTCAGTACTGTGCTGCATGAAGAGCACTGACCCAGTTCTGCACTGCATTGAGTGCACTGACTCAGTTCTGTGCTGCATTAAGAGCACTGACTAAGTTCTGTGCTGCATTAAGAGCACTGACTCAGTACTGCGCTGCATTAAGATTACTGACTCAGTTCTGTGCTGCACTGTTAGCACTGACTCAGTTCTGAGCTGCATTAAGCGCACTGACTCAGTACCGTGCAGCATTAAGAGCACTGACTCAGTTCTGCGCTGCATTGAGAGCACTGACTCAGTTCTGTGTTGCATTAAGAGCACTAACTCAGTTCAGTGCTGCATACATAGCACTGACTCAGTTCTACGCTGCATTAAGAGCACTGACTCAGTTCTACGCAGCATTAAGAGCACTGACCGAGTTCTGTTCTGCATTAAGAGCACTGACTCAGTTCTGCGCAGCATTAAGAGCACTGACTCAGTTCTGTGCTGCATTCGGAGCCCTGACTCAGTTCTGCATTGCATGACAAGCATTGACTCAGTTCTGCACTGCGTTAAGAGCATTGACTCGGTTCTGCGCTGCATTAAGAGCACTGACTCAGTTCTGTGCTGCATTAAGAGCACTGACACAGTTCTGTGCAGCATTAAGAACACTGACTCCGTTCAGTTCTGCCTTAAGAGCACTGACTCTGTTCTGCACTGCATTAAGAGCACTGACTCAGTTCTGTTCTGCATTAAGAGAACTGAGTCAGTTCTGCACTGCATTAAGAGCACTGACTCAGTTCTGTTCTGCATTAAGAGCACTGACTCAGTTCTGTGCTGCATTAAGAGCACTTACTCAGTTCTGTGCTGCATTAAGAGCACTGATTCAGTTCTGCGCTGCATTAAGAGCACTAACTCAGAACTGTTCTGCATTAAGAGCACTGACTCAGCTCTGTGCTGCATTAAGTGCTCTGACTCAATTCTGTTCTGCATTAAGTGCACTGACTCAGTTCTGCGCTGCATTAAGATCACTGACCCAGTTCTGCGCTGCATTACGAGCAGTGACTCAGTTCTGTGCTGCATGAAGAGCACTGACCCAGTTCTGCGCTGCATTAGAGCACTGACTCAGTTCTGTGCTGCATTAAGAGCACTGAATCAGTTCTGCGCTGCATTAAGAGCACTGGCTCAGTTCTGTTCTGCATTAAGAGCACTGAGTCAGTTCTGCGCAGCATTATGAGCACTGACTTTGTTCTGTGCTGCATTAAGAGCACTGACTCAGTTCAGTGCTGCATTCATAGCACTGACTCAGTTCTGCACTGCATTAAGATCACTGACTCATTTCTGCGCTGCATTAAGAGCACTGACTCAGCTCTGTGCTGCATTAAGAGCACTTAGCCAGTTCTGCGCTGCATTAAGAGCACTGACTCAGTACTGCGCTGCATTAAGAGCACTGACTCAGTTCTGCGCTGCATTCAGAGCACTGACTCAGTTCTGTTCTGCATTAAGAGTACTGAGTCAGTTCTGCGCAGCATTATGAGCACTGACTCAGTACTGTGCTGCATGAAGAGCACTGACCCAGTTCTGCGCTGCATTAAGAGCACTGACTCAGTTCTGTGCTGCATTAAGAGCACTGACTCAGTTCTGTGCTGCATTAAGAGCACTGACTCAGTTCTGTGCTGCATATCGAGCACTGACTCAGTTTTGTGCGGAATTAAGAGCTCTGAATCTGTACTGTGCTGCATTAAGAGAACTGACTCAGTTCTGTGTTGCATTAAGAGCACTGACTCAGTACTGCGCTGCATTAAGATTACTGACTCAGTTCTGTGCTGCACTATTAGCACTGACTCAGTTCTGAGCTGCATTAAGCGCACTGACTCAGTACCGTGCTGCATTAAGAGCACTGACTCAGTTCTGTGCTGCATATCGAGCACTGACTCAGTTTTGTGCGGCATTATGAGCTCTGAATCTGTACTGTGCTGCATTAAGAGAACTGACTCAGTTCTGTGTTGCATTAAGAGCACTGACTAAGTTCTGTGCTGCATTAAGAGCACTGACTCAGTACTGCGCTGCATTAAGATTACTGACTCAGTTCTGTGCTGCACTATTAGCACTGACTCAGTTCTGAGCTGCATTAAGCGCACTGACTCAGTAACGTGCAGCATTAAGAGCACTGACTCAGTTCTGCGCTGCATTGAGAGCACTGACTCAGTTCTGTGTTGCATTAAGAGCACTAACTCAGTTCAGTGCTGCATTCATAGCACTGACTCAGTTCTGCGCTGCATTAAGAGCACTGACTCAGTTCCACGCTGCATTAAGAGCACTGACCGAGTTCTGTTCTGCATTAAGAGCACTGACTCAGTTCTGCGCAGCATTAAGAGCACTGACTCAGTTCTGTGCTGCATTCGGAGCCCTGACTCAGTTCTGCATTGCATGACAAGCATTGACTCAGTTCTGCACTGCGTTAAGAGCATTGACTCGGTTCTGCGCTGCATTAAGAGCACTGACTCAGTTCTGTGCTGCATGAAGAGCACTGACACAGTTCTGTGCAGCATAAAGAACACTGACTCCGTTCAGTTCTGCATTAAGAGCACTGACTCTGTTCTGCACTGCATTAAGAGCACTGACTCAGTTCTGTTCTGCATTAAGAGAACTGAGTCAGTTCTGCACTGCATTAAGGAAACTGATTCAGTTCTGTTCTGCATTAAGAGCACTGACTCAGTTCTGTGCTGCATATCGAGCACTGACTCAGTTTTGTGCGGCATTAAGAGCTCTGAATCTGTACTGTGCTGCATTAAGAGAACTGACTCAGTTCTGTGTTGCATTAAGAGCACTGACTCAGTACTGCGCTGCGTTAAGATTACTGACTCAGTTCTGTGCTGCACTATTAGCACTGACTCAGTTCTGAGCTGCATTAAGCGCACTGACTCAGTACCGTGCTGCATTAAGAGCACTGACTCAGTTCTGTGCTGCATATCGAGCACTGACTCAGTTTTGTGCGGCATTATGAGCTCTGAATCTGTACTGTGCTGCATTAAGAGAACTGACTCAGTTCTGTGTTGCATTAAGAGCACTGACTCAGTACTGCGCTGCGTTAAGATTACTGACTCAGTTCTGTGCTGCACTATTAGCACTGACTCAGTTCTGAGCTGCATTAAGCGCACTGACTCAGTACCGTGCTGCATTAAGAGCACTGACTCAGTTCTGTGCTGCATATCGAGCACTGACTCAGTTTTGTGCGGCATTATGAGCTCTGAATCTGTACTGTGCTGCATTAAGAGAACTGACTCAGTTCTGTGTTGCATTAAGAGCACTGACTCAGTACTGCGCTGCATTAAATTACTGACTCAGTTCTGTGCTGCACTATTAGCACTGACTCAGTTCTGAGCTGCATGAAGCGCACTGACTCAGTACCGCGCTGCATTAAGAGCACTGACTCAGTTCTGCGCTGCATTAAGAGCACTGACTCTGTTCTACGCTGCATTATGAGCACTAACAGTTCTGTGCTGCATTAAGAGCACTGAATCAGTTCTGCGCTGCATTAAGAGCACTTACTCAGTTCTGCACTGCATTAAGAGCACTGACTCAGTTCTGTTCTGCATTAAGAGCACTGACTCAGTTCAGCGCTGCAGTAAGAGCACCTACTCAGTTCTGCGCTGCATTAAGAGCACTGACTCAGTACTGTGCTGCATGAAGAGCACTGACCCAGTTCTGCACTGCATTGAGTGCACTGACTCAGTTCTGTGCTGCATTAAGAGCACTGACTCAGTTCTGTGCTGCATTAAGAGCACTGACTCAGTTCTGTGCTGCATATCGAGCACTGACTCAGTTTTGTGCCGCATTAAGAGCTCTGAATCTGTACTGTGCTGCATTAAGAGAACTGACTCAGTTCTGTGTTGCATTAAGAGCACTGACTCAGTACTGCGCTGCATTAAGATTACTGACTCTGTTCTGTGCTGCACTATACGCACTGACTCAGTTCTGAGCTGCATTAAGCGCACTGACTCAGTACCGTGCAGCATTAAGAGCACTGACTCAGTTCTGTGCTGCATTAAGAGCACTGACTCAGTTCTGTGCTGCATTACGAAGATTGACACAGTACTGTGCTGCATGAAAAGCACTGACTCAGTTCTGTGTTGCATTAAGAGCACTGACTCAGTTCTGTGCTGCATTCATAGCACTGACTCAGTTCTGTTCTGCATTAAGAGCACTGACTCAGTTCAGTGCTGCATTCATAGCACTGACTCAGTTCTGCGCTGCATTAAGAGCACTGACTCAGTTCTACGCTGCATTATGAGCACTAACAGTTCTGTGCTGCATTAAGAGCACTGAATCAGTTCAGCGCTCCATTAAGAGCACTTACTCAGTTCTGCACTGCATTAAGAGCACTGACTCAGTTCTGTTCTGCATTAAGAGCACTGACTCAGTTCAGCGCTGCAGTAAGAGCACCTACTCAGTTCTGCGATGCATTAAGAGCACTGACTCAGTACTGTGCTGCATGAAGAGCACTGACCCAGTTCTGCACTGCATTGAGTGCACTGACTCAGTTCTGTGCTGCATTAAGAGCACTGACTAAGTTCTGTGCTGCATTAAGAGCACTGACTCAGTACTGCGCTGCATTAAGATTACTGACTCAGTTCTGTGCTGCACTGTTAGCACTGACTCAGTTCTGAGCTGCATTAAGCGCACTGACTCAGTACCGTGCAGCATTAAGAGCACTGACTCAGTTCTGCGCTGCATTGAGAGCACTGACTCAGTTCTGTGTTGCATTAAGAGCACTAATTCAGTTCAGTGCTGCATACATAGCACTGACTCAGTTCTACGCTGCATTAAGAGCACTGACTCAGTTCTACGCAGCATTAAGAGCACTGACCGAGTTCTGTTCTGCATTAAGAGCACTGACTCAGTTCTGCGCAGCATTAAGAGCACTGACTCAGTTCTGTGCTGCATTCGGAGCCCTGACTCAGTTCTGCATTGCATGACAAGCATTGACTCAGTTCTGCACTGCGTTAAGAGCATTGACTCGGTTCTGCGCTGCATTAAGAGCACTGACTCAGTTCTGTGCTGCATTAAGAGCACTGACACAGTTCTGTGCAGCATTAAGAACACTGACTCCGTTCAGTTCTGCATTAAGAGCACTGACTCTGTTCTGCACTGCATTAAGAGCACTGACTCAGTTCTGTTCTGCATTAAGAGAACTGAGTCAGTTCTGCACTGCATTAAGAGCACTGACTCAGTTCTGTTCTGCATTAAGAGCACTGACTCAGTTCTGTGCTGCATTAAGAGCACTTACTCAGTTCTGTGCTGCATTAAGAGCACTGATTCAGTTCTGCGCTGCATTAAGAGCACTAACTCAGAACTGTTCTGCATTAAGAGCACTGACTCAGCTCTGTGCTGCATTAAGTGCTCTGACTCAATTCTGTTCTGCATTAAGTGCATGACTCAGTTCTGCGCTGCATTAAGATCACTGACCCAGTTCTGCGCTGCATTACGAGCAGTGACTCAGTTCTGTGCTGCATGAAGAGCACTGACCCAGTTCTGCGCTGCATTAGAGCACTGACTCAGTTCTGTGCTGCATTAAGAGCACTGAATCAGTTCTGCGCTGCATTAAGAGCACTGGCTCAGTTCTGTTCTGCATTAAGAGCACTGAGTCAGTTCTGCGCAGCATTATGAGCACTGACTTTGTTCTGTGCTGCATTAAGAGCACTGACTCAGTTCTGCGCTGCATTAAGAGCACTGACTCAGTTCTGCGCTGCATTCAGAGCACTGACGCAGTTCTGCACTGCATGAAGAGCACTGACTCAGTTCTGTTCTGCATTAGAAGCACTGACTCAGTTCTGTGCTGCATTAAGAGCACTGACTCAATTCTGCGCTGCATTAAGTGCACTGGCTCAGTTCTGCGGTGCATTTAGTGCACGGACTCAGTTCTGCGCTGCATTTAGAGCACTGACTCAGTACTGTTCTGCATTAAGAGCACTGACTCAGTTCTGCGCTGCATTTAGAGCACTGACTCAGTACTGTTCTGCATTAAGAGCACTTACTCAGTTCTGCGCTGCATTAAGAGCACTGACTCAGTTCTGTTCTGCATTATGAGCACTGACTCAGTTCTGTGCTGCATTACTCGCACTGACTCAGTTCTGTGTTGCTTTAGGAGCATGACACAGTTCTGCGCTGCATTAAGAGCACTGACTCAGTTATGTGCTGCATTTAGAGCACTGACTCAGTTCTGCACTGCATTAAGTGCACTCATACAGTTCAGTGCTGCATTAAGAGCACTGACTCAGTTCTGTGCTGCATTACGAGCACTGTCTCAGTTCTGTGCTGCATTAAGAGCACTGACTCAGTTCTGTGCTGCATTCAGCGCACTGACTCAGTACCGTTCTGCATTTAGAGCACTGACTCAGTTCTGCGCTGCATTAAGTGCACTGACTGTCTTCCGCGCCGTATTAAGAGCTCTTACTCAGTTCTGCGCTGCATTAAGAGCACTGAATCAGTTCTGTGCAGTATTAAGAGCACTGACTCAGTTCTGTTCTGCATTAAGAGCACTGATTCCGTTCTGCGCTGCATTAAGAGCACTGACTCAGTTCTGTGCTGCATTAAGAGCACTGACAGTTCTGTGCTGCATTAAGAGCACTGAATCAGTTCTGCGCTGCATTAAGAGCACTTACTCAGTTCTGCACTGCATTAAGAGCACTGACTCAGTTCTGTTCTGCATTAAGAGCACTGACTCAGTTCAGCGCTGCATTAAGAGCACTGACTCAGTTCTGTGCTGCATTAAGAGCACTGACTCAGTACTGTGCTGCATTAAGAGCACTGACCCAGTTCTGCGCTGCATTGAGTGCACTGACTCAGTTCTGTGCTGCATTCAGAGCACTGACTCAGTTCTGTGCTGCATATCGAGCACTGACTCAGTTTTGTGCGGCATTATGAGCTCTGAATCTGTACTGTGCTGCATTAAGAGCACTGACTCAGTACTGCGCTGCATTAAGATTACTGACTCAGTTCTGTGCTGCACTGTTAGCACTTACTCTGTTCTGAGCTGCATTTAGAGCACTGACTCAGTACCGTGCTGCATTAAGAGCACTGACTCAGTTCTGCGCTGCATTAAGAGCACTGACTCAGTTCTGTGCTGCATTACGAGCACTGACACAGTACTGTGCTGCATGAAGAGCACTGACTCAGTTCTGTGTTGCATTAAGAGCACTGACTCAATTCTGCGCAGCATTAAGAGCACTGACTCAGTTCTACGCTGCATTATGAGCACTAACAGTTCTGTGCTGCATTAAGAGCACTGAATCAGTTCTGCGCTGCATTAAGAGCACTTACTCAGTTCTGCCCTGCATTAAGAGCACTGACTCAGTTCTGTTCTGCATTAAGAGCACTGACTCAGTTCAGCGCTGCAATAAGAGCACCTACTCAGTTCTGCGCTGCATTAAGAGCACTGACTCAGTACTGTGCTGCATGAAGAGCACTGACCCAGTTCTGCACTGCATTGAGTGCACTGACTCAGTTCTGTGCTGCATTAAGAGCACTGACTCAGTTCTGTGCTGCATTAAGAGCAATGACTCAGTTCTGTGCTGCATATCGAGCACTGACTCAGTTTTGTGCGGCATTAAGAGCTCTGAATCTGTACTGTGCTGCATTAAGAGAACTGACTCAGTTCTGTGTTGCTTTAAGAGCACTGACTCAGTACTGCGCTGCATTAAGCTTACTGACTCAGTTCTGTGCTGCACTATTAGCACTGACTCAGTTCTGAGCTGCATTAAGCGCACTGACTCAGTACCGTGCTGCATGAAGAGCACTGACTCAGTTCTGTGTTGCATTAGGAGCACTGACTCAGTTCAGTGCTGCATTCATAGCACTGACTCAGTTCTGCGCTGCATTAAGAGCACTGACTCAGTTCTACGCTGCATTAAGAGCACTGACTCAGTTCTGTTCTGCATTAAGAGCACTGACTCAGTTCTGTGCAGCATTAAGAACACTGACTCCGTTCAGTTCTGCATTAAGAGCACTGATTCTGTTCTGCACTGCATTAAGAGCACTGACTCAGTTCTGTTCTGCATTAAGAGAACTGAGTCAGTTCTGCGCAGCATTAAGAGCACTGACTCAGTACTGCACTGCATTAAGAGCACTGACTCAGTTCTGTGCTGCATTAAGAGCACTGATTCAGTTCTGCGCTGCATTAAGAGCACTGACTCAGTTCTGTGCTGCATTAAGAGCACTGATTCAGTTCTGCGCTGCATTAAGAGCACTAACTCAGATCTGTTCTGCATTAAGAGCACTGACTCAGTTCTGTGCTGCATTAAGTGCACTGACTCTATTCTGTTCTGCATTAAGTGCACTGACTCAGTTCAGCGCTGCATTAAGAGCACTGACCCAGTTCTGCGCTGCATTACGAGCAGTGACTCCGTTCTGTGCTGCATGAAGAGCACTGACCCAGTTCTGCGCTGCATTACGAGCACTGACTCAGTTCTGTGCTGCATTAAGAGCACTGACTCAGTTCTGCGCTGCATTAAGAGCACTGGCTCAGTTCTGTTCAGCATTAAGAGCACTGAGTCAGTTCTGCGCAGCATTATGAGCACTGACTTTGTTCTGTGCTGCATTAAGAGCGCTGATTCAGTTCTGCGCTGCATTAAGAGTACTGACTCAGTTCTGCGCTGCATTCAGAGCACTGACTCAGTTCTGTTCTGCATTAAGAGCACTGACTCAGTTCTTTGCTGCATTAAGAGCACTGACTCAATTCTGCGCTGCATTAAGTGCACTGGCTCCGTTCTGCGCTGCATTAGGAGCACTGTCTCAGTTCTGTGCTGCATTAATAGCACTGACCCAGTTCTGCACTGCATTAAGCTCACTGACTCAGTTCTGTTCTGCATTAAGAGCACTGACTCAGTTCTGTGC
The DNA here is from genome assembly GCA_026770705.1 of Isurus oxyrinchus. Taxonomy (NCBI): domain Eukaryota; kingdom Metazoa; phylum Chordata; class Chondrichthyes; order Lamniformes; family Lamnidae; genus Isurus; species Isurus oxyrinchus. The sequence goes on from JANJGN010000008.1 coordinate 7,013,321, forward strand.
TGCATTAAGTGCACTGACTCTATTCTGTTCTGCATTAAGTGCACTGACTCAGTTCAGCGCTGCATTAAGAGCACTGACCCAGTTCTGCGCTGCATTACGAGCAGTGACTCCGTTCTGTGCTGCATGAAGAGCACTGACCCAGTTCTGCGCTGCATTACGAGCACTGACTCAGTTCTGTGCTGCATTAACAGCACTGACTCAGTTCTGCGCTGCATTAAGAGCACTGACTAAGTTCTGTTCAGCATTAAGAGCACTGAGTCAGTTCTGCGCAGCATTATGAGCACTGACTTTGTTCTGTGCTGCATTAAGAGCGCTGATTCAGTTCTGCGCTGCATTAAGAGTACTGACTCAGTTCTGCGCTGCATTCAGAGCACTGACTCAGTTCTGTTCTGCATTAAGAGCACTGACTCAGTTCTTTGCTGCATTAAGAGCACTGACTCAATTCTGCGCTGCATTAAGTGCACTGGCTCCGTTCTGCGCTGCATTAGGAGCACTGTCTCAGTTCTGTGCTGCATTAATAGCACTGACCCAGTTCTGCACTGCATTAAGCTCACTGACTCAGTACCGTGCTGCATTAAGAGCACTGACTCAGATCTGCGCTGCATAAAGAGCCCTGACTAAGTTGTGTGCGGTATTAGGAGCACTGACTCAGTTCTGCGCTGCAGTAAGAGCACTGACTCAGTTCTGCGCTGCATTAAGAGAACTGACTCAGTTCTGTTTTGCATTAAGAGTACTGAGTCAGTTCTGCGCAGCATTAAGAGCACTGACTCAGTTCTGCGCTGCATTAAGAGCACTGACTCAGTACTGCGCTGCATTAAGAGCACTGACTCAGATCTGCGCTGCATTAAGAGCACTGACTCAGTTCTGTTCTGCATTAAGAGTACTGGGTCAGTTCTGCGCAGCATTAAGATCACTGACTCAGTTCTGTGCTGCATTAAGAGCCCTGATTCAGTTCTGCGCTGCATTAAGGGCACAGACTCAGTTCAGTGCGGCATTCAGAGCACTGACTCAGTTCTGCAATGCATTAAGAGCACTGACTCAATTCTGCGCTGCATTAAGTGCACTGGCTCAGTTCTGCGCTGCAGTTTGAGCAGGGACTCAGTTCTGCGCTGCATGTAGAGCACTGACTCAGTTCTGTGCTGCACTATTAGCACTGACTCAGTTCTGAGCTGCATTAAGCGCACTGACTCAGTACCGTGCTGCATTAAGAGCACTGACTCAGTTCTGTGCTGCATATCGAGCACTGACTCAGTTTTGTGCGGCATTATGAGCTCTGAATCTGTACTGTGCTGCATTAAGAGCACTGACTCAGTACTGCGCTGCATTAAGATTACTGACTCAGTTCTGTGCTGCACTATTAGCACTGACTCAGTTCTGAGCTGCATGTAGAGCACTGACTCAGTACCGTGCTGCATTAAGAGCACTGACTCAGTTCTGCGCTGCATTAAGAGCACTGACTCAGTTCTGTGCTGCATTACGAGCACTGACACAGTACTGTGCTGCATGAAGAGCACTGACTCAGTTCTGTGTTGCATTAAGAGCACTGACTCAGTTCTGCGCTGCATTAAGAGCACTGACTCAGTTCTACGCTGCATTATGAGCACTAACAGTTCTGTGCTGCATTAAGAGCACTGAATCAGTTCTGCGCTGCATTAAGAGCACTTACTCAGTTCTGCCCTGCATTAAGAGCACTGACTCAGTTCTGTTCTGCATTAAGAGCACTGACTCAGTTCTGCGCTGCATTAAGAGCACTGACTCAGTACTGTGCTGCATGAAGAGCACTGACCCAGTTCTGCACTGCATTGAGTGCACTGACTCAGTTCTGTGCTGCATTAAGAGCACTGACTCAGTTCTGCACTGCATTAAGATCACTGGCTCAGTTCTGTTCAGCATTAAGAGCACTGACACAGTTCTGTGCTGCATTAAGAGCACTGACACAGTTCTGCGCAGCATTATGAGCACTGACTCAGTTCAGTGCTGCATTCATAGCACTGACTCAGTTCTGTTCTGCATTAAGAGCACTGACTCAGTTCTGTGCTGCATTAAGAGCACTGACTCAGTTCTGCGCTGCATTAAGATCACTGACCCAGTTCTGCGCTGCATTACGAGCAGTGACTCAGTTCTGTGCTGCATGAAGAGCACTGACCCAGTTCTGCGCTGCATTACGAGCACTGACTCAGTTCTGTGCTGCATTAAGAGCACTGACTCAGTTCTGCGCTGCATTAAGAGCACTGGCTCAGTTCTGTTCTGCATTAAGAGCACTGAGTCAGTTCTGCGCAGCATTATGAGCACTGACTTTGTTCTGTGCTGCATTAAGAGCACTGACTCAGTTCTGTGCTGCATTAAGAGCACTGACTCAGTTCTGCGCTGCATTCAGAGCACTGACGCAGTTCTGCACTGCATGAAGAGCACTGACTCAGTTCTGTTCTGCATTAAGAGCACTGACTCAGTTCTGTGCTGCATTAAGAGCACTGACTCAGTTCTGCGCTGCATTTAGTGCACAGACTCATTTCTGCGCTGCATTTAGAGCACTGACTCAGTACTGTTCTGCATTAAGAGCACTGACTCAGTTCTGCGCTGCATTTGGAGCACTGACTCAGTACTGTTCTGCATTAAGAGCACTTACTCAGTTCTGCGCTGCATTAAAAGCACTGACTCAGTTCTGTTCTGCATTATGAGCACTGAACCAGTTCTGTGCTGCATTAAGAGCACTGACTCAGTTCTGTGTTGCATTAGGAGCACGACACAGTTCTGCGCAGCATTAAGAGCACTGACTCAGTTCTGTGCTGCATTTAGAGCACTGCCTCAGTTCTGTGCTGCATTTAGAGCACTGCCTCAGTTCTGTGCTGCATTAAGAGCACTGACTCAGTTCTGCACTGCATTAAGTGCACTGACTCAGTTCTGCACTGCATTAAGAGCACTGACTCAGTTCTGTTCTGCATTAAGAGCACTGACTCAGTTCTGTGCTGCATTAAGTGCACTGACTCTATTCTGTTCTGCATTAAGTGCACTGACTCAGTTCAGCGCTGCATTAAGAGCACTGACCCAGTTCTGCGCTGCATTACGAGCAGTGACTCCGTTCTGTGCTGCATGAAGAGCACTGACCCAGTTCTGCGCTGCATTACGAGCACTGACTCAGTTCTGTGCTGCATTAAGAGCACTGACTCAGTTCTGCGCTGCAGTAAGAGCACTGACTCAGTTCTGCGCTGCATTAAGAGAACTGACTCAGTTCTGTTTTGCATTAAGAGTACTGAGTCAGTTCTGCGCAGCATTAAGAGCACTGACTCAGTTCTGCGCTGCATTAAGAGCACTGACTCAGTACTGCGCTGCATTAAGAGCACTGACTCAGATCTGCGCTGCATTAAGAGCACTGACTCAGTTCTGTTCTGCATTAAGAGTACTGGGTCAGTTCTGCGCAGCATTAAGATCACTGACTCAGTTCTGTGCTGCATTAAGAGCCCTGATTCAGTTCTGCGCTGCATTAAGGGCACAGACTCAGTTCAGTGCGGCATTCAGAGCACTGACTCAGTTCTGCAATGCATTAAGAGCACTGACTCAATTCTGCGCTGCATTAAGTGCACTGGCTCAGTTCTGCGCTGCAGTTTGAGCAGGGACTCAGTTCTGCGCTGCATGTAGAGCACTGACTCAGTTCTGTGCTGCACTATTAGCACTGACTCAGTTCTGAGCTGCATTAAGCGCACTGACTCAGTACCGTGCTGCATTAAGAGCACTGACTCAGTTCTGTGCTGCATATCGAGCACTGACTCAGTTTTGTGCGGCATTATGAGCTCTGAATCTGTACTGTGCTGCATTAAGAGCACTGACTCAGTACTGCGCTGCATTAAGATTACTGACTCAGTTCTGTGCTGCACTATTAGCACTGACTCAGTTCTGAGCTGCATGTAGAGCACTGACTCAGTACCGTGCTGCATTAAGAGCACTGACTCAGTTCTGCGCTGCATTAAGAGCACTGACTCAGTTCTGTGCTGCATTACGAGCCCTGACACAGTACTGTGCTGCATGAAGAGCACTGACTCAGTTCTGTGTTGCATTAAGAGCACTGACTCAGTTCTGCGCTGCATTAAGAGCACTGACTCAGTTCTACGCTGCATTATGAGCACTAACAGTTCTGTGCTGCATTAAGAGCACTGAATCAGTTCTGCGCTGCATTAAGAGCACTTACTCAGTTCTGCCCTGCATTAAGAGCACTGACTCAGTTCTGTTCTGCATTAAGAGCACTGACTCAGTTCTGCGCTGCATTAAGAGCACTGACTCAGTACTGTGCTGCATGAAGAGCACTGACCCAGTTCTGCACTGCATTGAGTGCACTGACTCAGTTCTGTGCTGCATTAAGAGCACTGACTCAGTTCTGCACTGCATTAAGATCACTGGCTCAGTTCTGTTCAGCATTAAGAGCACTGACACAGTTCTGTGCTGCATTAAGAGCACTGACACAGTTCTGCGCAGCATTATGAGCACTGACTCAGTTCAGTGCTGCATTCATAGCACTGACTCAGTTCTGTTCTGCATTAAGAGCACTGACTCAGTTCTGTGCTGCATTAAGAGCACTGACTCAGTTCTGCGCTGCATTAAGATCACTGACCCAGTTCTGCGCTGCATTACGAGCAGTGACTCAGTTCTGTGCTGCATGAAGAGCACTGACCCAGTTCTGCGCTGCATTACGAGCACTGACTCAGTTCTGTGCTGCATTAAGAGCACTGACTCAGTTCTGCGCTGCATTAAGAGCACTGGCTCAGTTCTGTTCTGCATTAAGAGCACTGAGTCAGTTCTGCGCAGCATTATGAGCACTGACTCAGTTCTGCGCTGCATTTAGAGCACTGACTCAGTACTGTTCTGCATTAAGAGCACTGACTCAGTTCTGCGCTGCATTTGGAGCACTGACTCAGTACTGTTCTGCATTAAGAGCACTTACTCAGTTCTGCGCTGCATTAAAAGCACTGACTCAGTTCTGTTCTGCATTATGAGCACTGAACCAGTTCTGTGCTGCATTAAGAGCACTGACTCAGTTCTGTGTTGCATTAGGAGCACGACACAGTTCTGCGCAGCATTAAGAGCACTGACTCAGTTCTGTGCTGCATTTAGAGCACTGCCTCAGTTCTGTGCTGCATTTAGAGCACTGCCTCAGTTCTGTGCTGCATTAAGAGCACTGACTCAGTTCTGCACTGCATTAAGTGCACTGACTCAGTTCTGCACTGCATTAAGAGCACTGACTCAGTTCTGTTCTGCATTAAGAGCACTGACTCAGTTCTGTGCTGCATTAAGTGCACTGACTCTATTCTGTTCTGCATTAAGTGCACTGACTCAGTTCAGCGCTGCATTAAGAGCACTGACCCAGTTCTGCGCTGCATTACGAGCAGTGACTCCGTTCTGTGCTGCATGAAGAGCACTGACCCAGTTCTGCGCTGCATTACGAGCACTGACTCAGTTCTGTGCTGCATTAAGAGCACTGACTCAGTTCTGCGCTGCATTAAGAGCACTGGCTCAGTTCTGTTCAGCATTAAGAGCACTGAGTCAGTTCTGCGCAGCATTATGAGCACTGACTTTGTTCTGTGCTGCATTAAGAGCGCTGATTCAGTTCTGCGCTGCATTAAGAGTACTGACTCAGTTCTGCGCTGCATTCAGAGCACTGACTCAGTTCTGTTCTGCATTAAGAGCACTGACTCAGTTCTGTGCTGCATTCAGAGCACTGAGTCAGTTCTGCGCAGCATTATGAGCACTGACTTTGTTCTGTGCTGCATTAAGAGCGCTGATTCAGTTCTGCGCTGCATTAAGAGTACTGACTCAGTTCTGCGCTGCATTCAGAGCACTGACTCAGTTCTGTTCTGCATTAAGAGCACTGACTCAGTTCTGTGCTGCATTAAGAGCCCTGATTCAGTTCTGCGCTGCATTAAGGGCACAGACTCAGTTCAGTGCGGCATTCAGAGCACTGACTCAGTTCTGCAATGCATTAAGAGCACTGACTCAATTCTGCGCTGCATTAAGTGCACTGGCTCAGTTCTGCGCTGCAGTTTGAGCAGGGACTCAGTTCTGCGCTGCATGTAGAGCACTGACTCAGTTCTGTGCTGCACTATTAGCACTGACTCAGTTCTGAGCTGCATTAAGCGCACTGACTCAGTACCGTGCTGCATTAAGAGCACTGACTCAGTTCTGTGCTGCATATCGAGCACTGACTCAGTTTTGTGCGGCATTATGAGCTCTGAATCTGTACTGTGCTGCATTAAGAGCACTGACTCAGTACTGCGCTGCATTAAGATTACTGACTCAGTTCTGTGCTGCACTATTAGCACTGACTCAGTTCTGAGCTGCATGTAGAGCACTGACTCAGTACCGTGCTGCATTAAGAGCACTGACTCAGTTCTGCGCTGCATTAAGAGCACTGACTCAGTTCTGTGCTGCATTACGAGCACTGACACAGTACTGTGCTGCATGAAGAGCACTGACTCAGTTCTGTGTTGCATTAAGAGCACTGACTCAGTTCTGCGCTGCATTAAGAGCACTGACTCAGTTCTACGCTGCATTATGAGCACTAACAGTTCTGTGCTGCATTAAGAGCACTGAATCAGTTCTGCGCTGCATTAAGAGCACTTACTCAGTTCTGCCCTGCATTAAGAGCACTGACTCAGTTCTGTTCTGCATTAAGAGCACTGACTCAGTTCTGCGCTGCATTAAGAGCACTGACTCAGTACTGTGCTGCATGAAGAGCACTGACCCAGTTCTGCACTGCATTGAGTGCACTGACTCAGTTCTGTGCTGCATTAAGAGCACTGACTCAGTTCTGCGCTGCATTAAGATCACTGGCTCAGTTCTGTTCAGCATTAAGAGCACTGACACAGTTCTGTGCTGCATTAAGAGCACTGACACAGTTCTGCGCAGCATTATGAGCACTGACTCAGTTCAGTGCTGCATTCATAGCACTGACTCAGTTCTGTTCTGCATTAAGAGCACTGACTCAGTTCTGTGCTGCATTAAGAGCACTGACTCAGTTCTGCGCTGCATTAAGATCACTGACCCAGTTCTGCGCTGCATTACGAGCAGTGACTCAGTTCTGTGCTGCATGAAGAGCACTGACCCAGTTCTGCGCTGCATTACGAGCACTGACTCAGTTCTGTGCTGCATTAAGAGCACTGACTCAGTTCTGCGCTGCATTAAGAGCACTGGCTCAGTTCTGTTCTGCATTAAGAGCACTGAGTCAGTTCTGCGCTGCATTCAGAGCACTGACGCAGTTCTGCACTGCATGAAGAGCACTGACTCAGTTCTGTTCTGCATTAAGAGCACTGACTCAGTTCTGTGCTGCATTAAGAGCACTGACTCAGTTCTGCGCTGCATTTAGTGCACAGACTCAGTTCTGCGCTGCATTTAGAGCACTGACTCAGTACTGTTCTGCATTAAGAGCACTGACTCAGTTCTGCGCTGCATTTGGAGCACTGACTCAGTACTGTTCTGCATTAAGAGCACTTACTCAGTTCTGCGCTGCATTAAAAGCACTGACTCAGTTCTGTTCTGCATTATGAGCACTGAACCAGTTCTGTGCTGCATTAAGAGCACTGACTCAGTTCTGTGTTGCATTAGGAGCACGACACAGTTCTGCGCAGCATTAAGAGCACTGACTCAGTTCTGTGCTGCATTTAGAGCACTGCCTCAGTTCTGTGCTGCATTTAGAGCACTGCCTCAGTTCTGTGCTGCATTAAGAGCACTGACTCAGTTCTGCACTGCATTAAGTGCACTGACTCAGTTCTGCACTGCATTAAGAGCACTGACTCAGTTCTGTTCTGCATTAAGAGCACTGACTCAGTTCTGTGCTGCATTAAGTGCACTGACTCTATTCTGTTCTGCATTAAGTGCACTGACTCAGTTCAGCGCTGCATTAAGAGCACTGACCCAGTTCTGCGCTGCATTACGAGCAGTGACTCCGTTCTGTGCTGCATGAAGAGCACTGACCCAGTTCTGCGCTGCATTACGAGCACTGACTCAGTTCTGTGCTGCATTAAGAGCAATGACTCAGTTCTGCGCTGCATTAAGAGCACTGGCTCAGTTCTGTTCAGCATTAAGAGCACTGAGTCAGTTCTGCGCAGCATTATGAGCACTGACTTTGTTCTGTGCTGCATTAAGAGCGCTGATTCAGTTCTGCGCTGCATTAAGAGTACTGACTCAGTTCTGCGCTGCATTCAGAGCACTGACTCAGTTCTGTTCTGCATTAAGAGCACTGACTCAGTTCTTTGCTGCATTAAGAGCACTGACTCAATTCTGCGCTGCATTAAGTGCACTGGCTCCGTTCTGCGCTGCATTAGGAGCACTGTCTCAGTTCTGTGCTGCATTAATAGCACTGACCCAGTTCTGCACTGCATTAAGCTCACTGACTCAGTACCGTGCTGCATTAAGAGCACTGACTCAGATCTGCGCTGCATAAAGAGCCCTGACTAAGTTGTGTGCGGTATTAGGAGCACTGACTCAGTTCTGCGCTGCAGTAAGAGCACTGACTCAGTTCTGCGCTGCATTAAGAGAACTGACTCAGTTCTGTTTTGCATTAAGAGTACTGAGTCAGTTCTGCGCAGCATTAAGAGCACTGACTCAGTTCTGCGCTGCATTAAGAGCACTGACTCAGTACTGCGCTGCATTAAGAGCACTGACTCAGATCTGCGCTGCATTAAGAGCACTGACTCAGTTCTGTTCTGCATTAAGAGTACTGGGTCAGTTCTGCGCAGCATTAAGATCACTGACTCAGTTCTGTGCTGCATTAAGAGCCCTGATTCAGTTCTGCGCTGCATTAAGGGCACAGACTCAGTTCAGTGCGGCATTCAGAGCACTGACTCAGTTCTGCAATGCATTAAGAGCACTGACTCAATTCTGCGCTGCATTAAGTGCACTGGCTCAGTTCTGCGCTGCAGTTTGAGCAGGGACTCAGTTCTGCGCTGCATGTAGAGCACTGACTCAGTTCTGTGCTGCACTATTAGCACTGACTCAGTTCTGAGCTGCATTAAGCGCACTGACTCAGTACCGTGCTGCATTAAGAGCACTGACTCAGTTCTGTGCTGCATATCGAGCACTGACTCAGTTTTGTGCGGCATTATGAGCTCTGAATCTGTACTGTGCTGCATTAAGAGCACTGACTCAGTACTGCGCTGCATTAAGATTACTGACTCAGTTCTGTGCTGCACTATTAGCACTGACTCAGTTCTGAGCTGCATGTAGAGCACTGACTCAGTACCGTGCTGCATTAAGAGCACTGACTCAGTTCTGCGCTGCATTAAGAGCACTGACTCAGTTCTGTGCTGCATTACGAGCACTGACACAGTACTGTGCTGCATGAAGAGCACTGACTCAGTTCTGTGTTGCATTAAGAGCACTGACTCAGTTCTGCGCTGCATTAAGAGCACTGACTAAGTTCTACGCTGCATTATGAGCACTAACAGTTCTGTGCTGCATTAAGAGCACTGAATCAGTTCTGCGCTGCATTAAGAGCACTTACTCAGTTCTGCCCTGCATTAAGAGCACTGACTCAGTTCTGTTCTGCATTAAGAGCACTGACTCAGTTCTGCGCTGCATTAAGAGCACTGACTCAGTACTGTGCTGCATGAAGAGCACTGACCCAGTTCTGCACTGCATTGAGTGCACTGACTCAGTTCTGTGCTGCATTAAGAGCACTGACTCAGTTCTGCGCTGCATTAAGATCACTGGCTCAGTTCTGTTCAGCATTAAGAGCACTGACACAGTTCTGTGCTGCATTAAGAGCACTGACACAGTTCTGCGCAGCATTATGAGCACTGACTCAGTTCAGTGCTGCATTCATAGCACTGACTCAGTTCTGTTCTGCATTAAGAGCACTGACTCAGTTCTGTGCTGCATTAAGAGCACTGACTCAGTTCTGCGCTGCATTAAGATCACTGACCCAGTTCTGCGCTGCATTACGAGCAGTGACTCAGTTCTGTGCTGCATGAAGAGCACTGACCCAGTTCTGCGCTGCATTACGAGCACTGACTCAGTTCTGTGCTGCATTAAGAGCACTGACTCAGTTCTGCGCTGCATTAAGAGCACTGGCTCAGTTCTGTTCTGCATTAAGAGCACTGAGTCAGTTCTGCGCAGCATTATGAGCACTGACTTTGTTCTGTGCTGCATTAAGAGCACTGACTCAGTTCTGTGCTGCATTAAGAGCACTGACTCAGTTCTGCGCTGCATTCAGAGCACTGACGCAGTTCTGCACTGCATGAAGAGCACTGACTCAGTTCTGTTCTGCATTAAGAGCACTGACTCAGTTCTGTGCTGCATTAAGAGCACTGACTCAGTTCTGCGCTGCATTTAGTGCACAGACTCAGTTCTGCGCTGCATTTAGAGCACTGACTCAGTACTGTTCTGCATTAAGAGCACTGACTCAGTTCTGCGCTGCATTTGGAGCACTGACTCAGTACTGTTCTGCATTAAGAGCACTTACTCAGTTCTGCGCTGCATTAAAAGCACTGACTCAGTTCTGTTCTGCATTATGAGCACTGAACCAGTTCTGTGCTGCATTAAGAGCACTGACTCAGTTCTGTGTTGCATTAGGAGCACGACACAGTTCTGCGCAGCATTAAGAGCACTGACTCAGTTCTGTGCTGCATTTAGAGCACTGCCTCAGTTCTGTGCTGCATTTAGAGCACTGCCTCAGTTCTGTGCTGCATTAAGAGCACTGACTCAGTTCTGCACTGCATTAAGTGCACTGACTCAGTTCTGCACTGCATTAAGAGCACTGACTCAGTTCTGTTCTGCATTATGAGCACTGAACCAGTTCTGTGCTGCATTAAGAGCACTGACTCAGTTCAGTGTTGCATTAGGAGCATGACACAGTTCTGCGCAGCATTAAGAGCACTGACACAGTTCTGTGCTGCATTTAGAGCACTGCCTCAGTTCTGCACTGCATTAAGTGCACTCATACAGTTCAGTGCTGCATTAAGAGCACTGACTGTCTTCCGCGCCGTATTAAGAGCACTTACTCAGTTCTGCGCTGCATTAAGAGCACTGATTCAGTTCTGTTCTGCATTATGAGCACTGAACCAGTTCTGTGCTGCATTAAGAGCACTGACTCAGTTCTGTGTTGCATTAGGAGCATGACACAGTTCTGCGCAGCATTAAGAGCACTGACTCAGTTCTGTGCTGCATTTCGAGCACTGCCTCAGTTCTGCACTGCATTAAGTGCACTCATACAGTTCAGTGCTGCATTAAGAGCACTGACTCAGTTTTGTGCGGCATTACGAGCACTGTCTCAGTTCTGTGCTGCATTTAGAGCACTGACTCAGTTCTGTGCTGCATTCAGCGCACTGACTCAGTACCATTCTGCATTAAGAGCACTGACTCAGTTCTGCGCTGCATTAATTGCACTGACTGTCTTCCGCGCCGTATTAAGAGCTCTTACTCAGTTCTGCGCTGCATTAAGAGCACTGAATCAGTTCTGTGCAGTATTAAGAGCACTGACTCAGTTCTGTTCTGCATTAAGAGCACTGATTCCGTTCTGCGCTGCATTAAGAGCACTGACTCAGTTCTGTGCTGCATTAAGAGCACTGACAGTTCTGTGCTGCATTAAGAGCACTGAATCAGTTCTGCGCTGCATTAAGAGCACTTACTCAGTTCTGCACTGCATTAAGTGCACTGACTCAGTTCTGTTCTGCATTAAGAGCACTGACTCAGTTCAGCGCTGCATTAAGAGCACTGACTCAGTTCTGTGCTGCATTAAGAGCACTGACTCAGTACTGTGCTGCATTAAGAGCACTGACCCAGTTCTGCGCTGCATTGAGTGCACTGACTCAGTTCTGTTCTGCATTAAGAGCACTGATTCCGTTCTGCGCTGCATTAAGAGCACTGACTCAGTTCTGTGCTGCATTAAGAGCACTGACAGTTCTGTGCAGCATTAAGAGCACTGAATCAGTTCTGCGCTGCATTAAGAGCACTTACTCAGTTCTGCACTGCATTAAGAGCACTGACTCAGTTCTGTTCTGCATTAAGAGCACTGACTCAGTTCAGCGCTGCATTAAGAGCACTGACTCAGTTCTGTGCTGCATTTAGAGCACTGACTCAGTACTGTGCTGCATTAAGAGCACTGACCCAGTTCTGCGCTGCATTGAGTGCACTGACTCAGTTCTGTGCTGCATTAAGAGCACTGACTCAGTTCTGTGCTGCATATCGAGCACTGACTCAGTTTTGTGCGGCATTATGAGCTCTGAATCTGTACTGTGCTGCATTAAGAGCACTGACTCAGTACTGCGCTGCATTAAGATTACTGACTCAGTTCTGTGCTGCACTATTAGCACTGACTCAGTTCTGAGCTGCATGTAGAGCACTGACTCAGTACCGTGCTGCATTAAGAGCACTGACTCAGTTCTGCGCTGCATTAAGAGCACTGACTCAGTTCTGTGCTGCATTACGAGCACTGACACAGTACTGTGCTGCATGAAGAGCACTGACTCAGTTCTGTGTTGCATTAAGAGCACTGACTCAGTTCTGCGCTGCATTAAGAGCACTGACTCAGTTCTACGCTGCATTATGAGCACTAACAGTTCTGTGCTGCATTAAGAGCACTGAATCAGTTCTGCGCTGCATTAAGAGCACTTACTCAGTTCTGCCCTGCATTAAGAGCACTGACTCAGTTCTGTTCTGCATTAAGAGCACTGACTCAGTTCAGCGCTGCAGTAAGAGCACCTACTCAGTTCTGCGCTGCATTAAGAGCACAGACTCAGTTCTGCACTGCATTGAGTGCACTGACTCAGTTCTGTGCTGCATGAAGAGCACTGACCCAGTTCTGCACTGCATTGAGTGCACTGACTCAGTTCTGTGCTGCATTAAGAGCACTGACTCAGTTCTGTGCTGCATTAAGAGCAATGACTCAGTTCTGTGCTGCATATCGAGCACTGACTCAGTTTTGTGCGGCATTAAGAGCTCTGAATCTGTACTGTGCTGCATTAAGAGAACTGACTCAGTTCTACGCTGCATTAAGAGCACTGACTCAGTTCTGTGCAGCATTAAGAACACTGACTCCGTTCAGTTCTGCATTAAGAGCACTGATTCTGTTCTGCACTGCATTAAGAGCACTGACTCAGTTCTGTTCTGCATTAAGAGAACTGAGTCAGTTCTGCGCAGCATTAAGAGCACTGACTCAGTACTGCACTGCATTAAGAGCACTGACTCAGTTCTGTGCTGCATTAAGAGCACTGATTCAGTTCTGCGCTGCATTAAGAGCACTGACTCAGTTCTGTGCTGCATTAAGAGCACTGATTCAGTTCTGCGCTGCATTAAGAGCACTAACTCAGATCTGTTCTGCATTAAGTGCACTGACTCTATTCTGTTCTGCATTAAGTGCACTGACTCAGTTAAGCGCTGCATTAAGAGCACTGACCCAGTTCTGCGCTGCATTACGAGCAGTGACTCCGTTCTGTGCTGCATGAAGAGCGCTGACCCAGTTCTGCGCTGCATTACGAGCACTGACTCAGTTCTGCGCTGCATTAAGAGCACTGATTCAGTTCTGCGATGCATTAAGAGTACTGATTCAGTTCTTCGCTGCATTCAGAGCACTGACTCAGTTCTGTTCTGCATTAAGAGCACTGACTCAATTCTGCGCTGCATTAAGTGCACTGGCTCCGTTCTGCGCTGCATTAGGAGCACTGTCTCAGTTCTGTGCTGCATTAATAGCACTGACCCAGTTCTGCACTGCATTAAGCTCACTGACTCAGTACCGTGCTGCATGAAGAGCACTGACTCGGATCTGCGCTGCATAAAGAGCCCTGACTAAGTTGTGTGCGGTATTAGGAGCACTGACTCAGTTCTGCGCTGCAGTAAGAGCACTGACTCAGTTCTGCGCTGCATTAAGAGAACTGACTCAGTTCTGTTTTGCATTAAGAGTACTGAGTCAGTTCTGCGCAGCATTAAGAGCACAGTCTCAGTTCTGCGCTGCATAAAGAGCACTGACTCAGTACTGCGCTGCATTAAGTGCACTGACTCAGATCTGCGCTGCATTAAGAGCACTGACTCAGTTCTGTTCTGCATTAAGAGTACTGGGTCAGTTCTGCACAGCATTAAGAGCACTGACTCAGTTCTGTGCTGCATTAAGAGCCCTGATTCAGTTCTGCGCTGCATTAAGGGCACTGACTCAGTTCAGTGCGGCATTCAGAGCACTGACTCAGTTCTGCAATGCATTAAGAGCACTGACTCAATTCTGCGCTGCATTAAGTGCACTGACTCAGTTCTGTGCTGCACTATTAGCACTGACTCAGTTCTGAGCTGCATTAAGCGCACTGACTCAGTACCGTGCTGCATTAAGAGCACTGACTCAGTTCTGTGCTGCATATCGAGCACTGACTCAGTTTTGTGCGGCATTATGAGCTCTGAATCTGTACTGTGCTGCATTAAGAGCACTGACTCAGTACTGCGCTGCATTAAGATTACTGACTCAGTTCTGTGCTGCACTATTAGCACTGACTCAGTTCTGAGCTGCATGTAGAGCACTGACTCAGTACCGTGCTGCATTAAGAGCACTGACTCAGTTCTGCGCAGCATTATGAGCACTGACTTTGTTCTGTGCTGCATTAAGAGCACTGATTCAGTTCTGCGCTGCATTAAGAGCACTGACTCAGTACCGTGCTGCATTAAGAGCACTGACTCAGTTCTGCGCTGCATTAAGAGCACTGACTCAGTTCTGTTCTGCATTAAGAGCACTGACTCAGTTCTGTGCTGCATTAAGAGCACTGACTCAATTCTGCGCTGCATTAAGTGCACTGGCTCCGTTCTGCGCTGCATTAGGAGCACTGTCTCAGTTCTGTGCTGCATTAAGAGCAATGACTCAGTTCTGTGCTGCATATCGAGCACTGACTCAGTTTTGTGCGGCATTAAGAGCTCTGAATCTGTACTGTGCTGCATTAAGAGAACTGACTCAGTTCTACGCTGCATTAAGAGCACTGACTCAGTTCTGTGCAGCATTAAGAACACTGACTCCGTTCAGTTCTGCATTAAGAGCACTGATTCTGTTCTGCACTGCATTAAGAGCACTGACTCAGTTCTGTTCTGCATTAAGAGAACTGAGTCAGTTCTGCGCAGCATTAAGAGCACTGACTCAGTACTGCACTGCATTAAGAGCACTGACTCAGTTCTGTGCTGCATTAAGAGCACTGATTCAGTTCTGCGCTGCATTAAGAGCACTGACTCAGTTCTGTGCTGCATTAAGAGCACTGATTCAGTTCTGCGCTGCATTAAGAGCACTAACTCAGATCTGTTCTGCATTAAGTGCACTGACTCTATTCTGTTCTGCATTAAGTGCACTGACTCAGTTAAGCGCTGCATTAAGAGCACTGACCCAGTTCTGCGCTGCATTACGAGCAGTGACTCCGTTCTGTGCTGCATGAAGAGCGCTGACCCAGTTCTGCGCTGCATTACGAGCACTGACTCAGTTCTGCGCTGCATTAAGAGCACTGATTCAGTTCTGCGCTGCATTAAGAGTACTGATTCAGTTCTTCGCTGCATTCAGAGCACTGACTCAGTTCTGTTCTGCATTAAGAGCACTGACTCAATTCTGCGCTGCATTAAGTGCACTGGCTCCGTTCTGCGCTGCATTAGGAGCACTGTCTCAGTTCTGTGCTGCATTAATAGCACTGACCCAGTTCTGCACTGCATTAAGCTCACTGACTCAGTACCGTGCTGCATGAAGAGCACTGACTCGGATCTGCGCTGCATAAAGAGCCCTGACTAAGTTGTGTGCGGTATTAGGAGCACTGACTCAGTTCTGCGCTGCAGTAAGAGCACTGACTCAGTTCTGCGCTGCATTAAGAGAACTGACTCAGTTCTGTTTTGCATTAAGAGTACTGAGTCAGTTCTGCGCAGCATTAAGAGCACTGTCTCAGTTCTGCGCTGCATAAAGAGCACTGACTCAGTACTGCGCTGCATTAAGTGCACTGACTCAGATCTGCGCTGCATTAAGAGCACTGACTCAGTTCTGTTCTGCATTAAGAGTACTGGGTCAGTTCTGCACAGCATTAAGAGCACTGACTCAGTTCTGTGCTGCATTAAGAGCCCTGATTCAGTTCTGCGCTGCATTAAGGGCACTGACTCAGTTCAGTGCGGCATTCAGAGCACTGACTCAGTTCTGCAATGCATTAAGAGCACTGACTCAATTCTGCGCTGCATTAAGTGCACTGACTCAGTTCTGTGCTGCACTATTAGCACTGACTCAGTTCTGAGCTGCATTAAGCGCACTGACTCAGTACCGTGCTGCATTAAGAGCACTGACTCAGTTCTGTGCTGCATATCGAGCACTGACTCAGTTTTGTGCGGCATTATGAGCTCTGAATCTGTACTGTGCTGCATTAAGAGCACTGACTCAGTACTGCGCTGCATTAAGATTACTGACTCAGTTCTGTGCTGCACTATTAGCACTGACTCAGTTCTGAGCTGCATGTAGAGCACTGACTCAGTACCGTGCTGCATTAAGAGCACTGACTCAGTTCTGCGCAGCATTATGAGCACTGACTTTGTTCTGTGCTGCATTAAGAGCACTGATTCAGTTCTGCGCTGCATTAAGAGCACTGACTCAGTACCGTGCTGCATTAAGAGCACTGACTCAGTTCTGCGCTGCATTAAGAGCACTGACTCAGTTCTGTTCTGCATTAAGAGCACTGACTCAGTTCTGTGCTGCATTAAGAGCACTGACTCAATTCTGCGCTGCATTAAGTGCACTGGCTCTGTTCTGCGCTGCATTAGGAGCACTGTCTCAGTTCTGTGCTGCATTAATAGCACTGACCCAGTTCTGCGCTGCATTAAGCTCACTGACTCAGTACCGTGCTGCATTAAGAGCACTGACTCAGATCTGCGCTGCATAAAGAGCACTGACTAAGTTGTGTGCGGTATTAGGAGCACTGACTCAGTTCTGCGCTGCAGTAAGAGCACTGACTCAGTTCTGCGCTGCATTTAGAGCACTGACTCAGTTCTGTGTTGCATTAAGACCACTGACTCAGTTCTGTTTTGCATTAAGAGTACTGAGTCAGTTCTGCGCAGCATTAAGAGCACTGACTCAGTTCTGCGCTGCATTAAGAGCACTGACTCAGTACTGCGCTGCATTAAGAGCACTGACTCAGTTCTGCGCTGTATTAAGAGCACTGACTCAGTTCTGTTCTGCATTAAGAGTACTGAGTCAGTTCTGCGCAGCATTAAGATCACTGACTCAGTTCTGTGCTGCATTAAGAGCCCTGATTCAGTTCTGCGCTGCATTAAGGGCTCTGACTCAGTTCAGTGCGGCATTCAGAGCACTGACTCAGTTCTGTGCTGCATTAAGAGCCCTGATTCAGTTCTGCGCTGCATTAAGGGCTCTGACTCAGTTCAGTGCGGCATTCAGAGCACTGACTCAGTTCTGTGTTGCATTAAGACCACTGACTCAGTTCTGTTTTGCATTAAGAGTACTGAGTCAGTTCTGCGCAGCATTAAGAGCACTGACTCAGTTCTGCGCTGCATTAAGAGCACTGACTCAGTACTGCGCTGCATTAAGAGCACTGACTCAGTTCTGCGCTGTATTAAGAGCACTGACTCAGTTCTGTTCTGCATTAAGAGTACTGAGTCAGTTCTGCGCAGCATTAAGATCACTGACTCAGTTCTGTGCTGCATTAAGAGCCCTGATTCAGTTCTGCGCTGCATTAAGGGCTCTGACTCAGTTCAGTGCGGCATTAAGAGCACTGACTCAATTCTGCGCTGCATTAAGTGCACTGGCTCAGTTCTGCGCTGCATTAAGAGCACTGACTCAGTTCTGTGCTGTATTAAGAGTACTGAGTCAGTTCTGCACAGCATTAAGAGCACTGACTCAGTTCAGTGCGGCATTCAGAGCACTGACTCAGTTCTGCACTGCATTAAGAGCACTGACTCAGTTCTGTTCTGCATTAAGAGTACTGAGTCAGTTCTGCACAGCATTAAGATCACTGACTCAGTTCTGTGCTGCATCAAGAGCACTGATTCAGTTCTGCGCTGCATTAAGGGCACTGACTCAGTTCAGTGCGGCATTCAGAGCACTGACTCAGTTCTGTTCTGCATTAATAGCACTGACTCAGTACTGTTCTGCGTTAAGAGAACTGACTCAATTCTGCGCTGCATTAAGTGCACTGGCTCAGTTCTGCGCTGCACTTTGAGCACGGACTCAGTTCTGCGCTGCATTCAGAGCACTGACTCAGTACTGTTCTGCATTAAGAGCACTGACTCAGTTCTGCGCTGCAGTTAGAACACGGACTCAGTAGTGTTCTGCATTAAGAGCACTGATTCAGTTCTGCGCTGCATTAAGAGCACTGAATGTCCACTGTGCTGCATTAAGAGCACTTACTCAGTTCTGCGCTGCATTAAGAGCACTGACTCAATTCTGTTCTGCATTAAGAGCACTGAACCAGTTCTGTGCTGCATTAAGAGCACTGACTCAGTTCCGTGCTGCATTTAGAGCACTGACGCAGTTCTGCGCTGCATTAAGTGCACTCATACAGTTCTGTGCTGCATTAAGAGCACTGACTCAGTTCTGTGCTGCATTAAGAGCACTGACTCAGTTCTGTGCTGCATTAAGAGCAATGACACAGTTCTGTTCTGCATTAAGAGCAATGACTCAGTTCTGTGCAGTATTAGGAGCACTGACTCAGTTCTGCGCTGCATTAAGAGCACTGACTCAGTTCTGCGCTGCATTAAGAGTACTGAGTCAGTTCTGCGCAGCATTAAGAGCACTGTCTCAGTTCTGCGCTGCATTAAGAGCACTGACTCAGTTCTGCGCTGCATTCAGAGCACTGACTCAGTTCTGCGCTGCATTAAGAGCACTGACTCAGTTCTGTTCTGCGTTAAGAGTACTGAGTCAGTTCTGTGCAGCATTAAGAGCACTGACTCAGTTCAGTGCGGCATTCAGAGCACTGACTCAGTTCTGCACTGCATTAAGACAACTGACTCAGTTCTTTTCTGCATTTAGAGCACTGACTCAGTACTGTTCTGCATTAAGAGCACTGACTCAGTTCTGTGCTGCATTAAGTGCACTGACTCAGTTCTGTGCTGCATTAAGAGCACTGACTCAGTACTGCGCTGCATTAAGAGCACTGACTCAGTTCTGCGCTGCATTAAGAGAACTGACTCGATTCTATTCTGCATTAAGAGTAGTGACTCATTTCTGCGCTGCATTAAGAGCACTGACTCAGGTCTGTTCTGCATTAAGAGCACTGACCCAGTTCTGCGCTGCATTACGAGCAGTGACTCCGTTCTGTGCTGCATGAAGAGCGCTGACCCAGTTCTGCGCTGCATTACGAGCACTGACTCAGTTCTGCGCTGCATTAAGAGCACTGATTCAGTTCTGCGCTGCATTAAGAGTACTGACTCAGTTCTTCGCTGCATTCAGAGCACTGACTCAGTTCTGTTCTGCATTAAGAGCACTGACTCAATTCTGCGCTGCATTAAGTGCACTGGCTCCGTTCTGCGCTGCATTAGGAGCACTGTCTCAGTTCTGTGCTGCATTAATAGCACTGACCCAGTTCTGCACTGCATTAAGCTCACTGACTCAGTACCGTGCTGCATGAAGAGCACTGACTCGGATCTGCGCTGCATAAAGAGCCCTGACTAAGTTGTGTGCGGTATTAGGAGCACTGACTCAGTTCTGCGCTGCAGTAAGAGCACTGACTCAGTTCTGCGCTGCATTAAGAGAACTGACTCAGTTCTGTTTTGCATTAAGAGTACTGAGTCAGTTCTGCGCAGCATTAAGAGCACAGTCTCAGTTCTGCGCTGCATAAAGAGCACTGACTCAGTACTGCGCTGCATTAAGTGCACTGACTCAGATCTGCGCTGCATTAAGAGCACTGACTCAGTTCTGTTCTGCATTAAGAGTACTGGGTCAGTTCTGCACAGCATTAAGAGCACTGACTCAGTTCTGTGCTGCATTAAGAGCCCTGATTCAGTGCTGCGCTGCATTAAGGGCACTGACTCAGTTCAGTGCGGCATTCAGAGCACTGACTCAGTTCTGCAATGCATTAAGAGCACTGACTCAATTCTGCGCTGCATTAAGTGCACTGACTCAGTTCTGTGCTGCACTATTAGCACTGACTCAGTTCTGAGCTGCATTAAGCGCACTGACTCAGTACCGTGCTGCATTAAGAGCACTGACTCAGTTCTGTGCTGCATATCGAGCACTGACTCAGTTTTGTGCGGCATTATGAGCTCTGAATCTGTACTGTGCTGCATTAAGAGCACTGACTCAGTACTGCGCTGCATTAAGATTACTGACTCAGTTCTGTGCTGCACTATTAGCACTGACTCAGTTCTGAGCTGCATGTAGAGCACTGACTCAGTACCGTGCTGCATTAAGAGCACTGACTCAGTTCTGCGGTGCATTAAGAGCACTGACTAAGTTCTGTTCAGCATTAAGAGCACTGAGTCAGTTCTGCGCAGCATTATGAGCACTGACTTTGTTCTGTGCTGCATTAAGAGCACTGATTCAGTTCTGCGCTGCATTAAGAGCACTGACTCAGTACCGTGCTGCATTAAGAGCACTGACTCAGTTCTGCGCTGCATTAAGAGCACTGACTCAGTTCTGTTCTGCATTAAGAGCACTGACTCAGTTCTGTGCTGCATTAAGAGCACTGACTCAATTCTGCGCTGCATTAAGTGCACTGGCTCCGTTCTGCGCTGCATTAGGAGCACTGTCTCAGTTCTGTGCTGCATTAATAGCACTGACCCAGTTCTGCGCTGCATTAAGCTCACTGACTCAGTACCGTGCTGCATTAAGAGCACTGACTCAGATCTGCGCTGCATAAAGAGCACTGACTAAGTTGTGTGCGGTATTAGGAGCACTGACTCAGTTCTGCGCTGCAGTAAGAGCACTGACTCAGTTCTGCGCTGCATTTAGAGCACTGACTCAGTTCTGTGTTGCATTAAGACCACTGACTCAGTTCTGTTTTGCATTAAGAGTACTGAGTCAGTTCTGCGCAGCATTAAGAGCACTGACTCAGTTCTGCGCTGCATTAAGAGCACTGACTCAGTACTGCGCTGCATTAAGAGCACTGACTCAGTTCTGCGCTGTATTAAGAGCACTGACTCAGTTCTGTTCTGCATTAAGAGTACTGAGTCAGTTCTGCGCAGCATTAAGATCACTGACTCAGTTCTGTGCTGCATTAAGAGCCCTGATTCAGTTCTGCGCTGCATTAAGGGCTCTGACTCAGTTCAGTGCGGCATTCAGAGCACTGACTCAGTTCTGTGTTGCATTAAGAGCCCTGATTCAGTTCTCTTTTGCATTAAGAGTACTGAGTCAGTTCTGCGCAGCATTAAGAGTACTGAGTCAGTTCTGTGCAGCATTAAGAGCACTGACTCAGTTCTGCGCTGCATTAAGAGCACTGACTCAGTACTGCGCTGCATTAAGAGCACTGACTCAGTTCTGCGCTGTATTAAGAGCACTGACTCAGTTCTGTTCTGCATTAAGAGTACTGAGTCAGTTCTGCGCAGCATTAAGATCACTGACTCAGTTCTGTGCTGCATTAAGAGCCCTGATTCAGTTCTGCGCTGCATTAAGGGCTCTGACTCAGTTCAGTGCGGCATTAAGAGCACTGACTCAATTCTGCGCTGCATTAAGTGCACTGGCTCAGTTCTGCGCTGCATTAAGAGCACTGACTCAGTTCAGTGCTGTATTAAGAGTACTGAGTCAGTTCTGCACAGCATTAAGAGCACTGACTCAGTTCAGTGCGGCATTCAGAGCACTGACTCAGTTCTGCACTGCATTAAGAGCACTGACTCAGTTCTGTTCTGCATTAAGAGTACTGAGTCAGTTCTGCACAGCATTAAGATCACTGACTCAGTTCTGTGCTGCATCAAGAGCACTGATTCAGTTCTGCGCTGCATTAAGGGCACTGACTCAGTTCAGTGCGGCATTCAGAGCACTGACTCAGTTCTGTTCTGCATTAATAGCACTGACTCAGTACTGTTCTGCGTTAAGAGAACTGACTCAATTCTGCGCTGCATTAAGTGCACTGGCTCAGTTCTGCGCTGCACTTTGAGCACGGACTCAGTTCTGCGCTGCATTCAGAGCACTGACTCAGTACTGTTCTGCATTAAGAGCACTGACTCAGTTCTGCGCTGCAGTTAGAACACGGACTCAGTAGTGTTCTGCATTAAGAGCACTGATTCAGTTCTGCGCTGCATTAAGAGCACTGAATGTCCACTGTGCTGCATTAAGAGCACTTACTCAGTTCTGCGCTGCATTAAGAGCACTGACTCAATTCTGTTCTGCATTAAGAGCACTGAACCAGTTCTGTGCTGCATTAAGAGCACTGACTCAGTTCCGTGCTGCATTTAGAGCACTGACGCAGTTCTGCGCTGCATTAAGTGCACTCATACAGTTCTGTGCTGCATTAAGAGCACTGACTCAGTTCTGTGCTGCATTAAGAGCACTGACTCAGTTCTGTGCTGCATTAAGAGCAATGACACAGTTCTGTTCTGCATTAAGAGCAATGACTCAGTTCTGTGCAGTATTAGGAGCACTGACTCAGTTCTGCGCTGCATTAAGAGCACTGACTCAGTTCTGCGCTGCATTAAGAGTACTGAGTCAGTTCTGCGCAGCATTAAGAGCACTGACTCAGTTCTGTGCAGCATTAAGAGCACTGACTCAGTTCAGTGCGGCATTCAGAGCACTGACTCAGTTCTGCACTGCATTAAGACAACTGACTCAGTTCTTTTCTGCATTTAGAGCACTGACTCAGTACTGTTCTGCATTAAGAGCACTGACTCAGTTCTGTGCTGCATTAAGTGCACTGACTCAGTTCTGTGCTGCATTAAGAGCACTGACTCAGTACTGCGCTGCATTAAGAGCACTGACTCAGTTCTGCGCTGCATTAAGAGAACTGACTCGATTCTATTCTGCATTAAGAGTAGTGACTCATTTCTGCGCTGCATTAAGAGCACTGACTCAGGTCTGTTCTGCATTAAGAGCACTGAACCAGTTCTGTGCTGTATTAAGAGCACTGACTCAGTTCTGTGCTGCATTAAGAGCATGACACAGTTCTGCGCTGCATTAAGAGCACTGACTCAGTTCTGCGCTGCATTAAGAGCACTGAGTCAGTTCTGCGCAGCATTAAGAGCACTGACTCAGTACTGTGCTGCATTAAGAGCACTGACTCATTTCATTGCGGCATTCAGAGCACTGACTCAGTTCTGCACTACATTAAGAGCACTGACTCAGTTCTGTTCTGCATTAAGAGCAGTGACTCAGTTCTGCACTACATTAAGAGAACTGACTCAGTTCTGTTCTGCATTAAGAGGACTGACTCAGTACTGTTCTGCATTAAGAGCACTGTCTCAGTTCTGTGCTGCATTAAGAGCACTGACTCAATTCTGCGCTGCATTAAGTGCACTGGCTCAGTTCTGCGCAGCATTTAGAGCACTGACTCAGTACTGTTCTGCATTAAGAGCACTGACTCAGTTCTGCGCTGCATTTAGAGCACTGACTCAGTACTGTTCTGCATTAAGAGCACTGACTCAGTTCTGCGCTGCATTAAGAGAACTGACTCGTTTCTGTTCTGCATTAAGAGCACTGACTCAGTTCTGTGCTGCATTAAGAGCACTGACTCAGTTCTGTTCTGCATTAAGAGCACAGAACCAGTTCTGTGCTGCATTAAGAGCACTGACTCAGTTCTGTGCTGCATTAAGAGCATGACACAGTTCTGCGGTGCATTAAGAGCACTGACTCAGTTCTGTGCTGCATTAAGAGTAGTGACTCAGTTCTGTGCTGCATTAAGAGCACTGACTCAGTTCTGCACTGCATTAAGAGCACTGACCAAATTCTGTTCTGCATCAAGAGCACTGACTCAGTTTTGCACTGCATTAAGAGCACTGACTCAGTTCCGTGCTGCATTAAGAGCACTGATTCAGTTCTGCGCTGCATTAAGAGCACTGACACAGTTCTGTTCTGCATTAAGAGCACTGACTCAGTTCTGTGCAGTATTAGGAGCACTGACTCAGTTCTGCGCTGCATAAAGAGCACTGACTCAGTTCTGTTCTGCATTAAGAGCACTGACTCAGTTCTGTGCTGCATTAAGAGTAGTGACTCAGTTCTGCACTGCATTGAGAGCACTGACTCAGTTCTGTTCTGCATTAAGAGCACTGACTCAGTACTGTGCTGCATTAAGAGCACTGACTCATTTCTGTGCTGCATGAAGAGCACTGACTCAGTTCTGCGCTGCATTAAGAGAACTGACTCGATTCTGTTCTGCATTAAGAGTACTGATTCAGTTCTGCGCTGCATTAAGAATACTGATTCAGTTCTGCGCTGCATTAAGAGCACTGACTCAGTTCTGCGCTGCATTAAGAGCACTGACTCAGTTCTGCGCTGCATTAAGTGCACTGACTCAGTTCTGTGCTGCATTAAGTGCACTGACTCAGTTCTGTGCTGCATTAAGAGCACTGACTCAGTTCTGCACTGCATTAAGAGCACTGACCAAATTCTGGTCTGCATTAAGAGCACTGACTCAGTTTTGCCCTGCATTAAGAGCACTGACTCAGTTCCGTGCTGCATTAAGAGCACTGATTCAGTTCTGCGCTGCATTAAGAGCACTGACACAGTTCTGTTCTGCATTAAGAGCACTGACTCAGTTCTGTGCAGTATTAGGAGCACTGACTCAGTTCTGCGCTGCATTATGAGCACTGACTCAGTTCTGTTCTGCATTAAGAGCACTGACTCAGTTCTGTGCTGCATTAAGAGTAGTGACTCAGTTCTGCACTGCATTGAGAGCACTGACTGTCTTCAGCGCTGCATTAAGAGCACTTACTCATTTCTGCGCTGCATTAAGAGCACCGACTCAATTCTGTTCTGCATTAAGTTCACTGACTCAGTACTGTGCTGCATTAAGAGCACTGACTCAGTTCTGTGCTGCATGAAGAGCACTGACCCAGTTCTGCGCTGCATTAGGAGCACTGTCTCAGTTCTGTGCTGCATTAATAGCACTGACCCAGTTCTGCGCTGCATTAAGCGCACTGACTCAGTACCGTGCTGCATTAAGAGCACTGACTCAGTTCTGCGCTGCATAAAGAGCCCTGACTAAGTTGTGTGCATTATTAGGAGCACTGACTCAGTTCTGCGCTGCATTAAGAGCACTGACTCAGTTCTGCGCTGCATTAAGAGTACTGACTCAGTTCTGTGCTGCATTAGGAGCACTGACTCAGTTCTGTTCTGCATTAAGAGTACTGAGTCAGTTCTGCGCTGCATTAAGAGAACTGACTCAGTTCTGCGCTGCATTAAGAGCACTGACTCAGTTCAGTGTGGCATTCAGAGCACTGACTCAGTTCTGCACTGCATTAAGTGCACTGACACAATTCTGCGCTGCATTACGTGCACTGGCTCAGTTCTACGTTGCATTAAGAGCACTGACTCAGTACTGTTCTGCATTCAGAGCACTGACTCAGTTCTGCGCTGCATTTAGAGCACTGACTCAGTATTGTTCTGCATTAAGAGCACTGACTCAGTTCTGCGCTGCATTTAGAGCACTGACTCAGTACTGTTCTGCATTAAGAGCACTGACTCAGTTCTGCGCTGCATTAAGAGTACTGATTCAGTTCTGCGCTGCATTAAGAGTACTGATTCAGTTCTGCGCTGTATTAAGAGCACTGACTCAGTTCTGTGCTGCATTAAGAGCACTGACTCAGTTCTGTGCTGCATTCGGAGCACTGACTCAGTTCTGTTCTGCATTAAGAGCACTGACTCAGTTCTGCGCTGCATTTAGAGCACTGACTCAGTACTGTTCTGCATTAAGAGCACTGACTCAGTTCTGCGCTGCATTAAGAGAACTGACTCGATTCTGTTCTGCATTAAGAGTACTGATTCAGTTCTGCGCTGCATTAAGAGCACTGACTCAGTTCTGTGCTGCATTAAGAGCACTGACTCAGTTCTGCACTGCATTAAGAGCACTGACTGTCTTCTGTGCTGCATTAAGAGGACTTACTCATTTCTGCGCTGCATTAAGAGCACTGACTCAGTTCTGTTCTGCATTAAGAGCACAGAACCAGTTCTGTGCTGCATTAAGAGCACTGACTCAGTTCTGTGCTGCATTAAGAGCATGACACAGTTCTGCGGTGCATTAAGAGCACTGACTCAGTTCTGTGCTGCATTGAGAGCACTGCCTCAGTTCTGTGCTGCATTAAGTGCACTTACTCAGTTCTGTGCTGCATTAAGAGCATGACACAGTTCTGCGGTGCATTAAGAGCACTGACTCAGTTCTGTGCTGCATTGAGAGCACTGACTCAGTTCTGTGCTGCATTAAGTGCACGCATACAGTTCTGTGCTGCATTTGGAGCACTGACTCAGTTCTGCACTGCATTAAGAGCACTGACTCAGTTCTGTTCTGCATTAAGAGCACTGACTCAGTTCTGCGCTGAATTAAGTGCACTGACTCAGTTCTGTGCTGCATTAAGTGCACTGACTCAGTTCTGTGATGCATTAAGTGCACTGACTCAGTTCTGTGCTGCATTAAGTGCACTGACTCAGTTCTGTGCTGCATTAAGAGCACTGACTCAGTTCTGCACTGCATTAAGAGCACTGACCAAATTCTGTTCTGCATTAAGAGCACTGACTCAGTTTGCACTGCATTAAGAGCACTGACTCAGTTCTGTGCTGCATTAAGAGCACTGACTCAGTTCTGTGCAGTATTAGGAGCACTGACTCAGTTCTGTGCTGCATTAAGAGCACTGACTCAGTTCTGCACTGCATTAAGAGCACTGACCAAATTCTGTTCTGCATTAAGAGCACTGACTCAGTTTTGCACTGCATTAAGAGCACTGACTCAGTTCTGTGCTGCATTAAGAGCACTGACTCAGTTCTGTGCAGTATTAGGAGCACTGACTCAGTTCTGCACTGCATTAAGAGCACTGACCAAATTCTGTTCTGCATTAAGAGCACTGACTCAGTTTTGCACTGCATTAAGAGCACTGACTCAGTTCCGTGCTGCATTAAGAGCACTGATTCAGTTCTGCGCTGCATTAAGAGCACTGACACAGTTCTGTTCTGCATTAAGAGCACTGACTCAGTTCTGTGCAGTATTAGGAGCACTGACTCAGTTCTGCGCTGCATTACGAGCACTGACTCAGTTCTGTTCTGCATTAAGAGCACTGACTCAGTTCTGTGCTGCATTAAGAGTAGTGACTCACTTCTGCACTGCATTGAGAGCACTGACTGTCTTCAGCGCTGCATTAAGAGCACTTACTCATTTCTGCGCTGCATTAAGAGCACCGACTCAATTCTGTTCTGCATTAAGTTCACTGACTCAGTACTGTGCTGCATTAAGAGCACTGACTCAGTTCTGTGCTGCATGAAGAGAACTGACCCAGTTCTGCGCTGCATTAGGAGCACTGTCTCAGTTCTGTGCTGCATTAATAGCACTGACCCAGTTCTGCACTGCATTAAGCGCACTGATTCAGTACCGTGCTGCATTAAGAGCACTGACTCAGTTCTGCGCTGCATTAAGAGCACTGACTCAGTTCTGTTCTGCATTAAGAGTACTGAGTCAGTTCTGCGCTGCATTAAGAGCACTGACTCTGTTCTGCGTTAAGAGTACTGACTCAGTTCTGTTCTGCATTAAGAGCACTGACTCAGTTCTGCGCTGCATTTAGAGCACTGACTCAGTACTGTTCTGCATTAAGAGCACTGACTCAGTTCTGCGCTGCATTAAGAGAACTGACTCGATTCTGTTCTGCATTAAGAGTACTGATTCAGTTCTGCGCTGCATTAAGAATACTGATTCAGTTCTGCGCTGCATTAAGAGCACTGACTCAGTTCTGCGCTGAATTTAGAGCACTGACTCAGTTCTGCGCTGCATTAAGTGCACTGACTCAGTTCTGTGCTGCATTAAGTGCACTGACTCAGTTCTGTGCTGCATTAAGAGCACTGACGCAGTTCTGCACTTCATTAAGAGCACTGACCAAATTCTGGTCTTCATTAAGAGCACTGACTCAGTTTTGCACTGCATTAAGAGCACTGACTCAGTTCCGTGCTGCATTAAGAGCACTGATTCAGTTCTGCGCTGCATTAAGAGCACTGACACAGTTCTGTCCTGCATTAAGAGCACTGACTCAGTTCTGTGCAGTATTAGGTGCACTGACTCAGTTCTGCGCTGCATTAAGAGCACTGACTCAGTTCTGTTCTGCATTAAGAGCACTGACTCAGTTCTGTGCTGCATTAAGAGTAGTGACTCAGTTCTGCACTGCATTGAGAGCACTGACTGTCTTCAGCGCTGCATTAAGAGCACTTACTCATTTCTGCGCTGCATTAAGAGCACCGACTCAATTCTGTTCTGCATTAAGTTCACTGACTCAGTACTGTGCTGCATTAAGAGCACTGACTCAGTTCTGTGCTGCATGAAGAGCACTGACCCAGTTCTGCGCTGCATTAGGAGCACTGTCTCAGTTCTGTGCTGCATTAATAGCACTGACCCAGTTCTGCACTGCATTAAGCGCACTGATTCAGTACCGTGCTGCATTAAGAGCACTGACACAGTTCTGCGCTGCATAAAGAGCACTGACTAAGTGTGTGCAGTATTAGGAGCACTGACTCAGTTCTGCGCTGCATTTAGAGCACTGTCTCAGTTCTGCGCTGCATTAAGAGCACTGACTCAGTTCTGTTCTGCATTAAGAGTACTGAGTCAGTTCTGCGCTGCATTAAGAGAACTGACTCAGTTCTGCGCTGCATTAAGAGCACTGACTCAGTTCTGTGCTGCATTAAGAGCACTGACTCAGTTCTGTTCTGCGTTAAGAGCACTGACTCAGTTCTGCGCTGCATTTAGAGCACTGACTCAGTACTGTTCTGCATTAAGAGCACTGACTCAGTTCTGCGCTGCATTAAGAGAACTGACTCGATTCTGTTCTGCATTAAGAGTACTGATTCAGTTCTGCGCTGCATTAAGAATACTGATTCAGTTCTGCGCTGCATTAAGAGCACTGACTCAGTTCTGCGCTGCATTAAGAGCACTGACTCAGTTCTGTGCTGCATTAAGAGCACTGACTCAGTTCTGCACTGCATTAAGAGCACTGACTGTCTTCTGTGCTGCATTAAGAGCACTTACTCATTTCTGCGCTGCATTAAGAGCACTGACTCAGTTCTGTTCTGCATTAAGAGCACAGAACCAGTTCTGTGCTGCATTAAGAGCACTGACTCAGTTCTGTGCTGCATTAAGAGCATGACACAGTTCTGCGGTGCATTAAGAGCACTGACTCAGTTCTGTGCTGCATTGAGAGCACTGCCTCAGTTCTGTGCTGCATTAAGTGCACTTACTCAGTTCTGTGCTGCATTAAGAGCATGACACAGTTCTGCGGTGCATTAAGAGCACTGACTCAGTTCTGTGCTGCATTGAGAGCACTGACTCAGTTCTGTGCTGCATTTAGGGCACGCATACAGTTCTGTGCTGCATTTGGAGCACTGACTCAGTTCTGCACTGCATTAAGAGCACTGACTGTCTTCTGTGCTGCATTGAGAGCACTTACTCATTTCTGCGCTGCATTAAGAGCACTGACTCAGTTCTGTTCTGCATTAAGAGCACTGACTCAGTTCTGCGCTGCATTAAGTGCACTGACTCAGTTCTGTGCTGCATTAAGTGCACTGACTCAGTTCTGTGCTGCATTAAGAGCACTGACTCAGTTCTGCGCTGCATTAAGTGCACTGACTCAGTTCTGTGCTTCATTAAGAGCACTGACTCAGTTCTGCACTGCATTAAGAGCACTGACCAAATTCTGTTCTGCATTAAGAGCACTGACTCAGTTTTGCACTGTATTAAGAGCACTGACTCAGTTCTGTGCTGCATTAAGAGCACTGACTCAGTTCTGTGCAGTATTAGGAGCACTGACTCAGTTCTGCGCTGCATTAAGAGCACTGACTCAGTTCTGCACTGCATTAAGAGCACTGACCAAATTCTGTTCTGCATTAAGAGCACTGACTCAGTTTTGCACTGCATTAAGAGCACTGACTCAGTTCCGTGCTGCATTAAGAGCACTGATTCAGTTCTGCGCTGCATTACGAGCACTGACACAGTTCTGTTCTGCATTAAGAGCACTGACTCAGTTCTGTGCAGTATTAGGAGCACTGACTCAGTTCTGCGCTGCATTAAGAGCACTGACTCAGTTCTGTTCTGCATTACGAACACTGACTCAGTTCTGTGCTGCATTAAGAGTAGTGACTCAGTTCTGCACTGCATTGAGAGCACTGACTGTCTTCAGCGCTGCATTAAGAGCACTTACTCATTTCTGCGCTGCATTAAGAGCACCGACTCAATTCTGTTCTGCATTAAGTTCACTGACTCAGTACTGTGCTGCATTAAGAGCACTGACTCAGTTCTGTGCTGCATGAAGAGCACTGACCCAGTTCTGCGCTGCATTAGGAGCACTGTCTCAGTTCTGTGCTGCATTAATAGCACTGACCCAGTTCTGCACTGCATTAAGCGCACTGATTCAGTACTGTGCTGCATTAAGAGCACTGACTCAGTTCTGTGCTGCATTAAGAGCACTGATTCAGTTCTGCGCTGCATTAAGAATACTGATTCAGTTCTGCGCTGCATTAAGAGCACTGACTCAGTTCTGCGCTGCATTAAGTGCACTGACTCAGTTCTGTGCTGCATTAAGAGCACTGACTCAGTTCTGTGCTGCATTGAGAGCACTGACTCAGTTCTGCACTGCATTAAGAGCACTGACCAAATTCTGTTCTGCATTAAGAGCACTGACTCAGTTTTGCACTGCATTAAGAGCACTGACTCAGTTCTGTGCTGCATTAAGAGCACTGACTCAGTTCTGTGCAGTATTAGGAGCACTGACTCAGTTCTGCGCTGCATTAAGAGCACTGACTCAGTTCTGCACTGCATTAAGAGCACTGACCAAATTCTGTTCTGCATTAAGAGCACTGACTCAGTTTTGCACTGCATTAAGAGCACTGACTCAGTTCCGTGCTGCATTAAGAGCACTGATTCAGTTCTGCGCTGCATTAAGAGCACTGACACAGTTCTGTTCTGCATTAAGAGCACTGACTCAGTTCTGTGCAGTATTAGGAGCACTGACTCAGTTCTGCGCTGCATTAAGAGCACTGACTCATTTCTGTTCTGCATTAAGAGCACTGACTCAGTTCTGTGCTGCATTAAGAGTAGTGACTCAGTTCTGCACTGCATTGAGAGCACTGACTGTCTTCAGCGCTGCATTAAGAGCACTTACTCATTTCTGCGCTGCATTAAGAGCACCGACTCAATTCTGTTCTGCATTAAGTTCACTGACTCAGTACTGTGCTGCATTAAGAGCACTGACTCAGATCTGTGCTGCATGAAGAGCACTGACCCAGTTCTGCGCTGCATTAGGAGCACTGTCTCAGTTCTGTGCTGCATTAATAGCACTGACCCAGTTCTGCGCTGCATTAAGCGCACTGACTCAGTACCGTGCTGCATTAAGAGCACTGATTCAGTTCTGCGCTGCAGTAAGAGCACTGACACAGTTCTGTTCTGCATTAAGAGCACTGACTCATTTCTGTGCAGTATTAGGAGCACTGACTCAGTTCTGCGCTGCATTAAGAGCACTGACTCAGTTCTGTTCTGCATTAAGAGCACTGACTCAGTTCTGTGCGGCATTAAGAGTAGTGACTCAGTTCTGCACTGCATTGAGAGCACTGACTGTCTTCAGCGCTGCATTAAGAGCACTTACTCATTTCTGCGCTGCATTAAGAGCACCGACTCAATTCTGTTCTGCATTAAGTTCACTGACTCAGTACTGTGCTGCATTAAGAGCACTGACTCAGTTCTGTGCTGCATGAAGAGCACTGACCCAGTTCTGCGCTGCATTAAGAGCACTGTCTCAGTTCTGTGCTGCATTAATAGCACTGACCCAGTTCTGCACTGCATTAAGCGCACTGATTCAGTACCGTGCTGCATTAAGAGCACTGACACAGTTCTGCGCTGCATAAAGAGCACTGCCTAAGTTGTGTGCAGTATTAGGAGCACTGACTCAGTTCTGCGCTGCATTAAGAGCACTGACTCAGTTCTGCGCTGCATTAGGAGCACTGTCTCAGTTCTGTGCTGCATTAATAGCACTGACCCAGTTCTGCACTGCATTAAGCGCACTGATTCAGTACCGTGCTGCATTAAGAGCACTGACACATTTCTGCGCTGCATAAAGAGCACTGACTAAGTTGTGTGCAGTATTAGGAGCACTGACTCAGTTCTGCGCTGCATTAAGAGCACTGACTCAGTTCTGCGCTGCATTAAGAGCACTGACTCAGTTCTGTTCTGCATTAAGAGTACTGAGTCAGTTCTGCGCTGCATTAAGAGAACTGACTCAGTTCTGTGCTGCATTAAGAGCACTGACTCAGTTCTGTTCTGCATTAAGAGCACTGACTCAGTTCTGCGCTGCATTTAGAGCACTGACTCAGTACTGTTCTGCATTAAGAGCACTGACTCAGTTCTGCGCTGCATTAAGAGAACTGACTCGATTCTGTTCTGCATTAAGAGCACTGATTCAGTTCTGCGCTGCCTTAAGAATACTGATTCAGTTCTGCGCTGCATTAAGAGCACTGACTCAGTTCTGTTCTGCATTAAGAGCTCTGACTCAGTTCTGCGCTGCATTAAGTGCACTGACTCAGTTCTGTGCTGCATTAAGTGCACTGACTCAGTTCTGTGCTGCATTAAGAGCACTGACTCAGTTCTGCACTGCATTAAGAGCACTGACCAAATTCTGTTCTGCATTAAGAGCACTGACTCAGTTTTGCACTGCATTAAGAGCACTGACTCAGTTCTGTGCTGCATTAAGAGCACTGACTCAGTTCTGTGCAGTATTAGGAGCACTGACTCAGTTCTGCGCTGCATTAAGAGCACTGACTCAGTTCTGCACTGCATTAAGAGCACTGACCAAATTCTGTTCTGCATTAAGAGCACTGACTCAGTTTTGCACTGCATTAAGAGCACTGACTCAGTTCCGTGCTGCATTAAGAGCACTGATTCAGTTCTGCGCTGCATTAAGAGCACTGACACAGTTCTGTTCTGCATTAAGAGCACTGACTCAGTTCTGTGCAATATTAGGAGCACTGACTCAGTTCTGCGCTGCATTAAGAGCACTGACTCAGTTCTGTTCTGCATTAAGAGCACTGACTCAGTTCTGTGCTGCATTAAGAGTAGTGACTCAGTTCTGCACTGCATTGAGAGCACTGACTGTCTTCAGCGCTGCATTAAGAGCACTTACTCATTTCTGCGCTGCATTCAGAGCACCGACTCAATTCTGTTCTGCATTAAGTTCACTGACTCAGTACTGTGCTGCATTAAGAGCACTGACTCAGTTCTGTGCTGCATGAAGTGCACTGACCCAGTTCTGCGCTGCATTAGGAGCACTGTCTCAGTTCTGTGCTGCATTAAGAGCACTGACTCAGTTCTGTTCTGCATTAAGAGCACTGACTCAGTTCTGTGCTGCATTAAGAATAGTGACTATGTTCTGCACTGCATTGAGAGCACTGACTGTCTTCAGCGCTGCATTAAGAGCACTTACTCATTTCTGCGCTGCATTAAGAGCACCGACTCAATTCTGTTCTGCATTAAGTTCACTGACTCAGTACTGTGCTGCATTAAGAGCACTGACTCAGTTCTGTGCTGCATGAAGAGCACTGACCCAGTTCTGCGCTGCATTAGGAGCACTGTCTCAGTTCTGTGCTGCATTAATAGCACTGACCCAGTTCTGCGCTGCATTAAGCGCACTGACTCAGTACCGTGCTGCATTAAGAGCACTGATTCAGTTCTGCGCTGCAGTAAGAGCACTGACACAGTTCTGTTCTGCATTAAGAGCACTGACTCAGTTCTGTGCAGTATTAGGAGCACTGACTCAGTTCTGCGCTGCATTAAGAGCACTGACTCAGTACTGTGCTGCATTAAGAGCACTGACTCAGTTCTGTGCTGCATGAAGAGCACTGACCCAGTTCTGCGCTGCATTAAGAGCACTGTCTCAGTTCTGTGCTGCATTAATAGCACTGACCCAGTTCTGCACTGCATTAAGCGCACTGATTCAGTACCGTGCTGCATTAAGAGCACTGACACAGTTCTGCGCTGCATAAAGAGCACTGACTAAGTTGTGTGCAGTATTAGGAGCACTGACTCAGTTCTGCGCTGCATTAAGAGCACTGACTCAGTTCTGCGCTGCATTAGGAGCACTGACTCAGTTCTGTTCTGCATTAAGAGTACTGAGTCAGTTCTGCGCTGCATTAAGAGAACTGACTCAGTTCTGCGCTGCATTAAGAGCACTGACTCAGTTCTGTGCTGCATTAAGAGCACTGACTCAGTTCTGTTCTGTGTTAAGAGCACTGACTCAGTTCTGCGCTGCATTTAGAGCACTGACTCAGTACTGTTCTGCATTAAGAGCACTGACTCAGTTCTGCGCTGCATTAAGAGAACTGACTCGATTCTGTTCTGCATTAAGAGTACTGATTCAGTTCTGCGCTGCATTAAGAATACTGATTCAGTTCTGCGCTGCATTAAGAGCACTGACTCAGTTCTGCGCTGCATTAAGAGCACTGACTCAGTTCTGTGCTGCATTAAGAGCACTGATTCAGTTCTGCGCTGCATTAAGAGCACTGACTGTCTTCTGTGCTGCATTAAGAGCACTGATTCAGATCTGCGCTGCATTAAGAGCACTGACTGTCTTCTGTGCTGCATTAAGAGCACTTACTCATTTCTGCGCTGCATTAAGAGCACTGACTCAGTTCTGTTCTGCATTAAGAGCACAGAACCAGTTCTGTGCTGCATTAAGAGCACTGACTCAGTTCTGTGCTGCATTAAGAGCATGACACAGTTCTGCGGTGCATTAAGAGCACTGACTCAGTTCTGTGCTGCATTGAGAGCACTGCCTCAGTTCTGTGCTGCATTAAGTGCACTTACTCAGTTCTGTGCTGCATTAAGAGCATGACACAGTTCTGCGGTGCATTAAGAGCACTGACTCAGTTCTGTGCTGCATTGAGAGCACTGACTCAGTTCTGTGCTGCATTAAGTGCACGCATACAGTTCTGTGCTGCATTTGGAGCACTGACTCAGTTCTGCACTGCATTAAGAGCACTGACTGTCTTCTGTGCTGCATTAAGAGCACTTACTCATTTCTGCGCTGCATTAAGAGCACTGACTCAGTTCTGTTCTGCATTAAGAGCACTGACTCAGTTCTGCGCTGCATTAAGTGCACTGACTCAGTTCTGTGCTGCATTAAGTGCACTGACTCAGTTCTGTGCTGCATTAAGAGCACTGACTCAGTTCTGCGCTGCATTAAGTGCACTGACTCAGTTCTGTGCTGCATTAAGAGCACTGACTCAGTTCTGCACTGCATTAAGAGCACTGACCAAATTCTGTTCTGCATTAAGAGCACTGACTCAGTTTTGCACTGTATTAAGAGCACTGACTCAGTTCTGTGCTGCATTAAGAGCACTGACTCAGTTCTGTGCAGTATTAGGAGCACTGACTCAGTTCTGTTCTGCATTAAGAGCACTGACTCAGTTCTGCACTGCATTAAGAGCACTGACCAAATTCTGTTCTGCATTAAGAGCACTGACTCAGTTTTGCACTGCATTAAGAGCACTGACTCAGTTCCGTGCTGCATTAAGAGCACTGATTCAGTTCTGCGCTGCATTACGAGCACTGACACAGTTCTGTTCTGCATTAAGAGCACTGACTCAGTTCTGTGCAGTATTAGGAGCACTGACTCAGTTCTGCGCTGCATTAAGAGCACTGACTCAGTTCTGTTCTGCATTAAGAACACTGACTCAGTTCTGTGCTGCATTAAGAGTAGTGACTCACTTCTGCACTGCATTGAGAGCACTGACTGTCTTCAGCGCTGCATTAAGAGCACTTACTCATTTCTGCGCTGCATTAAGAGCACCGACTCAATTCTGTTCTGCATTAAGTTCACTGACTCATTACTGTGCTGCATTAAGAGCACTGACTCAGTTCTGTGCTGCATGAAGAGCACTGACCCAGTTCTGCGCTGCATTAGGAGCACTGTCTCAGTTCTGTGCTGCATTAATAGCACTGACCCAGTTCTGCACTGCATTAAGCGCACTGTTTCAGTACCGTGCTGCATTAAGAGCACTGACTCAGTTCTGTGCTGCATTAAGAGCACTGATTCAGTTCTGCGCTGCATTAAGAATACTGATTCAGTTCTGCGCTGCATTAAGAGCACTGACTCAGTTCTGCGCTTCATTAAGTGCACTGACTCATTTCTGTGCTGCATTAAGAGCACTGACTCAGTTCTGTGCTGCATTGAGAGCACTGACTCAGTTCTGCACTGCACTATGAGCACTGACCAAATTCTGTTCTGCATTAAGAGCACTGACTCAGTTTTGCACTGCATTAAGAGCACTGACTCAGTTCTGTGCTGCATTAAGAGCACTGACTCAGTTCTGTGCAGTATTAGGAGCACTGACTCAGTTCTGCGCTGCATTAAGATCACTGACTCAGTTCTGCACTGCATTAAGAGCACTGACCAAATTCTGTTCTGCATTAAGAGCACTGACTCAGTTTTGCACTGCATTAAGAGCACTGACTCAGTTCCGTGCTGCATTAAGAGCACTGATTCAGTTCTGCGCTGCATTAAGAGCACTGACTCAGTTCTGTGCAGTATTAGGAGCACTGACTCAGTTCTGCGCTGCATTAAGCGCACTGACTCAGTTCTGTTCTGCATTAAGAGAACTGACTCAGTTCTGTGCTGCATTAAGAGTAGTGACTCAGTTCTGCACTGCATTGAGAGCACTGACTGTCTTCAGCGCTGCATTAAGAGCACTTACTCATTTCTGCACTGCATTAAGAGCACCGACTCAATTCTGTTCTGCATTAAGTTCACTGACTCAGTAATGTGCTGCATTAAGAGCACTGACTCAGTTCTGTGCTGCATGAAGAGCACTGACCCAGTTCTGCGCTGCATTAGGAGCACTGTCTCAGTTCTGTGCTGCATTAATAGCACTGACCCAGTTCTGCACTGCATTAAGCGCACTGACTCAGTACCGTGCTGCATTAAGAGCACTGATTCAGTTCTGCGCTGCAGTAAGAGCACTGACACAGTTCTGTTCTGCATTAAGAGCACTGACTCAGTTCTGTGCAGTATTAGGAGCACTGACTCAGTTCTGCGCTGCATTAAGAGCACTGACTCAGTACTGTGCTGCATTAAGAGCACTGACTCAGTTCTGTGCTGCATGAAGAGCACTGACCCAGTTCTGCGCTGCATTAAGAGCACTGTCTCAGTTCTGTGCTGCATTAATAGCACTGACCCAGTTCTGCACTGCATTAAGCGCACTGATTCAGTACCGTGCTGCATTAAGAGCACTGACACAGTTCTGCGCTGCATAAAGAGCACTGACTAAGTTGTGTGCAGTATTAGGAGCACTGACTCAGTTCTGCGCTGCATTAAGAGCACTGACTCAGTTCTGCGCTGCATTAGGAGCACTGACTCAGTTCTGTTCTGCATTAAGAGTACTGAGTCAGTTCTGCGCTGCATTAAGAGAACTGACTCAGTTCTGCGCTGCATTAAGAGCACTGACTCAGTTCTGTTCTGCATTAAGAGCACTGACTCAGTTCTGCGCTGCATTTAGAGCACTGACTCAGTACTGTTCTGCATTAAGAGCACTGACTAAGTTGTGTGCAGTATTAGGAGCACTGACTCAGTTCTGCGCTGCATTAAGAGCACTGACTCAGTTCTGCGATGCATTAGGAGCACTGACTCAGTTCTGTTCTGCATTAAGAGTACTGAGTCAGTTCTGCGCTGCATTAAGAGAACTGACTCAGTTCTGTGCTGCATTAAGAGCACTGACTCAGTTCTGTTCTGCATTAAGAGCACTGACTCAGTTCTGCGCTGCATTTAGAGCACTGACTCAGTACTGTTCTGCATTAAGAGCACTGACTCAGTTCTGCGCTGCATTAAGAGAACTGACTCGATTCTGTTCTGCATTAAGAGCACTGATTCAGTTCTGCGCTGCATTAAGAATACTGATTCAGTTCTGCGCTGCATTAAGAGCACTGACTCAGTTCTGTTCTGCATTAAGAGCACTGACTCAGTTCTGCGCTGCATTAAGTGCACTGACTCAGTTCTGTGCTGCATTAAGTGCACTGACTCAGTTCTGTGCTGCATTAAGAGCACTGACTCAGTTCTGCACTGCATTAAGAGCACTGACCAAATTCTGTTCTGCATTAAGAGCACTGACTCAGTTTTGCACTGCATTAAGAGCACTGACTCAGTTCTGTGCTGCATTAAGAGCACTGACTCAGTTCTGTGCAGTATTAGGAGCACTGACTCAGTTCTGCGCTGCATTAAGAGCACTGACTCAGTTCTGCACTGCATTAAGAGCACTGACCAAATTCTGTTCTGCATTAAGAGCACTGACTCAGTTTTGCACTGCATTAAGAGCACTGACTCAGTTCCGTGCTGCATTAAGAGCACTGATTCAGTTCTGCGCTGCATTAAGAGCACTGACACAGTTCTGTTCTGCATTAAGAGCACTGACTCAGTTCTGTGCAGTATTAGGAGCACTGACTCAGTTCTGCGCTGCATTAAGAGCACTGACTCAGTTCTGTTCTGCATTAAGAGCACTGACTCAGTTCTGTGCTGCATTAAGAGTAGTGACTCAGTTCTGCACTGCATTGAGAGCACTGACTGTCTTCAGCGCTGCATTAAGAGCACTTACTCATTTCTGCGCTGCATTAAGAGCACCGACTCAATTCTGTTCTGCATTAAGTTCACTGACTCAGTACTGTGCTGCATTAAGAGCACTGACTCAGTTCTGTGCTGCATGAAGAGCACTGACCCAGTTCTGCGCTGCATTAGGAGCACTGTCTCAGTTCTGTGCTGCATTAATAGCACTGACCCAGTTCTGCGATGCATTAAGCGCACTGACTCAGTACCGTGCTGCAGTAAGAGCACTGACACAGTTCTGCGCTGCATAAAGAGCACTGACTAAGTTGTGTGCAGTATTAGGAGCACTGACTCAGTTCTGCGCTGCATTAAGAGCACTGACTCAGTTCTGCGCTGCATTAAGAGAACTGACTCAGTTCTGCGCTGCATTAAGAGCACTGACTCAGTTCTGTTCTGCGTTAAGAGTACTGAGTCAGTTCTGTGCAGCATTAAGAGCACTGACTCAGTTCTGTTCTGCATTAAGAGCACTGACTCAGTTTTGCACTGCATTAAGAGCACTGACTCAGTTCCGTGCTGCATTAAGAGCACTGACTCAGTTCCGTGCTGCATTAAGAGCACTGATTCAGTTCTGCGCTGCATTACGAGCACTGACACAGTTCTGTTCTGCATTAAGAGCACTGACTCAGTTCTGTGCAGTATTAGGAGCACTGACTCAGTTCTGCGCTGCATTAAGAGCACTGACTCAGTTCTGTTCTGCATTAAGAGCACTGACTCAGTTCCGTGCTGCATTAAGAGCACTGATTCAGTTCTGCGCTGCATTACGAGCACTGACACAGTTCTGTTCTGCATTAAGAGCACTGACTCAGTTCTGTGCAGTATTAGGAGCACTGACTCAGTTCTGCGCTGCATTAAGAGCACTGACTCAGTTCTGTTCTGCATTAAGAGCACTGACTCAGTTCTGTGCTGCATTAAGAGTAGTGACTCAGTTCTGCACTGCATTGAGAGCACTGACTGTCTTCATCGCTGCATTAAGAGCACTTACTCATTTCTGCGCTGCATTAAGAGCACCGACTCAATTCTGTTCTGCATTAAGTTCACTGACTCAGTACTGTGCTGCATTAAGAGCACTGACTCAGTTCTGTGCTGCATGAAGAGCACTGACCCAGTTCTGCGCTGCATTAGGAGCACTGTCTCAGTTCTGTGCTGCATTAATAGCACTGACCCAGTTCTGCACTGCATTAAGCGCACTGATTCAGTACCGTGCTGCATTAAGAGCACTGACTCAGTTCTGCGCTGCATTAAGAGCACTGACTCAGTTCTGCGCTGCATTAGGAGCACTGACTCAGTTCTGTGCTGCATTAAGAGCACTGACTCAGTTCTGCGCTGCATTAAGAATACTGATTCAGTTCTGCGCTGCATTAAGAGCACTGACTCAGTTCTGCGCTGCATTAAGAGCACTGACTCAGTTCTGCGCTGCATTAAGTGCACTGACTCAGTTCTGTGCTGCATTAAGTGCACTGACTCAGTTCTGTGCTGCATTAAGAGCACTGACTCAGTTCTACACTGCATTAAGAGCACTGACCAAATTCTGTTCTGCATTAAGAGCACTGACTCAGTTTTGCACTGCATTAAGAGCACTGACACAGTTCTGTGCTGCATTAAGAGCACTGATTCAGTTCTGCGCTGCATTAAGAGCACTGACACAGTTCTGTTCTGCATTAAGAGCACTGACTCAGTTCTGTGCAGTATTAGGAGCACTGACTCAGTTCTGCGCTGCATTAAGAGCACTGACTCAGTTCTGTTCTGCATTAAGAGCACTGACTCAGTTCTGTGCTGCATTAAGAGGAGTGACTCAGTTCTGCACTGCATTGAGAGCACTGACTGTCTTCAGCGCTGCATTAAGAGCACTTACTCATTTCTGCGCTGCATTAAGAGCACTGACTCAATTCTGTTCTGCATTAAGTTCACTGACTCAGTACTGTGCTGCATTAAGAGCACTGACTCAGTTCTGTGCTGCATGAAGAGCACTGACCCAGTTCTGCGCTGCATTAGGAGCACTGTCTCAGTTCTGTGCTGCATTAATAGCACTGACCCAGTTCTGCGCTGCATTAAGCGCACTGACTCAGTACCGTGCTGCATTAAGAGCACTGATTCAGTTCTGCGCTGCAGTAAGAGCACTGACACAGTTCTGTTCTGCATTAAGAGCACTGACTCAGTTCTGTGCAGTATTAGGAGCACTGACTCAGTTCTGCGCTGCATTAAGAGCACTGACTCAGTTCTGTTCTGCATTAAGAGCACTGACTCAGTTCTGTGCTGCATTAAGAGTAGTGACTCAGTTCTGCACTGCATTGAGAGCACTGACTGTCTTCAGCGCTGCATTAAGAGCACTTACTCATTTCTGCGCTGCATTAAGAGCACCGACTCAATTCTGTTCTGCCTTAAGTTCACTGACTCAGTACTGTGCTGCATTAAGAGCACTGACTCAGTTCTGTGCTGCATGAAGAGCACTGACCCAGTTCTGCGCTGCATTAAGAGCACTGTCTCAGTTCTGTGCTGCATTAATAGCACTGACCCAGTTCTGCACTGCATTAAGCGCACTGATTCAGTACCGTGCTGCATTAAGAGCACTGACACAGTTCTGCGCTGCATAAAGAGCACTGACTAAGTTGTGTGCAGTATTAGGAGCACTGACTCAGTTCTGCGCTGCATTAAGAGCACTGACTCAGTTCTGCGCTGCATTAGGAGCACTGACTCAGTTCTGTTCTGCATTAAGAGTACTGAGTCAGTTCTGCGCTGCATTAAGAGAACAGACTCAGTTCTGCGCTGCATTAAGAGCACTGACTCAGTTCTGTGCTGCATTAAGAGGACTGACTCAGTTCTGTTCTGCATTAAGAGCACTGACTCAGTTCTGCGCTGCATTAAGAGCACTGACTCAGTACTGTTCTGCATTAAGAGCACTGACTCAGTTCTGCGCTGCATTAAGAGAACTGACTCGATTCTGTTCTGCATTAAGAGTACTGATTCAGTTCTGCGCTGCATTAAGAATACTGATTCAGTTCTGCGCTGCATTAAGAGCACTGACTCAGTTCTGTTCTTCATTAAGAGCACTGACTCAGTT
This sequence comes from Isurus oxyrinchus, assembly GCA_026770705.1. Lineage (NCBI taxonomy): Eukaryota > Metazoa > Chordata > Chondrichthyes > Lamniformes > Lamnidae > Isurus > Isurus oxyrinchus. The sequence goes on from JANJGN010000008.1 coordinate 7,055,040, forward strand.
CTGCGCTGCATTAAGTGCACTGACTCAGTTCTGTGCTGCATTAAGTGCACTGACTCAGTTCTGTGCTGCATTAAGAGCACTGACCAAATTCTGTTCTGCATTGAGAGCACTGACTCAGTTTTGCACTGCATTAAGAGCACTGACTCAGTTCTGTGCTGCATTAAGTGCACTGACTCAGTTCAGCACTGCATTAAGAGCACTGACCAAATTCTGTTCTGCATTAAGAGCACTGACTCAGTTTTGCACTGCATTAAGAGCACTGACTCAGTTCTGTGCTGCATTAAGAGCACTGACTCAGTTCTGTGCAGTATTAGGAGCACTGACTCAGTTCTGCGCTGCATTAAGAGCACTGACTCAGTTCTGCACTGCATTAAGAGCACTGACCAAATTCTGTTCTGCATTAAGAGCACTGACTCAGTTTTGCACTGCATTAGGAGCACTGACTCAGTTCTGCGCTGCATTAAGAGCACTGACTCAGTTCTGTTCTGCATTAAGAGCACTGACTCAGTTCTGTGCTGCATTAAGAGTAGTGACTCAGTTCTGCACTGCATTGAGAGCACTGACTGTCTTCAGCGCTGCATTAAGAGCACTTACTCATTTCTGCACTGCATTAAGAGCACCGACTCAATTCTGTTCTGCATTAAGTTCACTGACTCAGTACTGTGCTGCATTAAGAGCACTGACTCAGTTCTGTGCTGCATGAAGAGCACTGACCCAGTTCTGCGCTGCATTAGGAGCACTGTCTCAGTTCTGTGCTGCATTAATAGCACTGACCCAGTTCTGCGCTGCATTAAGCACACTGACTCAGTACCGTGCTGCATTAAGAGCACTGACACAGTTCTGCGCTGCATAAAGAGCACTGACTAAGTTGTGTGCAGTATTAGGAGCACTGACTCAGTTCTGCGCTGCATTAAGAGCACTGACTCAGTTCTGCGCTGCATTAATAGAACTGACTCAGTTCTGCACTGCATTAAGAGCACTGACTCAGTTCTGTGCTGCATTAAGAGCACTGACTCAGTTCTGTGCTGCATTAAGAGCACTGACTCAGTTCTGTTCTGCGTTAAGAGTACTGAGTCAGTTCTGTGCAGCATTAAGAGCACTGACTCAGTACTGTTCTGCATTAAGAGCACTGACTCAGTTCTGCGCTGCATTAAGAGCACTGACTGTCTTCTGTGCTGCATTAAGAGCACTGACTCAGTTCTGTTCTGCATTAAGAGCACAGAACCAGTTCTGTGCTGCATTAAGAGCACTGACTCAGTTCTGTTCTGCATTAAGAGCACAGAACCAGTTCTGTGCTGCATTAAGAGCACTGACTCAGTTCTGTGCTGCATTAAGAGCATGACACAGTTCTGCGGTGCATTAAGAGCACTGACTCAGTTCTGTGCTGCATTAAGAGCACTGATTCAGTTCTGCGCTGCATTAAGTGCACTGACTCAGTTCTGTGCTGCATTAAGAGCACTGACTCAGTTCTGCACTGCATTAAGAGCACTGACCAAATTCTGTTCTGCATTAAGAGCACTGATTCAGTTTTGCACTGCATTAAGAGCACTGACTCAGTTCTGTGCTGCATTAAGAGCACTGATTCAGTCCTGTGCTGCATTAAGAGCACTGACTCAGTTCTGTGCAGTATTAGGAGCACTGACTCAGTTCTGCGCTGCATTAAGAGCACTGACTCAGTTCTGTTCTGCATTAAGAGCACTGACTCAGTTCTGTGCTGCATTAAGAGTAGTTACTCAGTTCTGCACTGCATTGAGAGCACTGACTGTCTTCAGCGCTGCATTAAGAGCACTTACTCATTTCTGCGCTGCATTAAGAGCACCGACTCAATTCTGTTCTGCATTAAGTTCACTGACTCAGTACTGTGCTGCATTAAGAGCACTGACTCAGTTCTGTGCAGTATTAGGAGCACTGACTCAGTTCTGCGCTGCATTAAGAGCACTGACTCAGTTCTGTTCTGCATTAAGAGCACTGACTCAGTTCTGTGCTGCATTAAGAGTAGTGACTCAGTTCTGCACTGCATTGAGAGCACTGACTGTCTTCAGCGCTGCATTAAGAGCACTTACTCATTTCTGCGCTGCATTAAGAGCACCGACTCAATTCTGTTCTGCATTAAGTTCACTGACTCAGTACTGTGCTGCATTAAGAGCACTGACTCAGTTCTGTGCTGCATGAAGAGCACTGACCCAGTTCTGCGCTGCATTAAGAGCACTGTCTCAGTTCTGTGCTGCATTAATAGCACTGACCCAGTTCTGCACTGCATTAAGCGCACTGATTCAGTACCGTGCTGCATTAAGAGCACTGACCCAGTTCTGCGCTGCATAAAGAGCACTGACTAAGTTGTGTGCAGTATTAGGGGCACTGACTCAGTTCTGCGCTGCATTAAGAGCACTGACTCAGTTCTGCGCTGCATTAGGAGCACTGAATCAGTTCTGTTCTGCATTAAGAGTACTGAGTCAGTTCTGCGCTGCATTAAGAGAACTGACTCAGTTCTGCGCTGCATTAAGAGCACTGACTCAGTTCTGTGCTGCATTAAGAGCACTGACTCAATTCTGCGCTGCATTAGGAGCACTGACTCAGTTCTGTTCTGCATTAAGAGCACTGACTCAGTTCTGCGCTGCATTTAGAGCACTGACTCAGTACTGTTCTGCATTAAGAGCACTGACTAAGTTGTGTGCAGTATTAGGAGCACTGACTCAGTTCTGCGCTGCATTAAGAGCACTGACTCAGTTCTGCGCTGCATTAGGAGCACTGACTCAGTTCTGTTCTGCATTAAGAGTACTGAGTCAGTTCTGCGCTGCATTAAGAGAACTGACTCAGTTCTGTGCTGCATTAAGAGCACTGACTCAGTTCTGTTCTGCATTAAGAGCACTGACTCAGTTCTGCGCTGCATTTAGAGCACTGACTCAGTACTGTTCTGCATTAAGAGCACTGACTCAGTTCTGCGCTGCATTAAGAGAACTGACTCGTTTCTGTTCTGCATTAAGAGCACTGATTCAGTTCTGCGCTGCATTAAGAATACTGATTCAGTTCTGCGCTGCATTAAGAGCACTGACTCAGTTCTGTTCTGCATTAAGAGTACTGATTCAGTTCTGCGCTGCATTAAGAATACTGATTCAGTTCTGCGCTGCATTAAGAGCACTGACTCAGTTCTGTTCTGCATTAAGAGCACTGACTCAGTTCTGCGCTGCATTAAGTGCACTGACTCAGTTCTGTGCTGCATTAAGTGCACTGACTCAGTTCTGTGCTGCATTAAGAGCACTGACTCAGTTCAGCACTGCATAAAGAGCACTGACCAAATTCTGTTCTGCATTAAGAGCACTGACTCAGTTTTGCACTGCATTAAGAGCACTGACTCAGTTCTGTGCTGCATTAAGAGCACTGACTCAGTTCTGTGCAGTATTAGGAGCACTGACTCAGTTCTGCGCTGCATTAAGAGCACTGACTCAGTTCTGCACTGCATTAAGAGCACTGACCAAATTCTGTTCTGCATTAAGAGCACTGACTCAGTTTTGCACTGCATTAAGAGCACTGACTCAGTTCCGTGCTGCATTAAGAGCACTGATTCAGTTCTGCGCTGCATTAAGAGCACTGACACAGTTCTGTTCTGCATTAAGAGCACTGACTCAGTTCTGTGCAGTATTAGGAGCACTGACTCAGTTCTGCGCTGCATTAAGAGCACTGACTCAGTTCTGTTCTGCATTAAGAGCACTGACTCAGTTCTGTGCTGCATTAAGAGTAGTGACTCAGTTCTGCACTGCATTGAGAGCACTGACTGTCTTCAGCGCTGCATTAAGAGCACTTACTCATTTCTGCACTGCATTAAGAGCACCGACTCAATTCTGTTGTGCATTAAGTTCGCTGACTCAGTACTGTGCTGCATTAAGAGCACTGACTCAGTTCTGTGCTGCATGAAGAGCACTGACCCAGTTCTGCGCTGCATTAGGAGCACTGTCTCAGTTCTGTGCTGCATTAATAGCACTGACCCAGTTCTGCGCTGCATTAAGCGCACTGACTCAGTACCGTGCTGCATTAAGAGCACTGACACAGTTCTGCGCTGCATAAAGAGCACTGACTAAGTTGTGTGCAGTATTAGGAGCACTGACTCAGTTCTGCGCTGCGTTAAGAGCACTGACTCAGTTCTGCGCTGCATTAATAGAACTGACTCAGTTCTGCGCTGCATTAAGAGCACTGACTCAGTTCTGTGCTGCATTAAGAGCACTGACTCAGTTCTGTGCTGCATTAAGAGCACTGACTCAGTTCTGTTCTGCGTTAAGAGTACTGAGTCAGTTCTGTGCAGCATTAAGAGCACTGACTCAGTACTGTTCTGCATTAAGAGCACTGACTCAGTTCTGCGCTGCATTAAGAGCACTGACTGTCTTCTGTGCTGCATTAAGAGTAGTGACTCAGTTCTGCACTGCATTGAGAGCACTGACTGTCTTCAGCGCTGCATTAAGAGCACTTACTCATTTCTGCACTGCATTAAGAGCACCGACTCAATTCTGTTCTGCATTAAGTTCACTGACTCAGTACTGTGCTGCATTAAGAGCACTGACTCAGTTCTGTGCTGCATGAAGAGCACTGACCCAGTTCTGCGCTGCATTAGGAGCACTGTCTCAGTTCTGTGCTGCATTAATAGCACTGACCCAGTTCTGCGCTGCATTAAGCGCACTGACTCAGTACCGTGCTGCATTAAGAGCACTGACACAGTTCTGCGCTGCATAAAGAGCACTGACTAAGTTGTGTGCAGTATTAGGAGCACTGACTCAGTTCTGCGCTGCATTAAGAGCACTGACTCAGTTCTGCGCTGCATTAAGAGAACTGACTCAGTTCTGCGCTGCATTAAGAGCACTGACTCAGTTCTGTGCTGCATTAAGAGCACTGACTCAGTTCTGTTCTGCATTAAGAGCACTGACTCAGTTCTGCGCTGCATTAGGAGCACTGACTCAGTTCTGTTCTGCATTAAGAGCACTGACTCAGTTCTGCGCTGCATTTAGAGCACTGACTCAGTACTGTTCTGCATTAAGAGCACTGACTAAGTTGCGTGCAGTATTAGGAGCACTGACTCAGTTCTGCGCTGCATTAAGAGCACTGACTCAGTTCTGCGCTGCATTAGGAGCACTGACTCAGTTCTGTTCTGCATTAAGAGTACTGAGTCAGTTCTGCGCTGCATTAAGAGAACTGACTCAGTTCTGTGCTGCATTAAGAGCACTGACTCAGTTCTGTTCTGCATTAAGAGCACTGACTCAGTTCTGCGCTGCATTTAGAGCACTGACTCAGTACTGTTCTGCATTAAGAGCACTGACTCAGTTCTGCGCTGCATTAAGAGAACTGACTCGATTCTGTTCTGCATTAAGAGCACTGATTCAGTTCTGCGCTGCATTAAGAATACTGATTCAGTTCTGCGCTGCATTAAGAGCACTGACTCAGTTCTGTTCTGCATTAAGAGTACTGATTCAGTTCTGCGCTGCATTAAGAATACTGATTCAGTTCTGCGCTGCATTAAGAGCACTGACTCAGTTCTGTTCTGCATTAAGAGCACTGACTCAGTTCTGCGCTGCATTAAGTGCACTGACTCAGTTCTGTGCTGCATTAAGTGCACTGACTCAGTTCTGTGCTGCATTAAGAGCACTGACTCAGTTCAGCACTGCATAAAGAGCACTGACCAAATTCTGTTCTGCATTAAGAGCACTGACTCAGTTTTGCACTGCATTAAGAGCACTGACTCAGTTCTGTGCTGCATTAAGAGCACTGACTCAGTTCTGTGCAGTATTAGGAGCACTGACTCAGTTCTGCACTGCATTAAGAGCACTGACTCAGTTCTGCACTGCATTAAGAGCACTGACCAAATTCTGTTCTGCATTAAGAGCACTGACTCAGTTTTGCACTGCATTAAGAGCACTGACTCAGTTCCGTGCTGCATTAAGAGCACTGATTCAGTTCTGCGCTGCATTAAGAGCACTGACACAGTTCTGTTCTGCATTAAGAGCACTGACTCAGTTCTGTGCAGTATTAGGAGCACTGACTCAGTTCTGCGCTGCATTAAGAGCACTGACTCAGTTCTGTTCTGCATTAAGAGCACTGACTCAGTTCTGTGCTGCATGAAGAGCACTGACCCAGTTCTGCGCTGCATTAGGAGCACTGTCTCAGTTCTGTGCTGCATTAATAGCACTGACCCAGTTCTGCGCTGCATTAATAGCACTGACCCAGTTCTGCGCTGCATTAAGCGCACTGACTCAGTACCGTGCTGCATTAAGAGCACTGACACAGTTCTGCGCTGCATAAAGAGCACTGACTAAGTTGTGTGCAGTATTAGGAGCACTGACTCAGTTCTGCGCTGCATTAAGAGCACTGACTCAGTTCTGCGCTGCATTAAGAGAACTGACTCAGTTCTGCGCTGCATTAAGAGCACTGACTCAGTTCTGTGCTGCATTAAGAGTAGTGACACAGTTCTGCACTGCATTGAGAGCACTGACTGTCTTCAGCGCTGCATTAAGAGCACTTACTCATTTCTGCACTGCATTAAGAGCACCGACTCAATTCTGTTGTGCATTAAGTTCACTGACTCAGTACTGTGCTGCATTAAGAGCACTGACTCAGTTCTGTGCTGCATGAAGAGCACTGACCCAGTTCTGCGCTGCATTAGGAGCACTGTCTCAGTTCTGTGCTGCATTAATAGCACTGACCCAGTTCTGCGCTGCATTAAGCGCACTGACTCAGTACCGTGCTGCATTAAGAGCACTGACACAGTTCTGCGCTGCATAAAGAGCACTGACTAAGTTGTGTGCAGTATTAGGAGCACTGACTCAGTTCTGCGCTGCGTTAAGAGCACTGACTCAGTTCTGCGCTGCATTAATAGAACTGACTCAGTTCTGCGCTGCATTAAGAGCACTGACTCAGTTCTGTGCTGCATTAAGAGCACTGACTCAGTTCTGTGCTGCATTAAGAGCACTGACTCAGTTCTGTTCTGCGTTAAGAGTACTGAGTCAGTTCTGTGCAGCATTAAGAGCACTGACTCAGTACTGTTCTGCATTAAGAGCACTGACTCAGTTCTGCGCTGCATTAAGAGCACTGACTGTCTTCTGTGCTGCATTAAGAGTAGTGACTCAGTTCTGCGCTGCATTGAGAGCACTGACTGTCTTCAGCGCTGCATTAAGAGCACTTACTCATTTCTGCACTGCATTAAGAGCACCGACTCAATTCTGTTCTGCATTAAGTTCACTGACTCAGTACTGTGCTGCATTAAGAGCACTGACTCAGTTCTGTGCTGCATGAAGAGCACTGACCCAGTTCTGCGCTGCATTAAGCGCACTGACTCAGTACCGTGCTGCATTAAGAGCACTGACACAGTTCTGCGCTGCATAAAGAGCACTGACTAAGTTGTGTGCAGTATTAGGAGCACTGACTCAGTTCTGCGCTGCGTTAAGAGCACTGACTCAGTTCTGCGCTGCATTAATAGAACTGACTCAGTTCTGCGCTGCATTAAGAGCACTGACTCAGTTCTGTGCTGCATTAAGAGCACTGACTCAGTTCTGTGCTGCATTAAGAGCACTGACTCAGTTCTGTTCTGCGTTAAGAGTACTGAGTCAGTTCTGTGCAGCATTAAGAGCACTGACTCAGTACTGTTCTGCATTAAGAGCACTGACTCAGTTCTGCGCTGCATTAAGAGCACTGACTGTCTTCTGTGCTGCATTAAGAGTAGTGACTCAGTTCTGCGCTGCATTGAGAGCACTGACTGTCTTCAGCGCTGCATTAAGAGCACTTACTCATTTCTGCACTGCATTAAGAGCACCGACTCAATTCTGTTCTGCATTAAGTTCACTGACTCAGTACTGTGCTGCATTAAGAGCACTGACTCAGTTCTGTGCTGCATGAAGAGCACTGACCCAGTTCTGCGCTGCATTAGGAGCACTGTCTCAGTTCTGTGCTGCATTAATAGCACTGACCCAGTTCTGCGCTGCATTAAGCGCACTGACTCAGTACCGTGCTGCATTAAGAGCACTGACACAGTTCTGCGCTGCATAAAGAGCACTGACTAAGTTGTGTGCAGTATTAGGAGCACTGACTCAGTTCTGCGCTGCATTAAGAGCACTGACTCAGTTCTGCGCTGCATTAAGAGAACTGACTCAGTTCTGCGCTGCATTAAGAGCACTGACTCAGTTCTGTGCTGCATTAAGAGCACTGACTCAGTTCTGTGCTGCATTAAGAGCACTGACTCAGTTCTGTTCTGCGTTAAGAGTACTGAGTCAGTTCTGTGCAGCATTAAGAGCACTGACTCAGTACTGTTCTGCATTAAGAGCACTGACTCAGTTCTGCGCTGCATTAAGAGCACTGACTGTCTTCTGTGCTGCATTAAGAGCACTGACTCAGTTCTGTTCTGCATTAAGAGCACAGAACCAGTTCTGTGCTGCATTAAGAGCACTGACTCAGTTCTGTTCTGCATTAAGAGCACAGAACCAGTTCTGTGCTGCATTAAGAGCACTGACTCAGTTCTGTGCTGCATTAAGAGCATGACACAGTTCTGCGGTGCATTAAGAGCACTGACTCAGTTCTGTGCTGCATTAAGAGCACTGATTCAGTTCTGCGCTGCATTAAGTGCACTGACTCAGTTCTGTGCTGCATTAAGAGCACTGACTCAGTTCTGCACTGCATTAAGAGCACTGACCAAATTCTGTTCTGCATTAAGAGCACTGATTCAGTTTTGCACTGCATTAAGAGCACTGACTCAGTTCTGTGCTGCATTAAGAGCACTGATTCAGTCCTGTGCTGCATTAAGAGCACTGACTCAGTTCTGTGCAGTATTAGGAGCACTGACTCAGTTCTGCGCTGCATTAAGAGCACTGACTCAGTACTGTTCTGCATTAAGAGCACTGACTCAGTTCTGCGCTGCATTAAGAGCACTGACTGTCTTCTGTGCTGCATTAAGAGTAGTGACTCAGTTCTGCGCTGCATTGAGAGCACTGACTGTCTTCAGCGCTGCATTAAGAGCACTTACTCATTTCTGCACTGCATTAAGAGCACCGACTCAATTCTGTTCTGCATTAAGTTCACTGACTCAGTACTGTGCTGCATTAAGAGCACTGACTCAGTTCTGTGCTGCATGAAGAGCACTGACCCAGTTCTGCGCTGCATTAGGAGCACTGTCTCAGTTCTGTGCTGCATTAATAGCACTGACCCAGTTCTGCGCTGCATTAAGCGCACTGACTCAGTACCGTGCTGCATTAAGAGCACTGACACAGTTCTGCGCTGCATAAAGAGCACTGACTAAGTTGTGTGCAGTATTAGGAGCACTGACTCAGTTCTGCGCTGCATTAAGAGCACTGACTCAGTTCTGCGCTGCATTAAGAGAACTGACTCAGTTCTGCGCTGCATTAAGAGCACTGACTCAGTTCTGTGCTGCATTAAGAGCACTGACTCAGTTCTGTGCTGCATTAAGAGCACTGACTCAGTTCTGTTCTGCGTTAAGAGTACTGAGTCAGTTCTGTGCAGCATTAAGAGCACTGACTCAGTACTGTTCTGCATTAAGAGCACTGACTCAGTTCTGCGCTGCATTAAGAGCACTGACTGTCTTCTGTGCTGCATTAAGAGCACTGACTCAGTTCTGTTCTGCATTAAGAGCACAGAACCAGTTCTGTGCTGCATTAAGAGCACTGACTCAGTTCTGTTCTGCATTAAGAGCACAGAACCAGTTCTGTGCTGCATTAAGAGCACTGACTCAGTTCTGTGCTGCATTAAGAGCATGACACAGTTCTGCGGTGCATTAAGAGCACTGACTCAGTTCTGTGCTGCATTAAGAGCACTGATTCAGTTCTGCGCTGCATTAAGTGCACTGACTCAGTTCTGTGCTGCATTAAGAGCACTGACTCAGTTCTGCACTGCATTAAGAGCACTGACCAAATTCTGTTCTGCATTAAGAGCACTGATTCAGTTTTGCACTGCATTAAGAGCACTGACTCAGTTCTGTGCTGCATTAAGAGCACTGATTCAGTCCTGTGCTGCATTAAGAGCACTGACTCAGTTCTGTGCAGTATTAGGAGCACTGACTCAGTTCTGTGCTGCATTAAGAGTAGTTACTCAGTTCTGCACTGCATTGAGAGCACTGACTGTCTTCAGCGCTGCATTAAGAGCACTTACTCATTTCTGCGCTGCATTAAGAGCACCGACTCAATTCTGTTCTGCATGAAGTTCACTGACTCAGTGCTGTGCTGCATTAAGAGCACTGACTCAGTTCTGTGCAGTATTAGGAGCACTGACTCAGTTCTGCGCTGCATTAAGAGCACTGACTCAGTTCTGTTCTGCATTAAGAGCACTGACTCAGTTCTGTGCTGCATTAAGAGTAGTGACTCAGTTCTGCACTGCATTGAGAGCACTGACTGTCTTCAGCGCTGCATTAAGAGCACTTACTCATTTCTGCGCTGCATTAAGAGCACCGACTCAATTCTGTTCTGCATTAAGTTCACTGACTCAGTACTGTGCTGCATTAAGAGCACTGACTCAGTTCTGTGCTGCATGAAGAGCACTGACCCAGTTCTGCGCTGCATTAAGAGCACTGTCTCAGTTCTGTGCTGCATTAATAGCACTGACCCAGTTCTGCACTGCATTAAGCGCACTGATTCAGTACCGTGCTGCATTAAGAGCACTGACCCAGTTCTGCGCTGCATAAAGAGCACTGACTAAGTTGTGTGCAGTATTAGGGGCACTGACTCAGTTCTGCGCTGCATTAAGAGCACTGACTCAGTTCTGCGCTGCATTAGGAGCACTGACTCAGTTCTGTTCTGCATTAAGAGTACTGAGTCAGTTCTGCGCTGCATTAAGAGAACTGACTCAGTTCTGCGCTGCATTGAGAGCACTGACTCAGTTCTGTTCTGCATTAAGAGCACTGACTCAGTTCTGCGCTGCATTTAGAGCACTGACTCAGTACTGTTCTGCATTAAGAGCACTGACTAAGTTGTGTGCAGTATTAGGAGCACTGACTCAGTTCTGCGCTGCATTAAGAGCACTGACTCAGTTCTGCGCTGCATTAGGAGCACTGACTCAGTTCTGTTCTGCATTAAGAGTACTGAGTCAGTTCTGCGCTGCATTAAGAGAACTGACTCAGTTCTGTGCTGCATTAAGAGCACTGACTCAGTTCTGTTCTGCATTAAGAGCACTGACTCAGTTCTGCGCTGCATTTAGAGCACTGACTCAGTACTGTTCTGCATTAAGAGCACTGACTCAGTTCTGCGCTGCATTAAGAGAACTGACTCGATTCTGTTCTGCATTAAGAGCACTGATTCAGTTCTGCGCTGCATTAAGAATACTGATTCAGTTCTGCGCTGCATTAAGAGCACTGACTCAGTTCTGTTCTGCATTAAGAGCACTGAGTCAGTTCTGCGCTGCATTAAGTGCACTGACTCAGTTCTGTGCTGCATTAAGTGCACTGACTCAGTTCTGTGCTGCATTAAGAGCACTGACTCAGTTCTGCACTGCATTAAGAGCACTGACCAAATTCTGTTCTGCATTAAGAGCACTGACTCAGTTTTGCACTGCATTAAGAGCACTGACTCAGTTCTGTGCTGCATTAAGAGCACTGACTCAGTTCTGTGCAGTATTAGGAGCACTGACTCAGTTCTGCGCTGCATTAAGAGCACTGACTCAGTTCTGCACTGCATTAAGAGCACTGACCAAATTCTGTTCTGCATTAAGAGCACTGACTCAGTTTTGCACTGCATTAAGAGCACTGACTCTGTTCCGTGCTGCATTAAGAGCACTGATTCAGTTCTGCGCTGCATTAAGAGCACTGACACAGTTCTGTTCTGCATTAAGAGCACTGACTCAGTTCTGTGCAGTATTAGGAGCACTGACTCAGTTCTGCGCTGCATTAAGAGCACTGACTCAGTTCTGTTCTGCATTAAGAGCACTGACTCAGTTCTGTGCTGCATTAAGAGTAGTGACTCAGTTCTGCACTGCATTGAGAGCACTGACTGTCTTCAGCGCTGCATTAAGAGCACTTACTCATTTCTGCGCTGCATTAAGAGCACCGACTCAATTCTGTTCTGCATTAAGTTCACTGACTCAGTACTGTGCTGCATTAAGAGCACTGACTCAGTTCTGTGCTGCATGAAGAGCACTGACCCAGTTCTGCGCTGCATTAGGAGCACTGTCTCAGTTCTGTGCTGCATTAATAGCACTGACCCAGTTCTGCGCTGCATTAAGCGCACTGACTCAGTACCGTGCTGCATTAAGAGCACTGACACAGTTCTGCGCTGCATAAAGAGCACTGACTAAGTTGTGTGCAGTATTAGGAGCACTGACTCAGTTCTGCGCTGCATTAAGAGCACTGACTCAGTTCTGCGCTGCATTAAGAGAACTGACTCAGTTCTGCGCTGCATTAAGAGCACTGACTCAGTTCTGTGCTGCATTAAGAGCACTGACTCAGTTCTGTGCTGCATTAAGAGCACTGACTCAGTTCTGTTCTGCGTTAAGAGTACTGAGTCAGTTCTGTGCAGCATTAAGAGCACTGACTCAGTACTGTTCTGCATTAAGAGCACTGACTCAGTTTTGCACTGCATTAAGAGCACTGACTCAGTTCCGTGCTGCATTAAGAGCACTGATTCAGTTCTGCGCTGCATTACGAGCACTGACACAGTTCTGTTCTGCATTAAGAGCACTGACTCAGTTCTGTGCAGTATTAGGAGCACTGACTCAGTTCTGCGCTGCATTAAGAGCACTGACTCAGTTCTGTTCTGCATTAAGAGCACTGACTCAGTTCTGTGCTGCATTAAGAGTAGTGACTCAGTTCTGCACTGCATTGAGAGCACTGACTGTCTTCAGCGCTGCATTAAGAGCACTTACTCATTTCTGCGCTGCATTAAGAGCACCGACTCAATTCTGTTCTGCATTAAGTTCACTGACTCAGTACTGTGCTGCATTAAGAGCACTGACTCAGTTCTGTGCTGCATGAAGAGCACTGACCCAGTTCTGCGCTGCATTAGGAGCACTGTCTCAGTTCTGTGCTGCATTAATAGCACTGACCCAGTTCTGCACTGCATTAAGCGCACTGATTCAGTACCGTGCTGCATTAAGAGCACTGACTCAGTTCTGCGCTGCATTAAGAGCACTGACTCAGTTCTGCGCTGCATTAGGAGCACTGACTCAGTTCTGTGCTGCATTAAGAGCACTTACTCAGTTCTGCGCTGCATTAAGAATACTGATTCAGTTCTGCGCTGCATTAAGAGCACTGACTCAGTTCTGCGCTGCATTAAGAGCACTGACTCAGTTCTGCACTGCATTAAGTGCACTGACTCAGTTCTGTGCTGCATTAAGTGCACTGACTCAGTTCTGTGCTGTATTAAGAGCACTGACTCAGTTCTACACTGCATTAAGAGCACTGACCAAATTCTGTTCTGCATTAAGAGCACTGACTCAGTTTTGCACTGCATTAAGAGCACTGACACAGTTCTGTGCTGCATTAAGAGCACTGATTCAGTTCTGCGCTGCATTAAGAGCACTGACACAGTTCTGTTCTGCATTAAGAGCACTGACTCAGTTCTGTGCAGTATTAGGATCACTGACTCAGTTCTGCGCTGCATTAAGAGCACTGACTCAGTTCTGTTCTGCATTAAGAGCACTGACTCAGTTCTGTGCTGCATTAAGTGTAGTGACTCAGTTCTGCACTGCATTGAGAGCACTGACTGTCTTCAGCGCTGCATTAAGAGCACTTACTCATTTCTGCGCTGCATTAAGAGCACCGACTCAATTCTGTTCTGCATTAAGTTCACTGACTCAGTACTGTGCTGCATTAAGAGCACTGACTCAGTTCTGTGCTGCATGAAGAGCACTGACCCAGTTCTGCGCTGCATTAGGAGCACTGTCTCAGTTCTGTGCTGCATTAATAGCACTGACCCAGTTCTGCGCTGCATTAAGCGCACTGACTCAGTACCGTGCTGCATTAAGAGCACTGATTCAGTTCTGCGCTGCAGTAAGAGCACTGACACAGTTCTGTTCTGCATTAAGAGCACTGACTCAGTTCTGTGCAGTATTAGGAGCACTGACTCAGTTCTGCGCTGCATTAAGAGCACTGACTCAGTTCTGTTCTGCATTAAGAGCACTGACTCAGTTCTGTGCTGCATTAAGTGTAGTGACTCAGTTCTGCACTGCATTGAGAGCACTGACTGTCTTCAGCGCTGCATTAAGAGCACTTACTCATTTCTGCGCTGCATTAAGAGCACCGACTCAATTCTGTTCTGCATTAAGTTCACTGACTCAGTACTTTGCTGCATTAAGAGCACTGACTCAGTTCTGTGCTGCATGAAGAGCACTGACCCAGTTCTGCGCTGCATTAAGAGCACTGTCTCAGTTCTGTGCTGCATTAATAGCACTGACCCAGTTCTGCACTGCATTAAGCGCACTGATTCAGTACCGTGCTGCATTAAGAGCACTGACACAGTTCTGCGCTGCATAAAGAGCACTGACTAAGTTGTGTGCAGTATTAGGAGCACTGACTCAGTTCTGCGCTGCATTAAGAGCACTGACTCAGTTCTGCGCTGCATTAGGAGCACTGACTCAGTTCTGTTCTGCATTAAGAGTACTGAGTCAGTTCTGCGCTGCATTAAGAGAACTGACTCAGTTCTGCGCTGCATTAAGAGCACTGACTCAGTTCTGTGCTGCATTAAGAGCAATGACTCAGTTCTGTTCTGCATTAAGAGCACTGACACAGTTCTGCGCTGCATTTAGAGCACTGACTCAGTACTGTTCTGCATTAAGAGCACTGACTCAGTTCTGCGCTGCATTAAGAGAACTGACTCGATTCTGTTCTGCATTAAGAGTACTGATTCAGTTCTGCGCTGCATTAAGAATACTGATTCAGTTCTGCGCTGCATTAAGAGCACTGACTCAGTTCTGTTCTGCATTAAGAGCACTGACTCAGTTCTGCGCTGCATTAAGTGCACTGACTCAGTTCTGTGCTGCATTAAGTGCACTGACTCAGTTCTGTGCTGCATTAAGAGCACTGACTCAGTTCAGCACTGCATTAAGAGCACTGACCAAATTCTGTTCTGCATTAAGAGCACTGACTCAGTTTTGCACTGCATTAAGATCACTGACTCAGTTCTGTGCTGCATTAAGAGCACTGACTCAGTTCTGTGCAGTATTAGGAGCACTGACTCAGTTCTGCGCTGCATTAACAGCACTGACTCAGTTCTGCACTGCATTAAGAGCACTGACCAAATTCTGTTCTGCATTAAGAGCACTGACTCAGTTTTGCACTGCATTAAGAGCACTGACTCAGTTCCGTGCTGCATTAAGAGCACTGACTCAGTTCTGTGCAGTATTAAGAGTAGTGACTCAGTTCTGCACTGCATTGAGAGCACTGACTGTCTTCAGCGCTGCATTAAGAGCACTGACTCATTTCTGCGATGCATTAAGAGCACTGACACAGTTCTGTTCTGCATTAAGAGCACTGACTCAGTTCTGTGCAGTATTAAGAGTAGTGACTCAGTTCTGCACTGCATTGAGAGCACTGACTGTCTTCAGCGCTGCATTAAGAGCACTTACTCATTTCTGCGCTGCATTCAGAGCACCGACTCAATTCTGTTCTGCATTAAGTTCACTGACTCAGTACTGTGCTGCATTAAGAGCACTGACTCAGTTCTGTGCTGCATGAAGAGCACTGACCCAGTTCTGCGCTGCATTAGGAGCACTGTCTCAGTTCTGTGCTGCATTAATAGCACTGACCCAGTTCTGCGCTGCATTAAGCGCACTGACTCAGTACCGTGCTGCATTAAGAGCACTGACACAGTTCTGCGCTGCATAAAGAGCACTGACTAAGTTGTGTGCAGTATTAGGAGCACTGACTCAGTTCTGCGCTGCATTAAGAGCACTGACTCAGTTCTGCGCTGCATTAAGAGAACTGACTCAGTTCTGCGCTGCATTAAGAGCACTGACTCAGTTCTGTGCTGCATTAAGAGCACTGACTCAGTTCTGTGCAGCATTAAGAGCACTGACTCAGTTCTGTTCTGCGTTAAGAGTACTGAGTCAGTTCTGTGCAGCATTATGAGCACTGACTCAGTACTGTTCTGCATTAAGAGCACTGACTCAGTTCTGCGCTGCATTAAGAGAACAGACTCGATTCTGTTCTGCATTAAGAGCACTGACTCAGTTCTGCGCTGCATTAAGAGCACTGACTATCTTCTGTGCTGCATTAAGAGCACATACTCATTTCTGCGCTGCATTAAGAGCACTGACTCAGTTCTGTTCTGCATTAAGAGCACAGAACCAGTTCTGTGCTGCATTAAGAGCACTGACTCAGTTCTGTGCTGCATTAAGAGCATGACACAGTTCTGCGGTGCATTAAGAGCACTGATTCAGTTCTGTGCTGCATTGAGAGCACTGCCTCAGTTCTGTGCTGCATTAAGTGCACTTACTCACTTCTGTGCTGCATTAAGAGCACTGATTCAGTTCTGCGCTGCATTAAGTGCACTGACTCAGTTCTGTGCTGCATTAAGAGCACTGACTCAGTTCTGCACTGCATTAAGGGCACTGACCAAATTCTGTTCTGCATTAAGAGCACTAATTCAGTTTTGCACTGCATTAAGAGCACTGACTCAGTTCTGTGCTGCATTAAGAACACTGATTCAGTCCTGTGCTGCATTAAGAGCACTGACTCAGTTCTGTGCAGTATTAGGAGCACTGACTCAGTTCTGCGCTGCATTAAGAGAACTGACTCAGTTCTGTTCTGCATTAAGAGCACTGACTCAGTTCTGTGCTGCATTAAGAGTAGTGACTCAGTTCTGCACTGCATTGAGAGCACTGACTGTCTTCAGCGCTGCATTAAGAGCACTTACTCATTTCTGCGCTGCATTAAGAGCACCGACTCAATTCTGTTCTGCATTAAGTTCACTGACTCAGTACTGTGCTGCATTAAGAGCACTGACTCAGTTCTGTGCTGCAGGAAGAGCACTGACCCAGTTCTGCGCGGCATTACGAGTGCTGTCTCAGTTCTGTGCTGCATTAATAGCACTGACCCAGTTCTGCGCTGCATTAAGCGCACTGACTCAGTACCGTGCTGCATTAAGAGCACTGACTCAGTTCTGCGCTGCATAAAGAGCACTGACTAAGTGGTGTGCAGTATTAGGAGCACTGACTCAGTTCTGCGCTGCATTAAGAGCACTGACTCAGTTCTGCGCTGCATTAAGAGCACTGACTCAGTTCTGTTCTGCATTAAGAGCACTGACTCAGTTCTGCGCTGCATTAAGTGCACTGACTCAGTTCTGTGCTGCATTAAGTGCACTGACTCAGTTCTGTGCTGCATTAAGAGCACTGACTCAGTTCTGCTCTGCATTAAGAGCACTGACCAAATTCTGTTCTGCATTAAGAGCACTGACTCAGTTTTGCACTGCGTTAAGAGCACTGACTCAGTTCTGTGCTGCATTAAGAGCACTGACTCAGTTCTGTGCAGTATTAGGAGCACTGACTCAGTTCTGCGCTGCATTAAGAGCACTGACTCAGTTCTGCACTGCATTAAGAGCACTGACCAAATTCTGTTCTGCATTAAGAGCACTGACTCAGTTTTGCACTGCATTAAGAGCACTGACTCATTTCCGTGCTGCATTAAGAGCACTGATTCAGTTCTGCGCTGCATTAAGAGCACTGACACAGTTCTGTTCTGCATTAAGAGCACTGACTCAGTTCTGTGCAGTATTAGGAGCACTGACTCAGTTCTGCGCTGCATTAAGAGCACTGACTCAGTTCTGTTCTGCATTAAGAGCACTGACTCAGTTCTGTGCTGCATTAAGAGTAGTGACTCAGTTCTGCACTGCATTGAGAGCACTGACTGTCTTCAGCACTGCATTAAGAGCACTTACTCATTTCTGCGCTGCATTAAGAGCACCGACTCAATTCTGTTCTGCATTAAGTTCACTGACTCAGTACTGTGCTGCATTAAGAGCACTGACTCAGTTCTGTGCTGCATGAAGAGCACTGACCCAGTTCTGCGCTGCATTAGGAGCACTGTCTCAGTTCTGTGCTGCATTAATAGCACTGACCCAGTTCTGCGCTGCATTAAGCGCACTGACTCAGTACCGTGCTGCATTAAGAGCACTGACACAGTTCTGCGCTGCATAAAGAGCACTGACTAAGTTGTGTGCAGTATTAGGAGCACTGACTCAGTTCTGCGCTGCATTAATAGCACTGACTCAGTTCTGCGCTGCATTAAGAGCACTGACTCAGTTCTGTGCTGCATTAGGAGCACTGACTCAGTTCTGTTCTGCATTACGATTACTGAGTCAGTTCTGCGCTGCATTTAGAGCACTGACACAGTATTGTTCTGCGTTAAGAGCACTGACTCAGTTCTGCGCTGCATTTAGAGCACTGACTCAGTACTGTTCTGCATTAAGAGCACTGACTCAGTTCTGCGCTGCATTAAGAGAACTGACTCGATTCTGTTCTGCATTAAGAGTACTGAATCAGTTCTGCGCTGCATTAAGAGTACTGATTCAGTTCTGCGCTGCATTAAGAGCACTGACTCAGTTCTGTGCTGCATTAAGAGCACTGACTCAGTTCTGTGCTGCATTCGGAGCACTGACTCAGTTCTGTTCTGCATTAAGAGCACTGACTCAGTTCTGCGCTGCATTTAGAGCACTGACTCAGTACTGTTCTGCATTAAGAGCACTGACTCAGTTCTGCGCTGCATTAAGAGAACTGACTCGATTCTGTTCTGCTTTAAGAGTACTGATTCAGTTCTGCGCTGCATTAAGAGCACTGACTCAGTTCTGTGCTGCATTAAGAGCACTGACTCAGTTCTGTTCTGCATTAAGAGCACAGAACCAGTTCTGTGCTGCATTAAGAGCACTGACTCAGTTCTGTGCTGCATTAAGAGCATGACACAGTTCTGCGGTGCATTAAGAGCACTGACTCAGTTCTGTGCTGCATTGAGAGCACTGCCTCAGTTCTGTGCTGCATTAAGTGCACTTACTCACTTCTGTGCTGCATTGAGTACACTGACTCAGTTCTGTGCTGCATTAATTGCACTCATACAGTTCTGTGCTGCATTCGGAGCACTGACTCAGTTCTGTTCTGCATTAAGAGCACTGACTCAGTTCTGCACTGCATTTAGAGCACTGACTCAGTACTGTTCTGCATTAAGAGCACTGACTCAGTTCTGCGCTGCATTAAGAGAACTGACTCAGTTCTGCGCTGCATTAAGTGCACTGACGCAGTTCTGTGCTGCATTAAGAGGACTGACTCAGTTCTGTGCAGTATTAGGAGCACTGACTCAGTTCTGCGCTGCATTAAGAGCACTGACTCAGTTTTGCACTGCATTAAGAGCACTGACTCAGTTCTGTGCTGCATTAAGAGCACTGACTCAGTTCTGTTCTGCATTAAGAGCACTGACTCAGTTCTGTGCTGCATTAAGAGTAGTGACTCAGTTCTGCACTGCATTGAGAGCACTGACTGTCTTCAGCGCTGCATTAAGAGCACTTACTCATTTCTGCGCTGCATTAAGAGCACCGACTCAATTCTGTTCTGCATTAAGTTCACTGACTCAGTACTGTGCTGCATTAAGAGCACTGACTCAGTTCTGTGCTGCATGAAGAGCACTGACCCTGTTCTGCGCGGCATTACGAGCACTGTCTCAGTTCTGTGCTGCATTAATAGCACTGACCCAGTTCTGCGCTGCATTAAGTGCACTTACTCAGTACCGTGCTGCATTAAGAGCACTGACTCAGTTCTGCGCTGCATAAAGAGCTCTGACTAAGTTGTGTGCAGTATTAGGAGCACTGACTCAGTTCTGCGCTGCATTAAGAGCACTGACTCAGTTCTGCGCTGCATTTAGAGCACTGACTCAGTACTGTTCTGCATTAAGAGCACTGACTCAGTTCTGCGCTGCATTTAGAGCACTGACTCAGTACTGTTCTGCATTAAGAGCACTGACTCAGTTCTGCGCTGCATTAAGAGAACTGACTCGATTCTGTTCTGCATTAAGAGTACTGATTCAGTTCTGCGCTGCATTAAGTGCACTGACTCAGTTCTGTGCTGCATTAAGAGCACTGACTCAGTTCTGTGCTGCATTAAGAGCACTGACTGTCTTCTGTGCTGCATTAAGAGCACTTACTCATTTCTGCGCTGCATTAAGAGCACTGACTCAGTTCTGTTCTGCATTAAGAGCACAGAACCAGTTCTGTGCTGCATTAAGAGCTCTGACTCAGTTCTGCGCTGCATTAAGAACACTGACTCAGTTCAGTGCTGCATTGAGAGCACTGCCTCAGTTCTGTGCTGCATTAAGTGCACTCATACAGTTCTGTGCTGCATTTGGAGCACTGACTCAGTTCTGTGCTGCATTAAGTGCACTGACTCAGTTCTGCGCTGCATTAAGAGCACTGACTCAGTTCTGTGCTGCATTACGTGCACTGACTCAGTTCTGTGCTGCATTAAGAGCACTGACTCAGTTCTGCATTGCATTAAGAGCATAAACTCAGTTCTGCACTGCTTTAAGAGCTTTGACTCAGTTCTACGCTGCATTAAGAGCACTGATTCAGTTCTGCACTCCATTAAGAGCACTGACTCAGTTCTGTTCTGCATTAAGAGCACTGACTCAGTTCTGTGCAGTACTGGGAGCACTGACTCAGTTCTGCGCTGCATTAAGAGCACTGACTCAGTTCTGTTCTGCATTAAGAGTAGTGACTCAGTTCTGCACTGCATTAAGAGCACTGACTGTCTTCAGCACTGCATTAAGAGCACTGACTCAATTCTGTTCTGCATTAAGTTCACTGATTCAGTACTGTGCTGCATTAAGAGCACTGACTCAGTTCTGTGCTGCATGAAGAGCACTGACCCAGTTCTGCGCTGCATTAGGAGCACTGTCTCAGTTCTGTGCTGTATTAATAGCACTGACCCAGTACTGCGCTGCATTAAGCGCACTGACTCAGTACCGTGCTGCATTCAGAGCACTGACTCAGTTCTGCGCTGCATTAAGAGCACTGACTCAGTTCCGTGCTGCATTAAGAGCACTGACTCAGTTCTGTTCTGCATTAAGAGTAGTGAGTAGTTCTGCGTAGCATTAAGAGCACTGACTCAGTTCTGCGCCGCATTAAGAGCACTGACTCAGTACTGCGCTGCATTAAGAGCACTGACTCAGTTCTGTGTTGCATTAAGAGCACTGACTCAGTTCTGTGCTGCATTAAGAGCACTGACTCAGTTCTGTTCTGCATTAAGAGTACTGAGTCAGTTCTGCGCAGCATTAAGAGCACTGATTCAGTTCTGCGCTGCATTAAGAGCACAGACTCAGTTCAGTGCTGCATTCATTGCACTGACTCAGTTCTGCACTGCATTAAGAGCACTGACTCAGTTCTGCACTGCATTAAGAGCACTGACTCAGTTCTGCGCTGCATTAAGAGCACTGACTCAGCTCTGTGCTGCATTAAGAGCACTTAGCCAGTTCTTCGCTGCATTAAGAGCACTGACCCATTTCAGTGCTGCATTTAGAGCACTGACTCAGTTCTGTGCTGCATTAAGAGCACTGACTCAGTTCTGTGCTGCATTAAGAGCACTGATTCAGTTCTGCGCAGCATTAGGAGCACTGATTCAGTTCTGTTCTGCATTAAGAGCACTGACTCAGTTCTGCGCAGCATTAAGAGCACTGACTCAGTTCTGTGCTGCATTCATAGCACTGACTCAGTTCTGCACTGCATTAAGAGCACTGACTCAATTCTGTTCTGCATTAAGTGCACTGACTCAGTTCTGCGCTGCATTAAATGCACTGATCCAGTTCTGCGCAGCATTACGAGCACTGTCTCAGTTTTGTGCTGCGTTAATCGCACTGACCCAGTTCTATGCTGCATTAAAAGCACTGACTCAGTACCGTGCTGCATTATGAGCACTGACTAAGTTCTGCGCTGCATTTAGAGCACTGAATCAGTTCTGCGCTGCATTAAGAGCACTTAGTTCTGTGCTGCATTAAGAGCGCTGACTCAGTTCTGTTCTGCATTAAATGCAGTGACTCAGTTCTGTGCTGCATTAAGAGCAGTGACTCAGTTCTGCGCTGCATTAAGAGCACTGACTCAGTTCTGTTCTGCATTAAGAGCACTGACTCAGTTCTGTGCTGCATTAAGAGCACTGACTCAGTTCTGCGCTGCATTAGGAGCACTGACTCAGTTCAGTGCTGCATTCATAGCACTGACTCATTTCTGTGCTGCATTAAGAGCACTGAACCAGTTCTGCGCTGCATTAAGAGCACTGACTCAGTTCTGTGCTACATTAAGTGCACTGACTCTGTTCTGTGCTGCATTAAGAGCACTGACTCAGTCCAATGCTTAATTAAGAACACTGACTCAGTTCTGTGATGCATTCATAGCACTAACTCAGTTCTGTGCTGCATTAAGAACACTGACTCAGTTCTGCACTGCATTAAGTGCACTGAACAAATTCTGTTCTGCATTAAGAGCACTGACTCAGTTCTGCACTGCATTAAGAGCACTGACTCAGTTCTGTGCTGCATTAAGTCCACTGACTCAGTACTGTGCTGCATTAAGTGCACTGACTCAGTTCTGTGCTGCATTAAGTGCACTGACTCAGTTCTGCGCTGCATTAAGAGCACTGACTCAGTTCTGTGCTGCATGAAGTGTACTGACCCAGTTCTGTGCTGCATTAAGCGCACTGACTCAGTTCTGTGCTGCATTAAGTGCACTGACCAAATTCTGTTCTGCATTAAGAGTACTGACTCAGTTCTGTGTAGCATTAAGAACACTGACTCAGTTCTGTGCTGCATTAAGAGCACTGACTCAGTTCTGCACTGCATTAAGAGCACTGACTCAGTTCTGTGCTGCATGAAGTGTACTGACCCAGTTCTGTGCTGCATTAAGCGCACTGACTCAGTTCTGTGCTGCATTAAGTGCACTGACCAAATTCTGTTCTGCATTAAGAGTACTGACTCAGTTCTGTGTAGCATTAAGAACACTGACTCAGTTCAGTGCTGCATTCATAGCACTGACTCATTTCTGTGCTGCATTAAGAGCACTGAACCAGTTCTGCGCTGCATTAAGAGCACTGACTCAGTTCTGTGCTACATTAAGTGCACTGACTCTGTTCTGTGCTGCATTAAGAGCACTGACTCAGTCCAATGCTTAATTAAGAACACTGACTCAGTTCTGTGATGCATTCATAGCACTAACTCAGTTCTGTGCTGCATTAAGAACACTGACTCAGTTCTGCACTGCATTAAGTGCACTGAACAAATTCTGTTCTGCATTAAGAGCACTGACTCAGTTCTGCACTGCATTAAGAGCACTGACTCAGTTCTGTGCTGCATTAAGTCCACTGACTCAGTACTGTGCTGCATTAAGTGCACTGACTCAGTTCTGTGCTGCATTAAGTGCACTGACTCAGTTCTGCGCTGCATTAAGAGCACTGACTCAGTTCTGTGCTGCATGAAGTGTACTGACCCAGTTCTGTGCTGCATTAAGCGCACTGACTCAGTTCTGTGCTGCATTAAGTGCACTGACCAAATTCTGTTCTGCATTAAGAGTACTGACTCAGTTCTGTGTAGCATTAAGAACACTGACTCAGTTCTGTGCTGCATTAAGAGCACTGACTCAGTTCTGCACTGCATTAAGAGCACTGACTCAGTTCTGTGCTGCATGAAGTGTACTGACCCAGTTCTGTGCTGCATTAAGCGCACTGACTCAGTTCTGTGCTGCATTAAGTGCACTGACCAAATTCTGTTCTGCATTAAGAGTACTGACTCAGTTCTGTGTAGCATTAAGAACACTGACTCAGTTCTGTGCTGCATTAAGAGCACTGACTAAGTTCTGCGCAGGATTAAGAGCACTGACTCAGTTCTGTTCTGCATTAAGAGCACTGACTCATTTCTGCGCTGCATTAAGAGCACTGACTCAGTTCTGTGCTGCATTAAGAGCACTGAATCAGTTCTGCGCTGCATTAAGAGCACTTAGTTCTGTGCTGCATTAAGAGCGCTGACTCAGTTCTGTTCTGCATTAAATGCAGTGACTCAGTTCTGTGCTGCATTAAGAGCAGTGACTCAGTTCTGCGCTGCATTAAGAGCACTGACTCAGTTCTGTTCTGCATTAAGAGCACTGACTCAGTTCTGTGCTGCATTAAGAGCACTGACTCAGTTCTGCGCTGCATTAGGAGCACTGACTCAGTTCAGTGCTGCATTCATAGCACTGACTCATTTCTGTGCTGCATTAAGAGCACTGAACCAGTTCTGCGCTGCATTAAGAGCACTGACTCAGTCCAATGCTTAATTAAGAACACTGACTCAGTTCTGTGATGCATTCATAGCACTGACTCAGTTCTGTGCTGCATTAAGAGCACTGACTCAGTTCTGCGCTGCATTAAGTGAACTGAACAAATTCTGTTCTGCGTTAAGAGCACTGACTCAGTTCTGCACTGCATTAAGAGCACTGACTCAATTCTGTTCTGCATTAAGTGCACTGACTCAGTTCTGCGCTGCATTAAGAGCACTGACTCAGTTCTGCACTGCATTAAGAGCACTGACTCAGTTCTGTGCTGCATTAAGAGCACTGATTCAGTTCTGTGCTGCATTAAGTGCACTGAATCAGTTCTGCGCAGCATTAAGAGCATTGACTCAGTTCTGTGCTGCATTAAGATTAGTGACTTAGTTCTGCACTTGCATTAAGAGCACTGACTCAGTTCTGTGCTGCATTAAGTGCACTGACCAAATTCTGTTCTGCATTAAGAGTACTTACTCAGTTCTGTGCAGCATTAAGAACACTGACTCAGTTCTGTGCTGCATTAAGAGCACTGACTCAGTTCTGCACTGCATTAAGAGCACTGATTCAGTTCTGTGCTGCATTAAGTGCACTGACTCAGTTCTGTGCTGCATTAAGATCACTGACTCAGTTCAGTGCTGCATTCATAGCACTGACTCAGTTCTGCGCAGGATTAAGAGCACTGACTCAGTTCTGCACTGCATTGAGAGCACTGACTCAGTTCTGTTCTGCATTAAGAGCACTGACTCAGTTCTGCGCTGCATTAAGAGCACTGACTCAGTTCTGTGCTGCATTAAGAGCACTGAATCAGTTCTGCGCTGCATTAAGAGCACTTAGTTCTGTGCTGCATTAAGAGCACTGACTCAGTTCTCTGCAGCATTAAGAACACTGACTCAGTTCAGGGCTGCATTCATATCACTGACTCAGTTCTGTGCTGCATTAAGAGCACTTACTCGGTTTTGTGCTGCATTCATAGCACTGACTCAGTTCTGCGCTGCATTAAGAGCACTGACTCAGTTCTGTGCTGCATTAAGAGCACTGAATCAGTTCTGCGCTGCATTAAGAGCACTTAGTTCTGTGCTGCATTAAGAGCACTGACTCATTTCTGTGCTGCATTAAGAGCACTGAACCAGTTCTGCGCTGCATTAAGAGCCCTGACTCAGTTCTGTGCTGCATTAAGAGCACTGACTCAGTTCTGTTCTGCATTAAGAGCACTGACTCAGTTCTGCGCTGCATTAAGAGCACTGACTCATTTCTGTGCTGCATTAAGAGCACTGAACCAGTTCTGCGCTGCATTAAGAGCACTGACTCAGTTCTGTGCTGCATTAAGTGCACTGACTCTGTTCTGTGCTGCATTAAGAGCACTGACTCAGTCCAATGCTTAATTAAGAACACTGACTCAGTTCTGTGATGCATTCATAGCACTGACTCAGTTCTGTGCTGCATTAAGAGCACTGACTCAGTTCTGCGCTGCATTAAGTGCACTGAACAAATTCTGTTCTGCATTAAGAGCACTGACTCAGTTCTGCGCAGCATTAAGAGCATTGACTCAGTTCTGTGCTGCATTAAGATTAGTGACTTAGTTCTGCACTTGCATTAAGAGCACTGACTCAGTACCGTGCTGCATTAAGAGCAGTGACTCAGTTCTGTGCTGCATTAAGAGCACTGACTCAGTTCTGTGTAGCATTAAGAACACTGACTCAGTTCTGTGCTGCATTAAGAGCACTGACTCAGTTCTGCACTGCATTAAGAGCACTGACTCAGTTCTGTGCTGCATGAAGTGTACTGACCCAGTTCTGTGCTGCATTAAGCGCACTGACTCAGTTCTGTGCTGCATTAAGTGCACTGACCAAATTCTGTTCTGCATTAAGAGTACTGACTCAGTTCTGTGTAGCATTAAGAACACTGACTCAGTTCTGTGCTGCATTAAGAGCACTGACTAAGTTCTGCGCAGGATTAAGAGCACTGACTCAGTTCTGTTCTGCATTAAGAGCACTGACTCATTTCTGCGCTGCATTAAGAGCACTGACTCAGTTCTGTGCTGCATTAAGAGCACTGAATCAGTTCTGCGCTGCATTAAGAGCACTTAGTTCTGTGCTGCATTAAGAGCGCTGACTCAGTTCTGTTCTGCATTAAATGCAGTGACTCAGTTCTGTGCTGCATTAAGAGCAGTGACTCAGTTCTGCGCTGCATTAAGAGCACTGACTCAGTTCTGTTCTGCATTAAGAGCACTGACTCAGTTCTGTGCTGCATTAAGAGCACTGACTCAGTTCTGCGCTGCATTAGGAGCACTGACTCAGTTCAGTGCTGCATTCATAGCACTGACTCATTTCTGTGCTGCATTAAGAGCACTGAACCAGTTCTGCGCTGCATTAAGAGCACTGACTCAGTCCAATGCTTAATTAAGAACACTGACTCAGTTCTGTGATGCATTCATAGCACTGACTCAGTTCTGTGCTGCATTAAGAGCACTGACTCAGTTCTGTGCTGCATTAAGTGAACTGAACAAATTCTGTTCTGCGTTAAGAGCACTGACTCAGTTCTGCACTGCATTAAGAGCACTGACTCAATTCTGTTCTGCATTAAGTGCACTGACTCAGTTCTGCGCTGCATTAAGAGCACTGACTCAGTTCTGCACTGCATTAAGAGCACTGACTCAGTTCTGTGCTGCATTAAGAGCACTGATTCAGTTCTGTGCTGCATTAAGTGCACTGAATCAGTTCTGCGCAGCATTAAGAGCATTGACTCAGTTCTGTGCTGCATTAAGATTAGTGACTTAGTTCTGCACTTGCATTAAGAGCACTGACTCAGTTCTGTGCTGCATTAAGTGCACTGACCAAATTCTGTTCTGCATTAAGAGTACTTACTCAGTTCTGTGCAGCATTAAGAACACTGACTCAGTTCTGTGCTGCATTAAGAGCACTGACTCAGTTCTGCACTGCATTAAGAGCACTGATTCAGTTCTGTGCTGCATTAAGTGCACTGACTCAGTTCTGTGCTGCATTAAGATCACTGACTCAGTTCAGTGCTGCATTCATAGCACTGACTCAGTTCTGCGCAGGATTAAGAGCACTGACTCAGTTCTGCACTGCATTGAGAGCACTGACTCAGTTCTGTTCTGCATTAAGAGCACTGACTCAGTTCTGCGCTGCATTAAGAGCACTGACTCAGTTCTGTGCTGCATTAAGAGCACTGAATCAGTTCTGCGCTGCATTAAGAGCACTTAGTTCTGTGCTGCATTAAGAGCACTGACTCAGTTCTCTGCAGCATTAAGAACACTGACTCAGTTCAGGGCTGCATTCATATCACTGACTCAGTTCTGTGCTGCATTAAGAGCACTTACTCGGTTTTGTGCTGCATTCATAGCACTGACTCAGTTCTGCGCTGCATTAAGAGCACTGACTCAGTTCTGTGCTGCATTAAGAGCACTGAATCAGTTCTGCGCTGCATTAAGAGCACTTAGTTCTGTGCTGCATTAAGAGCACTGACTCATTTCTGTGCTGCATTAAGAGCACTGAACCAGTTCTGCGCTGCATTAAGAGCCCTGACTCAGTTCTGTGCTGCATTAAGAGCACTGACTCAGTTCTGTTCTGCATTAAGAGCACTGACTCAGTTCTGCGCTGCATTAAGAGCACTGACTCATTTCTGTGCTGCATTAAGAGCACTGAACCAGTTCTGCGCTGCATTAAGAGCACTGACTCAGTTCTGTGCTGCATTAAGTGCACTGACTCTGTTCTGTGCTGCATTAAGAGCACTGACTCAGTCCAATGCTTAATTAAGAACACTGACTCAGTTCTGTGATGCATTCATAGCACTGACTCAGTTCTGTGCTGCATTAAGAGCACTGACTCAGTTCTGCGCTGCATTAAGTGCACTGAACAAATTCTGTTCTGCATTAAGAGCACTGACTCAGTTCTGCGCAGCATTAAGAGCATTGACTCAGTTCTGTGCTGCATTAAGATTAGTGACTTAGTTCTGCACTTGCATTAAGAGCACTGACTCAGTACCGTGCTGCATTAAGAGCAGTGACTCAGTTCTGTGCTGCATTAAGAGCACTGACTCAGTTCTGCACTGCATTAAGAGCACTGACTCATTTCTGCGCTGCATTAAGAGCACTGACTCTATTCTGTTCTGCATTCAGTGCACTGACTCAGTTCTGCGCTGCATTAAGTGCACTGACCCAGTTCTGCGGTGCATCACGAGCACTGTCTCAGTTCTGTGCTGCATTAATAGCACTGACCCAGTTCTACGCTGCATTAAAAGCACTGACTCAGTACCGTGCTGCATTAAGAGCACTGACTCAGTTCTGCGCAGCATTAAGAGCACTGACTCAGTTCTGCACTGCATTAAGTGCACTGACCCCGTTCTGCGCTGCATTAAGAGCACTGACTCAATTCTGTTGTGCATTAAGAGCACTGACTCAGTTCTGTTCTTCATTAAGAGCACTGACTCATTTCTGTGCTGCATTAGGAGCCCTGACTCAGTTCTGCATTGCATTACGAGCATTGACTCAGTTCTGCACTGCGTTAAGAGCATTGACTGAGTTCTGCGCTGCGTTAAGAGCACTGACTCAGTTCTGTGCTGCATTAAGAGCACTGAATCAGTTCTGCGCTTCATTAAGAGCACTTAGTTCAGTGCTGCATTAAGAGCACTGACTCAGTTCTGTGCAGCATTAAGAACACTGACTCAGTTCAGGGCTGCATTCATATCACTGACTCAGTTCTGAGCTGCATTAAGAGCACTTACTCGGTTTTGTGCTGCATTCATAGCACTGACTCAGTTCTGTTCAGCATTAAGAACACTGACTCAGTTCTGTGCTGCATTAAGAGCACTGACTCAGTTCTGTGCTGCATTAAGAGCACTGATTCAGTTCTGTGCTGCATTAAGTGCACTGACTCAGTTCTGTGCTGCATTAAGAGCACTGACTCAGTTCAGTGCTGCATTCATATCACTGACTCAGTTCTGTGCAGGATTAAGAGCACTGACTCAGTTCTGTTCTGCATTAAGAGCACTGACTCAGTTCTGCGCTGCATTAAGAGCACTGACTCAGTTCTGTTCTGCATTAAGAGCACTGACTCAGTTCTGCGCTGCATTAAGAGGACTTAGTTCTGTGCTGCATTACGAGCACTGACTCAGTTCTGTTCTGCATTAAGAGCAGTGACTCAGTTCTGCGCTGCATTAAGTGCACTGACACAGTTCTGCGCTGCATTACGAGCACTGTCTCAGTTCTGTGCTGCATTAATAGCACTGACCCAGTTCTACGCTGCATTAAATGCACTGACTCAGTACCGTGCTGCATTAAGAGCACTGACTCAGTTCTGCACAGCATTAAGAGCACTGACTCAGTTCTGTGCTGCATTAAGATTAGTGACTCAGTTCTGCACTGCATTAAGAGCACTGACTCAGTTCTGTGCTGCATTAAGAGCACTGACTCAGTTCTGTTCTGCATTAGGTGCACTGACTCAGTTCTGCACTGCATTAAGTGCACTGACCCCGTTCTACGCTGCATTAAGAGCACTGACTCAATTCTGTTCTGCATTAAGTGCACTGACTCAGTTCTGCACTGCATTAAGTGCACTGACCCCGTTCTGCGCTGCATTAAGAGCACTGACTCAATTCTGTTCTGCATTAAGAGCACTGAGTCAGTTCTGCGCTGCATTAAGCGCACTGACTCAGTACCATGCTGCATTAAGAGCACTGACTCAGTTCTGTGCTGCATTACGAGCACTGACACAGTACTGTGCTGCATGAAGAGCACTGACTCAGTTCTGTTCTGCATTAAGAGCATTGACTCAGTTCTGCACTGCATTAAGAGCACTGACTCAGTTCTGCGCAGCATTAAGAGCACTGACTCAGTTCTGCGCAGCATTAAGAGCACTGACTCAGTTCTGTGCTGCATTAAGAGCAATTAATCATTTCTGCGCTGCATTAAGAGCACTGACTCAGTTCTGTTCTGCATTAAGAGCACTGACTCAGTTCAGCGCTGCAGTAAGAGCACCTACTCAGTTCTGTGCTGCATTAAGAGCACTGAATCAGTTCTGCGCGGCATTAAGAGCACTTAGTTCTGTGCTGCATTAAGAGCACTGACTCATTTCTGTGCTGCATTAAGAGCACTGAACCAGTTCTGCGCTGCATTAAGAGCCCTGACTCAGTTCTGCGCTGCATTAAGAGCACTGACTCAGTTCTGTGCTGCATTAAGAGCACTGAATCAGTTCTGCGCTGCATTAAGAGCACTTAGTTCTGTGCTGCATTAAGAGCACTGACTCAGTTCTCTGCAGCATTAAGAACACTGACTCAGTTCAGGGCTGCATTCATATCACTGACTCAGTTCTTTGCTGCGTTAAGAGCACTTACTCGGTTTTGTGCTGCATTCATAGCACTGACTCAGTTCTGCGCTGCATTAAGAGCACTGACTCAGTTCTGTGCTGCATTAAGAGCACTGAATCAGTTCTGCGCTGCATTAAGAGCACTTAGTTCTGTGCGGCATTAAGAGCACTGACTCATTTCTGTGCTGCATTAAGAGCACTGAACCAGTTCTGCGCTGCATTAAGAGCCCTGACTCAGTTCTGTGCTGCATTAAGAGCACTGACTCAGTTCTGTTCTGCATTAAGAGCACTGACTCAGTTCTGCGCTGCATTAAGAGCACTGACTCATTTCTGTGCTGCATTAAGAGCACTGAACCAGTTCTGCGCTGCATTAAGAGCACTGACTCAGTTCTGTGCTGCATTAAGTGCACTGACTCCGTTTTGTGCTGCATTAAGAGCACTGACTCAGTCCAATGCTTAATTAAGAACACTGACTCAGTTCTGTGATGCATTCATAGCACTGACTCAGTTCTGTGCTGCATTAAGAGCACTGACTCAGTTCTGCGCTGCATTAAGTGCACTGAACAAATTCTGTTCTGCATTAAGAGCACTGACTCAGTTCTGCGCAGCATTAAGAGCATTGACTCAGTTCTGTGCTGCATTAAGATTAGTGACTTAGTTCTGCACTTGCATTAAGAGCACTGACTCAGTACCGTGCTGCATTAAGAGCAGTGACTCAGTTCTGTGCTGCATTAAGAGCACTGACTCAGTTCTGCACTGCATTAAGAGCACTGACTCATTTCTGCGCTGCATTAAGAGCACTGACTCTATTCTGTTCTGCATTAAGTGCACTGACGCAGTTCTGCGCTGCATTAAGTGCACTGACCCAGTTCTGCGCTGCATCACGAGCACTGTCTCAGTTCTGTGCTGCATTAATAGCACTGACCCAGTTCTACGCTGCATTAAAAGCATTGACTCAGTACCGTGCTGCATTAAGAGCACTGACTCAGTTCTGCGCAGCATTAAGAGCACTGACTCAGTTCTGCACTGCATTAAGTGCACTGACCCCGTTCTGCGCTGCATTAAGAGCACTGACTCAATTCTGTTGTGCATTAAGAGCACTGACTCAGTTCTGTTCTTCATTTAGAGCACTGACTCATTTCTGTGCTGCATTAGGAGCCCTGACTCAGTTCTGCATTGCATTACGAGAATTGACTCAGTTCTGCACTGCGTTAAGAGCATTGACTGAGTTCTGCGCTGCGTTAAGAGCACTGACTCAGTTCTGTGCTGCATTAAGAGCACTGAATCAGTTCTGCGCTTCATTAAGAGCACTTAGTTCTGTGCTGCATTAAGAGCACTGACTCAGTTCTGTGCAGCATTAAGAACACTGACTCAGTTCAGGGCTGCATTCATATCACTGACTCCGTTCTGTGCTGCATTAAGAGCACTTACTCGGTTTTGTGCTGCATTCATAGCACTGACTCAGTTCTGTGCAGCATTAAGAACACTGACTCAGTTCTGTGCTGCATTAAGAGCACTGACTCAGTTCTGTGCTGCATTAAGAGCACTGATTCAGTTCTGTGCTGCATTAAGTGCACTGACTCAGTTCTGTGCTGCATTAAGAGCACTGACTCAGTTCAGTGCTGCATTCATATCACTGACTCAGTTCTGTGCAGGATTAAGAGCACTGACTCAGTTCTGTTCTGCATTAAGAGCACTGACTCAGTTCTGCGCTGCATTAAGAGCACTGACTCAGTTCTGTTCTGCATTAAGAGCACTGACTCAGTTCTGCGCTGCATTAAGAGGACTTAGTTCTGTGCTGCATTACGAGCACTGACTCAGTTCTGTTCTGCATTAAGAGCAGTGACTCAGTTCTGCGCTGCATTAAGTGCACTGACACAGTTCTGCGCTGCATTACGAGCACTGTCTCAGTTCTGTGCTGCATTAATAGCACTGACCCAGTTCTACGCTGCATTAATTGCACTGACTCAGTACCGTGCTGCATTAAGAGCACTGACTCAGTTCTGCGCAGCATTAAGAGCACTGACTCAGTTCTGTGCTGCATTAAGATTAGTGACTCAGTTCTGCACTGCATTAAGAGCACTGACTCAGTTCTGTGCTGCATTAAGAGCACTGACTCAGTTCTGTTCTGCATTAGGTGCACTGACTCAGTTCTGCACTGCATTAAGTGCACTGACCCCGTTCTACGCTGCATTAAGAGCACTGACTCAATTCTGTTCTGCATTAAGTGCACTGACTCAGTTCTGCACTGCATCAAGTGCACTGACCCCGTTCTGCGCTGCATTAAGAGCACTGACTCAATTCTGTTCTGCATTAAGAGCACTGAGTCAGTTCTGCGCTGCATTAAGCGCACTGACTCAGTACCATGCTGCATTAAGAGCACTGACTCTGTTCTGAGCTGCATTAAGAGCACTGACTCAGTTCTGTGCTGCATTACGAGCACTGACACAGTACTGTGCTGCATGAAGAGCACTGACTCAGTTCTGTTCTGCATTAAGAGCATTGACTCAGTTCTGCGCTGCATTAAGAGAACTGAGTCAGTTCTGCGCTGCATTAAGAGCCCTGACTCAGTTCAGTGCTGCATTCATAGCATTGACTCAGTTCTGCACTGCATTAAGAGCACTGACTCAGTTCTGTGCTGCATTAAGAGCACTGACCCAGTTCTGCGCTGCATTAAGTGCACTGACTCAGTTCTGTGCTGCATTAAGAGCACTGACTCAGTTCTATGCTGCATTAAGAGCACCGACTCAGTTCTGTGCTCCATTTCGAGCACTGACTCAGTTTTGTGCGGCATTGAGAGCTCTGAATCTGTACTGTGCTGCATTAAGAGAACTGACTCAGTACTGTGCTGCATTAAGATTACTGACTCAGTTCTGTGCTGCACTATTAGCACTGACTCAGTTCTGAGCTGCATTAAGAGCACTAACTCAGTTCAGTGCTGCATTCATAGCACTGACTCAGTTCTGCGCTGCATTAAGAGCACTGACTCAATTCTGTGCAGTATTAAGAGCACTGACTCATTTCTGTGCTGCATTAGGAGCCCTGACTCAGTTCTGCACTGCGTTAAGAGCATTGACTCAGTTCTGCGCTGCATTAAGAGCACTGACTCAGTTCTGTGCTGCATTAAGAGCCCTGACTCAGTTCTGCGCTGCCTTAAGAGCACTGACCAAATTCTGTTCTGCATTAAGAGCACTGACTCAGTTCTGTTCTTCATTAAGAGCACTGACTCATTTCTGTGCTGCATTAGGAGCCCTGACTCAGTTCTGCATTGCATTACGAGCATTGACTCAGTTCTGCACTGCTTTAAGAGCATTGACTCAGTTCTGCGCTGCATTAAGAGCACTGACTCAGTTCTGTGCTGCATTAAGAGCACTGACTCAGTTCTGTGCTGCATTAAGAGCCCTGACTCAGTTCTGCGCTGCATTAGGAGCACTGACTCAGTTTTGTGCTGCATTCATAGCACTGACTCTGTTCTGCGCTGCATTAAGAGCACTGACCAAATTCTGTTCTGCATTAAGAGCACTGACTCAGTTCTGTGCAGCTTTAAGAACACTGACTCAGTTCTGTGCTGCATTAAGAGCACTGACTCAGTTCTGCACTGCATTAAGAGCACTGATTCAGTTCTGTGCTGCATTAAGAGCACTGACTCAGTTCTGCACTGCATTAAGAGCACTGATTCAGTTCTGTGCTGCATTAAGAGCACTGACTCAGTTGAGTGCTGCATTCATAGCACTGACTCAGTTCTGTTCTGCATTAAGAGCACTGAGTCAGTTCTGCAGTGCATTAAGAGCACTGACTCAGTTCTGTGCTGCATTAAGAGCACTTACACATTTCTGCTCCGCATTAAGAGCACTGACTCAGTTCTGTTCTGCATTAAGAGCACTGACTAAGTTCTGAGCTGCATTAATAGCACTGACCCAGTTCTGCACTGCATTAAGAGCACTGACTCAGTTCTGTGCTGCATTAAGTCCACTGACTCAGTACTGTGCTGCATTAAGTGCACTGACTCAGTTCTGTGCTGCATTAAGTGCACTGACTCAGTTCTGCGCTGCATTAAGAGCACTGACTCAGTTCTGTGCTGCATGAAGTGTACTGACCCAGTTCTGTGCTGCATTAAGCGCACTGACTCAGTTCTGTGCTGCATTAAGTGCACTGACCAAATTCTGTTCTGCATTAAGAGTACTGACTCAGTTCTGTGCAGCATTAAGAACACTGACTCAGTTCTGTGCTGCATTAAGAGCACTGACTCAGTTCTGCACTGCATTAAGAGCACTGATTCAGTTCTGTGCTGCATTATGTGCACTGACTCAGTTCAGTGCTGCATTCATAGCACTGACTCAGTTCTGCGCAGGATTAAGAGCACTGACTCAGTTCTGTGCTGCATTAAGAGCACTGACTCAGTTCTGTGCTGCATTAAGAGCACTGAATCAGTTCTGCGCTGCATTAAGAGCACTTAGTTCTGTGCTGCATTAAGAGCGCTGACTCAGTTCTGTTCTGCATTAAATGCAGTGACTCAGTTCTGTGCTGCATTAAGAGCAGTGACTCAGTTCTGCGCTGCATTAAGAGCACTGACTCAGTTCTGTTCTGCATTAAGAGCACTGACTCAGTTCTGTGCTGCATTAAGAGCACTGACTCAGTTCTGCGCTGCATTAGGAGCACTGACTCAGTTCAGTGCTGCATTCATAGCACTGACTCATTTCTGTGCTGCATTAAGAGCACTGAACCAGTTCTGCGCTGCATTAAGAGCACTGACTCAGTTCTGTGCTACATTAAGTGCACTGACTCTGTTCTGTGCTGCATTAAGAGCACTGACTCAGTCCAATGCTTAATTAAGAACACTGACTCAGTTCTGTGATGCATTCATAGCACTGACTCAGTTCTGTGCTGCATTAAGAGCACTGACTCAGTTCTGCGCTGCATTAAGTGCACTGAACAAATTCTGTTCTGCATTAAGAGCACTGACTCAGTTCTGCACTGCATTAAGAGCACTGACTCAATTCTGTTCTGCATTAAGTGCACTGACTCAGTTCTGCGCTGCATTAAGAGCACTGACTCAGTTCTGCACTGCATTAAGAGCACTGACTCAGTTCTGTGCTGCATTAAGAGCACTGATTCAGTTCTGTGCTGCATTAAGTGCACTGACTCAGTTCTGCGCAGCATTAAGAGCATTGACTCAGTTCTGTGCTGCATTAAGATTAGTGACTTAGTTCTGCACTTGCATTAAGAGCACTGACTCAGTTCTGTGCTGCATTAAGTGCACTGACCAAATTCTGTTCTGCATTTAGAGTACTGACTCAGTTCTGTGCAGCATTAAGAACACTGACTCAGTTCTGTGCTGCATTAAGAGCACTGACTCAGTTCTGCACTGCATTAAGAGCACTGATTCAGTTCTGTGCTGCATTAAGTGCACTGACTCAGTTCTGTGCTGCATTAAGATCACTGACTCAGTTCAGTGCTGCATTCATAGCACTGACTCAGTTCTGCGCAGGATTAAGAGCACTGACTCAGTTCTGCACTGCATTGAGAGCACTGACTCAGTTCTGTTCTGCATTAAGAGCACTGACTCAGTTCTGCGCTGCATTAAGAGCACTGACTCAGTTCTGTGCTGCATTAAGAGCACTGAATCAGTTCTGCGCTGCATTAAGAGCACTTAGTTCTGTGCTGCATTAAGAGCACTGACTCAGTTCTCTGCAGCATTAAGAACACTGACTCAGTTCAGGGCTGCATTCATATCACTGACTCAGTTCTGTGCTGCATTAAGAGCACTTACTCGGTTTTGTGCTGCATTCATAGCACTGACTCAGTTCTGCGCTGCATTAAGAGCACTGAATCAGTTCTGCGCTGCATTAAGAGCACTGACTCAGTTCTGTTCTGCATTAAGAGCACTGACTCAGTTCAGCGCTGCAGTAAGAGCACCTACTCAGTTCTGTGCTGCATTAAGAGCACTGAATCAGTTCTGCGCTGCATTAAGAGCACTTAGTTCTGTGCTGCATTAAGAGCACTGACTCATTTCTGTGCTGCATTAAGAGCACTGAACCAGTTCTGCGCTGCATTAAGAGCCCTGACTCAGTTCTGCGCTGCATTAAGAGCACTGACTCAGTTCTGTGCTGCATTAAGAGCACTGAATCAGTTCTGCGCTGCATTAAGAGCACTTAGTTCTGTGCTGCATTAAGAGCACTGACTCAGTTCTCTGCAGCATTAAGAACACTGACTCAGTTCAGGGCTGCATTCATATCACTGACTCAGTTCTGTGCTGCATTAAGAGCACTTACTCGGTTTTGTGCTGCATTCATAGCACTGACTCAGTTCTGCGCTGCATTAAGAGCACTGACTCAGTTCTGTGCTGCATTAAGAGCACTGAATCAGTTCTGCGCTGCATTAAGAGCACTTAGTTCTGTGCTGCATTAAGAGCACTGACTCATTTCTGTGCTGCATTAAGAGCACTGAACCAGTTCTGCGCTGCATTAAGAGCCCTGACTCAGTTCTGTGCTGCATTAAGAGCACTGACTCAGTTCTGTTCTGCATTAAGAGCACTGACTCAGTTCTGCGCTGCATTAAGAGCACTGACTCATTTCTGTGCTGCATTAAGAGCACTGAACCAGTTCTGCGCTGCATTAAGAGCACTGACTCAGTTCTGTGCTGCATTAAGTGCACTGACTCTGTTCTGTGCTGCATTAAGAGCACTGACTCAGTCCAATGCTTAATTAAGAACACTGACTCAGTTCTGTGATGCATTCATAGCACTGACTCAGTTCTGTGCTGCATTAAGAGCACTGACTCAGTTCTGCGCTGCATTAAGTGCACTGAACAAATTCTGTTCTGCATTAAGAGCACTGACTCAGTTCTGCGCAGCATTAAGATCATTGACTCAGTTCTGTGCTGCATTAAGATTAGTGACTTAGTTCTGCACTTGCATTAAGAGCACTGACTCAGTACCGTGCTGCATTAAGAGCAGTGACTCAGTTCTGTGCTGCATTAAGAGCACTGACTCAGTTCTGCTCTGCATTAAGAGCACTGACTCATTTCTGCGCTGCATTAAGAGCACTGACTCTATTCTGTTCTGCATTAAGTGCACTGACTCAGTTCTGCGCTGCATTAAGTGCACTGACCCAGTTCTGCGCTGCATCACGAGCACTGTCTCAGTTCTGTGCTGCATTAATAGCACTGACCCAGTTCTACGCTGCATTAAAAGCACTGACTCAGTACCGTGCTGCATTAAGAGCACTGACTCAGTTCTGCGCAGCATTAAGAGCACTGACTCAGTTCTGCACTGCATTAAGTGCACTGACCCCGTTCTGCGCTGCATTAAGAGCACTGACTCAATTCTGTTGTGCATTAAGAGCACTGACTCAGTTCTGTTCTTCATTAAGAGCACTGACTCATTTCTGTGCTGCATTAGGAGCCCTGACTCAGTTCTGCATTGCATTACGAGCATTGACTCAGTTCTGCACTGCGTTAAGAGCATTGACTGAGTTCTGCGCTGCGTTAAGAGCACTGACTCAGTTCTGTGCTGCATTAAGAGCACTGAATCAGTTCTGCGCTTCATTAAGAGCACTTAGTTCTGTGCTGCATTAAGAGCACTGACTCAGTTCTGTGCAGCATTAAGAACACTGACTCAGTTCAGGGCTGCATTCATATCACTGACTCAGTTCTGTGCTGCATTAAGAGCACTTACTCGGTTTTGTGCTGCATTCATAGCACTGACTCAGTTCTGCGCTGCATTAAGAGCACTGACTCAGTTCTGTGCTGCATTAAGAGCACTGAATCAGTTCTGCGCTGCATTAAGAGCACTTAGTTCTGTGCTGCATTAAGAGCACTGACTCATTTCTGTGCTGCATTAAGAGCACTGAACCAGTTCCGCGCTGCATTAAGAGCCCTGACTCAGTTCTGTGCTGCATTAAGAGCACTGACTCAGTTCTGTTCTGCATTAAGAGCACTGACTCAGTTCTGCGCTGCATTAAGAGCACTGACTCATTTCTGTGCTGCATTAAGAGCACTGAACCAGTTCTGCGCTGCATTAAGAGCACTGACTCAGTTCTGTGCTGCATTAAGTGCACTGACTCTGTTCTGTGCTGCATTAAGAGCACTGACTCAGTCCAATGCTTAATTAAGAACACTGACTCAGTTCTGTGATGCATTCATAGCACTGACTCAGTTCTGTGCTGCATTAAGAGCACTGACTCAGTTCTGCGCTGCATTAAGTGCACTGACTCAGTTCTGCGCTGCATTAAGTGCACTGAACAAATTCTGTTCTGCATTAAGAGCACTGACTCAGTTCTGCGCTGCATTAAGTGCACTGAACAAATTCTGTTCTGCATTAAGAGCATTGACTCAGTTCTGTGCTGCATTAAGATTAGTGACTTAGTTCTGCACTTGCATTAAGAGCACTGACTCAGTTCTGTGCTGCATTAAGAGCAGTGACTCAGTTCTGTGCTGCATTAAGAGCACTGACTCATTTCTGCACTGCATTAAGAGCACTGACTCAATTCTGTTCTGCATTAAGTGCACTGACTCAGTTCTGCGCTGCATTAAGCGCACTGACCCAGTTCTGCGCTGCATTACGAGCACTGTCTCAGTTCTGTGCTGCATTAATAGCACTGACCCAGTTCTACGCTGCATTAAAAGCACTGACTAAGTACCGTGCTGCATTAAGAGCACTGACTCAGTTCTGCGCAGCAGTAAGAGCACTGACTCAGTTCTGTGCTGCATTAAGTGCACTGACCCCGTTCTGCGCTGCATTAAGAGCACTGACTCAATTCTGTTGTGCATTAAGAGCACTGACTCAGTTCTGTTCTTCATTAAGAGCACTGACTCATTTCTGTGCTGCATTAGGAGCCCTGACTCAGTTCTGCATTGCATTACGAGCATTGACTCAGTTCTGCACTGCATTAAGAGCACTGATTCAGTTCTGTGCTGCATTAAGAGCACTGACTCAGTTCTGCGCTGCATTAAGAGCACTGACTCAGTTCAGTTCTGCATTAAGAGCACTGACTCAGTTCTGCACTGCGTTAAGAGCACTGACTCAGTTCTGCACTGCCTTAAGAGCACTGACTCAGTTCTGTGCTGCGTTAAGAGCACTGACTCAGTTCTGTGCTGCGTTAAGAGCACTGACTCAGTTCTGCGCTGCATTAGGAGCACTGACTCAGTTCTGTGCAGCATAAAGTGCACTGACCCAGTTCTGTGCTGCATTAAGAGCCCTGACTCAGTTCTGCGCTGCATTAGGAGCACTGACTCAGTTCTGTGCAGCATAAAGTGCACTGACCCAGTTCTGTGCTGCATTAAGAGCACTGACTCAGTTCTGCGCTGCATTAAGAGCACTGACCAAATTCTGTTCTGCATTAAGAGCACTGACTCAGTTCTGTGCAGCATTAAGAACACTGACTCAGTTCTGTGCTGCATTAAGAGCACTGACTCAGTTCTGCACTGCATTAAGAGCACTGATTCAGTTCTGTGCTGCATTAAGAGCACTGACTCAGTTGAGTGCTGCATTAAGAGCACTGACTCAGTCCAATGCTTAATTAAGAACACTGACTCAGTTCTGTGATGCATTCATAGCACTGACTCAGTTCTGTGCTACATTAAGAGCACTGACTCAGTTCTGCGCTGCATTAAGTGCACTGAACAAATTCTGTTCTGCATTAAGAGCACTGACTCAGTTCTGCACTGCATTAAGAGCTCTGACTCAGTTCTGTGCTGCATTAAGAGCACTGACACAGTTCTGTTCTGCATTAAGAGCACTGACACAGTTCTGCGCAGCATTAAGAGCACTGACTCAGTTCTGCGCAGCATTAAGAGCACTGACTCAGTTCTGTGCTGCATTAAGAGCACTTAATCATTTCTGCGCTGCATTAAGAGCACTGACTCAGTTCTGTTCTGCATTAAGAGCACTGACTCAGTTCAGCGCTGCAGTAAGAGCACCTACTCAGTTCTGTGCTGCATTAAGAGCACTGAATCAGTTCTGCGCTGCATTAAGAGCACTTAGTTCTGTGCTGCATTAAGAGCACTGACTCATTTCTGTGCTGCATTAAGAGCACTGAACCAGTTCTGCGCTGCATTAAGAGCCCTGACTCAGTTCTGTGCTGCATTAAGAGCACTGAACAAATTCTGTTCTGCATTAAGAGCACTGACTCAGTTCTGCGCAGCATTAAGAGCACTGACTCAGTTCTGTGCTGCATTAAGAGCACTTAATCATTTCTGCGCTGCATTAAGAGCACTGACTCAGTTCTGTTCTGCATTAAGAGCACTGACTCAGTTCAGCGCTGCAGTAAGAGCACCTACTCAGTTCTGTGCTGCATTAAGAGCACTGAATCAGTTCTGCGCTGCATTAAGAGCACTCAGTTCTGCGCTGCATTAAGAGCACTTAGTTCTGTGCTGCATTAAGAGCACTGACTCATTTCTGTGCTGCATTAAGAGCACTGAACCAGTTCTGCGCAGCATTAAGAGCATTGACTCAGTTCTGTGCTGCATTAAGATTAGTGACTTAGTTCTGCACTTGCATTAAGTGCACGGACTCAGTACCGTGCTGCATTAAGAGCAGTGACTCAGTTCTGTGCTGCATTAAGAGCACTGACTCAGTTCTGCACTGCATTAAGAGCACTGACTCATTTCTGCGCTGCATTAAGAGCACTGACTCAATTCTGTTCTGCATTAAGTGCACTGACTCAGTTCTGCGCTGCATTAAGTGCACTGACCCAGTTCTGCGCTGCATTACGAGCACTGTCTCAGTTCTGTGCTGCATTAATAGCACTGACCCAGTTCTACGCTGCATTAAAAGCACTGACTCAGTACCGTGCTGCATTAAGAGCACTGACTCAGTTCTGCGCAGCATTAAGAGCACTGACTCAGTTCTGCACTGCATTAAGTGCACTGACCCCGTTCTGCGCTGCATTAAGAGCACTGACTCAATTCTGTTGTGCATTAAGAGCACTGACTCAGTTCTGTTCTTCATTAAGAGCACTGACTCATTTCTGTGCTGCATTAGGAGCCCTGACTCAGTTCTGCATTGCATTACGAGCATTGACTCAGTTCTGCACTGCGTTAAGAGCATTGACTCAGTTCTGCGCTGCGTTAAGAGCACTGACTCAGTTCTGTGCTGCATTAAGAGCACTGAATCAGTTCTGCGCTTCATTAAGAGCACTTAGTTCTGTGCTGCATTAAGAGCACTGACTCAGTTCTGTGCAGCATTAAGAACTCTGACTCAGTTCAGGGCTGCATTCATATCACTGACTCAGTTCTGTGCTGCATTAAGAGCACTTACTCGGTTTTGTGCTGCATTCATAGCACTGACTCAGTTCTGCGCTGCATTAAGAGCACTGACTCAGTTCTGTGCTGCATTAAGAGCACTGAATCAGTTCTGCGCTGCATTAAGAGCACTTAGTTCTGTGCTGCATTAAGAGCACTTAGTTCTGTGCTGCATTAAGAGCACTTACTCGGTTTTGTGCTGCATTCATAGCACTGACTCAGTTCTGCGCTGCATTAAGAGCACTGACTCAGTTCTGTGCTGCATTAAGAGCACTGAATCAGTTCTGCGCTGCATTAAGAGCACTTAGTTCTGTGCTGCATTAAGAGCACTGACTCATTTCTGTGCTGAATTAAGAGCACTGAACCAGTTCTGCGCTGCATTAAGAGCCCTGACTCA
Source organism: Isurus oxyrinchus (assembly GCA_026770705.1). Taxonomy (NCBI): domain Eukaryota; kingdom Metazoa; phylum Chordata; class Chondrichthyes; order Lamniformes; family Lamnidae; genus Isurus; species Isurus oxyrinchus. The sequence continues at coordinate 7,097,228 of JANJGN010000008.1, forward strand.
GTTCTGTGCTGCATTAAGAGCACTGACTCAGTTCTGTTCTGCATTAAGAGCACTGACTCAGTTCTGCGCTGCATTAAGAGCACTGACTCATTTCTGTGCTGCATTAAGAGCACTGAACCAGTTCTGCGCTGCATTAAGAGCACTGACTCAGTTCTGTGCTGCATTAAGTGCACTGACTCTGTTCTGTGCTGCATTAAGAGCACTGACTCAGTCCAATGCTTAATTCAGAACACTGACTCAGTTCTGTGATGCATTCATAGCACTGACTCAGTTCTGTGCTGCATTAAGAGCACTGACTCAGTTCTGCGCTGCATTAAGTGCACTGAACAAATTCTGTTCTGCATTAAGAGCACTGACTCAGTTCTGCGCTGCATTAAGTGCACTGAACAAATTCTGTTCTCCATTAAGAGCATTGACTCAGTTCTGTGCTGCATTAAGATTAGTGACTTAGTTCTGCACTTGCATTAAGAGCACTGACTCAGTTCTGTGCTGCATTAAGAGCAGTGACTCAGTTCTGCGCTGCATTAAGTGCACTGACCCAGTTCTGCGCTGCATTACGAGCACTGTCTCAGTTCTGTGCTGCATTAATAGCACTGACCCAGTTCTATGCTGCATTAAAAGCACTGACTAAGTACCGTGCTGCATTAAGAGCACTGACTCAGTTCTGCGCAGCATTAAGAGCACTGACTCAGTTCTGTGCTGCATTAAGTGCACTGACCCCGTTCTGCGCTGCATTAAGAGCACTGACTCAATTCTGTTGTGCATTAAGAGCACTGACTCAGTTCTGTTCTTCATTAAGAGCACTGACTCATTTCTGTGCTGCATTAGGAGCCCTGACTCAGTTCTGCATTGCATTACGAGCATTGACTCAGTTCTGCACTGCATTAAGAGCACTGATTCAGTTCTGTGCTGCATTAAGAGCACTGACTCAGTTCTGTTCTGCATTAAGAGCACTGACTCAGTTCTGCACTGCGTTTAGAGCACTGACTCAGTTCTGTGCTGCGTTAAGAGCACTGACTCAGTTCTGTGCTGCGTTAAGAGCACTGACTCAGTTCTGTGCTGCGTTAAGAGCACTGACTCAGTTCTGCGCTGCATTAGGAGCACTGACTCAGTTCTGTGCAGCATAAAGTGCACTGACCCAGTTCTGTGCTGCATTAAGAGCCCTGACTCAGTTCTGCGCTGCATTAGGAGCACTGACTCAGTTCTGTGCAGCATAAAGTGCACTGACCCAGTTCTGTGCTGCATTAAGAGCACTGACTCAGTTCTGCGCTGCATTAAGAGCACTGACCAAATTCTGTTCTGCATTAAGAGCACTGACTCAGTTCTGTGCAGCATTAAGAACACTGACTCAGTTCTGTGCTGCATTAAGAGCACTGACTCAGTTCTGCACTGCATTAAGAGCACTGATTCAGTTCTGTGCTGCATTAAGAGCACTGACTCAGTTGAGTGCTGCATTAAGAGCACTGACTCAGTCCAATGCTTAATTAAGAACACTGACTCAGTTCTGTGATGCATTCATAGCACTGACTCAGTTCTGTGCTACATTAAGAGCACTGACTCAGTTCTGCGCTGCATTAAGTGCACTGAACAAATTCTGTTCTGCATTAAGAGCACTGACTCAGTTCTGCACTGCATTAAGAGCTCTGACTCAGTTCTGTGCTGCATTAAGAGCACTGACACAGTTCTGTTCTGCATTAAGAGCACTGACACAGTTCTGCGCAGCATTAAGAGCACTGACTCAGTTCTGCGCAGCATTAAGAGCACTGACTCAGTTCTGTGCTGCATTAAGAGCACTTAATCATTTCTGCGCTGCATTAAGAGCACTGACTCAGTTCTGTTCTGCATTAAGAGCACTGACTCAGTTCAGCGCTGCAGTAAGAGCACCTACTCAGTTCTGTGCTGCATTAAGAGCACTGAATCAGTTCTGCGCTGCATTAAGAGCACTTAGTTCTGTGCTGCATTAAGAGCACTGACTCATTTCTGTGCTGCATTAAGAGCACTGAACCAGTTCTGCGCTGCATTAAGAGCCCTGACTCAGTTCTGTGCTGCATTAAGAGCACTGAACAAATTCTGTTCTGCATTAAGAGCACTGACTCAGTTCTGCGCAGCATTAAGAGCACTGACTCAGTTCTGTGCTGCATTAAGAGCACTTAATCATTTCTGCGCTGCATTAAGAGCACTGACTCAGTTCTGTTCTGCATTAAGAGCACTGACTCAGTTCAGCGCTGCAGTAAGAGCACCTACTCAGTTCTGTGCTGCATTAAGAGCACTGAATCAGTTCTGCGCTGCATTAAGAGCACTCAGTTCTGCGCTGCATTAAGAGCACTTAGTTCTGTGCTGCATTAAGAGCACTGACTCATTTCTGTGCTGCATTAAGAGCACTGAACCAGTTCTGCGCAGCATTAAGAGCATTGACTCAGTTCTGTGCTGCATTAAGATTAGTGACTTAGTTCTGCACTTGCATTAAGTGCACGGACTCAGTACCGTGCTGCATTAAGAGCAGTGACTCAGTTCTGTGCTGCATTAAGAGCACTGACTCAGTTCTGCACTGCATTAAGAGCACTGACTCATTTCTGCGCTGCATTAAGAGCACTGACTCAATTCTGTTCTGCATTAAGTGCACTGACTCAGTTCTGCGCTGCATTAAGTGCACTGACCCAGTTCTGCGCTGCATTACGAGCACTGTCTCAGTTCTGTGCTGCATTAATAGCACTGACCCAGTTCTACGCTGCATTAAAAGCACTGACTCAGTACCGTGCTGCATTAAGAGCACTGACTCAGTTCTGCGCAGCATTAAGAGCACTGACTCAGTTCTGCACTGCATTAAGTGCACTGACCCCGTTCTGCGCTGCATTAAGAGCACTGACTCAATTCTGTTGTGCATTAAGAGCACTGACTCAGTTCTGTTCTTCATTAAGAGCACTGACTCATTTCTGTGCTGCATTAGGAGCCCTGACTCAGTTCTGCATTGCATTACGAGCATTGACTCAGTTCTGCACTGCGTTAAGAGCATTGACTCAGTTCTGCGCTGCGTTAAGAGCACTGACTCAGTTCTGTGCTGCATTAAGAGCACTGAATCAGTTCTGCGCTTCATTAAGAGCACTTAGTTCTGTGCTGCATTAAGAGCACTGACTCAGTTCTGTGCAGCATTAAGAACACTGACTCAGTTCAGGGCTGCATTCATATCACTGACTCAGTTCTGTGCTGCATTAAGAGCACTTACTCGGTTTTGTGCTGCATTCATAGCACTGACTCAGTTCTGCGCTGCATTAAGAGCACTGACTCAGTTCTGTGCTGCATTAAGAGCACTGAATCAGTTCTGCGCTGCATTAAGAGCACTTAGTTCTGTGCTGCATTAAGAGCACTTAGTTCTGTGCTGCATTAAGAGCACTTACTCGGTTTTGTGCTGCATTCATAGCACTGACTCAGTTCTGCGCTGCATTAAGAGCACTGACTCAGTTCTGTGCTGCATTAAGAGCACTGAATCAGTTCTGCGCTGCATTAAGAGCACTTAGTTCTGTGCTGCATTAAGAGCACTGACTCATTTCTGTGCTGAATTAAGAGCACTGAACCAGTTCTGCGCTGCATTAAGAGCCCTGACTCAGTTCTGTGCTGCATTAAGAGCACTGACTCAGTTCTGTTCTGCATTAAGAGCACTGACTCAGTTCTGCGCTGCATTAAGAGCACTGACTCATTTCTGTGCTGCATTAAGAGCACTGAACCAGTTCTGCGCTGCATTAAGAGCACTGACTCAGTTCTGTGCTGCATTAAGTGCACTGACTCTGTTCTGTGCTGCATTAAGAGCACTGACTCAGTCCAATGCTTAATTCAGAACACTGACTCAGTTCTGTGATGCATTCATAGCACTGACTCAGTTCTGTGCTGCATTAAGAGCACTGACTCAGTTCTGCGCTGCATTAAGTGCACTGAACAAATTCTGTTCTGCATTAAGAGCACTGACTCAGTTCTGCGCTGCATTAAGTGCACTGAACAAATTCTGTTCTCCATTAAGAGCATTGACTCAGTTCTGTGCTGCATTAAGATTAGTGACTTAGTTCTGCACTTGCATTAAGAGCACTGACTCAGTTCTGTGCTGCATTAAGAGCAGTGACTCAGTTCTGCGCTGCATTAAGTGCACTGACCCAGTTCTGCGCTGCATTACGAGCACTGTCTCAGTTCTGTGCTGCATTAATAGCACTGACCCAGTTCTATGCTGCATTAAAAGCACTGACTAAGTACCGTGCTGCATTAAGAGCACTGACTCAGTTCTGCGCAGCATTAAGAGCACTGACTCAGTTCTGTGCTGCATTAAGTGCACTGACCCCGTTCTGCGCTGCATTAAGAGCACTGACTCAATTCTGTTGTGCATTAAGAGCACTGACTCAGTTCTGTTCTTCATTAAGAGCACTGACTCATTTCTGTGCTGCATTAGGAGCCCTGACTCAGTTCTGCATTGCATTACGAGCATTGACTCAGTTCTGCACTGCATTAAGAGCACTGATTCAGTTCTGTGCTGCATTAAGAGCACTGACTCAGTTCTGTTCTGCATTAAGAGCACTGACTCAGTTCTGCACTGCGTTTAGAGCACTGACTCAGTTCTGTGCTGCGTTAAGAGCACTGACTCAGTTCTGTGCTGCGTTAAGAGCACTGACTCAGTTCTGTGCTGCGTTAAGAGCACTGACTCAGTTCTGTGCAGCATTAAGAGCACTGACTCAGTTCTGCACTGCATTAAGTGCACTGACCCCGTTCTGCGCTGCATTAAGAGCACTGACTCAATTCTGTTGTGCATTAAGAGCACTGACTCAGTTCTGTTCTTCATTAAGAGCACTGACTCATTTCTGTGCTGCATTAGGAGCCCTGACTCAGTTCTGCATTGCATTACGAGCATTGACTCAGTTCTGCACTGCGTTAAGAGCATTGACTGAGTTCTGCGCTGCGTTAAGAGCACTGACTCAGTTCTGTGCTGCATTAAGAGCACTGAATCAGTTCTGCGCTTCATTAAGAGCACTTAGTTCTGTGCTGCATTAAGAGCACTGACTCAGTTCTGTGCAGCATTAAGAACACTGACTCAGTTCAGGGCTGCATTCATATCACTGACTCAGTTCTGTGCTGCATTAAGAGCACTTACTCGGTTTTGTGCTGCATTCATAGCACTGACTCAGTTCTGCGCTGCATTAAGAGCACTGACTCAGTTCTGTGCTGCATTAAGAGCACTGAATCAGTTCTGCGCTGCATTAAGAGCACTTAGTTCTGAGCTGCATTAAGAGCACTGACTCATTTCTGTGCTGCATTAAGAGCACTGAACCAGTTCTGCGCTGCATTAAGAGCCCTGACTCAGTTCTGTGCTGCATTAAGAGCACTGACTCAGTTCTGTTCTGCATTAAGAGCACTGACTCAGTTCTGCGCTGCATTAAGAGCACTGACTCATTTCTGTGCTGCATTAAGAGCACTGAACCAGTTCTGCGCTGCATTAAGAGCACTGACTCAGTTCTGTGCTGCATTAAGTGCACTGACTCTGTTCTGTGCTGCATTAAGAGCACTGACTCAGTCCAATGCTTAATTAAGAACACTGACTCAGTTCTGTGATGCATTCATAGCACTGACTCAGTTCTGTGCTGCATTAAGAGCACTGACTCAGTTCTGCGCTGCATTAAGTGCACTGACTCAGTTCTGCGCTGCATTAAGTGCACTGAACAAATTCTGTTCTGCATTAAGAGCATTGACTCAGTTCTGTGCTGCATTAAGATTAGTGACTTAGTTCTGCACTTGCATTAAGAGCACTGACTCAGTTCTGTGCTGCATTAAGAGCAGTGACTCAGTTCTGTGCTGCATTAAGAGCACTGACTCATTTCTGCACTGCATTAAGAGCACTGACTCAATTCTGTTCTGCATTAAGTGCACTGACTCAGTTCTGCGCTGCATTAAGTGCACTGACCCAGTTCTGCGCTGCATTACGAGCACTGTCTCAGTTCTGTGCTGCATTAATAGCACTGACCCAGTTCTACGCTGCATTAAAAGCACTGACTAAGTACCGTGCTGCATTAAGAGCACTGACTCAGTTCTGCGCAGCATTAAGAGCACTGACTCAGTTCTGTGCTGCATTAAGTGCACTGACCCCGTTCTGCGCTGCATTAAGAGCACTGACTCAATTCTGTTGTGCATTAAGAGCACTGACTCAGTTCTGTTCTTCATTAAGAACACTGACTCATTTCTGTGCTGCATTAGGAGCCCTGACTCAGTTCTGCATTGCATTACGAGCATTGACTCAGTTCTGCACTGCATTAAGAGCACTGATTCAGTTCTGTGCTGCATTAAGAGCACTGACTCAGTTCTGTTCTGCATTAAGAGCACTGACTCAGTTCTGCACTGCGTTTAGAGCACTGACTCAGTTCTGTGCTGCGTTAAGAGCACTGACTCAGTTCTGTGCTGCGTTAAGAGCAATGACTCAGTTCTGTGCTGCGTTAAGAGCACTGACTCAGTTCTGCACTGCATTAAGAGCACTGACTCAGTTCTGCGCTGCATTAAGAGCACTGACTCAGTTCAGTTCTGCATTAAGAGCACTGACTCAGTTCTGCACTGCGTTAAGAGCACTGACTCAGTTCTGTGCTGCGTTAAGAGCACTGACTCAGTTCTGTGCTGCGTTAAGAGCACTGACTCAGTTCTGTGCTGCGTTAAGAGCACTGACTCAGTTCTGTGCTGCATTAAGAGCCCTGACTCAGTTCTGCGCTGCATTAGGAGCACTGACTCAGTTCTGTGCAGCATAAAGTGCACTGACCCAGTTCTGTGCTGCATTAAGAGCACTGACTCAGTTCTGCGCTGCATTAAGAGCACTGACCAAATTCTGTTCTGCATTAAGAGCACTGACTCAGTTCTGTGCAGCATTAAGAACACTGACTCAGTTCTGTGCTGCATTAAGAGCACTGACTCAGTTCTGCACTGCATTAAGAGCACTGATTCAGTTCTGTGCTGCATTAAGAGCACTGACTCAGTTGAGTGCTGCATTAAGAGCACTGACTCAGTCCAATGCTTAATTAAGAACACTGACTCAGTTCTGTGATGCATTCATAGCACTGACTCAGTTCTGTGCTGCATTAAGAGCACTGACTCAGTTCTGCGCTGCATTAAGTGCACTGAACAAATTCTGTTCTGCATTAAGAGCACTGACTCAGTTCTGCACTGCATTAAGAGCTCTGACTCAGTTCTGTGCTGCATTAAGAGCACTGACACAGTTCTGTTCTGCATTAAGAGCACTGACTCAGTTCTGCGCAGCATTAAGAGCACTGACTCAGTTCTGCGCAGCATTAAGAGCACTGACTCAGTTCTGTGCTGCATTAAGAGCACTTAATCATTTCTGCGCTGCATTAAGAGCACTGACTCAGTTCTGTTCTGCATTAAGAGCACTGACTCTGTTCAGCGCTGCAGTAAGAGCACCTACTCAGTTCTGTGCTGCATTAAGAGCACTGAATCAGTTCTGCGCTGCATTAAGAGCACTTAGTTCTGTGCTGCATTAAGAGCACTGACTCATTTCTGTGCTGCATTAAGAGCACTGAACCAGTTCTGCGCTGCATTAAGAGCCCTGACTCAGTTCTGTGCTGCATTAAGAGCACTGACTCAGTTCTGTTCTGCATTAAGATCACTGACTCAGTTCTGCGCTGCATTAAGAGCACTGACTCATTTCTGTGCTGCATTAAGAGCACTGAACCAGTTCTGCGCTGCATTAAGAGCACTGACTCAGTTCTGTGCTGCATTAAGTGCACTGAACAAATTCTGTTCTGCATTAAGAGCACTGACTCAGTTCTGCGCAGCATTAAGAGCATTGACTCAGTTCTGTGCTGCATTAAGATTAGTGACTTAGTTCTGCACTTGCATTAAGTGCACTGACTCAGTACCGTGCTGCATTAAGAGCAGTGACTCAGTTCTGTGCTGCATTAAGAGCACTGACTCAGTTCTGCACTGCATTAAGAGCACTGACTCATTTCTGCGCTGCATTAAGAGCACTGACTCAATTCTGTTCTGCATTAAGTGCACTGACTCAGTTCTGCGCTGCATTAAGTGCACTGACCCAGTTCTGCGCTGCATTACGAGCACTGTCTCAGTTCTGTGCTGCATTAATAGCACTGACCCAGTTCTACGCTGCATTAAAAGCACTGACTCAGTACCGTGCTGCATTAAGAGCACTGACTCAGTTCTGCGCAGCATTAAGAGCACTGACTCAGTTCTGCACTGCATTAAGTGCACTGACCCCGTTCTGCGCTGCATTAAGAGCACTGACTCAATTCTGTTGTGCATTAAGAGCACTGACTCAGTTCTGTTCTTCATTAAGAGCACTGACTCATTTCTGTGCTGCATTAGGAGCCCTGACTCAGTTCTGCATTGCATTACGAGCATTGACTCAGTTCTGCACTGCGTTAAGAGCATTGACTCAGTTCTGCGCTCCGTTAAGAGCACTGACTCAGTTCTGTGCTGCATTAAGAGCACTGAATCAGTTCTGCGCTTCATTAAGAGCACTTAGTTCTGTGCTGCATTAAGAGCACTGACTCAGTTCTGTGCAGCATTAAGAACACTGACTCAGTTCAGGGCTGCATTCATATCACTGACTCAGTTCTGCGCAGCATTAAGAGCACTGACTCAGTTCTGCGCAGCATTAAGAGCACTGACTCAGTTCTGTGCTGCATTAAGAGCACTTAATCATTTCTGCGCTGCATTAAGAGCACTGACTCAGTTCTGTTCTGCATTAAGAGCACTGACTCTGTTCAGCGCTGCAGTAAGAGCACCTACTCAGTTCTGTGCTGCACTAAGAGCACTGAATCAGTTCTGCGCTGCATTAAGAGCACTTAGTTCTGTGCTGCATTAAGAGCACTGACTCATTTCTGTGCTGCATTAAGAGCACTGAACCAGTTCTGCGCTGCATTAAGAGCCCTGACTCAGTTCTGTGCTGCATTAAGAGCACTGACTCAGTTCTGTTCTGCATTAAGATCACTGACTCAGTTCTGCGCTGCATTAAGAGCACTGACTCATTTCTGTGCTGCATTAAGAGCACTGAACCAGTTCTGCGCTGCATTAAGAGCACTGACTCAGTTCTGTGCTGCATTAAGTGCACTGAACAAATTCTGTTCTGCATTAAGAGCACTGACTCAGTTCTGCGCAGCATTAAGAGCATTGACTCAGTTCTGTGCTGCATTAAGATTAGTGACTTAGTTCTGCACTTGCATTAAGTGCACTGACTCAGTACCGTGCTGCATTAAGAGCAGTGACTCAGTTCTGTGCTGCATTAAGAGCACTGACTCAGTTCTGCACTGCATTAAGAGCACTGACTCATTTCTGCGCTGCATTAAGAGCACTGACTCAATTCTGTTCTGCATTAAGTGCACTGACTCAGTTCTGCGCTGCATTAAGTGCACTGACCCAGTTCTGCGCTGCATTACGAGCACTGTCTCAGTTCTGTGCTGCATTAATAGCACTGACCCAGTTCTACGCTGCATTAAAAGCACTGACTCAGTACCGTGCTGCATTAAGAGCACTGACTCAGTTCTGCGCAGCATTAAGAGCACTGACTCAGTTCTGCACTGCATTAAGTGCACTGACCCCGTTCTGCGCTGCATTAAGAGCACTGACTCAATTCTGTTGTGCATTAAGAGCACTGACTCAGTTCTGTTCTTCATTAAGAGCACTGACTCATTTCTGTGCTGCATTTGGAGCCCTGACTCAGTTCTGCATTGCATTACGAGCATTGACTCAGTTCTGCACTGCGTTAAGAGCATTGACTCAGTTCTGCGCTCCGTTAAGAGCACTGACTCAGTTCTGTGCTGCATTAAGAGCACTGAATCAGTTCTGCGCTTCATTAAGAGCACTTAGTTCTGTGCTGCATTAAGAGCACTGACTCAGTTCTGTGCAGCATTAAGAACACTGACTCAGTTCAGGGCTGCATTCATATCACTGACTCAGTTCTGTGCTGCATTAAGAGCACTTACTCGGTTTTGTGCTGCATTCATAGCACTGACTCAGTTCTGCGCTGCATTAAGAGCACTGACTCAGTTCTGTGCTGCATTAAGAGCACTGAATCAGTTCTGCGCTGCATTAAGAGCACTTAGTTCTGTGCTGCATTAAGAGCACTTAGTTCTGTGCTGCATTAAGAGCACTTACTCGGTTTTGTGCTGCATTCATAGCACTGACTCAGTTCTGCGCTGCATTAAGAGCACTGACTCAGTTCTGTGCTGCATTAAGAGCACTGAATCAGTTCTGCGCTGCATTAAGAGCACTTAGTTCTGTGCTGCATTAAGAGCACTGACTCATTTCAGTGCTGAATTAAGAGCACTGAACCAGTTCTGCGCTGCATTAAGAGCCCTGACTCAGTTCTGTGCTGCATTAAGAGCACTGACTCAGTTCTGTTCTGCATTAAGAGCACTGACTCAGTTCTGCGCTGCATTAAGAGCACTGACTCATTTCTGTGCTGCATTAAGAGCACTGAACCAGTTCTGCGCTGCATTAAGAGCACTGACTCAGTTCTGTGCTGCATTAAGTGCACTGACTCTGTTCTGTGCTGCATTAAGAGCACTGACTCAGTCCAATGCTTAATTCAGAACACTGACTCAGTTCCGTGATGCATTCATAGCACTGACTCAGTTCTGTGCTGCATTAAGAGCACTGACTCAGTTCTGCGCTGCATTAAGTGCACTGAACAAATTCTGTTCTGCATTAAGAGCACTGACTCAGTTCTGCGCTGCATTAAGTGCACTGAACAAATTCTGTTCTGCATTAAGAGCATTGACTCAGTTCTGTGCTGCATTAAGATTAGTGACTTAGTTCTGCACTTGCATTAAGAGCACTGACTCAGTTCTGTGCTGCATTAAGAGCAGTGACTCAGTTCTGTGCTGCATTAAGAGCACTGACTCATTTCTGCGCTGCATTAAGAGCACTGACTCAATTCTGTTCTGCATTAAGTGCACTGACTCAGTTCTGCGCTGCATTAAGTGCACTGACCCAGTTCTGCGCTGCATTACGAGCACTGTCTCAGTTCTGTGCTGCATTAATAGCACTGACCCAGTTCTATGCTGCATTAAAAGCACTGACTAAGTACCGTGCTGCATTAAGAGCACTGACTCAGTTCTGCGCAGCATTAAGAGCACTGACTCAGTTCTGTGCTGCATTAAGTGCACTGACCCCGTTCTGCGCTGCATTAAGAGCACTGACTCAATTCTGTTGTGCATTAAGAGCACTGACTCAGTTCTGTTCTTCATTAAGAGCACTGACTCATTTCTGTGCTGCATTAGGAGCCCTGACTCAGTTCTGCATTGCATTACGAGCATTGACTCAGTTCTGCACTGCATTAAGAGCACTGATTCAGTTCTGTGCTGCATTAAGAGCACTGACTCAGTTCTGTTCTGCATTAAGAGCACTGACTCAGTTCTGCACTGCGTTTAGAGCACTGACTCAGTTCTGTGCTGCATTAAGAGCACTGACTCAGTTCTGTGCTGCGTTAAGAGCACTGACTCAGTTCTGTGCTGCGTTAAGAGCACTGACTCAGTTCTGCACTGCATTAAGAGCACTGACTCAGTTCTGCGCTGCATTAAGAGCACTGACTCAGTTCTGTTCTGCATTAAGAGCACTGACTCAGTTCTGCACTGCGTTAAGAGCACTGACTCAGTTCTGTGCTGCGTTAAGAGCACTGACTCAGTTCTGTGCTGCGTTAAGAGCACTGACTCAGTTCTGTGCTGCGTTAAGAGCACTGACTCAGTTCTGTGCTGCATTAAGAGCCCTGACTCAGTTCTGCGCTGCATTAGGAGCACTGACTCAGTTCTGTGCAGCATAAAGTGCACTGACCGAGTTCTGTGCTGCATTAAGAGCACTGACTCAGTTCTGCGCTGCATTAAGAGCACTGACCAAATTCTGTTCTGCATTAAGAGCACTGACTCAGTTCTGTGCAGCATAAAGTGCACTGACCGAGTTCTGTGCTGCATTAAGAGCACTGACTCAGTTCTGCGCTGCATTAAGAGCACTGACCAAATTCTGTTCTGCATTAAGAGCACTGACTCAGTTCTGTGCAGCATTAAGAACACTGACTCAGTTCTGTGCTGCATTAAGAGCACTGACTCAGTTCTGCACTGCATTAAGAGCACTGATTCAGTTCTGTGCTGCATTAAGAGCACTGACTCAGTTGAGTGCTGCATTAAGAGCACTGACTCAGTCCAATGCTTAATTAAGAACACTGACTCAGTTCTGTGATGCATTCATAGCACTGACTCAGTTCTGTGCTGCATTAAGAGCACTGACTCAGTTCTGCGCTGCATTAAGTGCACTGAACAAATTCTGTTCTGCATTAAGAGCACTGACTCAGTTCTGCACTGCATTAAGAGCACTGACTCAGTTCTGTGCTGCATTAAGAGCACTGACTCAGTTCTGTTCTGCATTAAGAGCACTGACTCAGTTCTGCGCAGCATTAAGAGCACTGACTCAGTTCTGCGCAGCATTAAGAGCACTGACTCAGTTCTGTGCTGCATTAAGAGCACTTAATCATTTCTGCGCTGCATTAAGAGCACTGACTCAGTTCTGTTCTGCAATAAGAGCACTGACTCAGTTCAGCGCTGCAGTAAGAGCACCTACTCAGTTCTGTGCTGCATTAAGAGCACTGAATCAGTTCTGCGCTGCATTATGAGCACTTAGTTCTGTGCTGCATTAAGAGCACTGACTCATTTCTGTGCTGCATTAAGAGCACTGAACCAGTTCTGCGCTGCATTAAGAGCCCTGACTCAGTTCTGTGCTGCATTAAGAGCACTGACTCAGTTCTGTTCTGCATTAAGAGCACTGACTCAGTTCTGCGCTGCATTAAGAGCGCTGACTCATTTCTGTGCTGCATTAAGAGCACTGAACCAGTTCTGCGCTGCATTAAGAGCACTGACTCAGTTCGGTGCTGCATTAAGTGCACTGACTCTGTTCTGTGCTGCATTAAGAGCACTGACTCAGTCCAATGCTTAATTAAGAACACTGACTTAGTTCTGCACTTGCATTAAGAGCACTGACTCAGTACCATGCTGCATTAAGAGCACTGACTCAGTTCTGCGCTGCATTAAGTGCACTGAACAAATTCTGTTCTGCATTAAGAGCACTGACTCAGTTCTGCGCAGCATTAAGAGCATTGACTCAGTTCTGTGCTGCATTAAGATTAGTGACTTAGTTCTGCACTTGCATTAAGAGCACTGACTCAGTACCATGCTGCATTAAGAGCAGTGACTCAGTTCTGTGCTGCATTAAGAGCACTGACTCAGTTCTGCACTGCATTAAGAGCACTGACTCATTTCTGCGCTGCATTAAGAGCACTGACTCAATTCTGTTCTGCATTAAGTGCACTGACTCAGTTCTGCCCTGCATTAAGTGCACTGACCCAGTTCTGCGCTGCATTACGAGCACTGTCTCAGTTCTGTGCTGCATTAATAGCACTGACCCAGTTCTACGCTGCATTAAAAGCACTGACTCAGTACCGTGCTGCATTAAGAGCACTGACTCAGTTCTGCGCAGCATTAAGAGCACTGACTCTGTTCTGCACTGCATTAAGTGCACTGACCCCGTTCTGCGCTGCATTAAGAGCACTGACTCAATTCTGTTGTGCATTAAGAGCACTGACTCAGTTCTGTTCTTCATTAAGAGCACTGACTCATTTCTGTGCTGCATTAGGAGCCCTGACTCAGTTCTGCATTGCATTACGAGCATTGACTCAGTTCTGCACTGCGTTAAGAGCATTGACTCAGTTCTGCGCTGCGTTAAGAGCACTGACTCAGTTCTGTGCTGCGTTAAGAGCACTGACTCAGTTCTGTGCTGCATTAAGAGCCCTGACTCAGTTCTGCGCTGCATTAGGAGCACTGACTCAGTTCTGTGCAGCATAAAGTGCACTGACCCAGTTCTGTGCTGCATTAAGAGCACTGACTCAGTTCTGCGCTGCATTAAGAGCACTGACCAAATTCTGTTCTGCATTAAGAGCACTGACTCAGTTCTGTGCAGCATTAAGAACACTGACTCAGTTCTGTGCTGCATTAAGAGCACTGACTCAGTTCTGCACTGCATTAAGAGCACTGATTCAGTTCTGTGCTGCATTAAGAGCACTGACTCATTTCTGCACTGCATTAAGAGCACTGATTCTGTTCTGTGCTGCATTAAGTGCACTGACTCGGTTGAGTGCTGCATTAAGAGCACTGACTCAGTCCAATGCTTAATTAAGAACACTGACTCAGTTCTGTGATGCATTCATAGCACTGACTCAGTTCTGTGCTGCATTAAGAGCACTGACTCAGTTCTGCGCTGCATTAAGTGCACTGAACAAATTCTGTTCTGCATTAAGAGCACTGACTCAGTTCTGCACTGCATTAAGAGCACTGACTCAGTTCTGTGCTGCATTAAGAGCACTGACTCAGTTCTGTTCTGCATTAAGAGCACTGACTCAGTTCTGCGCAGCATTAAGAGCACTGACTCAGTTCTGCGCAGCATTAAGAGCACTGACTCAGTTCTGTGCTGCATTAAGAGCACTTAATCATTTCTGCGCTGCATTAAGAGCACTGACTCAGTTCTGTTCTGCAATAAGAGCACTGACTCAGTTCAGCGCTGCAGTAAGAGCACCTACTCAGTTCTGTGCTGCATTAAGAGCACTGAATCAGTTCTGCGCTGCATTATGAGCACTTAGTTCTGTGCTGCATTAAGAGCACTGACTCATTTCTGTGCTGCATTAAGAGCACTGAACCAGTTCTGCGCTGCATTAAGAGCCCTGACTCAGTTCTGTGCTGCATTAAGAGCACTGACTCAGTTCTGTTCTGCATTAAGAGCACTGACTCAGTTCTGCGCTGCATTAAGAGCGCTGACTCATTTCTGTGCTGCATTAAGAGCACTGAACCAGTTCTGCGCTGCATTAAGAGCACTGACTCAGTTCGGTGCTGCATTAAGTGCACTGACTCTGTTCTGTGCTGCATTAAGAGCACTGACTCAGTCCAATGCTTAATTAAGAACACTGACTTAGTTCTGCACTTGCATTAAGAGCACTGACTCAGTACCATGCTGCATTAAGAGCACTGACTCAGTTCTGCGCTGCATTAAGTGCACTGAACAAATTCTGTTCTGCATTAAGAGCACTGACTCAGTTCTGCGCAGCATTAAGAGCATTGACTCAGTTCTGTGCTGCATTAAGATTAGTGACTTAGTTCTGCACTTGCATTAAGAGCACTGACTCAGTACCATGCTGCATTAAGAGCAGTGACTCAGTTCTGTGCTGCATTAAGAGCACTGACTCAGTTCTGCACTGCATTAAGAGCACTGACTCATTTCTGCGCTGCATTAAGAGCACTGACTCAATTCTGTTCTGCATTAAGTGCACTGACTCAGTTCTGCCCTGCATTAAGTGCACTGACCCAGTTCTGCGCTGCATTACGAGCACTGTCTCAGTTCTGTGCTGCATTAATAGCACTGACCCAGTTCTACGCTGCATTAAAAGCACTGACTCAGTACCGTGCTGCATTAAGAGCACTGACTCAGTTCTGCGCAGCATTAAGAGCACTGACTCTGTTCTGCACTGCATTAAGTGCACTGACCCCGTTCTGCGCTGCATTAAGAGCACTGACTCAATTCTGTTGTGCATTAAGAGCACTGACTCAGTTCTGTTCTTCATTAAGAGCACTGACTCATTTCTGTGCTGCATTAGGAGCCCTGACTCAGTTCTGCATTGCATTACGAGCATTGACTCAGTTCTGCACTGCGTTAAGAGCATTGACTCAGTTCTGCGCTGCGTTAAGAGCACTGACTCAGTTCTGTGCTGCGTTAAGAGCACTGACTCAGTTCTGTGCTGCATTAAGAGCCCTGACTCAGTTCTGCGCTGCATTAGGAGCACTGACTCAGTTCTGTGCAGCATAAAGTGCACTGACCCAGTTCTGTGCTGCATTAAGAGCACTGACTCAGTTCTGTGCTGCATTAAGAGCACTGACCAAATTCTGTTCTGCATTAAGAGCACTGACTCAGTTCTGTGCAGCATTAAGAACACTGACTCAGTTCTGTGCTGCATTAAGAGCACTGACTCAGTTCTGCACTGCATTAAGAGCACTGATTCAGTTCTGTGCTGCATTAAGAGCACTGACTCATTTCTGCACTGCATTAAGAGCACTGATTCTGTTCTGTGCTGCATTAAGTGCACTGACTCAGTTGAGTGCTGCATTAAGAGCACTGACTCAGTCCAATGCTTAATTAAGAACACTGACTCAGTTCTGTGATGCATTCATAGCACTGACTCAGTTCTGTGCTGCATTAAGAGCACTGACTCAGTTCTGCGCTGCATTAAGTGCACTGAACAAATTCTGTTCTGCATTAAGAGCACTGACTCAGTTCTGCACTGCATTAAGAGCACTGACTCAGTTCTGTGCTGCATTAAGAGCACTGACTCAGTTCTGTTCTGCATTAAGAGCACTGACTCAGTTCTGCGCAGCATTAAGAGCACTGACTCAGTTCTGCGCAGCATTAAGAGCACTGACTCATTTCTGTGCTGCATTAAGAGCACTGACTCAATTCTGTTCTGCATTAAGTGCACTGACTCAGTTCTGCGCTGCATTAAGTGCACTGACCCAGTTCTGCGCTGCATTACGAGCACTGTCTCTGTTCTGTGCTGCATTAATAGCACTGACCCAGTTCTACGCTGCATTAAAAGCACTGACTCAGTACCGTGCTGCATTAAGAGCACTGACTCAGTTCTGCGCAGCATTAAGAGCAGTGACTCAGTTCTGTGCTGCATTAAGAGTAGTGACTCATTTCTGCACTGCATTAAGAGCACTGACTGTCTTCTGCGCTGAATTAAGCGCACTTACACATTTCTGCTCCGCGTTTAGAGCACTGACTCAGTTCTTTTCTGCATTAAGAGCACTGACTAAGTTCTGTGCTGCGTTAATAGCACTGACCCAGTTCTGCACTGCATTAAGAGCACTGACTCAGTTCTGTGCTGCATTAAGTCCACTGACTCAGTACTGTGCTGCATTAAGTGCACTGACTCAGTTCTGTGCTGCATTAAGTGCACTGACTCAGTTCTGCGCTGCATTAAGAGCACTGACTCAGTTCTGTGCTGCATTAAGTGCCCTGACTCAGTTCTGTGCTGCATGAAGCGCACTGACTCAGTTCTGTGCTGCATTAAGAGCACTGACTCAGTTCTGTGCTGCATTAAGAGCACTGACTCAGTTCTGCACTGCATTAAGAGCGCTGACTCAGTTCTGTGCTGCATTAAGAGCACTGACTCAGTTCTGTGCTGCATTAAGAGCACTGACTCAGTTCTGCACTGCATTAAGAGCATTGATTCAGTTCTGTGCTGCATTAAGTGCACTGACTCAGTTCTGCACTGCATTAAGAGCACTGACTCAGTTCTGTGCTGCATTAAGAGCACTGAATCAGTTCTGCGCTGCATTAAGAGCACTTAGTTCTGTGCTGCATTAAGAGCACTGACTCAGTTCTGTGCTGCATTAAGAGCACTGACTCAGTTCTGTTCTGCATTAAGAGCACTGACTCAGTTCAGTGCTGCATTCATAGCACTGACTCAGTTCTGTTCTGCATTAAGAGCACCGACACTGTTCTGTTCTGCATTAAGAGCACCGACACTGTTCTGCGCTGCATTAAGAGCACTGACTCAGTTCTGTGCTGCATTAAGTGCACTGACCCAGTTCTGCGCTGCATTACGAGCACTGACACAGTTCTGTGCTGCATTAAGAGCACTTACTCAGTTCTGTGCTGCATTAAGAGCACTGCCCAGTTCTGCACTGCATTAAGAGCGCTGACTCAGTTCTGTGCTGCATTAAGCGCACTGACTCAGTTCTGTTCTGCATTAAGAGCACTGACTCAGTTCTGCACTGCATTAAGAGCTCTGACTCAGTTCTGTGCTGCATTAAGCGCACTGACTCAGTTCTGCGCTACATTAAGAGCACTGACTCAGTTCTGCGCTGCATTAAGAGCACTGACTCAGTTCTGTGCTGCATTAAGAGCACTTACTCAGTTCTGCGCTGCATTCAGAGCACTGACTCAGATCTGTTCTGCATTAAGAGCACTGACTCAGTTCTGCGCAGAATGAAGTTCACTGACTCAGTTCTGTTCTGCATTAAGAGCACTGACTCAGTTCTGTGCTGCATTAAGAGCACTGACTCAGTTCTGTGCTGCATTAAGAGCACTGACTCAGTTCTGTGCTGCATTAAGAGCACTGCCCAGTTCTGCACTGCATTAAGAGCGCTGACTCAGTTCTGTGCTGCATTAAGAGCACTGACTCAGTTCTGCGCTGCATTAAGAGCACTGACTCAGTTCTGTGCCGCATTAAGAGCACTGACTCAGTTCTGTGCCGCATTAAGAGCACTGACTCAGTTCTGTGCCGCATTAAGAGCACTGACTCAGTTCTGTGCTGCATTAAGTGCACTTACTCATTTCTGCGCTGAATTAAGAGCACTGACTCAGTTCTGTTCTGCATTAAGAGCACTGACTCAGTTCTGTTCTGCATTAAGAGCACTGACTCAGTTCTGTGCTGCATTAAGAGCACTGACCCAGTTCTGTGCTCCATTACGAGCACTGACTCAGTTCTGTGCCGCATTAAGAGCACTGACTCAGTTCTGTTCTGCATTAAGAGCACTGACTCAGTTCTGTGCTGCATTAAGTGCACTGACCCAGTTCTGCGCTGCATTAAGAGCACTGACTCAGTTCTTTGCTGCTTTAAGAGCACTGCCTCAGTTGTGCGCTGCATTAAGAGCACTGACTCTGTCATGTGCTGCATTAAGAGCACTGACTCTGTTCTGTGCTGCATTAAGAGCACTGACTCAGTCCAATGCTTAATTCAGAACACTGACTCAGTTCCGTGATGCATTCATAGCACTGACTCAGTTCTGTGCTGCATTAAGAGCACTGACTCAGTTCTGCGCTGCATTAAGTGCACTGAACAAATTCTGTTCTGCATTAAGAGCACTGACTCAGTTCTGCGCTGCATTAAGTGCACTGAACAAATTCTGTTCTGCATTAAGAGCATTGACTCAGTTCTGTGCTGCATTAAGATTAGTGACTTAGTTCTGCACTTGCATTAAGAGCACTGACTCAGTTCTGTGCTGCATTAAGAGCAGTGACTCAGTTCTGTGCTGCATTAAGAGCACTGACTCATTTCTGCGCTGCATTAAGAGCACTGACTCAATTCTGTTCTGCATTAAGTGCACTGACTCAGTTCTGCGCTGCATTAAGTGCACTGACCCAGTTCTGCGCTGCATTACGAGCACTGTCTCAGTTCTGTGCTGCATTAATAGCACTGACCCAGTTCTATGCTGCATTAAAAGCACTGACTAAGTACCGTGCTGCATTAAGAGCACTGACTCAGTTCTGCGCAGCATTAAGAGCACTGACTCAGTTCTGTGCTGCATTAAGTGCACTGACCCCGTTCTGCGCTGCATTAAGAGCACTGACTCAATTCTGTTGTGCATTAAGAGCACTGACTCAGTTCTGTTCTTCATTAAGAGCACTGACTCATTTCTGTGCTGCATTAGGAGCCCTGACTCAGTTCTGCATTGCATTACGAGCATTGACTCAGTTCTGCACTGCATTAAGAGCACTGATTCAGTTCTGTGCTGCATTAAGAGCACTGACTCAGTTCTGTTCTGCATTAAGAGCACTGACTCAGTTCTGCACTGCGTTTAGAGCACTGACTCAGTTCTGTGCTGCGTTAAGAGCACTGACTCAGTTCTGTGCTGCGTTAAGAGCACTGACTCAGTTCTGTGCTGCGTTAAGAGCACTGACTCAGTTCTGCACTGCATTAAGAGCACTGACTCAGTTCTGTTCTGCATTAAGAGCACTGACTCAGTTCTGCACTGCGTTAAGAGCACTGACTCAGTTCTGTGCTGCGTTAAGAGCACTGACTCAGTTCTGTGCTGCGTTAAGAGCACTGACTCAGTTCTGTGCTGCGTTAAGAGCACTGACTCAGTTCTGTGCTGCATTAAGAGCCCTGACTCAGTTCTGCGCTGCATTAGGAGCACTGACTCAGTTCTGTGCAGCATAAAGTGCACTGACCGAGTTCTGTGCTGCATTAAGAGCACTGACTCAGTTCTGCGCTGCATTAAGAGCACTGACCAAATTCTGTTCTGCATTAAGAGCACTGACTCAGTTCTGTGCAGCATTAAGAACACTGACTCAGTTCTGTGCTGCATTAAGAGCACTGACTCAGTTCTGCACTGCATTAAGAGCACTGATTCAGTTCTGTGCTGCATTAAGTGCACTGACTCAGTTGAGTGCTGCATTAAGAGCACTGACTCAGTCCAATGCTTAATTAAGAACACTGACTCAGTTCTGTGATGCATTCATAGCACTGACTCAGTTCTGTGCTGCATTAAGAGCACTGACTCAGTTCTGCGCTGCATTAAATGCACTGAACAAATTCTGTTCTGCATTAAGAGCACTGACTCAGTTCTGCACTGCATTAAGAGCACTGACTCAGTTCTGTGCTGCATTAAGAGCACTGACTCAGTTCTGTTCTGCATTAAGAGCACTGACTCAGTTCTGCGCAGCATTAAGAGCACTGACTCAGTTCTGCGCAGCATTAAGAGCACTGACTCAGTTCTGTGCTGCATTAAGAGCACTTAATCATTTCTGCGCTGCATTAAGAGCACTGACTCAGTTCTGTTCTGCAATAAGAGCACTGACTCAGTTCAGCGCTGCAGTAAGAGCACCTACTCAGTTCTGTGCTGCATTAAGAGCACTGAATCAGTTCTGCGCTGCATTATGAGCACTTAGTTCTGTGCTGCATTAAGAGCACTGACTCATTTCTGTGCTGCATTAAGAGCACTGAACCAGTTCTGCGCTGCATTAAGAGCCCTGACTCAGTTCTGTGCTGCATTAAGAGCACTGACTCAGTTCTGTTCTGCATTAAGAGCACTGACTCAGTTCTGCGCTGCATTAAGAGCGCTGACTCATTTCTGTGCTGCATTAAGAGCACTGAACCAGTTCTGCGCTGCATTAAGAGCACTGACTCAGTTCGGTGCTGCATTAAGTGCACTGACTCTGTTCTGTGCTGCATTAAGAGCACTGACTCAGTCCAATGCTTAATTAAGAACACTGACTCAGTTCTGTGATGCATTCATAGCACTGACTCAGTTCTGTGCTGCATTAAGAGCACTGACTCAGTTCTGCGCTGCATCAAGTGCACTGAACAAATTCTGTTCTGCATTAAGAGCACTGACTCAGTTCTGCGCAGCATTAAGAGCATTGACTCAGTTCTGTGCTGCATTAAGATTAGTGACTTAGTTCTGCACTTGCATTAAGAGCACTGACTCAGTACCATGCTGCATTAAGAGCAGTGACTCAGTTCTGTGCTGCATTAAGAGCACTGACTCAGTTCTGCACTGCATTAAGAGCACTGACTCATTTCTGCGCTGCATTAAGAGCACTGACTCAATTCTGTTCTGCATTAAGTGCACTGACTCAGTTCTGCCCTGCATTAAGTGCACTGACCCAGTTCTGCGCTGCATTACGAGCACTGTCTCAGTTCTGTGCTGCATTAATAGCACTGACCCAGTTCTACGCTGCATTAAAAGCACTGACTCAGTACCGTGCTGCATTAAGAGCACTGACTCAGTTCTGCGCAGCATTAAGAGCACTGACTCTGTTCTGCACTGCATTAAGTGCACTGACCCCGTTCTGCGCTGCATTAAGAGCACTGACTCAATTCTGTTGTGCATTAAGAGCACTGACTCAGTTCTGTTCTTCATTAAGAGCACTGACTCATTTCTGTGCTGCATTAGGAGCCCTGACTCAGTTCTGCATTGCATTACGAGCATTGACTCAGTTCTGCACTGCGTTAAGAGCATTGACTCAGTTCTGTGCTGCGTTAAGAGCACTGACTCAGTTCTGTGCTGCGTTAAGAGCACTGACTCAGTTCTGTGCTGCATTAAGAGCCCTGACTCAGTTCTGCGCTGCATTAGGAGCACTGACTCAGTTCTGTGCAGCATAAAGTGCACTGACCCAGTTCTGTGCTGCATTAAGAGCACTGACTCAGTTCTGCGCTGCATTAAGAGCACTGACCAAATTCTGTTCTGCATTAAGAGCACTGACTCAGTTCTGTGCAGCATTAAGAACACTGACTCAGTTCTGTGCTGCATTAAGAGCACTGACTCAGTTCTGCACTGCATTAAGAGCACTGATTCAGTTCTGTGCTGCATTAAGAGCACTGACTCATTTCTGCACTGCATTAAGAGCACTGATTCTGTTCTGTGCTGCATTAAGTGCACTGACTCAGTTGAGTGCTGCATTAAGAGCACTGACTCAGACCAATGCTTAATTAAGAACACTGACTCAGTTCTGTGATGCATTCATAGCACTGACTCAGTTCTGTGCTGCATTAAGAGCACTGACTCAGTTCTGCGCTGCATTAAGTGCACTGAACAAATTCTGTTCTGCATTAAGAGCACTGACTCAGTTCTGCACTGCATTAAGAGCACTGACTCAGTTCTGTGCTGCATTAAGAGCACTGACTCAGTTCTGTTCTGCATTAAGAGCACTGACTCAGTTCTGCGCAGCATTAAGAGCACTGACTCAGTTCTGCGCAGCATTAAGAGCACTGACTCATTTCTGTGCTGCATTAAGAGCACTGACTCAATTCTGTTCTGCATTAAGTGCACTGACTCAGTTCTGCGCTGCATTAAGTGCACTGACCCAGTTCTGCGCTGCATTACGAGCACTGTCTCTGTTCTGTGCTGCATTAATAGCACTGACCCAGTTCTACGCTGCATTAAAAGCACTGACTCAGTACCGTGCCGCATTAAGAGCACTGACTCAGTTCTGCGCAGCATTAAGAGCAGTGACTCAGTTCTGTGCTGCATTAAGAGTAGTGACTCATTTCTGCACTGCATTAAGAGCACTGACTGTCTTCTGCGCTGAATTAAGCGCACTTACACATTTCTGCTCCGCGTTTAGAGCACTGACTCAGTTCTTTTCTGCATTAAGAGCACTGACTAAGTTCTGTGCTGCGTTAATAGCACTGACCCAGTTCTGCACTGCATTAAGAGCACTGACTCAGTTCTGTGCTGCATTAAGTCCACTGACTCAGTACTGTGCTGCATTAAGTGCACTGACTCAGTTCTGTGCTGCATTAAGTGCACTGACTCAGTTCTGCGCTGCATTAAGAGCACTGACTCAGTTCTGTGCTGCATTAAGTGCCCTGACTCAGTTCTGTGCTGCATGAAGCGCACTGACTCAGTTCTGTGCTGCATTAAGAGCACTGACTCAGTTCTGTGCTGCATTAAGAGCACTGACTCAGTTCTGCACTGCATTAAGAGCGCTGACTCAGTTCTGTGCTGCATTAAGAGCACTGACTCAGTTCTGTGCTGCATTAAGAGCACTGACTCAGTTCTGCACTGCATTAAGAGCATTGATTCAGTTCTGTGCTGCATTAAGTGCACTGACTCAGTTCTGCACTGCATTAAGAGCACTGACTCAGTTCTGTGCTGCATTAAGAGCACTGAATCAGTTCTGCGCTGCATTAAGAGCACTTAGTTCTGTGCTGCATTAAGAGCACTGACTCAGTTCTGTGCTGCATTAAGAGCACTGACTCAGTTCTGTTCTGCATTAAGAGCACTGACTCAGTTCAGTGCTGCATTCATAGCACTGACTCAGTTCTGTTCTGCATTAAGAGCACCGACACTGTTCTGTTCTGCATTAAGAGCACCGACACTGTTCTGCGCTGCATTAAGAGCACTGACTCAGTTCTGTGCTGCATTAAGTGCACTGACCCAGTTCTGCGCTGCATTACGAGCACTGACACAGTTCTGTGCTGCATTAAGAGCACTTACTCAGTTCTGTGCTGCATTAAGAGCACTGCCCAGTTCTGCACTGCATTAAGAGCGCTGACTCAGTTCTGTGCTGCATTAAGCGCACTGACTCAGTTCTGTTCTGCATTAAGAGCACTGACTCAGTTCTGCACTGCATTAAGAGCTCTGACTCAGTTCTGTGCTGCATTAAGCGCACTGACTCAGTTCTGCGCTACATTAAGAGCACTGACTCAGTTCTGCGCTGCATTAAGAGCACTGACTCAGTTCTGTGCTGCATTAAGAGCACTTACTCAGTTCTGCGCTGCATTCAGAGCACTGACTCAGATCTGTTCTGCATTAAGAGCACTGACTCAGTTCTGCGCAGAATGAAGTTCACTGACTCAGTTCTGTTCTGCATTAAGAGCACTGACTCAGTTCTGTGCTGCATTAAGAGCACTGACTCAGTTCTGTGCTGCATTAAGAGCACTGACTCAGTTCTGTGCTGCATTAAGAGCACTGCCCAGTTCTGCACTGCATTAAGAGCGCTGACTCAGTTCTGTGCTGCATTAAGAGCACTGACTCAGTTCTGCGCTGCATTAAGAGCACTGACTCAGTTCTGTGCCGCATTAAGAGCACTGACTGAGTTCTGTGCCGCATTAAGAGCACTGACTCAGTTCTGTGCCGCATTAAGAGCACTGACTCAGTTCTGTGCTGCATTAAGTGCACTTACTCATTTCTGCGCTGAATTAAGAGCACTGACTCAGTTCTGTTCTGCATTAAGAGCACTGACTCAGTTCTGTTCTGCATTAAGAGCACTGACTCAGTTCTGTGCTGCATTAAGAGCACTGACCCAGTTCTGTGCTCCATTACGAGCACTGACTCAGTTCTGTGCCGCATTAAGAGCACTGACTCAGTTCTGTTCTGCATTAAGAGCACTGACTCAGTTCTGTGCTGCATTAAGTGCACTGACCCAGTTCTGCGCTGCATTAAGAGCACTGACTCAGTTCTTTGCTGCTTTAAGAGCACTGCCTCAGTTGTGCGCTGCATTAAGAGCACTGACTCTGTCATGTGCTGCATTAAGAGCACTGACTCGGTTCTGTGCTGTATTAAGAGCACTGACTCAGTGCTGTGCTGCATTATCAGCACTCTCAGTGCTGTGCTGCATTAAGAGCACTAACTCAGTTCTGTGCTGAATTATAAGAACTGACTCAGTATTGTGCTGCATTATAAGTACTGCGCTGCATTTTCAACACTGACTCAGTTATGCACTGCTTTACGAGCACTGAGTCAGTACTGCGCTGCATTATCAGCACTGACACAGTACTGTGCTGCATTGTCAGCCCTGACTCAGTAATGTACGGCATTAAGGGCACTGACTCAGTACTGCGCGGCATTATCAGCACTGACTCAGTACTGCGCTGTATTATTATTACTGCACTGCATTTTCACACTGACTCAGTGCTGCGCTGCATTATTTGCACTGCAATGCATTTTCAGCACAGACTCAGTACTGCGCTGCATTACGAGCACTGATTCAGTTCTGCGCTGCATTAAGAGCACTGACTCAGTTCTGTGCCGCATTAAGAGCACTGACTCAGTTCTGTGCTGCATTAAGAGCACTGACTCAGTTCTGTGCTGCATTAAGAGCACTGACTCAGTTCTGTGCTGCATTAAGAGCACTGACTCAGTTCTGCGCTGCATTAAGAGCACTGACTCTGTCATGTGCTGCATTAATAGCACTGACTCAGTTCTGTGCTGTGTCTCAGTACTGTGCTGCATTATAAATACTGCGCTGCATTTTCTGCACTGACTCAGTTCTGCACTGCATGAAGTCAACTGACTCAGTTCTCTTCTGCATTAAGAGCACTGACTCAGTTCAGCGCTGCAGTAAGAGCACCTACTCAGTTCTGCGCTGCATTAAGAGCACTTGCTCATTTCTGCGCCGCATTAAGAGCACTGACTCAGTTCTGTTCTGCATTAAGAGCACTGAGTCAGTTCTGTGCTGCATTATGTGCACTGACTCAGTTCTGTGCTGCATTAAGAGCACTTGCTCATTTCTGCGCCGCATTAAGAGCACTGACTCAGTTCTGTTCTGCATTAAGAGCACTGAGTCAGTTCTGTGCTGCATTATGTGCACTGACCCTGTTCTGCGCTGCATTAAGAGCACTGACTCAGTTCTGTGCTGCATTAAGAGCACTGACTCAGTTCTGTGCTGCATTAAGAGCACTGACTCAGTTCTGTGCTGCATTAAGAGCACTGACTCAGTTCTGTGCTGCATTAAGAGCACTGACTCAGTTCTGTTCTGCATTAAGTGCACTGACTCAGTTCTGTTCTGCATTAAGTGCACTGACTCAGTTCTGTGCTGCATTAAGTGCACTGACCCAGTTCTGCGCTGCATTAAGAGCACTGACTCAGTACTGTGCTGCATTAAGAGCACTGACTCAGTTCTGTGCTGCATTAAGAGCACTGACTCAGTTCTGTTCTGCATTAAGTGCACTGACTCAGTTCTGTTCTGCATTAAGTGCACTGACTCAGTTCTGTGCTGCATTACGAGCACTGTCTCAGTTCTGTGCTGCATTAAGAGCACTGACTCAGTTCTGTGCTGCATTAAGAACACTGACTCAGTGTGTGCTGCATTAAGAGCACTGACTCAGTTCTGTGCTGCATTAAGAACACTGACTCAGTGTGTGCTGCATTAAGAGCACTGACTCAGTTCCGCGCTGCATTAAGAGCACTGACTCAGTTCTGTTCTGCATTAAGAGCACTGACTCAGTTCTGTTCTGCATTAAGAGCACTGACTCAGTACTGTGCTGCATTAAGAGCACTGACTCAGTTCCGCGCTGCATTAAGAGCACTGACTCAGTTCTGTTCTGCATTAAGAGCACTGACTCAGTTCTGCACTGCATTAAGAGCACTGACTCAGTTCTGCGCTGCAATAAGAGCACTGACTCAGATCTGTTCTGCATTAAGAGCACTGACTCAGTTCTGCGCAGAATGAAGTTCACTGACTCAGTTCTGTTCTGCATTAAGAGCACTGACTCAGTTCTGCGCTGCATTAAGAGCACTGACTCAGTTCTGTGCTGCATTAAGCGCACTGACTCAGTACCGTGCTGCATTAAGAGCACTGACTCAGTTCTGTGCTGCATTACGAGCACTGTCCCAGTTCTGTGCTGCATTAAGCGCACTGACTCAGTACCGTGCTGCATTAAGAGCATTGACTCAGTTCTGTGCTGCATTAAGAGCACTTACTCTGTTCTGCGCTGCATTAAGAGCACTGACTCAGTTCTGTTCTGCATTAAGAGCACTGACTCAGTTCTGTCCTGCATTAAGAGCACTGACTCTGTTCTGTGCTGCATTAAGAGCACTGACTCAGTTCAGTGCTGCATTATGAGCACTGACTCAGTTCTGTGCTGCACTATCAGCACTGACTCAGTTCTGTGCTGCATTAAGAGCACTGCCTCAGTTCTGTGATGCATTAAGAGCGCTGACTTTGTTCAGCGCTGCATTAAGCGCACTGACTCAGTTCTGTGCTGCATTACGAGCACTGACTCAGTTCTGTGTTGCATTTTGTGCACTGACTCAGTTCTGCGCTGCATGAAGTCCACTGACTCAGTTCTGTGCTTCATTCAGTGCACTGAGTCGGTATTGTGCTGCATTAAGACCACTGACTCAGTTCAGTGCTGCATTAAGAGCACTGACTCAGATCTGTGCTGCATTAAGAGCACTGACTCAGTTTTGTGCTGCATTCAGAGCACTGACTCAGTTCTGTGCTGCATTAAGAGCACTTACTCATTTCTGTGCCGCATTAAGAGCACTGACTCAGTTCTGTTCTGCATTAAGAGCACTGACTCATTCTGTGCTGCATTAAGTGCACTGACCCAGTTCTGCGCTGCATTAAGAGCACTGACTCAGTTCTTTGCTGCTTTAAGAGCACTGCCTCATTGTGCGCTGCATTAAGAGCACTGACTCTGTCATGTGCTGCATTAAGAGCACTGACTCGGTTCTGTGCTGTATTAAGAGCACTGACTCAGTGCTGTGCTGCATTATCAGCACTCTCAGTGCTGTGCTGCATTAAGAGCACTAACTCAGTTCTGTGCTGAATTATAAGAACTGACTCAGTATTGTGCTGCATTATAAGTACTGCGCTGCATTTTCAACACTGACTCAGTTATGCACTGCTTTACGAGCACTGAGTCAGTACTGCGCTGCATTATCAGCACTGACACAGTACTGTGCTGCATTGTCAGCCCTGACTCAGTAATGTACGGCATTAAGGGCACTGACTCAGTACTGCGCGGCATTATCAGCACTGACTCAGTACTGCGCTGTATTATTATTACTGCACTGCATTTTCACACTGACTCAGTGCTGCGCTGCATTATTTGTACTGCACTGCATTTTCAGCACAGACTCAGTACTGCGCTGCATTACGAGCACTGATTCAGTTCTGCGCTGCATTAAGAGCACTGACTCAGTTCTGTGCCGCATTAAGAGCACTGACTCAGTTCTGTGCTGCATTAAGAGCACTGACTCAGTTCTGTGCTGCATTAAGAGCACTGACTCAGTTCTGCGCTGCATTAAGAGCACTGACTCTGTCATGTGCTGCATTAAGAGCACTGACTCAGTTCTGTGCTGTGTCTCAGTACTGTGCTGCATTATAAATACTGCGCTGCATTTTCTGCACTGAATCAGTTCTACGCTGCATGAAGTCCACTGACTCAGTTCTGCGCTGCATTAAGAGCACTGACTCTGTCATGTGCTGCATTAAGAGCACTGACACAGTTCTGTGCTGTGTCTCAGTACTGTGCTGCATTATAAATACTGCGCTGCATTTTCTGCACTGACTCAGTTCTGCACTGCATGAAGTCAACTGACTCAGTTCTGTTCTGCATTAAGAGCACTGACTCAGTTCTGTTCTGCATTAAGAGCACTGAGTCAGTTCTGTGCTGCATTATGTGCACTGACCCAGTTCTGCGCTGCATTAAGAGCACTGACTCAGTTCTGTGCTGCATTAAGAGCACTGACTCAGTTCTGTGCTGCATTAAGAGCACTGACTCAGTTCTGTGCTGCATTAAGAGCACTGACTCAGTTCTGTGCTGCATTAAGAGCACTGACTCAGTTCTGTTCTGCATTAAGTGCACTGACTCAGTTCTGTTCAGCATTAAGTGCACTGACTCAGTTCTGTGCTGCATTAAGTGCACTGACCCAGTTCTGCGCTGCATTAAGAGCACTGACTCAGTACTGTGCTGCATTAAGAGCACTGACTCAGTTCTGTGCTGCATTAAGAGCACTGACTCAGTTCTGTTCTGCATTAAGTGCACTGACTCAGTTCTGTTCTGCATTAAGTGCACTGACTCAGTTCTGTGCTGCATTACGAGCACTGTCTCAGTTCTGTGCTGCATTAAGAGCACTGACTCAGTTCTGTGCTGCATTAAGAACACTGACTCAGTGTGTGCTGCATTAAGAGCACTGACTCAGTTCTGTGCTGCATTAAGAACACTGACTCAGTGTGTGCTGCATTAAGAGCACTGACTCAGTACCGTGCTGCATTAAGAGCACTGACTCAGTTCTGCGCTGCATTAAGAGCACTTACTCAGTTCTGCGCTGCATTAAGAGCACTGACTCAGTTCTGTTCTGCATTAAGAGCACTGACTCTGTTCCGCGCTGCATTAAGAGCACTGACTCAGTTCTGTTCTGCATTAAGAGCACTGACTCAGTTCTGCACTGCATTAAGAGCACTGACTCAGTTCTGCGCTGCAATAAGAGCACTGACTCAGATCTGTTCTGCATTAAGAGCACTGACTCAGTTCTGCGCAGAATGAAGTTCACTGACTCAGTTCTGTTCTGCATTAAGAGCACTGACTCAGTTCTGCGCTGCATTAAGAGCACTGACTCAGTTCTGTGCTGCATTAAGCGCACTGACTCAGTACCGTGCTGCATTAAGAGCACTGACTCAGTTCTGTGCTGCATTACGAGCACTGTCTCAGTTCTGTGCTGCATTAAGAGCACTGACTCAGTTCTGTGCTGCATTAAGCGCACTGACTCAGTACCGTGCTGCATTAAGAGCATTGACTCAGTTCTGTGCTGCATTAAGAGCACTGACTCAGTTCTGTTCTGCATTAAGAGCACTGACTCAGTTCTGTTCTGCATTAAGAGCACTGACTCAGTTCTGTTCTGCATTAAGAGCACTGACTCAGTTCCGCGCTGCATTATGAGCACTGACTCAGTTCTGTTCTGCATTAAGAGCACTGACTCAGTTCTGCACTGCATTAAGAGCACTGACTCAGTTCCGCGCTGCATTATGAGCACTGACTCAGATCTGTTCTGCATTAAGAGCACTGACTCAGTTCTGCGCTGCATTTAGAGCACTGACTCAGTTCTGTGCTGCATTTAGAGCACTGCCCAGTTCTGCGCTGCATTAAGTGCATTGACTCATACTGTGCTGCCGTAAGAGCACTGACTCAGTTCTGCGCTGTATTACGAGCACTGACTCAGTTCTGTTCTGCATTACGAGCACTGACTCAGTTCTGTGCTGCATTTAGAGCACTGCCCAGTTCTGCGCTGCATTAAGAGCATTGACTCATACTGTGCTGCCTTAAGAGCACTGACTCAGTTCTGCGCTGTATTACGAGCACTGACTCAGTTCTGTTCTGCATTACGAGCACTGACTCAGTTCTGCGATGCGTTAAGAGCACTGACTCAGTTCTGCACTGCATTAAGAGCACTAACTCAGTTCTGTGCTGCATTTAGATCACTGACTCAGTTCACTGCTGCATTAAGAGCACTGACTCAGTACTGCGCTGCATTAAGAGCATGACCCATTTCTGCACTGCATTAAGAGCACTGACTCAGTACTGCGCTGCACTATTAGCACTGACTCGGTACTGCGCCACATTAAGAGCACTGACTCAGTACTGCGCTGCAATAAGAGCACTGACTCAGTTCTGTGCTGCATTAAGAGTACTGACTCAGTTCTGTGCTGCACTATTAGCACTGACTCAGTACTGCACTGCATTAAGAGCACGGACACAGTACTGTGTTGCATTAAGAGCCTGACTCAGTTCTGCGCTGCATTAAGAGTACTGACTCAGTTCTGTGCTGCACTATTAGCACTGACTCTGTTCTGTGCTGCATTAAGAGCACTGACACAGTACTGTGTTGCATTAAGAGCCTGACTCAGTTCTGCGCTGCATTAAGATTACTGACTCAGTTCTGTGCTGCACTATTAGCACTGACTCAGTTCTGTGCTGCATTAAGAGCACTGACTCAGTTCTGCGCTGCATTAAGAGCACTGACTCAGTACTGTGCTGCTTTATTACCAGTGACTCAGTACTGCACTGCATCAAGAGCATTGACTCAGTTCTGTATTGCATTAAGTGCACTGACTCAGTACTGCACTGCATTAAGAGCACTGACTCAGTTCACTGCTGCATTAAGAGCACTGACTCAGTACTGTGCTGCATTAAGAGCACTGACTCAGTATTGTGCAGCATTATAAGTACTGCGCTGCATTTTCAACACTGACTCAGTTATGCGCTGCATTACGAGCACTGACTCAGTTCTGCGCTGCATTATCAGCCCTGACTCAGTAATGTACGGCATTATCAGCACTGACTCAGTACTGCGCTGCATTATTATTACTGCACTGCATTTTCACACTGACTCAGTGCTGCGCTGCATTATTCGTACTGCACTGCATTTTCAGCACAGACTCAGTACTGCGCTGCATTACGAGCACTGACTCAGTTCTGTCCTGCATTAAGAGCACTGACTCTGTTCTGTGCTGCATTAAGAGCACTGACTCAGTTCTGTGCTGCATTATGAGCACTGACTCAGTTCTGTGCTGCACTATCAGCACTGACTCAGTTCTGTGCTGCATTAAGAGCACTGCCTCAGTTCTGTGATGCATTAAGAGCGCTGACTTTGTTCAGCGCTGCATTAAGCGCACTGACTCAGTTCTGTGCTGCATTACGAGCACTGACTCAGTACTGTGCTGCATTAAGAGCACTGAATCAGTTCTGCGCAGCATTACGAGCACTGACTCAGCACTGTGCTGCATTAAATCACTGACTCAGTTCTGCACTGAATTAAGAGCACTGACTCAATTCTGTGCTGCATTAGGAGCACTGTCTCAGTTCTGTGCTGCATTAAGAGCTCTGACTCAGTTCTGTGCTGCATTAAGCGTACTGACTCAGTTCTGCGCGGCATGAATACCACTGACTCAGTTCAGTGCTGCATTAAGAGCACTGACTCAGTTCTTTGCTGCATTAAGAGAACTGCCTCAGTTGTGTGCTGCATTAAGAGCACTGACTCAGTTCAGCACTGCATTGAGAGCACTGACTCTGTCATGTGCTGCATTATGAGCACTGACTCAGTTCTGTGCTGTATTAAGCGTACTGACTCAGTTCTGCGCGGCATGAATACCACTGACTCAGTTCTGTGCTTCATTCAGAGCACTGAGTCAGTTCTGTGCTGCATTAAGAGCACCGACTCAGTTCAGTGCTGCATTAAGAGCACTGACTCAGTTCTGCACTGCATTAAGAGCACTGCCTCAGTTGTGTGCTGCATTAAGAGCACTGACTCAGTTCTGCGCTGCATTAAGAGCACTGACTCTGTCATGTGCTGCATTAAGAGCACTGACTCAGTTCTGTGCTGTATTAAGAGCATTGACTCAGTACTGTGCTGCATTAAGAGCACTAACTCAGTTCTGTGCTGAATTATAAGAACTGACTCAGTATTGTGCTGCATTATAAGTACTGCGCTGCATTTTCAACACTGACTCAGTTATGCACTGCATTACGAGCACTGAGTCAGTACTGCGCTGCATTATCAGCACTGACACAGTACTGTGCTGCATTATCAGCCCTGACTCAGTAATGTACGGCATTAAGAGCACTGACTCAGTACTGCGCGGCATTATCAGCACTGACTCAGTACTGCGCTGCATTATTATTACTGCACTGCATTTTCACACTGATTCAGTGCTGCGCTGCATTATTTGTACTGCACTGCATTTTCAGCACAGACTCAGTACTGCGCTGCATTACGAGCACTGATTCAGTTCTGCGCTGCATTAAGAGCACTGACTCAGTTCTGTGCTGCATTAAGAGCACTGACTCAGTTCTGCGCTGCATTAAGAGCACTGACTCAGTTCTGTGCCGCATTAAGAGCACTGACTCAGTTCTGTTCTGCATTAAGAGCACTGACTCAGTTCTGTGCTGCATTAAGAGCACTGACTCAGTTCTGTTCTGCATTAAGAGCACTGACTCAGTTCTGTGCTGTGTCTCAGTACTGTGCTGCATTATAAATACTGCGCTGCATTTTCTGCACTGACTCAGTTCTGCACTGCATGAAGTCAACTGACTCAGTTCTCTTCTGCATTAAGAGCACTGACTCAGTTCAGCGCTGCAGTAAGAGCACCTACTCAGTTCTGCGCTGCATTAAGAGCACTTGCTCATTTCTGCGCCGCATTAAGAGCACTGACTCAGTTCTGTTCTGCATTAAGAGCACTGAGTCAGTTCTGTGCTGCATTATGTGCACTGACTCAGTTCTGTGCTGCATTAAGAGCACTTGCTCATTTCTGCGCCGCATTAAGAGCACTGACTCAGTTCTGTTCTGCATTAAGAGCACTGAGTCAGTTCTGTGCTGCATTATGTGCACTGACCCTGTTCTGCGCTGCATTAAGAGCACTGACTCAGTTCTGTGCTGCATTAAGAGCACTGACTCAGTTCTGTGCTGCATTAAGAGCACTGACTCAGTTCTGTGCTGCATTAAGAGCACTGACTCAGTTCTGTGCTGCATTAAGAGCACTGACTCAGTTCTGTTCTGCATTAAGTGCACTGACTCAGTTCTGTTCTGCATTAAGTGCACTGACTCAGTTCTGTGCTGCATTAAGTGCACTGACCCAGTTCTGCGCTGCATTAAGAGCACTGACTCAGTACTGTGCTGCATTAAGAGCACTGACTCAGTTCTGTGCTGCATTAAGAGCACTGACTCAGTTCTGTTCTGCATTAAGTGCACTGACTCAGTTCTGTTCTGCATTAAGTGCACTGACTCAGTTCTGTGCTGCATTACGAGCACTGTCTCAGTTCTGTGCTGCATTAAGAGCACTGACTCAGTTCTGTGCTGCATTAAGAACACTGACTCAGTGTGTGCTGCATTAAGAGCACTGACTTAGTTCTGTGCTGCATTAAGAACACTGACTCAGTGTGTGCTGCATTAAGAGCACTGACTCAGTTCCGCGCTGCATTAAGAGCACTGACTCAGTTCTGTTCTGCATTAAGAGCACTGACTCAGTTCTGTTCTGCATTAAGAGCACTGACTCAGTACTGTGCTGCATTAAGAGCACTGACTCAGTTCCGCGCTGCATTAAGAGCACTGACTCAGTTCTGTTCTGCATTAAGAGCACTGACTCAGTTCTGCACTGCATTAAGAGCACTGACTCAGTTCTGCGCTGCAATAAGAGCACTGACTCAGATCTGTTCTGCATTAAGAGCACTGACTCAGTTCTGCGCAGAATGAAGTTCACTGACTCAGTTCTGTTCTGCATTAAGAGCACTGACTCAGTTCTGCGCTGCATTAAGAGCACTGACTCAGTTCTGTGCTGCATTAAGCGCACTGACTCAGTACCGTGCTGCATTAAGAGCACTGACTCAGTTCTGTGCTGCATTACGAGCACTGTCCCAGTTCTGTGCTGCATTAAGCGCACTGACTCAGTACCGTGCTGCATTAAGAGCATTGACTCAGTTCTGTGCTGCATTAAGAGCACTTACTCCGTTCTGCGCTGCATTAAGAGCACTGACTCAGTTCTGTTCTGCATTAAGAGCACTGACTCAGTTCTGTCCTGCATTAAGAGCACTGACTCTGTTCTGTGCTGCATTAAGAGCACTGACTCAGTTCAGTGCTGCATTATGAGCACTGACTCAGTTCTGTGCTGCACTATCAGCACTGACTCAGTTCTGTGCTGCATTAAGAGCACTGCCTCAGTTCTGTGATGCATTAAGAGCGCTGACTTTGTTCAGCGCTGCATTAAGCGCACTGACTCAGTTCTGTGCTGCATTACGAGCACTGACTCAGTTCTGTGTTGCATTTTGTGCACTGACTCAGTTCTGCGCTGCATGAAGTCCACTGACTCAGTTCTGTGCTTCATTCAGTGCACTGAGTCGGTATTGTGCTGCATTAAGACCACTGACTCAGTTCAGTGCTGCATTAAGAGCACTGACTCAGATCTGTGCTGCATTAAGAGCACTGACTCAGTTTTGTGCTGCATTCAGAGCACTGACTCAGTTCTGTGCTGCATTAAGAGCACTTACTCATTTCTGTGCCGCATTAAGAGCACTGACTCAGTTCTGTTCTGCATTAAGAGCACTGACTCATTCTGTGCTGCATTAAGTGCACTGACCCAGTTCTGCGCTGCATTAAGAGCACTGACTCAGTTCTTTGCTGCTTTAAGAGCACTGCCTCATTGTGCGCTGCATTAAGAGCACTGACTCTGTCATGTGCTGCATTAAGAGCACTGACTCGGTTCTGTGCTGTATTAAGAGCACTGACTCAGTGCTGTGCTGCATTATCAGCACTCTCAGTGCTGTGCTGCATTAAGAGCACTAACTCAGTTCTGTGCTGAATTATAAGAACTGACTCAGTATTGTGCTGCATTATAAGTACTGCGCTGCATTTTCAACACTGACTCAGTTATGCACTGCTTTACGAGCACTGAGTCAGTACTGCGCTGCATTATCAGCACTGACACAGTACTGTGCTGCATTGTCAGCCCTGACTCAGTAATGTACGGCATTAAGGGCACTGACTCAGTACTGCGCGGCATTATCAGCACTGACTCAGTACTGCGCTGTATTATTATTACTGCACTGCATTTTCACACTGACTCAGTGCTGCGCTGCATTATTTGTACTGCACTGCATTTTCAGCACAGACTCAGTACTGCGCTGCATTACGAGCACTGATTCAGTTCTGCGCTGCATTAAGAGCACTGACTCAGTTCTGTGCCGCATTAAGAGCACTGACTCAGTTCTGTGCTGCATTAAGAGCACTGACTCAGTTCTGTGCTGCATTAAGAGCACTGACTCAGTTCTGCGCTGCATTAAGAGCACTGACTCTGTCATGTGCTGCATTAAGAGCACTGACTCAGTTCTGTGCTGTGAATCAGTACTGTGCTGCATTATAAATACTGCGCTGCATTTTCTGCACTGAATCAGTTCTGCGCTGCATGAAGTCCACTGACTCAGTTCTGCGCTGCATTAAGAGCACTGACTCTGTCATGTGCTGCATTAAGAGCACTGACACAGTTCTGTGCTGTGTCTCAGTACTGTGCTGCATTATAAATACTGCGCTGCATTTTCTGCACTGACTCAGTTCTGCACTGCATGAAGTCAACTGACTCAGTTCTGTTCTGCATTAAGAGCACTGACTCAGTTCTGTTCTGCATTAAGAGCACTGAGTCAGTTCTGTGCTGCATTATGTGCACTGACCCAGTTCTGCGCTGCATTAAGAGCACTGACTCAGTTCTGTGCTGCATTAAGAGCACTGACTCAGTTCTGTGCTGCATTAAGAGCACTGACTCAGTTCTGTGCTGCATTAAGAGCACTGACTCAGTTCTGTGCTGCATTAAGAGCACTGACTCAGTTCTGTTCTGCATTAAGTGCACTGACTCAGTTCTGTTCAGCATTAAGTGCACTGACTCAGTTCTGTGCTGCATTAAGTGCACTGACCCAGTTCTGCGCTGCATTAAGAGCACTGACTCAGTACTGTGCTGCATTAAGAGCACTGACTCAGTTCTGTGCTGCATTAAGAGCACTGACTCAGTTCTGTTCTGCATTAAGTGCACTGACTCAGTTCTGTTCTGCATTAAGTGCACTGACTCAGTTCTGTGCTGCATTACGAGCACTGTCTCAGTTCTGTGCTGCATTAAGAGCACTGACTCAGTTCTGTGCTGCATTAAGAACACTGACTCAGTGTGTGCTGCATTAAGAGCACTGACTCAGTTCTGTGCTGCATTAAGAACACTGACTCAGTGTGTGCTGCATTAAGAGCACTGACTCAGTACCGTGCTGCATTAAGAGCACTGACTCAGTTCTGCGCTGCATTAAGAGCACTTACTCAGTTCTGCGCTGCATTAAGAGCACTGACTCAGTTCTGTTCTGCATTAAGAGCACTGACTCTGTTCCGCGCTGCATTAAGAGCACTGACTCAGTTCTGTTCTGCATTAAGAGCACTGACTCAGTTCTGCACTGCATTAAGAGCACTGACTCAGTTCTGCGCTGCAATAAGAGCACTGACTCAGATCTGTTCTGCATTAAGAGCACTGACTCAGTTCTGCGCAGAATGAAGTTCACTGACTCAGTTCTGTTCTGCATTAAGAGCACTGACTCAGTTCTGCGCTGCATTAAGAGCACTGACTCAGTTCTGTGCTGCATTAAGCGCACTGACTCAGTACCGTGCTGCATTAAGAGCACTGACTCAGTTCTGTGCTGCATTACGAGCACTGTCTCAGTTCTGTGCTGCATTAAGAGCACTGACTCAGTTCTGTGCTGCATTAAGCGCACTGACTCAGTACCGTGCTGCATTAAGAGCATTGACTCAGTTCTGTGCTGCATTAAGAGCACTGACTCAGTTCTGTTCTGCATTAAGAGCACTGACTCAGTTCTGTTCTGCATTAAGAGCACTGACTCAGTTCCGCGCTGCATTATGAGCACTGACTCAGTTCTGTTCTGCATTAAGAGCACTGACTCAGTTCTGCACTGCATTAAGAGCACTGACTCAGTTCCGCGCTGCATTATGAGCACTGACTCAGATCTGTTCTGCATTAAGAGCACTGACTCAGTTCTGCGCTGCATTTAGAGCACTGACTCAGTTCTGTGCTGCATTTAGAGCACTGCCCAGTTCTGCGCTGCATTAAGTGCATTGACTCATACTGTGCTGCCTTAAGAGCACTGACTCAGTTCTGCGCTGTATTACGAGCACTGACTCAGTTCTGTTCTGCATTACGAGCACTGACTCAGTTCTGTGCTGCATTTAGAGCACTGCCCAGTTCTGCGCTGCATTAAGAGCATTGACTCATACTGTGCTGCCTTAAGAGCACTGACTCAGTTCTGCGCTGTATTACGAGCACTGACTCAGTTCTGTTCTGCATTACGAGCACTGACTCAGTTCTGCGATGCGTTAAGAGCACTGACTCAGTTCTGCACTGCATTAAGAGCACTAACTCAGTTCTGTGCTGCATTTAGATCACTGACTCAGTTCACTGCTGCATTAAGAGCACTGACTCAGTACTGCGCTGCATTAAGAGCATGACCCATTTCTGCACTGCATTAAGAGCACTGACTCAGTACTGCGCTGCACTATTAGCACTGACTCGGTACTGCGCCACATTAAGAGCACTGACTCAGTACTGCGCTGCAATAAGAGCACTGACTCAGTTCTGTGCTGCATTAAGAGTACTGACTCAGTTCTGTGCTGCACTATTAGCACTGACTCAGTACTGCACTGCATTAAGAGCACGGACACAGTACTGTGTTGCATTAAGAGCCTGACTCAGTTCTGCGCTGCATTAAGAGTACTGACTCAGTTCTGTGCTGCACTATTAGCACTGACTCTGTTCTGTGCTGCATTAAGAGCACTGACACAGTACTGTGTTGCATTAAGAGCCTGAC
Source organism: Isurus oxyrinchus (assembly GCA_026770705.1). Classification (NCBI taxonomy): domain Eukaryota; kingdom Metazoa; phylum Chordata; class Chondrichthyes; order Lamniformes; family Lamnidae; genus Isurus; species Isurus oxyrinchus. Next base: position 7,135,659 of record JANJGN010000008.1, read on the forward strand.
TCAGTTCTGCGCTGCATTAAGATTACTGACTCAGTTCTGTGCTGCACTATTAGCACTGACTCAGTTCTGTGCTGCATTAAGAGCACTGACTCAGTTCTGCGCTGCATTAAGATCACTGACTCAGTACTGTGCTGCTTTATTACCAGTGACTCAGTACTGCACTGCATCAAGAGCATTGACTCAGTTCTGTATTGCATTAAGTGCACTGACTCAGTACTGCACTGCATTAAGAGCACTGACTCAGTTCACTGCTGCATTAAGAGCACTGACTCAGTACTGTGCTGCATTAAGAGCACTGACTCAGTATTGTGCAGCATTATAAGTACAGCGCTGCATTTTCAACACTGACTCAGTTATGCGCTGCATTACGAGCACTGACTCAGTTCTGCGCTGCATTATCAGCCCTGACTCAGTAATGTACGGCATTATCAGCACTGACTCAGTACTGCGCTGCATTATTATTACTGCACTGCATTTTCACACTGACTCAGTGCTGCGCTGCATTATTCGTACTGCACTGCATTTTCAGCACAGACTCAGTACTGCGCTGCATTACGAGCACTGACTCAGTTCTGTCCTGCATTAAGAGCACTGACTCTGTTCTGTGCTGCATTAAGAGCACTGACTCAGTTCTGTGCTGCATTATGAGCACTGACTCAGTTCTGTGCTGCACTATCAGCACTGACTCAGTTCTGTGCTGCATTAAGAGCACTGCCTCAGTTCTGTGATGCATTAAGAGCGCTGACTTTGTTCAGCGCTGCATTAAGCGCACTGACTCAGTTCTGTGCTGCATTACGAGCACTGACTCAGTACTGTGCTGCATTAAGAGCACTGAATCAGTTCTGCGCAGCATTACGAGCACTGACTCAGCACTGTGCTGCATTAAATCACTGACTCAGTTCTGCACTGAATTAAGAGCACTGACTCAATTCTGTGCTGCATTAGGAGCACTGTCTCAGTTCTGTGCTGCATTAAGAGCTCTGACTCAGTTCTGTGCTGCATTAAGCGTACTGACTCAGTTCTGCGCGGCATGAATACCACTGACTCAGTTCAGTGCTGCATTAAGAGCACTGACTCAGTTCTTTGCTGCATTAAGAGAACTGCCTCAGTTGTGTGCTGCATTAAGAGCACTGACTCAGTTCAGCACTGCATTGAGAGCACTGACTCTGTCATGTGCTGCATTAAGAGCACTGACTCAGTTCTGTGCTGTATTAAGCGTACTGACTCAGTTCTGCGCGGCATGAATACCACTGACTCAGTTCTGTGCTTCATTCAGAGCACTGAGTCAGTTCTGTGCTGCATTAAGAGCACCGACTCAGTTCAGTGCTGCATTAAGAGCACTGACTCAGTTCTGCACTGCATTAAGAGCACTGCCTCAGTTGTGTGCTGCATTAAGAGCACTGACTCAGTTCTGCGCTGCATTAAGAGCACTGACTCTGTCATGTGCTGCATTAAGAGCACTGACTCAGTTCTGTGCTGTATTAAGAGCATTGACTCAGTACTGTGCTGCATTAAGAGCACTAACTCAGTTCTGTGCTGAATTATAAGAACTGACTCAGTATTGTGCTGCATTATAAGTACTGCGCTGCATTTTCAACACTGACTCAGTTATGCACTGCATTACGAGCACTGAGTCAGTACTGCGCTGCATTATCAGCACTGACACAGTACTGTGCTGCATTATCAGCCCTGACTCAGTAATGTACGGCATTAAGAGCACTGACTCAGTACTGCGCGGCATTATCAGCACTGACTCAGTACTGCGCTGCATTATTATTACTGCACTGCATTTTCACACTGATTCAGTGCTGCGCTGCATTATTTGTACTGCACTGCATTTTCAGCACAGACTCAGTACTGCGCTGCATTACGAGCACTGATTCAGTTCTGCGCTGCATTAAGAGCACTGACTCAGTTCTGTGCTGCATTAAGAGCACTGACTCAGTTCTGCGCTGCATTAAGAGCACTGACTCAGTTCTGTGCCGCATTAAGAGCACTGACTCAGTTCTGTTCTGCATTAAGAGCACTGACTCAGTTCTGTGCTGTGTCTCAGTACTGTGCTGCATTATAAATACTGCGCTGCATTTTCTGCACTGACTCAGTTCTGCACTGCATGAAGTCAACTGACTCAGTTCTCTTCTGCATTAAGAGCACTGACTCAGTTCAGCGCTGCAGTAAGAGCACCTACTCAGTTCTGCGCTGCATTAAGAGCACTTGCTCATTTCTGCGCCGCATTAAGAGCACTGACTCAGTTCTGTTCTGCATTAAGAGCACTGAGTCAGTTCTGTGCTGCATTATGTGCACTGACTCAGTTCTGTGCTGCATTAAGAGCACTTGCTCATTTCTGCGCCGCATTAAGAGCACTGACTCAGTTCTGTTCTGCATTAAGAGCACTGAGTCAGTTCTGTGCTGCATTATGTGCACTGACCCTGTTCTGCGCTGCATTAAGAGCACTGACTCAGTTCTGTGCTGCATTAAGAGCACTGACTCAGTTCTGTGCTGCATTAAGAGCACTGACTCAGTTCTGTGCTGCATTAAGAGCACTGACTCAGTTCTGTGCTGCATTAAGAGCACTGACTCAGTTCTGTTCTGCATTAAGTGCACTGACTCAGTTCTGTTCTGCATTAAGTGCACTGACTCAGTTCTGTGCTGCATTAAGTGCACTGACCCAGTTCTGCGCTGCATTAAGAGCACTGACTCAGTACTGTGCTGCATTAAGAGCACTGACTCAGTTCTGTGCTGCATTAAGAGCACTGACTCAGTTCTGTTCTGCATTAAGTGCACTGACTCAGTTCTGTTCTGCATTAAGTGCACTGACTCAGTTCTGTGCTGCATTACGAGCACTGTCTCAGTTCTGTGCTGCATTAAGAGCACTGACTCAGTTCTGTGCTGCATTAAGAACACTGACTCAGTGTGTGCTGCATTAAGAGCACTGACTCAGTTCTGTGCTGCATTAAGAACACTGACTCAGTGTGTGCTGCATTAAGAGCACTGACTCAGTTCCGCGCTGCATTAAGAGCACTGACTCAGTTCTGTTCTGCATTAAGAGCACTGACTCAGTTCTGTGCTGCATTAAGAGCACTGACTCAGTTCTGTTCTGCATTAAGAGCACTGACTCAGTTCTGTTCTGCATTAAGAGCACTGACTCAGTTCTGTTCTGCATTAAGAGCACTGACTATGTTCCGCGCTGCATTATGAGCACTGACTCAGTTCTGTTCTGCATTAAGAGCACTGACTCAGTTCTGCACTGCATTAAGAGCACTGACTCAGTTCCGCGCTGCATTATGAGCACTGACTCAGATCTGTTCTGCATTAAGAGCACTGACTCAGTTCTGCGCTGCATTTAGAGCACTGACTCAGTTCTGTGCTGCATTTAGAGCACTGCCCAGTTCTGCGCTGCATTAAGAGCATTGACTCATACTGTGCTGCCTTAAGAGCACTGACTCAGTTCTGCGCTGTATTACGAGCACTGACTCAGTTCTGTTCTGCATTACGAGCACTGACTCAGTTCTGCGATGCGTTAAGAGCACTGACTCAGTTCTGCACTGCATTAAGAGCACTAACTCAGTTCTGTGCTGCATTTAGATCACTGACTCAGTTCACTGCTGCATTAAGAGCACTGACTCAGTACTGCACTGCATTAAGAGCATGACCCATTTCTGCACTGCATTAAGAGCACTGACTCAGTACTGCGCTGCACTATTAGCACTGACTCGGTACTGTGCCACATTAAGAGCACTGACTCAGTACTGCGCTGCAATAAGAGCACTGACTCAGTTCTGTGCTGCATTAAGAGTACTGACTCAGTTCTGTGCTGCACTATTAGCACTGACTCAGTACTGCACTGCATTAAGAGCACGGACACAGTACTGTGTTGCATTAAGAGCCTGACTCAGTTCTGCGCTGCATTAAGAGTACTGACTCAGTTCTGTGCTGCACTATTAGCACTGACTCAGTTCTGTGCTGCATTAAGAGCACTGACTCAGTTCTGCGCTGCATTAAGAGCACTGACTCAGTACTGTGCTGCTTTATTACCAGTGACTCAGTACTGCACTGCATCAAGAGCATTGACTCAGTTCTGTATTGCATTAAGTGCACTGACTCAGTACTGCACTGCATTAAGAGCACTGACTCAGTTCACTGCTGCGTTAAGAGCACTGACTCAGTACTGTGCTGCATTAAGAGCACTGACTCAGTATTGTGCAGCATTATAAGTACTGCGCTGCATTTTCAACACTGACTCAGTTATGCGCTGCATTACGAGCACTGACTCAGTTCTGCGCTGCATTATCAGCCCTGACTCAGTAATGTACGGCATTATCAGCACTGACTCAGTACTGCGCTGCATTATTATTACTGCACTGCATTTTCACACTGACTCATTGCTGCGCTGCATTATTCGTACTGCACTGCATTTTCAGCACAGACTCAGTACTGCGCTGCATTACGAGCACTGATTCAATTCTGCACTGCATTAAGAGCACTGACTCAGTTCTGTGCTGCATTAAGAGCACTGACTCAGTTCTGTCCTGCATTAAGAGCACTGACTCTGTTCTGTGCTGCATTAAGAGCACTGACTCAGTTCTGTGCTGCATTATGAGCACTGACTCAGTTCTGTGCTGCACTATCAGCACTGACTCAGTTCTGTGCTGCATTAAGAGCACTGCCTCAGTTCTGTGATGCATTAAGAGCGCTGACTTTGTTCAGCGCTGCATTAAGCGCACTGACTCAGTTCTGTGCTGCATTAAGAGCACTGACTCAGTACTGTGCTGTATTAAGAGCACTGAATCAGTTCTGCGCAGCATTACGAGCACTGACTCAGCACTGTGCTGCATTAAATCACTGACTCAGTTCTGCACTGAATTAAGAGCACTGACTCAGTTCTGTGCTGCATTAGGAGCACTGTCTCAGTTCTGTGCTGCATTAAGAGCACTGACTCAGTTCTGTGCTGCATTAAGCGTACTGACTCAGTTCTGCGCGGCATGAATACCACTGACTCAGTTCTTTGCTGCATTAAGAGCACTGCCTCAGTTGTGTGCTGCATTAAGAGCACTGACTCAGTTCAGCACTGCATTGAGAGCACTGACTCTGTCATGTGCTGCATTAAGAGCACTGACTCAGTTCTGTGCTGTATTAAGCGTACTGACTCAGTTCTGCGCGGCATGAATACCACTGACTCAGTTCTGTGCTTCATTCAGAGCACTGAGTCAGTTCTGTGCTGCATTAAGAGCACCGACTCAGTTCAGTGCTGCATTAAGAGCACTGACTCAGTTCTGCACTGCATTAAGAGCACTGCCTCAGTTGTGTGCTGCATTAAGAGCACTGACTCAGTTCTGTGCCGCATTAAGAGCACTGACTCAGTTCTGTTCTGCATTAAGAGCACTGACTCAGTTCTGTGCTGTGTCTCAGTACTGTGCTGCATTATAAATACTGCGCTGCATTTTCTGCACTGACTCAGTTCTGCACTGCATGAAGTCAACTGACTCAGTTCTCTTCTGCATTAAGAGCACTGACTCAGTTCAGCGCTGCAGTAAGAGCACCTACTCAGTTCTGCGCTGCATTAAGAGCACTTGCTCATTTCTGCGCCGCATTAAGAGCACTGACTCAGTTCTGTTCTGCATTAAGAGCACTGAGTCAGTTCTGTGCTGCATTATGTGCACTGACTCAGTTCTGTGCTGCATTAAGAGCACTTGCTCATTTCTGCGCCGCATTAAGAGCACTGACTCAGTTCTGTTCTGCATTAAGAGCACTGAGTCAGTTCTGTGCTGCATTATGTGCACTGACCCTGTTCTGCGCTGCATTAAGAGCACTGACTCAGTTCTGTGCTGCATTAAGAGCACTGACTCAGTTCTGTGCTGCATTAAGAGCACTGACTCAGTTCTGTGCTGCATTAAGAGCACTGACTCAGTTCTGTGCTGCATTAAGAGCACTGACTCAGTTCTGTTCTGCATTAAGTGCACTGACTCAGTTCTGTTCTGCATTAAGTGCACTGACTCAGTTCTGTGCTGCATTAAGTGCACTGACCCAGTTCTGCGCTGCATTAAGAGCACTGACTCAGTACTGTGCTGCATTAAGAGCACTGACTCAGTTCTGTGCTGCATTAAGAGCACTGACTCAGTTCTGTTCTGCATTAAGTGCACTGACTCAGTTCTGTTCTGCATTAAGTGCACTGACTCAGTTCTGTGCTGCATTACGAGCACTGTCTCAGTTCTGTGCTGCATTAAGAGCACTGACTCAGTTCTGTGCTGCATTAAGAACACTGACTCAGTGTGTGCTGCATTAAGAGCACTGACTCAGTTCTGTGCTGCATTAAGAACACTGACTCAGTGTGTGCTGCATTAAGAGCACTGACTCAGTTCCGCGCTGCATTAAGAGCACTGACTCAGTTCTGTTCTGCATTAAGAGCACTGACTCAGTTCTGTGCTGCATTAAGAGCACTGACTCAGTTCTGTTCTGCATTAAGAGCACTGACTCAGTTCTGTTCTGCATTAAGAGCACTGACTCAGTTCTGTTCTGCATTAAGAGCACTGACTATGTTCCGCGCTGCATTATGAGCACTGACTCAGTTCTGTTCTGCATTAAGAGCACTGACTCAGTTCTGCACTGCATTAAGAGCACTGACTCAGTTCCGCGCTGCATTATGAGCACTGACTCAGATCTGTTCTGCATTAAGAGCACTGACTCAGTTCTGCGCTGCATTTAGAGCACTGACTCAGTTCTGTGCTGCATTTAGAGCACTGCCCAGTTCTGCGCTGCATTAAGAGCATTGACTCATACTGTGCTGCCTTAAGAGCACTGACTCAGTTCTGCGCTGTATTACGAGCACTGACTCAGTTCTGTTCTGCATTACGAGCACTGACTCAGTTCTGCGATGCGTTAAGAGCACTGACTCAGTTCTGCACTGCATTAAGAGCACTAACTCAGTTCTGTGCTGCATTTAGATCACTGACTCAGTTCACTGCTGCATTAAGAGCACTGACTCAGTACTGCACTGCATTAAGAGCATGACCCATTTCTGCACTGCATTAAGAGCACTGACTCAGTACTGCGCTGCACTATTAGCACTGACTCGGTACTGTGCCACATTAAGAGCACTGACTCAGTACTGCGCTGCAATAAGAGCACTGACTCAGTTCTGTGCTGCATTAAGAGTACTGACTCAGTTCTGTGCTGCACTATTAGCACTGACTCAGTACTGCACTGCATTAAGAGCACGGACACAGTACTGTGTTGCATTAAGAGCCTGACTCAGTTCTGCGCTGCATTAAGAGTACTGACTCAGTTCTGTGCTGCACTATTAGCACTGACTCAGTTCTGTGCTGCATTAAGAGCACTGACTCAGTTCTGCGCTGCATTAAGAGCACTGACTCAGTACTGTGCTGCTTTATTACCAGTGACTCAGTACTGCACTGCATCAAGAGCATTGACTCAGTTCTGTATTGCATTAAGTGCACTGACTCAGTACTGCACTGCATTAAGAGCACTGACTCAGTTCACTGCTGCGTTAAGAGCACTGACTCAGTACTGTGCTGCATTAAGAGCACTGACTCAGTATTGTGCAGCATTATAAGTACTGCGCTGCATTTTCAACACTGACTCAGTTATGCGCTGCATTACGAGCACTGACTCAGTTCTGCGCTGCATTATCAGCCCTGACTCAGTAATGTACGGCATTATCAGCACTGACTCAGTACTGCGCTGCATTATTATTACTGCACTGCATTTTCACACTGACTCATTGCTGCGCTGCATTATTCGTACTGCACTGCATTTTCAGCACAGACTCAGTACTGCGCTGCATTACGAGCACTGATTCAATTCTGCACTGCATTAAGAGCACTGACTCAGTTCTGTGCTGCATTAAGAGCACTGACTCAGTTCTGTCCTGCATTAAGAGCACTGACTCTGTTCTGTGCTGCATTAAGAGCACTGACTCAGTTCTGTGCTGCATTATGAGCACTGACTCAGTTCTGTGCTGCATTATCAGCACTGACTCAGTTCTGTGCTGCATTAAGAGCACTGCCTCAGTTCTGTGATGCATTAAGAGCGCTGACTTTGTTCAGCGCTGCATTAAGCGCACTGACTCAGTTCTGTGCTGCATTAAGAGCACTGACTCAGTACTGTGCTGTATTAAGAGCACTGAATCAGTTCTGCGCAGCATTACGAGCACTGACTCAGCACTGTGCTGCATTAAATCACTGACTCAGTTCTGCACTGAATTAAGAGCACTGACTCAGTTCTGTGCTGCATTAGGAGCACTGTCTCAGTTCTGTGCTGCATTAAGAGCACTGACTCAGTTCTGTGCTGCATTAAGCGTACTGACTCAGTTCTGCGCGGCATGAATACCACTGACTCAGTTCTTTGCTGCATTAAGAGCACTGCCTCAGTTGTGTGCTGCATTAAGAGCACTGACTCAGTTCAGCACTGCATTGAGAGCACTGACTCTGTCATGTGCTGCATTAAGAGCACTGACTCAGTTCTGTGCTGTATTAAGCGTACTGACTCAGTTCTGCGCGGCATGAATACCACTGACTCAGTTCTGTGCTTCATTCAGAGCACTGTGTCAGTTCTGTGCTGCATTAAGAGCACCGACTCAGTTCAGTGCTGCATTAAGAGCACTGACTCAGTTCTTTGCTGCATTAAGAGCACTGCCTCAGTTGTGTGCTGCATTAAGAGCACTGACTCAGTTCTGCGCTGCATTAAGAGCACTGACTCTGTCATGTGCTGCATTAAGAGCACTGACTCAGTTCTGTGCTGTATTAAGAGCATTGACTCAATGCTGTGCTGCATTAAGAGCACTAACTCAGTTCTGTGCTGAATTATAAGAACTGACTCAGTATTGTGCTGCATTATAAGTACTGCGCTGCATTTTCAACACTGACTCAGTTATGCACTGCATTACGAGCACTGAGTCAGTACTGCGCTGCATTATCAGCACTGACACAGTACTGTGCTGCATTATCAGCCCAGACTCAGTAATGTACGGCATTAAGAGCACTGACTCAGTACTGCGCGGCATTATCAGCACTGACTCAGTACTGCGCTGCATTATTATTACTGCACTGCATTTTCACATTGATTCAGTGCTGCGCTGCATTATTTGTACTGCACTGCATTTTCAGCACAGACTCAGTACTGCGCTGCATTACGAGCACTGATTCAGTTCTGCGCCGCATTAAGAGCACTGACTCAGTCTGTGCTGCATTAAGAGCACTGACTCAGTTCTGCGCTGCATTAAGAGCACTGACTCAGTTCTGTGCCGCATTAAGAGCACTGACTCAGTTCTGTTCTGCATTAAGAGCACTGACTCAGTTCTGTGCTGCATTAAGAGCACTGACTCAGTTCTGTTCTGCATTAAGAGCACTGACTCAGTTCTGTGCTGCATTAAGTGCACTGACCCAGTTCTGCACTGCATTAAGAGCACTGACTCAGTTCTGTGCTGTGTCTCAGTACTGTGCTGCATTATAAATACTGCGCTGCATTTTGTGCACTGACTCAGTTCTGCGCTGCATGAAGTCCACTGACTCAGTTCTGTGCTTCATTCAGTGCACTGAGTCGGTACTGTGCTGCATTAAGACCACTGACTCAGTTCAGTGCTGCATTAAGAGCACTGACTCAGTTCTGTTCTGCATTAAGAGCACTGACTCAGTTCTGTTCTGCATTAAGAGCACTGACTCTGTTCTGCGCTTCATTAAGAGCACTGACTCAGTTCTGTGCTGCATTAAGAGCACTGACTCAGTTGAGTGCTGCATTCATATCACTTACTCAGTTCTGCGCTGTATTTAGAGCACTGACTCAGTTCTGTGCTGCATTAAGAGCACTGACTCAGTTCTGTGCAGTATTAAGAGCACTGACTCAGTTCTGTTCTGCGTTAAGAGCATTGACTCAGTTCTGTGCTGCATTAAGAGCACTGACTAAATTCTGTGCTGCATTAAGAGCACTGACTCAGTACTGTGCTGCATTCATATCACTGACTCAGTTCTGCGCTGTATTAAGAGCACTGACTCAGTTCTGTGCTGCATTAAGAGCACTGACTCAGTTCTGCGCTGCATTACGAGCACTGTCTCAGTTCTGTGCTGCATTAAGTGCACTGACTCAGTTCTGTGCTGCATTACGAGCACTGTCTCAGTTCTGTGCTGCATTAAGAGCACTGACTCAGTTCTGTGCTGCATTAAGCGCACTGACTCAGTTCTGTGCTGCATTACGAGCACTGTCTCCGTTCTGTGCTGCATTAAGAGCACTGACTCAGTTCTGTGCTGCATTAAGAGCACTGACTCATTTATGTGCTGCATTAAGCGTTCTGACTCAGTACCGTGCTGCATTAAGAGCACTGACTCAGTTCTGCGCAGAATGAAGTTCACTGACTCAGTTCTGTTCTGCATTCAGAGCACTGACTCAGTTCTGCGCTGGATTAAGAGCACTGACTCAGTTCTGTGCTGCATTAAGAGCACTGCCCAGTTCTGCACTGCATTAAGAGCACTGACTGTCTTCTGTGCTGCATTAAGAGCACTTACTCATTTCTGCGCTGCATTAAGAGCACTGACTCAGTACTGTGCTGCATTAAGAGCACTGACTCAGTACTATGCTGCTTTTCAGCTCTGACTCAGTGCTGTGCTGCATTATCAGCACTCTCAGTACTGTGCTGCATTAAGAGCACTGACTCAGTTCTGTGCTGAATTATATGAACTGACTCAGTATTGTGCTGCATTATAAGTACTGCGCTGCATTTTCAACACTGACTCAGTTATGCGCTGCATCACGAGCAGTGACTCAGTTCTGCGCTGCATTATCAGCCCTGACTCAGTAATGTACGGCATTATCAGCACTGACTCAGTACTGCTCTGCATTATTATTACTGCACTGCATTTTCACACTGACTCAGTGCTGCGCTGCATTATTCGTACTGCACTGCATTACGAGCACTGATTCAGTTCTGCGCTGCATTAAGAGCACTGACTCAGTTCTGTGCTGCATTAAGAGCACTGACTCAGTTCTGTCCTGAATTAAGAGCACTGACTCAGTTCTGTGCTGCATTATGAGCACTGACTCAGTTCTGTGCTGCACTATCAGCACTGACTCAGTTCTGTGCTGCATTAAGAGCACTGCCTCAGTTCTGTGATGCATTAAGAGCGCTGACTTTGTTCAGCGCTGCATTAAGCACACTGACTCAGTTCTGTGCTGCATTACGAGGACTGAATCAGTTCTGCGCAGCATTACGAGCACTGACTCAGCACTGTGCTGCATTAAATCACTGACTCATTTCTGCACTGAATTAAGAGCACTGACTCAGTTCTGTGCTGCATTAGGAGCACTGTCTCAGTTCTGCGCTGCATTAAGCGTACTGACTCAGTTCTGCGCGGCATGAATACCACTGACTCAGTTCAGTGCTGCATTAAGAGCACTGACTCAGTTCTTTGCTGCATTAAGAGCACTGCCTCAGTTGTGTGCTGCATTAAGAGCACTGACTCAGTTCAGCGCTGCATTGAGGGCACAGACTCTGTCATGTGCTGCATTAAGAGCACTGACTCAGTTCTGTGCTGTATTAAGCGTACTGACTCAGTTCTGCGCGGCATGAATACCACTGACTCAGTTCTGTGCTTCATTCAGAGCACTGAGTCAGTACTGTGCTGCATTAAGAGCACTGACTCAGTTCTGCGCTGCATTAAGAGCAATGACTCAGTTCTGTTCTGCATTAAGAGTACTGAGTCAGTTCTTTGCTGCATTAAGAGCACTGCCTCAGTTGTGTGCTGCATTAAGAGCACTGACTCAGTTCTGCGCTGCATTAAGAGCACTGACTCTGTCATGTGCTGCATTAAGAGCACTGACTCAGTTCTGTGCTGTATTAAGAGCATTGACTCAATGCTGTGCTGCATTAAGAGCACTAACTCAGTTCTGTGCTGAATTATAAGAACTGACTCAGTATTGTGCTGCATTATAAGTACTGCGCTGCATTTTCAACACTGACTCAGTTATGCACTGCATTACGAGCACTGAGTCAGTACTGCGCTGCATTATCAGCACTGACACAGTACTGTGCTGCATTATCAGCCCAGACTCAGTAATGTACGGCATTAAGAGCACTGACTCAGTACTGCGCGGCATTATCAGCACTGACTCAGTACTGCGCTGCATTATTATTACTGCACTGCATTTTCACATTGATTCAGTGCTGCGCTGCATTATTTGTACTGCACTGCATTTTCAGCACAGACTCAGTACTGCGCCGCATTAAGAGCACTGACTCAGTTCTGTGCCGCATTAAGAGCACTGACTCAGTTCTGTTCTGCATTAAGAGCACTGACTCAGTTCTGTGCTGCATTAAGAGCACTGACTCAGTTCTGTTCTGCATTAAGAGCACTGACTCAGTTCTGTGCTGCATTAAGTGCACTGACCCAGTTCTGCACTGCATTAAGAGCACTGACTCAGTTCTGTGCTGTGTCTCAGTACTGTGCTGCATTATAAATACTGCGCTGCATTTTGTGCACTGACTCAGTTCTGCGCTGCATGAAGTCCACTGACTCAGTTCTGTGCTTCATTCAGTGCACTGAGTCGGTACTGTGCTGCATTAAGACCACTGACTCAGTTCAGTGCTGCATTAAGAGCACTGACTCAGTTCTGTTCTGCATTAAGAGCACTGACTCAGTTCTGTTCTGCATTAAGAGCACTGACTCTGTTCTGCGCTTCATTAAGAGCACTGACTCAGTTCTGTGCTGCATTAAGAGCACTGACTCAGTTGAGTGCTGCATTCATATCACTTACTCAGTTCTGCGCTGTATTTAGAGCACTGACTCAGTTCTGTGCTGCATTAAGAGCACTGACTCAGTTCTGTGCAGTATTAAGAGCACTGACTCAGTTCTGTTCTGCGTTAAGAGCATTGACTCAGTTCTGTGCTGCATTAAGAGCACTGACTAAATTCTGTGCTGCATTAAGAGCACTGACTCAGTACTGTGCTGCATTCATATCACTGACTCAGTTCTGCGCTGTATTAAGAGCACTGACTCAGTTCTGTGCTGCATTAAGAGCACTGACTCAGTTCTGCGCTGCATTACGAGCACTGTCTCAGTTCTGTGCTGCATTAAGTGCACTGACTCAGTTCTGTGCTGCATTACGAGCACTGTCTCAGTTCTGTGCTGCATTAAGAGCACTGACTCAGTTCTGTGCTGCATTAAGCGCACTGACTCAGTTCTGTGCTGCATTACGAGCACTGTCTCCGTTCTGTGCTGCATTAAGAGCACTGACTCAGTTCTGTGCTGCATTAAGAGCACTGACTCATTTATGTGCTGCATTAAGCGTTCTGACTCAGTACCGTGCTGCATTAAGAGCACTGACTCAGTTCTGCGCAGAATGAAGTTCACTGACTCAGTTCTGTTCTGCATTCAGAGCACTGACTCAGTTCTGCGCTGGATTAAGAGCACTGACTCAGTTCTGTGCTGCATTAAGAGCACTGCCCAGTTCTGCACTGCATTAAGAGCACTGACTGTCTTCTGTGCTGCATTAAGAGCACTTACTCATTTCTGCGCTGCATTAAGAGCACTGACTCAGTACTGTGCTGCATTAAGAGCACTGACTCAGTACTATGCTGCTTTTCAGCTCTGACTCAGTGCTGTGCTGCATTATCAGCACTCTCAGTACTGTGCTGCATTAAGAGCACTGACTCAGTTCTGTGCTGAATTATATGAACTGACTCAGTATTGTGCTGCATTATAAGTACTGCGCTGCATTTTCAACACTGACTCAGTTATGCGCTGCATCACGAGCAGTGACTCAGTTCTGCGCTGCATTATCAGCCCTGACTCAGTAATGTACGGCATTATCAGCACTGACTCAGTACTGCTCTGCATTATTATTACTGCACTGCATTTTCACACTGACTCAGTGCTGCGCTGCATTATTCGTACTGCACTGCATTACGAGCACTGATTCAGTTCTGCGCTGCATTAAGAGCACTGACTCAGTTCTGTGCTGCATTAAGAGCACTGACTCAGTTCTGTCCTGAATTAAGAGCACTGACTCAGTTCTGTGCTGCATTATGAGCACTGACTCAGTTCTGTGCTGCACTATCAGCACTGACTCAGTTCTGTGCTGCATTAAGAGCACTGCCTCAGTTCTGTGATGCATTAAGAGCGCTGACTTTGTTCAGCGCTGCATTAAGCACACTGACTCAGTTCTGTGCTGCATTACGAGGACTGAATCAGTTCTGCGCAGCATTACGAGCACTGACTCAGCACTGTGCTGCATTAAATCACTGACTCATTTCTGCACTGAATTAAGAGCACTGACTCAGTTCTGTGCTGCATTAGGAGCACTGTCTCAGTTCTGCGCTGCATTAAGCGTACTGACTCAGTTCTGCGCGGCATGAATACCACTGACTCAGTTCAGTGCTGCATTAAGAGCACTGACTCAGTTCTTTGCTGCATTAAGAGCACTGCCTCAGTTGTGTGCTGCATTAAGAGCACTGACTCAGTTCAGCGCTGCATTGAGGGCACAGACTCTGTCATGTGCTGCATTAAGAGCACTGACTCAGTTCTGTGCTGTATTAAGCGTACTGACTCAGTTCTGCGCGGCATGAATACCACTGACTCAGTTCTGTGCTTCATTCAGAGCACTGAGTCAGTACTGTGCTGCATTAAGAGCACTGACTCAGTTCTGCGCTGCATTAAGAGCAATGACTCAGTTCTGTTCTGCATTAAGAGTACTGAGTCAGTTCTTTGCTGCATTAAGAGCACTGCCTCAGTTGTGTGCTGCATTAAGAGCACTGACTCAGTTCTGCGCTGCATTAAGAGCACTGACTCTGTCATGTGCTGCATTAAGAGCACTGACTCAGTTCTGTGCTGTATTAAGAGCATTGACTCAATGCTGTGCTGCATTAAGAGCACTAACTCAGTTCTGTGCTGAATTATAAGAACTGACTCAGTATTGTGCTGCATTATAAGTACTGCGCTGCATTTTCAACACTGACTCAGTTATGCACTGCATTACGAGCACTGAGTCAGTACTGCGCTGCATTATCAGCACTGACACAGTACTGTGCTGCATTATCAGCCCAGACTCAGTAATGTACGGCATTAAGAGCACTGACTCAGTACTGCGCGGCATTATCAGCACTGACTCAGTACTGCGCTGCATTATTATTACTGCACTGCATTTTCACATTGATTCAGTGCTGCGCTGCATTATTTGTACTGCACTGCATTTTCAGCACAGACTCAGTACTGCGCCGCATTAAGAGCACTGACTCAGTTCTGTGCCGCATTAAGAGCACTGACTCAGTTCTGTTCTGCATTAAGAGCACTGACTCAGTTCTGTGCTGCATTAAGAGCACTGACTCAGTTCTGTTCTGCATTAAGAGCACTGACTCAGTTCTGTGCTGCATTAAGTGCACTGACCCAGTTCTGCACTGCATTAAGAGCACTGACTCAGTTCTGTGCTGTGTCTCAGTACTGTGCTGCATTATAAATACTGCGCTGCATTTTGTGCACTGACTCAGTTCTGCGCTGCATGAAGTCCACTGACTCAGTTCTGTGCTTCATTCAGTGCACTGAGTCGGTACTGTGCTGCATTAAGACCACTGACTCAGTTCAGTGCTGCATTAAGAGCACTGACTCAGTTCTGTTCTGCATTAAGAGCACTGACTCAGTTCTGTTCTGCATTAAGAGCACTGACTCTGTTCTGCGCTTCATTAAGAGCACTGACTCAGTTCTGTGCTGCATTAAGAGCACTGACTCAGTTGAGTGCTGCATTCATATCACTTACTCAGTTCTGCGCTGTATTTAGAGCACTGACTCAGTTCTGTGCTGCATTAAGAGCACTGACTCAGTTCTGTGCAGTATTAAGAGCACTGACTCAGTTCTGTTCTGCGTTAAGAGCATTGACTCAGTTCTGTGCTGCATTAAGAGCACTGACTAAATTCTGTGCTGCATTAAGAGCACTGACTCAGTACTGTGCTGCATTCATATCACTGACTCAGTTCTGCGCTGTATTAAGAGCACTGACTCAGTTCTGTGCTGCATTAAGAGCACTGACTCAGTTCTGCGCTGCATTACGAGCACTGTCTCAGTTCTGTGCTGCATTAAGTGCACTGACTCAGTTCTGTGCTGCATTACGAGCACTGTCTCAGTTCTGTGCTGCATTAAGAGCACTGACTCAGTTCTGTGCTGCATTAAGCGCACTGACTCAGTTCTGTGCTGCATTACGAGCACTGTCTCCGTTCTGTGCTGCATTAAGAGCACTGACTCAGTTCTGTGCTGCATTAAGAGCACTGACTCATTTATGTGCTGCATTAAGCGTTCTGACTCAGTACCGTGCTGCATTAAGAGCACTGACTCAGTTCTGCGCAGAATGAAGTTCACTGACTCAGTTCTGTTCTGCATTCAGAGCACTGACTCAGTTCTGCGCTGGATTAAGAGCACTGACTCAGTTCTGTGCTGCATTAAGAGCACTGCCCAGTTCTGCACTGCATTAAGAGCACTGACTGTCTTCTGTGCTGCATTAAGAGCACTTACTCATTTCTGCGCTGCATTAAGAGCACTGACTCAGTACTGTGCTGCATTAAGAGCACTGACTCAGTACTATGCTGCTTTTCAGCTCTGACTCAGTGCTGTGCTGCATTATCAGCACTCTCAGTACTGTGCTGCATTAAGAGCACTGACTCAGTTCTGTGCTGAATTATATGAACTGACTCAGTATTGTGCTGCATTATAAGTACTGCGCTGCATTTTCAACACTGACTCAGTTATGCGCTGCATCACGAGCAGTGACTCAGTTCTGCGCTGCATTATCAGCCCTGACTCAGTAATGTACGGCATTATCAGCACTGACTCAGTACTGCTCTGCATTATTATTACTGCACTGCATTTTCACACTGACTCAGTGCTGCGCTGCATTATTCGTACTGCACTGCATTACGAGCACTGATTCAGTTCTGCGCTGCATTAAGAGCACTGACTCAGTTCTGTGCTGCATTAAGAGCACTGACTCAGTTCTGTCCTGAATTAAGAGCACTGACTCAGTTCTGTGCTGCATTATGAGCACTGACTCAGTTCTGTGCTGCACTATCAGCACTGACTCAGTTCTGTGCTGCATTAAGAGCACTGCCTCAGTTCTGTGATGCATTAAGAGCGCTGACTTTGTTCAGCGCTGCATTAAGCACACTGACTCAGTTCTGTGCTGCATTACGAGGACTGAATCAGTTCTGCGCAGCATTACGAGCACTGACTCAGCACTGTGCTGCATTAAATCACTGACTCATTTCTGCACTGAATTAAGAGCACTGACTCAGTTCTGTGCTGCATTAGGAGCACTGTCTCAGTTCTGCGCTGCATTAAGCGTACTGACTCAGTTCTGCGCGGCATGAATACCACTGAATCAGTTCAGTGCTGCATTAAGAGCACTGACTCAGTTCTTTGCTGCATTAAGAGCACTGCCTCAGTTGTGTGCTGCATTAAGAGCACTGACTCAGTTCAGCGCTGCATTGAGGGCACTGACTCTGTCATGTGCTGCATTAAGAGCACTGACTCAGTTCTGTGCTGTATTAAGCGTACTGACTCAGTTCTGCGCGGCATGAATACCACTGACTCAGTTCTGTGCTTCATTCAGAGCACTGAGTCAGTACTGTGCTGCATTAAGAGCACTGACTCAGTTCTGCGCTGCATTAAGAGCAATGACTCTGTCATGTGCTGCACTAAGAGCACTGACTCAGTTCTGTGCTGTATTAAGAGCACTGACTCTGTAATGTGCTGCATTATCAGCACTCTCAGTACTGTGCTGCATTAAGAGCACTAACTCAGTTCTGTGCTGAATTATAAGAACTGACTCAGTATTGTGCTGCATTATAAGTACTGCGCTGCATTTTCAACACTGACTCAGTTATGCACTGCATTACGAGCACTGAGTCAGTACTGCGCTGCATTTTCAGCACTGACACAGTACTGTGCTGCATTATCAGCCCTGACTCAGTAATGTACGGCATTAAGAGCACTGACTCAGTACTGCGCGACATTATCAGCACTGACTCAGTACTGCACTGCATTATTATTACTGCACTGCATTTTCACACTGATTCAGTGCTGCGCTGCATTATTTGTACTGCACTGCATTTTCAGCACAGACTCAGTACTGCACTGCATTACTAGCACTGATTCAGTTCTGCGCTGCATTAAGAGCACTGACTCAGTCTGTGCTGCATTAAGAGCACTGACTCAGTTCTGTTCTGCATTAAGAGCACTGACTCAGTTCTGTTCTGCATTAAGAGCACTGAATCAGTTCTGCGCTGCATTAAGAGCACTGACTCAGTTCTGTGCCGCATTAAGAGCACTGACTCAGTTCTGTTCTGCATTAAGAGCACTGACTCAGTTCTGTGCTGATTAATTGCACTGACCCAGTTCTGTGCTGCATTAAGAGCACTGACTCAGTTCTGTGCTGATTAAGTGCACTGACCCAGTTCTGCGCTGCATTAAGAGCACTGACTCAGTTCTGTGCTGCATTAAGAGCACTGACTGTCTTCTGTGCTGCATTAAGAGCACTGACTCATTTCTGCGCCGCATTAAGAGCACTGACTCAGTTCTGTGCTGCATTAAGAGCACTGCCCAGTTCTGCACTGTATTAAGAGTGCTGACTCAGTTCTGTGCTGCATTAAGAGCACTGACTCAGTTCTGCACTGCATTAAGAGCACTGACTCAGTTCTGTTCTGCATTAAGAGCACTGACTCAGTACTGTGCTGCATTAAGAGCACTGACTCAGTACTATGCTGCTTTTCAGCTCTGACTCAGTTCTGCGCTGCATTATTATTACTGCACTGCATTTTCACACTGACTCAGTGCTGCGCTGCATTATTCGTACTGCACTGCATTTTCAGCACAGACTCAGTACTGCGCTGCATTACGAGCACTGATTCAGTTCTGCGCTGCATTAAGAGCACTGACTCAGTTCTGTGCTGCATTAAGAGCACTGACTCAGTTCTGTCCTGCATTAAGAGCACTGTCTCTGTTCTGTGCTGCATTAAGAGCACTGACTCAGTTCTGTGCTGCATTATGAGCACTGATTCAGTTCTGTGCTGCACTATCAGCACTGACTCAGTTCTGTGCTGCCTTAAGAGCAATGCCTCAGTTCTGTGATGCATTAAGAGCGCTGACTTTGTTCAGCGCTGCATTAAGCACACTGACTCAGCACTGTGCTGCATTAAATCACTGACTCTGTTCTGCACTGAATTAAGAGCACTGACTCATGTTCTGTGCTGCATTAGGAGCACTGTCTCAGTTCTGTGCTGCATTAAGAGCACTGACTCAGTTCTGCGCTGCATTAAGCGTACTGACTCAGTTCTGCGCGGCATGAATACCACTGACTCAGTTCTGTGCTGCATTAAGAGCACTGACTCAGTTCTTTGCTGCATTAAGAGCACTGACTCAGTTCTGCGCTGCATTAAGAGCACTGACTCAGTTCTGTGCTGCATTAAGAGCACTGACTCAGTTCTGTGCCGCATTAAGAGCACTGACTCAGTTCTGTTCTGCATTAAGAGCACTGACTCAGTTCTGTGCTGCATTAAGTGCACTGACCCAGTTCTGCGCTGCATTAAGAGCACTTACTCATTTCTGCGCCGCATTAAGAGCACTGACTCAGTTCTGCGCAGCATTAAGAGCACTGACTCAGTTCTGTGCTGCATTAAGAGCACTGACTCAGTTCTGTGCTGCATTAAGAGCAGTGACTCAGTTCTGCACTGCATTAAGAGCACTTACTCATTTCTGCGCTGCATTTAGAGCACTGACTCAGTTCTGTTCTGCATTAAGAGCACTGACTCAGTACTGTGCTGCATTAAGAGCACTGACTCAGTTCTGTGCTGAATTATAAGAACTGACTCAGTATTGTGCTGCATTATAAGTACTGCGCTGCATTTTCAACACTGACTCAGTTATGCGCTGCATTACGAGCACTGACTCAGTTCTGCGCTGCATTATCAGCCCTGACTCAGTAATGTACGGCATTATCAGCACTGACTCAGTACTGCGCTGCATTATTATTACTGCACTGCAATTTCACACTGACTCAGTGCTGCGCTGCATTATTCGTACTGCACTGCATTTTCAGCACAGACTCAGTACTGCGCTGCATTACGAGCACTGATTCAGTTCTGCGCTGCATTAAGAGCACTGACTCAGTTCTGTGCTGCATTAAGAGCACTGACTCAGTTCTGTCCTGCATTAAGAGCACTGTCTCTGTTCTGTGCTGCATTAAGAGCACTGACTCAGTTCTGTGCTGCATTATGAGCACTGACTCAGTTCTGTGCTGCACTATCAGCACTGACTCAGTTCTGTGCTGCATTAAGAGCACTACCTCAGTTCTGTGCTGCATTAAGAGTGCTGACTTTGTTCAGCGCTGCATTAAGCACACTGACTCAGTTCTGTGCTGCATTACGAGCACTGACTCAGTACTGTGCTGCATTAAGAGCACTGAATCAGTTCTGCGCAGCATTACGAGCACTGACTCAGCACTGTGCTGCATTAAATCACTGACTCAGTTCTGCACTGAATTAAGAGCACTGACTCAGTTCTGTGCTGCATTAGGAGCACTGTCTCAGTTCTGTGCTGCATTAAGAGCACTGACTCAGTTCTGTTCTGCATTAAGAGCACTGACTCAGTTCTGTGCTGCATTAAGTGCACTGACCCAGTTCTGCGCTGCATTAAGAGCACTGACTCAGTTCTGTGCTGCATTAAGAGCACTGACTCAGTTGAGTGCTGCATTCATATTACTGACTCAGTTCTGCGCTGCATTACGAGCACTGTCTCAGTTCTGTCCTGCATTAAGAGCACTGACTCTGTTCTGTGCTGCATTAAGCGCACTGACTCTGTACGCTGCTGCATTAAGAGCATTGACTCAATTCTGCTCTGCATTAAGAGCACTGACTCAGTACTGTGCTGCATTAAGAGCACTTACTCAGTTCTGTGCAGTATTAAGAGCACTGACTCAGTTCTGTCCTGCGTTAAGAGCATTGACTCAGTTCTGTGCTGCATTAAGAGCACTGACTCAGTTCTGTGCTGCATTAAGAGCACTGACTCAGTACCGTGCTGCATTAAGAGCACTGACTCAGTACCGTGCTGCATTAAGAGCACTGACTCAGTTCTGTGCTGCATTAAGAGCACTGACTCAGTTCTGTGCTGCATTAGGAGCACTGTCTCAGTTCTGTGCTGCATTAAGAGCACTGACTCAGTTCTGCGCTGCATTAAGCGTACTGACTCAGTTCTGCGTGGCCTGAATACCACTGACTCAGTTCAGTGCTGCTTTAAGAGCACTGACTCAGTTCTTTGCTGCATTAAGAGCACTGCCTCAGTTGTGTGCTGCATTAAGAGCACTGACTCAGTTCAGCGCTGCATTGAGAGCACTGACTCTGTCATGTGCTGCATTAAGAGCACTGACTCAGTTCTGTGCTGTATTAAGCGTACTGACTCAGTTCTGCGCGGCATGAATACCACTGACTCAGTTCTGTGCTTCATTAGGAGCAATGACTCAGTTCTTTGCTGCATTAAGAGCGCTGACTCAGTTCTGCGCTGCATTAAGAGCACTGACTCTGTCATGTGCTGCATTAAGAGCACTGACTCAGTTCTGTGCTGTATTAAGAGCACTGACTCAGTTCTGTGCTGAATTATAAGAACTGACTCAGTATTGTGCTGCATTATAAGTACTGCGCTGCATTTTCAACACTGACTCAGTTATGCACTGCATTACGAGCACTGAGTCAGTACTGCGCTGCATTATCAGCACTGACACAGTACTGTGCTGCATTATCAGCCCTGACTCAGTAATGTACGGCATTAAGAGCACTGACTCAGTACTGCGCGGCATTAAGAGCACTGACTCAGTTCTGTGCTGCATTAAGAGCACTGACTCAGTTCTGTTCTGCATTAAGAGCACTGACTCAGTTCTGTTCTGCATTAAGAGCACTGACTCAGTTCTGTTCTGCATTAAGAGCACTGACTCAGTTCTGCACTGCATTAAGAGCACTTACTCATTTCTGCGCCGCATTAAGAGCACTGACTCAGTTCTGTGCTGCATTAAGAGCACTGCCCAGTTCTGCACTGCATTAAGAGTGCTGACTCAGTTCTGTGCTGCATTAAGAGCACTGACTCAGTTCTTTGCTGCATTAAGAGCACTGCCTCAGTTGTGTGCTGCATTAAGAGCACTGACTCAGTTCTGCGCTGCATTAAGAGCACTGACTCTGTCATGTGCGGCATTAAGAGCACTGACTCAGTTCTGTGCTGTATTAAGAGCACTGACTCAGTTCTGTGCTGTATTAAGAGCACTGACTCAGTTCTGTGCTGTATTAAGAGCACTGACTCTGTTCTGTGCTGAATTATAAGAACTGACTCAGTATTGTGCTGCATTATAAGTACTGCGCTGCATTTTCAACACTGACTCAGTTATGCACTGCATTACGAGCACTAAGTCAGTACTGTGCTGCATTATCAGCCCTGACTCAGTAATGTACGGCATTAAGAGCACTGACTCAGTACTGCGCGGCATTATCAGCACTGACTCAATACTGCGCTGCATTATTATTACTGCACTGCATTTTCACACTGATTCAGTGCTGCGCTGCATTATTTGTACTGCACTGCATTTTCAGCACAGACTCAGTACTGCGCTGCATTACGAGCACTGATTCAGTTCTGCGCTGCATTAAGAGCACTGACTCAGTCTGTGCTGCATTAAGAGCACTGACTCAGTTCTGCGCTGCATTAAGAGCACTGAGTCAGTTCTGCGCAGAATGAAGTTCACTGACTCAGTTCTGTGCTGCATTAAGAGCAGTGACTCAGTTCTGTGCCGCATTAAGAGCACTGACCCAGTTCTGCGCTGCATTAAGAGCCCTGACTCAGTTCTGTGCTGCATTAAGAGCCCTGACTCAGTTCTGTGCCGCATTAAGAGCACTGACCCAGTTCTGCACTGCATTAAGAGCACTGACTCAGTTCTGTGCTGCATTAAGAGCACTTACTCATTTCTGCGCTGCATTAAGAGCACTGACTCAGTTCTGTGCTGCATTAAGAGCACTGACTCAGGTCTGTGCTGCATTAAGAGCACTGACTCAGTTCTGTGCTGCATTAAGAGCACTGACTCAGTTCTGCGCTGCATTCAGAGCACTGACTCTGTCATGTGCTGCATTAAGAGCACTGACTCAGTTCTGTGCTGTGTCTCTGTACTGTGCTGCATTATAAGTACTGCGCTGCATTTTGTGCACTGACTCAGTTCTGCGCTGCATTAAGAGCACTGACTCAGTTCTGCACTGCATTAAGAGCACTTACTCATTTCTGCGCCGCATTAAGAGCACTGACCCAGTTCTGCACTGCATTAAGAGCACTGACTCAGTTCTGTGCTGCATTAAGAGCACTTACTCATTTCTGCGCTGCATTAAGTGCACTGACCCAGTTCTGCGCTGCATTAAGAGCACTGACTCAGTTCTGTGCTGCATTAAGAGCACTGACTCAGTTGAGTGCTACATTCATATTACTGACTCAGTTCTGCGCTGCATTACGAGCACTGTCTCAGTTCTGTGCTGTATTAAGAGCACTGACTCAGTTCTGTGCTGCATTAAGCGCACTGACTCAGTACGCTGCTGCATTAAGAGCATTGACTCAATTCTGCTCTGCATTAAGAGCACTGACTCAGTACTGCGCTGCATTAAGAGCACTTACTCAGTTCTGTGCAGTATTAAGAGCACTGACTCAGTTCTGTTCTGCGTTAAGAGCATTGACTCAGTTCTGTACTGCATTAAGAGCACTGACTCAGTTCTGTGCTGCATTAAGAGCACTGACTCAGTACCGTGCTGCATTAAGAGCACTGACTCAGTACCGTGCTGCATTAAGAGCACTGACTCAGTTCTGTGCTGCATTAAGAGCACTGACTCAGTACCGTACTGCATTAAGAGCACTGACACAGTACCGTGCTGCATTAAGAGCACTGACTCAGTTCTGTGCTGCATTAAGAGCACTGACTCAGTTCTGTGCTGCATTAAGCGCACTGACTCAGTACCGTGCTGCATTAAGAGCACTGACCCAGTTCTGCGCTGCATTAAGAGCACTGACTCAGTTCTGCGCTGCATTAAGTGCACTGACTCAGTTCTGTGCAGTATTAAGAGCACTGACTCAGTTCTGTTCTGCGTTAAGAGCATTGACTCAGTTCTGTGCTGCATTAAGAGCACTGACTCAGTTCTGCGCTGCATTACGAGAACTGTCTCAGTTCTGTGCTGCATTAAGCGCACTGACTCAGTTCTGTGCTGCATTACGAGCAGTGACTCAGTTCTGCACTGCATTACGAGAACTGTCTCAGTTCTGTGCTGCATTAAGAGCACTGACTCAGTTCTGTGCTGCATTAAGAGCAGTGACTCAGTTCTGTGCTGCATTAAGTGCACTGAATCAGGTCTTTGATGCATTAAGAGCACTTACTCATTTCTGCGCTGCATTAAGAGCGCTGACTCAGTTCTGTGCTGCATTAAGAGCACTGACTCAGTTCTTTGCTGCATTCAGAGCACTGACTCAGTTCTGCATTGCATTAAGAGCATTGACTCAGTTCTGCACTGCATTAAGAGCATTGACTCAGTACTGTGCTGCCTTAAGAGCACTGACTGAGTTCTGCGCTGTATTACGAGCACTGACTCAGTTCTGTTCTGCATTACGAGCACTGACTCAGTTCTGCGATGCATTAAGAGCACTGACTCAGTTCAGTGCTGCATTCATATCCCTGACTCAGTTCTGCGCTGCATTACGAGCACTGTCTCAGTTCTGTGCTGCATTAAGAGCACTGACTCAGTTCTGTGCTGCATTAAGCGCACTGACTCAGTACCGTGCTGCATTAAGAGCACTGACTCAGTTCTGTGCTGCATTAAGCGCACTGACTCAGTACCGTGCTGCATTAAGAGCACTGACTCAGTTCTGCGCTGCATTACGAGCACTGTCTCAGTTCTGTGCTTCATTCAGAGCACTGAGTCAGTTCTGTGCTGCATTACGAGCACTGTCTCAGTTCTGTGCTGCATTAAGAGCACTGACTCAGTTCTGTGCTGCATTAAGCGCACTGACTCAGTACCGTGCTGCATTAAGAGCACTGACTCAGTTCTGTGCTGCATTACGAGCACTGTCTCAGTTCTGTGCTGCATTAAGAGCACTGACTCAGTTCTGTGCTGCATTAATCGCACTGACTCAGTACCGTGCTGCATTAAGAGCACTGACTCATTTCTGCGCTGCATTAAGTGCACTGACTCAGTTCTTTGCTGCATTATGAGCACTGACTCATTTCTGCGCTGCATTAAGAGCACTGACTCAGTTCTGTGCTGCATTAAGAGCACTGACTCAGTTCTGTGCTGCATTAAGTGCACTGACTCAGTTCTGTTCTGCATTAAGAGCACTGACTCAGTTCTGTTCTGCATTAAGAGCACTGACTCAGTTCTGTGCTGCATTAAGTGCACTGACTCAGTTCTTTGCTGCATTAAGAGCACTGACTCAGTTCTGCATTGCATTAAGAGCATTGACTCAGTACTGTGCTGCCTTAAGAGCACTGACTGAGTTCTGCACTGTTTTAAGAGCACTGACTCAGTTCTGCGATGCCTTAAGAGCACTGACTCAGTTCTGCGCTGCATTAAGAGCATGACCCAGTTATGCACTGCATTAAGAGCAGGGATTCTGTTCTGCGCTGCATTAAGAGCACTGACTCAGTTCTGTTCTGCATTAAGAGCACTGACTCAGTTCTGCGCTGCATTACGAGCACTGACTCAGTTCTGTTCTGCATTAAGAGCACTGACTCAGTTCTGCGCTGCATTAAGAGCACTGACTCAGTTCTGTGCTGCATTAAGAGCACTGACTCAGTTCTGCGCTGCATTAAGAGCACTGACTCAGATCTGCTCTGCATTAAGAGCACTGACTCAGTTCTGTGCTGCATTAAGAGCACTGCCCATTTCTGCACTGCATTAAGAGTGCTGACTCAGTTCTGTGCTGCATTAAGAGCACTGCCCATTTCTGCACTGCATTAAGAGTGCTGACTCAGTTCTGCGCTGCATTAAGAGCACTTACTCATTTCTGTGCTGCATTAAGAGCACTGACTCAGTTCTGCGCTGCATTAAGAGCACTGCCCAGTTCTGCATTGCATTAAGAGCATTGACTCAGTTCTGCACTGCATTAAGAGCATTGACTCAGTACTGTGCTGCCTTAAGAGCACTGACTGAGTTCTGCGCTGTATTACGAGCACTGACTCAGTTCTGTTCTGCATTACGAGCACTGACTCAGTTCTGTGCTGCTTTAAGCGCACTGACTCAGTTCTGCGCTGCATTACGAGCACTGACTCAGTTCTGTGCTGCATTAAGATCACTGACTCAGTTCTGTGCTACATTAAGAGCACTGACCCAGTTCTGTGCTGCATTCATATCACTGACCTAGTTCTGCGCTCCACTACGAGCACTCTCTCAGATCTTTGCTGCATTAAGAGCACTGACTCAGTTCTGCGCTGAATTATGACCACTGACTCAGTTCCGTGCAGCTTTCAGAGCACTGACACGGTTCTGCGCTGCATTGCGAGCACTGACTCAGTTCTGTGCAGCTTTAAGAGCATTGACTCAGTACTGTACTGCATTATCAGTCCTGACTCAGTACTGCGCTGCATTATCAGCACTGACTCAGTACTGCGCTGCATTATTATTACTGCACTGCATTTTCAGCACTGACTTAGTGCTGTGCTGCATTATTAGTACTGCACTGCATTTTCAGCACAGACTCAGTACTGCGCTGCATTACGAGCACTGATTCAGTTCTGTGCTGCATTAAGAGCACTGACTCAGTTCTGTGCTGCATTAAGAGCACTGACTCAGTTCTGCACTGCATTAAGTGCACTGACTCAGTTCTGCACTGCATTAAGAGCACTGACTGTCTTCCGCGCCGTATTAAGAGCTCTTACTCAGTTCTGTGCTGCATTAAGAGCACTGACTGTCTTCTGTTCTGCATTATGAGCACTGAACCAGTTCTGTGCTGCATTAAGAGCACTGACTCAGTTCTGTGTTGCATTAGGAGCATGACACAGTTCTGCGCTGCATTAAGAGCACTGCCTCAGTTGTGTGCTGCATTAAGAGCCCTGACTCAGTTCTGCGCTGCATTAAGAGCACTGACTCTGTCATGTG
Source organism: Isurus oxyrinchus (assembly GCA_026770705.1). NCBI lineage: Eukaryota > Metazoa > Chordata > Chondrichthyes > Lamniformes > Lamnidae > Isurus > Isurus oxyrinchus. The sequence continues at coordinate 7,162,798 of JANJGN010000008.1, forward strand.
CGGCATTAAGAGCACTGACTCAGTTCTGTGCTGTATTAAGAGCACTGACTCAGTTCTGTGCTGTATTAAGAGCACTGACTCAGTTCTGTGCTGTATTAAGAGCACTGACTCTGTTCTGTGCTGAATTATAAGAACTGACTCAGTATTGTGCTGCATTATAAGTACTGCGCTGCATTTTCAACACTGACTCAGTTATGCACTGCATTACGAGCACTGAGTCAGTACTGTGCTGCATTATCAGCCCTGACTCAGTAATGTACGGCATTAAGAGCACTGACTCAGTACTGCGCGGCATTATCAGCACTGACTCAATACTGCGCTGCATTATTATTACTGCACTGCATTTTCACACTGATTCAGTGCTGCGCTGCATTATTTGTACTGCACTGCATTTTCAGCACAGACTCAGTACTGCGCTGCATTACGAGCACTGATTCAGTTCTGCGCTGCATTAAGAGCACTGACTCAGTCTGTGCTGCATTAAGAGCACTGACTCAGTTCTGCGCTGCATTAAGAGCACTGAGTCAGTTCTGCGCAGAATGAAGTTCACTGACTCAGTTCTGTGCTGCATTAAGAGCAGTGACTCAGTTCTGTGCCGCATTAAGAGCACTGACCCAGTTCTGCGCTGCATTAAGAGCCCTGACTCAGTTCTGTGCTGCATTAAGAGCCCTGACTCAGTTCTGTGCCGCATTAAGAGCACTGACCCAGTTCTGCACTGCATTAAGAGCACTGACTCAGTTCTGTGCTGCATTAAGAGCACTTACTCATTTCTGCGCTGCATTAAGAGCACTGACTCAGTTCTGTGCTGCATTAAGAGCACTGACTCAGGTCTGTGCTGCATTAAGAGCACTGACTCAGTTCTGTGCTGCATTAAGAGCACTGACTCAGTTCTGCGCTGCATTCAGAGCACTGACTCTGTCATGTGCTGCATTAAGAGCACTGACTCAGTTCTGTGCTGTGTCTCTGTACTGTGCTGCATTATAAGTACTGCGCTGCATTTTGTGCACTGACTCAGTTCTGCGCTGCATTAAGAGCACTGACTCAGTTCTGCACTGCATTAAGAGCACTTACTCATTTCTGCGCCGCATTAAGAGCACTGACCCAGTTCTGCACTGCATTAAGAGCACTGACTCAGTTCTGTGCTGCATTAAGAGCACTTACTCATTTCTGCGCTGCATTAAGTGCACTGACCCAGTTCTGCGCTGCATTAAGAGCACTGACTCAGTTCTGTGCTGCATTAAGAGCACTGACTCAGTTGAGTGCTACATTCATATTACTGACTCAGTTCTGCGCTGCATTACGAGCACTGTCTCAGTTCTGTGCTGTATTAAGAGCACTGACTCAGTTCTGTGCTGCATTAAGCGCACTGACTCAGTACGCTGCTGCATTAAGAGCATTGACTCAATTCTGCTCTGCATTAAGAGCACTGACTCAGTACTGCGCTGCATTAAGAGCACTTACTCAGTTCTGTGCAGTATTAAGAGCACTGACTCAGTTCTGTTCTGCGTTAAGAGCATTGACTCAGTTCTGTACTGCATTAAGAGCACTGACTCAGTTCTGTGCTGCATTAAGAGCACTGACTCAGTACCGTGCTGCATTAAGAGCACTGACTCAGTACCGTGCTGCATTAAGAGCACTGACTCAGTTCTGTGCTGATTTAAGAGCACTGACTCAGTACCGTACTGCATTAAGAGCACTGACACAGTACCGTGCTGCATTAAGAGCACTGACTCAGTTCTGTGCTGCATTAAGAGCACTGACTCAGTTCTGTGCTGCATTAAGCGCACTGACTCAGTACCGTGCTGCATTAAGAGCACTGACCCAGTTCTGCGCTGCATTAAGAGCACTGACTCAGTTCTGCGCTGCATTAAGTGCACTGACTCAGTTCTGTGCAGTATTAAGAGCACTGACTCAGTTCTGTTCTGCGTTAAGAGCATTGACTCAGTTCTGTGCTGCATTAAGAGCACTGACTCAGTTCTGCGCTGCATTACGAGAACTGTCTCAGTTCTGTGCTGCATTAAGCGCACTGACTCAGTTCTGTGCTGCATTACGAGCAGTGACTCAGTTCTGCACTGCATTACGAGAACTGTCTCAGTTCTGTGCTGCATTAAGAGCACTGACTCAGTTCTGTGCTGCATTAAGAGCAGTGACTCAGTTCTGTGCTGCATTAAGTGCACTGAATCAGGTCTTTGATGCATTAAGAGCACTTACTCATTTCTGCGCTGCATTAAGAGCGCTGACTCAGTTCTGTGCTGCATTAAGAGCACTGACTCAGTTCTTTGCTGCATTCAGAGCACTGACTCAGTTCTGCATTGCATTAAGAGCATTGACTCAGTTCTGCACTGCATTAAGAGCATTGACTCAGTACTGTGCTGCCTTAAGAGCACTGACTGAGTTCTGCGCTGTATTACGAGCACTGACTCAGTTCTGTTCTGCATTACGAGCACTGACTCAGTTCTGCGATGCATTAAGAGCACTGACTCAGTTCAGTGCTGCATTCATATCCCTGACTCAGTTCTGCGCTGCATTACGAGCACTGTCTCAGTTCTGTGCTGCATTAAGAGCACTGACTCAGTTCTGTGCTGCATTAAGCGCACTGACTCAGTACCGTGCTGCATTAAGAGCACTGACTCAGTTCTGTGCTGCATTAAGCGCACTGACTCAGTACCGTGCTGCATTAAGAGCACTGACTCAGTTCTGCACTGCATTACGAGCACTGTCTCAGTTCTGTGCTTCATTCAGAGCACTGAGTCAGTTCTGTGCTGCATTACGAGCACTGTCTCAGTTCTGTGCTGCATTAAGAGCACTGACTCAGTTCTGCGCTGCATTAAGAGCACTGACTCAGTTCTGTGCTGCATTACGAGCACTGTCTCAGTTCTGTGCTGCATTAAGAGCACTGACTCAGTTCTGTGCTGCATTAATCGCACTGACTCAGTACCGTGCTGCATTAAGAGCACTGACTCATTTCTGCGCTGCATTAAGTGCACTGACTCAGTTCTTTGCTGCATTATGAGCACTGACTCATTTCTGCGCTGCATTAAGAGCACTGACTCAGTTCTGTGCTGCATTAAGAGCACTTACTCAGTTCTGTGCTGCATTAAGTGCACTGACTCAGTTCTGTTCTGCATTCAGAGCACTGACTCAGTTCTGTTCTGCATTAAGAGCACTGACTCAGTTCTGTGCTGCATTAAGTGCACTGACTCAGTTCTTTGCTGCATTAAGAGCACTGACTCAGTTCTGCATTGCATTAAGAGCATTGACTCAGTACTGTGCTGCCTTAAGAGCACTGACTGAGTTCTGCACTGTTTTAAGAGCACTGACTCAGTTCTGCGATGCCTTAAGAGCACTGACTCAGTTCTGCGCTGCATTAAGAGCATGACCCAGTTATGCACTGCATTAAGAGCAGGGATTCTGTTCTGCGCTGCATTAAGAGCACTGACTCAGTTCTGTTCAGCATTAAGAGCACTGACTCAGTTCTGCGCTGCATTACGAGCACTGACTCAGTTCTGTTCTGCATTAAGAGCACTGACTCAGTTCTGCGCTGCATTAAGAGCACTGACTCAGTTCTGTGCTGCATTAAGAGCACTGACTCAGTTCTGCGCTGCATTAAGAGCACTGACTCAGATCTGCTCTGCATTAAGAGCACTGACTCAGTTCTGTGCTGCATTAAGAGCACTGCCCATTTCTGCACTGCATTAAGAGTGCTGACTCAGTTCTGTGCTGCATTAAGAGCACTGCCCATTTCTGCACTGCATTAAGAGTGCTGACTCAGTTCTGCGCTGCATTAAGAGCACTTACTCATTTCTGTGCTGCATTAAGAGCACTGACTCAGTTCTGCGCTGCATTAAGAGCACTGCCCAGTTCTGCATTGCATTAAGAGCATTGACTCAGTTCTGCACTGCATTAAGAGCATTGACTCAGTACTGTGCTGCCTTAAGAGCACTGACTGAGTTCTGCGCTGTATTACGAGCACTGACTCAGTTCTGTTCTGCATTACGAGCACTGACTCAGTTCTGTGCTGCTTTAAGCGCACTGACTCAGTTCTGCGCTGCATTACGAGCACTGACTCAGTTCTGTGCTGCATTAAGATCACTGACTCAGTTCTGTGCTACATTAAGAGCACTGACCCAGTTCTGTGCTGCATTCATATCACTGACCTAGTTCTGCGCTCCACTACGAGCACTCTCTCAGATCTTTGCTGCATTAAGAGCACTGACTCAGTTCTGCGCTGAATTATGACCACTGACTCAGTTCCGTGCAGCTTTCAGAGCACTGACACTGTTCTGCGCTGCATTGCGAGCACTGACTCAGTTCTGTGCAGCTTTAAGAGCATTGACACAGTACTGTACTGCATTATCAGTCCTGACTCAGTACTGCGCTGCATTATCAGCACTGACTCAGTACTGCGCTGCATTATTATTACTGCACTGCATTTTCAGCACTGACTTAGTGCTGTGCTGCATTATTAGTACTGCACTGCATTTTCAGCACAGACTCAGTACTGCGCTGCATTACGAGCACTGATTCAGTTCTGCGCTGCATTAAGAGCACTGACTCAGTTCTGTGCTGCATTAAGAGCACTGACTCAGTTCTGTGCTGCATTAAGAGCACTGACTCAGTTCTGCACTGCATTAAGTGCACTGACTCAGTTCTGCACTGCATTAAGAGCACTGACTGTCTTCCGCGCCGTATTAAGAGCTCTTACTCAGTTCTGTGCTGCATTAAGAGCACTGACTGTCTTCTGTTCTGCATTATGAGCACTGAACCAGTTCTGTGCTGCATTAAGAGCACTGACTCAGTTCTGTGTTGCATTAGGAGCATGACACAGTTCTGCGCTGCATTAAGAGCACTGCCTCAGTTGTGTGCTGCATTAAGAGCACTGACTCAGTTCTGCGCTGCATTAAGAGCACTGACTCTGTCATGTGCGGCATTAAGAGCACTGACTCAGTTCTGTGCTGTATTAAGAGCACTGACTCAGTTCTGTGCTGTATTAAGAGCACTGACTCAGTTCTGTGCTGTATTAAGAGCACTGACTCTGTTCTGTGCTGAATTATAAGAACTGACTCAGTATTGTGCTGCATTATAAGTACTGCGCTGCATTTTCAACACTGACTCAGTTATGCACTGCATTACGAGCACTAAGTCAGTACTGTGCTGCATTATCAGCCCTGACTCAGTAATGTACGGCATTAAGAGCACTGACTCAGTACTGCGCGGCATTATCAGCACTGACTCAATACTGCGCTGCATTATTATTACTGCACTGCATTTTCACACTGATTCAGTGCTGCGCTGCATTATTTGTACTGCACTGCATTTTCAGCACAGACTCAGTACTGCGCTGCATTACGAGCACTGATTCAGTTCTGCGCTGCATTAAGAGCACTGACTCAGTCTGTGCTGCATTAAGAGCACTGACTCAGTTCTGCGCTGCATTAAGAGCACTGAGTCAGTTCTGCGCAGAATGAAGTTCACTGACTCAGTTCTGTGCTGCATTAAGAGCAGTGACTCAGTTCTGTGCCGCATTAAGAGCACTGACCCAGTTCTGCGCTGCATTAAGAGCCCTGACTCAGTTCTGTGCTGCATTAAGAGCCCTGACTCAGTTCTGTGCCGCATTAAGAGCACTGACCCAGTTCTGCACTGCATTAAGAGCACTGACTCAGTTCTGTGCTGCATTAAGAGCACTTACTCATTTCTGCGCTGCATTAAGAGCACTGACTCAGTTCTGTGCTGCATTAAGAGCACTGACTCAGGTCTGTGCTGCATTAAGAGCACTGACTCAGTTCTGTGCTGCATTAAGAGCACTGACTCAGTTCTGCGCTGCATTCAGAGCACTGACTCTGTCATGTGCTGCATTAAGAGCACTGACTCAGTTCTGTGCTGTGTCTCTGTACTGTGCTGCATTATAAGTACTGCGCTGCATTTTGTGCACTGACTCAGTTCTGCGCTGCATTAAGAGCACTGACTCAGTTCTGCACTGCATTAAGAGCACTTACTCATTTCTGCGCCGCATTAAGAGCACTGACCCAGTTCTGCACTGCATTAAGAGCACTGACTCAGTTCTGTGCTGCATTAAGAGCACTTACTCATTTCTGCGCTGCATTAAGTGCACTGACCCAGTTCTGCGCTGCATTAAGAGCACTGACTCAGTTCTGTGCTGCATTAAGAGCACTGACTCAGTTGAGTGCTACATTCATATTACTGACTCAGTTCTGCGCTGCATTACGAGCACTGTCTCAGTTCTGTGCTGTATTAAGAGCACTGACTCAGTTCTGTGCTGCATTAAGCGCACTGACTCAGTACGCTGCTGCATTAAGAGCATTGACTCAATTCTGCTCTGCATTAAGAGCACTGACTCAGTACTGCGCTGCATTAAGAGCACTTACTCAGTTCTGTGCAGTATTAAGAGCACTGACTCAGTTCTGTTCTGCGTTAAGAGCATTGACTCAGTTCTGTACTGCATTAAGAGCACTGACTCAGTTCTGTGCTGCATTAAGAGCACTGACTCAGTACCGTGCTGCATTAAGAGCACTGACTCAGTACCGTGCTGCATTAAGAGCACTGACTCAGTTCTGTGCTGATTTAAGAGCACTGACTCAGTACCGTACTGCATTAAGAGCACTGACACAGTACCGTGCTGCATTAAGAGCACTGATTCAGTTCTGTGCTGCATTAAGAGCACTGACTCAGTTCTGTGCTGCATTAAGCGCACTGACTCAGTACCGTGCTGCATTAAGAGCACTGACCCAGTTCTGCGCTGCATTAAGAGCACTGACTCAGTTCTGCGCTGCATTAAGTGCACTGACTCAGTTCTGTGCAGTATTAAGAGCACTGACTCAGTTCTGTTCTGCGTTAAGAGCATTGACTCAGTTCTGTGCTGCATTAAGAGCACTGACTCAGTTCTGCGCTGCATTACGAGAACTGTCTCAGTTCTGTGCTGCATTAAGCGCACTGACTCAGTTCTGTGCTGCATTACGAGCAGTGACTCAGTTCTGCACTGCATTACGAGAACTGTCTCAGTTCTGTGCTGCATTAAGAGCACTGACTCAGTTCTGTGCTGCATTAAGAGCAGTGACTCAGTTCTGTGCTGCATTAAGTGCACTGAATCAGGTCTTTGATGCATTAAGAGCACTTACTCATTTCTGCGCTGCATTAAGAGCGCTGACTCAGTTCTGTGCTGCATTAAGAGCACTGACTCAGTTCTTTGCTGCATTCAGAGCACTGACTCAGTTCTGCATTGCATTAAGAGCATTGACTCAGTTCTGCACTGCATTAAGAGCATTGACTCAGTACTGTGCTGCCTTAAGAGCACTGACTGAGTTCTGCGCTGTATTACGAGCACTGACTCAGTTCTGTTCTGCATTACGAGCACTGACTCAGTTCTGCGATGCATTAAGAGCACTGACTCAGTTCAGTGCTGCATTCATATCCCTGACTCAGTTCTGCGCTGCATTACGAGCACTGTCTCAGTTCTGTGCTGCATTAAGAGCACTGACTCAGTTCTGTGCTGCATTAAGCGCACTGACTCAGTACCGTGCTGCATTAAGAGCACTGACTCAGTTCTGTGCTGCATTAAGCGCACTGACTCAGTACCGTGCTGCATTAAGAGCACTGACTCAGTTCTGCACTGCATTACGAGCACTGTCTCAGTTCTGTGCTTCATTCAGAGCACTGAGTCAGTTCTGTGCTGCATTACGAGCACTGTCTCAGTTCTGTGCTGCATTAAGAGCACTGACTCAGTTCTGCGCTGCATTAAGAGCGCTGACTCAGTTCTGTGCTGCATTAAGAGCACTGACTCAGTTCTTTGCTGCATTCAGAGCACTGACTCAGTTCTGCATTGCATTAAGAGCATTGACTCAGTTCTGCACTGCATTAAGAGCATTGACTCAGTACTGTGCTGCCTTAAGAGCACTGACTGAGTTCTGCGCTGTATTACGAGCACTGACTCAGTTCTGTTCTGCATTACGAGCACTGACTCAGTTCTGCGATGCATTAAGAGCACTGACTCAGTTCAGTGCTGCATTCATATCCCTGACTCAGTTCTGCGCTGCATTACGAGCACTGTCTCAGTTCTGTGCTGCATTAAGAGCACTGACTCAGTTCTGTGCTGCATTAAGCGCACTGACTCAGTACCGTGCTGCATTAAGAGCACTGACTCAGTTCTGTGCTGCATTAAGCGCACTGACTCAGTACCGTGCTGCATTAAGAGCACTGACTCAGTTCTGCACTGCATTACGAGCACTGTCTCAGTTCTGTGCTTCATTCAGAGCACTGAGTCAGTTCTGTGCTGCATTACGAGCACTGTCTCAGTTCTGTGCTGCATTAAGAGCACTGACTCAGTTCTGCGCTGCATTAAGAGCACTGACTCAGTTCTGTGCTGCATTACGAGCACTGTCTCAGTTCTGTGCTGCATTAAGAGCACTGACTCAGTTCTGTGCTGCATTAATCGCACTGACTCAGTACCGTGCTGCATTAAGAGCACTGACTCATTTCTGCGCTGCATTAAGTGCACTGACTCAGTTCTTTGCTGCATTATGAGCACTGACTCATTTCTGCGCTGCATTAAGAGCACTGACTCAGTTCTGTGCTGCATTAAGAGCACTTACTCAGTTCTGTGCTGCATTAAGTGCACTGACTCAGTTCTGTTCTGCATTAAGAGCACTGACTCAGTTCTGTTCTGCATTAAGAGCACTGACTCAGTTCTGTGCTGCATTAAGTGCACTGACTCAGTTCTTTGCTGCATTAAGAGCACTGACTCAGTTCTGCATTGCATTAAGAGCATTGACTCAGTACTGTGCTGCCTTAAGAGCACTGACTGAGTTCTGCACTGTTTTAAGAGCACTGACTCAGTTCTGCGATGCCTTAAGAGCACTGACTCAGTTCTGCGCTGCATTAAGAGCATGACCCAGTTATGCACTGCATTAAGAGCAGGGATTCTGTTCTGCGCTGCATTAAGAGCACTGACTAGGTTCTGTTCAGCATTAAGAGCACTGACTCAGTTCTGCGCTGCATTACGAGCACTGACTCAGTTCTGTTCTGCATTAAGAGCACTGACTCAGTTCTGCGCTGCATTAAGAGCACTGACTCAGTTCTGTGCTGCATTAAGAGCACTGACTCAGTTCTGCGCTGCATTAAGAGCACTGACTCAGATCTGCTCTGCATTAAGAGCACTGACTCAGTTCTGTGCTGCATTAAGAGCACTGCCCATTTCTGCACTGCATTAAGAGTGCTGACTCAGTTCTGTGCTGCATTAAGAGCACTGCCCATTTCTGCACTGCATTAAGAGTGCTGACTCAGTTCTGCGCTGCATTAAGAGCACTTACTCATTTCTGTGCTGCATTAAGAGCACTGACTCAGTTCTGCGCTGCATTAAGAGCACTGCCCAGTTCTGCATTGCATTAAGAGCATTGACTCAGTTCTGCACTGCATTAAGAGCATTGACTCAGTACTGTGCTGCCTTAAGAGCACTGACTGAGTTCTGCGCTGTATTACGAGCACTGACTCAGTTCTGTTCTGCATTACGAGCACTGACTCAGTTCTGTGCTGCTTTAAGCGCACTGACTCAGTTCTGCGCTGCATTACGAGCACTGACTCAGTTCTGTGCTGCATTAAGATCACTGACTCAGTTCTGTGCTACATTAAGAGCACTGACCCAGTTCTGTGCTGCATTCATATCACTGACCTAGTTCTGCGCTCCACTACGAGCACTCTCTCAGATCTTTGCTGCATTAAGAGCACTGACTCAGTTCTGCGCTGAATTATGACCACTGACTCAGTTCCGTGCAGCTTTCAGAGCACTGACACTGTTCTGCGCTGCATTGCGAGCACTGACTCAGTTCTGTGCAGCTTTAAGAGCATTGACTCAGTACTGTACTGCATTATCAGTCCTGACTCAGTACTGCGCTGCATTATCAGCACTGACTCAGTACTGCGCTGCATTATTATTACTGCACTGCATTTTCAGCACTGACTTAGTGCTGTGCTGCATTATTAGTACTGCACTGCATTTTCAGCACAGACTCAGTACTGCGCTGCATTACGAGCACTGATTCAGTTCTGCGCTGCATTAAGAGCACTGACTCAGTTCTGTGCTGCATTAAGAGCACCGACTCAGTTCTGTGCTGCATTAAGAGCACTGACTCAGTTCTGCACTGCATTAAGTGCACTGACTCAGTTCTGCACTGCATTAAGAGCACTGGCTGTCTTCCGCGCCGTATTAAGAGCTCTTACTCAGTTCTGTGCTGCATTAAGAGCACTGACTGTCTTCTGTTCTGCATTATGAGCACTGAACCAGTTCTGTGCTGCATTAAGAGCACTGACTCAGTTCTGTGTTGCATTAGGAGCATGACACAGTTCTGCGCTGCATTAAGAGCACTGCCTCAGTTGTGTGCTGCATTAAGAGCACTGACTCAGTTCTGCGCTGCATTAAGAGCACTGACTCTGTCATGTGCGGCATTAAGAGCACTGACTCAGTTCTGTGCTGTATTAAGAGCACTGACTCAGTTCTGTGCTGTATTAAGAGCACTGACTCAGTTCTGTGCTGTATTAAGAGCACTGACTCTGTTCTGTGCTGAATTATAAGAACTGACTCAGTATTGTGCTGCATTATAAGTACTGCGCTGCATTTTCAACACTGACTCAGTTATGCACTGCATTACGAGCACTAAGTCAGTACTGTGCTGCATTATCAGCCCTGACTCAGTAATGTACGGCATTAAGAGCACTGACTCAGTACTGCGCGGCATTATCAGCACTGACTCAATACTGCGCTGCATTATTATTACTGCACTGCATTTTCACACTGATTCAGTGCTGCGCTGCATTATTTGTACTGCACTGCATTTTCAGCACAGACTCAGTACTGCGCTGCATTACGAGCACTGATTCAGTTCTGCGCTGCATTAAGAGCACTGACTCAGTCTGTGCTGCATTAAGAGCACTGACTCAGTTCTGCGCTGCATTAAGAGCACTGAGTCAGTTCTGCACAGAATGAAGTTCACTGACTCAGTTCTGTGCTGCATTAAGAGCAGTGACTCAGTTCTGTGCCGCATTAAGAGCACTGACCCAGTTCTGCGCTGCATTAAGAGCCCTGACTCAGTTCTGTGCTGCATTAAGAGCCCTGACTCAGTTCTGTGCCGCATTAAGAGCACTGACCCAGTTCTGCACTGCATTAAGAGCACTGACTCAGTTCTGTGCTGCATTAAGAGCACTTACTCATTTCTGCGCTGCATTAAGAGCACTGACTCAGTTCTGTGCTGCATTAAGAGCACTGACTCAGGTCTGTGCTGCATTAAGAGCACTGACTCAGTTCTGTGCTGCATTAAGAGCACTGACTCAGTTCTGCGCTGCATTCAGAGCACTGACTCTGTCATGTGCTGCATTAAGAGCACTGACTCAGTTCTGTGCTGTGTCTCTGTACTGTGCTGCATTATAAGTACTGCGCTGCATTTTGTGCACTGACTCAGTTCTGCGCTGCATTAAGAGCACTGACTCAGTTCTGCACTGCATTAAGAGCACTTACTCATTTCTGCGCCGCATTAAGAGCACTGACCCAGTTCTGCACTGCATTAAGAGCACTGACTCAGTTCTGTGCTGCATTAAGAGCACTTACTCATTTCTGCGCTGCATTAAGTGCACTGACCCAGTTCTGCGCTGCATTAAGAGCACTGACTCAGTTCTGTGCTGCATTAAGAGCACTGACTCAGTTGAGTGCTACATTCATATTACTGACTCAGTTCTGCGCTGCATTACGAGCACTGTCTAAGTTCTGTGCTGTATTAAGAGCACTGACTCAGTTCTGTGCTGCATTAAGCGCACTGACTCAGTACGCTGCTGCATTAAGAGCATTGACTCAATTCTGCTCTGCATTAAGAGCACTGACTCAGTACTGCGCTGCATTAAGAGCACTTACTCAGTTCTGTGCAGTATTAAGAGCACTGACTCAGTTCTGTTCTGCGTTAAGAGCATTGACTCAGTTCTGTACTGCATTAAGAGCACTGACTCAGTTCTGTGCTGCATTAAGAGCACTGACTCAGTACCGTGCTGCATTAAGAGCACTGACTCAGTACCGTGCTGCATTAAGAGCACTGACTCAGTTCTGTGCTGCATTAAGAGCACTGACTCAGTTCTGTGCTGCATTAAGCGCACTGACTCAGTACCGTGCTGCATTAAGAGCACTGACTCAGTTCTGTGCTGCATTAAGCGCACTGACTCAGTACCGTGCTGCATTAAGAGCACTGACTCAGTTCTGCACTGCATTACGAGCACTGTCTCAGTTCTGTGCTTCATTCAGAGCACTGAGTCAGTTCTGTGCTGCATTACGAGCACTGTCTCAGTTCTGTGCTGCATTAAGAGCACTGACTCAGTTCTGTGCTGCATTAATCGCACTGACTCAGTACCGTGCTGCATTAAGAGCACTGACTCAGTTCTGTGCTGCATTACGAGCACTGTCTCAGTTCTGTGCTGCATTAAGAGCACTGACTCAGTTCTGTGCTGCATTAATCGCACTGACTCAGTACCGTGCTGCATTAAGAGCACTGACTCATTTCTGCGCTGCATTAAGTGCACTGACTCAGTTCTTTGCTGCATTATGAGCACTGACTCATTTCTGCGCTGCATTAAGAGCACTGACTCAGTTCTGTGCTGCATTAAGAGCACTTACTCAGTTCTGTGCTGCATTAAGTGCACTGACTCAGTTCTGTTCTGCATTAAGAGCACTGACTCAGTTCTGTTCTGCATTAAGAGCACTGACTCAGTTCTGTGCTGCATTAAGTGCACTGACTCAGTTCTTTGCTGCATTAAGAGCACTGACTCAGTTCTGCATTGCATTAAGAGCATTGACTCAGTACTGTGCTGCCTTAAGAGCACTGACTGAGTTCTGCACTGTTTTAAGAGCACTGACTCAGTTCTGCGATGCCTTAAGAGCACTGACTCAGTTCTGCGCTGCATTAAGAGCATGACCCAGTTATGCACTGCATTAAGAGCAGGGATTCTGTTCTGCGCTGCATTAAGAGCACTGACTCAGTTCTGTTCTGCATTAAGAGCACTGACTCAGTTCTGCGCTGCATTACGAGCACTGACTCAGTTCTGTTCTGCATTAAGAGCACTGACTCAGTTCTGCGCTGCATTAAGAGCACTGACTCAGTTCTGTGCTGCATTAAGAGCACTGACTCAGTTCTGCGCTGCATTAAGAGCACTGACTCAGATCTGCTCTGCATTAAGAGCACTGACTCAGTTCTGTGCTGCATTAAGAGCACTGCCCATTTCTGCACTGCATTAAGAGTGCTGACTCAGTTCTGTGCTGCATTAAGAGCACTGCCCATTTCTGCACTGCATTAAGAGTGCTAACTCAGTTCTGCGCTGCATTAAGAGCACTTACTCATTTCTGTGCTGCATTAAGAGCACTGACTCAGTTCTGCGCTGCATTAAGAGCACTGCCCAGTTCTGCATTGCATTAAGAGCATTGACTCAGTTCTGCACTGCATTAAGAGCATTGACTCAGTACTGTGCTGCCTTAAGAGCACTGACTGAGTTCTGCGCTGTATTACGAGCACTGACTCAGTTCTGTTCTGCATTACGAGCACTGACTCAGTTCTGTGCTGCTTTAAGCGCACTGACTCAGTTCTGCGCTGCATTACGAGCACTGACTCAGTTCTGTGCTGCATTAAGATCACTGACTCAGTTCTGTGCTACATTAAGAGCACTGACCCAGTTCTGTGCTGCATTCATATCACTGACCTAGTTCTGCGCTCCACTACGAGCACTCTCTCAGATCTTTGCTGCATTAAGAGCACTGACTCAGTTCTGCGCTGAATTATGACCACTGACTCAGTTCCGTGCAGCTTTCAGAGCACTGACACTGTTCTGCGCTGCATTGCGAGCACTGACTCAGTTCTGTGCAGCTTTAAGAGCATTGACTCAGTACTGTACTGCATTATCAGTCCTGACTCAGTACTGCGCTGCATTATCAGCACTGACTCAGTACCGTGCTGCATTAAGAGCACTGACTCATTTCTGCGCTGCATTAAGTGCACTGACTCAGTTCTTTGCTGCATTATGAGCACTGACTCATTTCTGCGCTGCATTAAGAGCACTGACTCAGTTCTGTGCTGCATTAAGAGCACTTACTCAGTTCTGTGCTGCATTAAGTGCACTGACTCAGTTCTGTTCTGCATTAAGAGCACTGACTCAGTTCTGTTCTGCATTAAGAGCACTGACTCAGTTCTGTGCTGCATTAAGTGCACTGACTCAGTTCTTTGCTGCATTAAGAGCACTGACTCAGTTCTGCATTGCATTAAGAGCATTGACTCAGTACTGTGCTGCCTTAAGAGCACTGACTGAGTTCTGCACTGTTTTAAGAGCACTGACTCAGTTCTGCGATGCCTTAAGAGCACTGACTCAGTTCTGCGCTGCATTAAGAGCATGACCCAGTTATGCACTGCATTAAGAGCAGGGATTCTGTTCTGCGCTGCATTAAGAGCACTGACTCAGTTCTGTTCAGCATTAAGAGCACTGACTCAGTTCTGCGCTGCATTACGAGCACTGACTCAGTTCTGTTCTGCATTAAGAGCACTGACTCAGTTCTGCGCTGCATTAAGAGCACTGACTCAGTTCTGTGCTGCATTAAGAGCACTGACTCAGTTCTGCGCTGCATTAAGAGCACTGACTCAGATCTGCTCTGCATTAAGAGCACTGACTCAGTTCTGTGCTGCATTAAGAGCACTGCCCATTTCTGCACTGCATTAAGAGTGCTGACTCAGTTCTGTGCTGCATTAAGAGCACTGCCCATTTCTGCACTGCATTAAGAGTGCTGACTCAGTTCTGCGCTGCATTAAGAGCACTTACTCATTTCTGTGCTGCATTAAGAGCACTGACTCAGTTCTGCGCTGCATTAAGAGCACTGCCCAGTTCTGCATTGCATTAAGAGCATTGACTCAGTTCTGCACTGCATTAAGAGCATTGACTCAGTACTGTGCTGCCTTAAGAGCACTGACTGAGTTCTGCGCTGTATTACGAGCACTGACTCAGTTCTGTTCTGCATTACGAGCACTGACTCAGTTCTGTGCTGCTTTAAGCGCACTGACTCAGTTCTGCGCTGCATTACGAGCACTGACTCAGTTCTGTGCTGCATTAAGATCACTGACTCAGTTCTGTGCTACATTAAGAGCACTGACCCAGTTCTGTGCTGCATTCATATCACTGACCTAGTTCTGCGCTCCACTACGAGCACTCTCTCAGATCTTTGCTGCATTAAGAGCACTGACTCAGTTCTGCGCTGAATTATGACCACTGACTCAGTTCCGTGCAGCTTTCAGAGCACTGACACTGTTCTGCGCTGCATTGCGAGCACTGACTCAGTTCTGTGCAGCTTTAAGAGCATTGACTCAGTACTGCACTGCATTATCAGTCCTGACTCAGTACTGCGCTGCATTATCAGCACTGACTCAGTACTGCGCTGCATTATTAATACTGCACTGCATTTTCAGCACTGACTTAGTGCTGTGCTGCATTATTAGTACTGCACTGCATTTTCAGCACAGACTCAGTACTGCGCTGCATTACGAGCACTGATTCAGTTCTGCGCTGCATTAAGAGCACTGACTCAGTTCTGTGCTGCATTAAGAGCACTGACTCAGTTCTGTGCTGCATTAAGAGCACTGACTCAGTTCTGCACTGCATTAAGTGCACTGACTCAGTTCTGCACTGCATTAAGAACACTGACTGTCTTCCGTGCCGTATTAAGAGCTCTTACTCAGTTCTGTGCTGCATTAAGAGCACTGACTGTCTTCTGTTCTGCATTATGAGCACTGAACCAGTTCTGTGCTGCATTAAGAGCACTGACTCAGTTCTGTGTTGCATTAGGAGCATGACACAGTTCTGCGCTGCATTAAGAGCACTGCCTCAGTTGTGTGCTGCATTAAGAGCACTGACTCAGTTCTGCGCTGCATTAAGAGCACTGACTCTGTCATGTGCGGCATTAAGAGCACTGACTCAGTTCTGTGCTGTATTAAGAGCACTGACTCAGTTCTGTGCTGTATTAAGAGCACTGACTCAGTTCTGTGCTGTATTAAGAGCACTGACTCTGTTCTGTGCTGAATTATAAGAACTGACTCAGTATTGTGCTGCATTATAAGTACTGCGCTGCATTTTCAACACTGACTCAGTTATGCACTGCATTACGAGCACTAAGTCAGTACTGTGCTGCATTATCAGCCCTGACTCAGTAATGTACGGCATTAAGAGCACTGACTCAGTACTGCGCGGCATTATCAGCACTGACTCAATACTGCGCTGCATTATTATTACTGCACTGCATTTTCACACTGATTCAGTGCTGCGCTGCATTATTTGTACTGCACTGCATTTTCAGCACAGACTCAGTACTGCGCTGCATTACGAGCACTGATTCAGTTCTGCGCTGCATTAAGAGCACTGACTCAGTCTGTGCTGCATTAAGAGCACTGACTCAGTTCTGCGCTGCATTAAGAGCACTGAGTCAGTTCTGCGCAGAATGAAGTTCACTGACTCAGTTCTGTGCTGCATTAAGAGCAGTGACTCAGTTCTGTGCCGCATTAAGAGCACTGACCCAGTTCTGCGCTGCATTAAGAGCCCTGACTCAGTTCTGTGCTGCATTAAGAGCCCTGACTCAGTTCTGTGCCGCATTAAGAGCACTGACCCAGTTCTGCACTGCATTAAGAGCACTGACTCAGTTCTGTGCTGCATTAAGAGCACTTACTCATTTCTGCGCTGCATTAAGAGCACTGACTCAGTTCTGTGCTGCATTAAGAGCACTGACTCAGGTCTGTGCTGCATTAAGAGCACTGACTCAGTTCTGTGCTGCATTAAGAGCACTGACTCAGTTCTGCGCTGCATTCAGAGCACTGACTCTGTCATGTGCTGCATTAAGAGCACTGACTCAGTTCTGTGCTGTGTCTCTGTACTGTGCTGCATTATAAGTACTGCGCTGCATTTTGTGCACTGACTCAGTTCTGCGCTGCATTAAGAGCACTGACTCAGTTCTGCACTGCATTAAGAGCACTTACTCATTTCTGCGCCGCATTAAGAGCACTGACCCAGTTCTGCACTGCATTAAGAGCACTGACTCAGTTCTGTGCTGCATTAAGAGCACTTACTCATTTCTGCACTGCATTAAGTGCACTGACCCAGTTCTGCGCTGCATTAAGAGCACTGACTCAGTTCTGTGCTGCATTAAGAGCACTGACTCAGTTGAGTGCTACATTCATATTACTGACTCAGTTCTGCGCTGCATTACGAGCACTGTCTCAGTTCTGTGCTGTATTAAGAGCACTGACTCAGTTCTGTGCTGCATTAAGCGCACTGACTCAGTACGCTGCTGCATTAAGAGCATTGACTCAATTCTGCTCTGCATTAAGAGCACTGACTCAGTACTGCGCTGCATTAAGAGCACTTACTCAGTTCTGTGCAGTATTAAGAGCACTGACTCAGTTCTGTTCTGCGTTAAGAGCATTGACTCAGTTCTGTACTGCATTAAGAGCACTGACTCAGTTCTGTGCTGCATTAAGAGCACTGACTCAGTACCGTGCTGCATTAAGAGCACTGACTCAGTACCGTGCTGCATTAAGAGCACTGACTCAGTTCTCTGCTGCATTAAGAGCACTGACTCAGTTCTGTGCTGCATTAAGCGCACTGACTCAGTACCGTGCTGCATTAAGAGCACTGACCCAGTTCTGCGCTGCATTAAGAGCACTGACTCAGTTCTGCGCTGCATTAAGTGCACTGACTCAGTTCTGTGCAGTATTAAGAGCACTGACTCAGTTCTGTTCTGCGTTAAGAGCATTGACTCAGTTCTGTGCTGCATTAAGAGCACTGACTCAGATCTGCGCTGCATTACGAGAACTGTCTCAGTTCTGTGCTGCATTAAGCGCACTGACTCAGTTCTGTGCTGCATTACGAGCAGTGACTCAGTTCTGCACTGCATTATGAGAACTGTCTCAGTTCTGTGCTGCATTAAGAGCACTGACTCAGTTCTGTGCTGCATTAAGAGCAGTGACTCAGTTCTGTGCTGCATTAAGTGCACTGAATCAGGTCTTTGATGCATTAAGAGCACTTACTCATTTCTGCGCTGCATTAAGAGCGCTGACTCAGTTCTGTGCTGCATTAAGAGCACTGACTCAGTTCTTTGCTGCATTCAGAGCACTGACTCAGTTCTGCATTGCATTAAGAGCATTGACTCAGTTCTGCACTGCATTAAGAGCATTGACTCAGTACTGTGCTGCCTTAAGAGCACTGACTGAGTTCTGTGCTGTATTACGAGCACTGACTCAGTTCTGTTCTGCATTACGAGCACTGACTCAGTTCTGCGATGCATTAAGAGCACTGACTCAGTTCAGTGCTGCATTCATATCCCTGACTCAGTTCTGCGCTGCATTACGAGCACTGTCTCAGTTCTGTGCTGCATTAAGAGCACTGACTCAGTTCTGTGCTGCATTAAGCGCACTGACTCAGTACCGTGCTGCATTAAGAGCACTGACTCAGTTCTGTGCTGCATTAAGCGCACTGACTCAGTACCGTGCTGCATTAAGAGCACTGACTCAGTTCTGCGCTGCATTACGAGCACTGTCTCAGTTCTGTGCTTCATTCAGAGCACTGAGTCAGTTCTGTGCTGCATTACGAGCACTGTCTCAGTTCTGTGCTGCATTAAGAGCACTGACTCAGTTCTGTGCTGCATTAAGCGCACTGACTCAGTACCGTGCTGCATTAAGAGCACTGACTCAGTTCTGTGCTGCATTACGAGCACTGTCTCAGTTCTGTGCTGCATTAAGAGCACTGACTCAGTTCTGTGCTGCATTAATCGCACTGACTCAGTTCTGTGCAGTATTAAGAGCACTGACTCAGTTCTGTTCTGCGTTAAGAGCATTGACTCAGTTCTGTGCTGCATTAAGAGCACTGACTCAGTTCTGCGCTGCATTACGAGAACTGTCTCAGTTCTGTGCTGCATTAAGCGCACTGACTCAGTTCTGTGCTGCATTACGAGCAGTGACTCAGTTCTGCACTGCATTACGAGAACTGTCTCAGTTCTGTGCTTCATTAAGAGCACTGACTCAGTTCTGTGCTGCATTAAGAGCAGTGACTCAGTTCTGTGCTGCATTAAGTGCACTGAATCAGGTCTTTGATGCATTAAGAGCACTTACTCATTTCTGCGCTGCATTAAGAGCGCTGACTCAGTTCTGTGCTGCATTAAGAGCACTGACTCAGTTCTTTGCTGCATTCAGAGCACTGACTCAGTTCTGCATTGCATTAAGAGCATTGACTCAGTTCTGCACTGCATTAAGAGCATTGACTCAGTACTGTGCTGCCTTAAGAGCACTGACTGAGTTCTGCGCTGTATTACGAGCACTGACTCAGTTCTGTTCTGCATTACGAGCACTGACTCAGTTCTGCGATGCATTAAGAGCACTGACTCAGTTCAGTGCTGCATTCATATCCCTGACTCAGTTCTGCGCTGCATTACGAGCACTGTCTCAGTTCTGTGCTGCATTAAGAGCACTGACTCAGTTCTGTGCTGCATTAAGCGCACTGACTCAGTACCGTGCTGCATTAAGAGCACTGACTCAGTTCTGTGCTGCATTAAGCGCACTGACTCAGTACCGTGCTGCATTAAGAGCACTGACTCAGTTCTGCGCTGCATTACGAGCACTGTCTCAGTTCTGTGCTTCATTCAGAGCACTGAGTCAGTTCTGTGCTGCATTACGAGCACTGTCTCAGTTCTGTGCTGCATTAAGAGCACTGACTCAGTTCTGTGCTGCATTAAGCGCACTGACCCAGTACCGTGCTGCATTAAGAGCACTGACTCAGTTCTGTGCTGCATTACGAGCACTGTCTCAGTTCTGTGCTGCATTAAGAGCACTGACTCAGTTCTGTGCTGCATTAATCGCACTGACTCAGTACCGTGCTGCATTAAGAGCACTGACTCATTTCTGCGCTGCATTAAGTGCACTGACTCAGTTCTTTGCTGCATTATGAGCACTGACTCATTTCTGCGCTGCATTAAGAGCACTGACTCAGTTCTGTGCTGCATTAAGAGCACTTACTCAGTTCTGTGCTGCATTAAGTGCACTGACTCAGTTCTGTTCTGCATTAAGAGCACTGACTCAGTTCTGTTCTGCATTAAGAGCACTGACTCAGTTCTGTGCTGCATTAAGTGCACTGACTCTGTTCTTTGCTGCATTAAGAGCACTGACTCAGTTCTGCATTGCATTAAGAGCATTGACTCAGTACTGTGCTGCCTTAAGAGCACTGACTGAGTTCTGCACTGTTTTAAGAGCACTGACTCAGTTCTGCGATGCCTTAAGAGCACTGACTCAGTTCTGCGCTGCATTAAGAGCATGACCCAGTTATGCACTGCATTAAGAGCAGGGATTCTGTTCTGCGCTGCATTAAGAGCACTGACTCAGTTCTGTTCTGCATTAAGAGCACTGACTCAGTTCTGCGCTGCATTACGAGCACTGACTCAGTTCTGTTCTGCATTAAGAGCACTGACTCAGTTCTGCGCTGCATTAAGAGCACTGACTCAGTTCTGTGCTGCATTAAGAGCACTGACTCAGTTCTGCGCTGCATTAAGAGCACTGACTCAGATCTGCTCTGCATTAAGAGCACTGACTCAGTTCTGTGCTGCATTAAGAGCACTGCCCATTTCTGCACTGCATTAAGAGTGCTGACTCAGTTCTGTGCTGCATTAAGAGCACTGCCCATTTCTGCACTGCATTAAGAGTGCTGACTCAGTTCTGCGCTGCATTAAGAGCACTTACTCATTTCTGTGCTGCATTAAGAGCACTGACTCAGTTCTGCGCTGCATTAAGAGCACTGCCCAGTTCTGCATTGCATTAAGAGCATTGACTCAGTTCTGCACTGCATTAAGAGCATTGACTCAGTACTGTGCTGCCTTAAGAGCACTGACTGAGTTCTGCGCTGTATTACGAGCACTGACTCAGTTCTGTTCTGCATTACGAGCACTGACTCAGTTCTGTGCTGCTTTAAGCGCACTGACTCAGTTCTGCGCTGCATTACGAGCACTGACTCAGTTCTGTGCTGCATTAAGATCACTGACTCAGTTCTGTGCTACATTAAGAGCACTGACCCAGTTCTGTGCTGCATTCATATCACTGACCTAGTTCTGCGCTCCACTACGAGCACTCTCTCAGATCTTTGCTGCATTAAGAGCACTGACTCAGTTCTGCGCTGAATTATGACCACTGACTCAGTTCCGTGCAGCTTTCAGAGCACTGACACTGTTCTGCGCTGCATTGCGAGCACTGACTCAGTTCTGTGCAGCTTTAAGAGCATTGACTCAGTACTGTACTGCATTATCAGTCCTGACTCAGTACTGCGCTGCATTATCAGCACTGACTCAGTACTGCGCTGCATTATTATTACTGCACTGCATTTTCAGCACTGACTTAGTGCTGTGCTGCATTATTAGTACTGCACTGCATTTTCAGCACAGACTCAGTACTGCGCTGCATTACGAGCACTGATTCAGTTCTGCGCTGCATTAAGAGCACTGACTCAGTTCTGTGCTGCATTAAGAGCACTGACTCAGTTCTGTGCTGCATTAAGAGCACTGACTCAGTTCTGCACTGCATTAAGTGCACTGACTCAGTTCTGCACTGCATTAAGAGCACTGACTGTCTTCCGCGCCGTATTAAGAGCTCTTACTCAGTTCTGTGCTGCATTAAGAGCACTGACTGTCTTCTGTTCTGCATTATGAGCACTGAACCAGTTCTGTGCTGCATTAAGAGCACTGACTCAGTTCTGTGTTGCATTAGGAGCATGACACAGTTCTGCGCTGCATTAAGAGCACTGACTCAGTTCTGTGCTGCATTAAGAGCACTGACTCAGTTCTGCACTGCATTAAGAGCACTGACTCAGTACTGTGCTGCATTATCAGCACTGACTCAGTACTGCGCTGCATTATGAATACTGAAACAGTTCTGCGCTGCATTACGAGCACTGATTCAGTTCTGCGCTGCATTAAGACCACTGACTCAGTTCTGTGCAGCTTTCAGAGCACTGACTCAGTTCTGCGCTGCATTACGAGCACTGACTCAGTTCTGTGCAGCTTTAAGAGCACTGTCTCAGTTCTGCGCTGCATTAAGAGCACTGACTCAGTACGGCACTGCATTAAGAGCACTGACTCAGTACTGTGCTGCACTATTAGCACTGACTCAGTACTGTACTGCATTATCAGTCCTGACTCAGTACTGCGCTGCATTATCAGCACTGACTCAGTACTGCGCTGCATTATTATTAGTGCACTGCATTTTCAGCACATACTCAGTACTGCACTGCATTACGAGCACTGATTCAGTTCTGCGCTGCATTAAGAGCACTGACTCAGTTCTGTGCTGCATTAAGAGCACTGACTCAGTTCTGCGCTGCATTAAGAGCACTGAGTCAGTTCTGCACTGCATTAAGATCACTGACAGTTCTGCGCTGCATTAAGATCACTGACTCAGTTCTGCGCTGCATTACGAGCACTGACTCAGTTCTGTGCAGCCTTAAGAGCACTGACTCAGTTCTGCGCTGCATTAAGAGCACTGACTCAGTTCTGTGCTGCATTAAGAGTACTGACTCAGTTCTGTGCTGCACTATTAGCACTGACTCAGTACTGCACTGCATTAAGAGCACTGACACAGTACTGTGTTGCATTAAGAGCCTGACTCAGTTCTGCGCTGCATTCAGAGTACTGACTCAGTTCTGTGCTGCACTATTAACACTGACTCTGTTCTGTGCTGCATTAAGAGCACTGGCACAGTACTGTGTTGCATTAAGAGCACTGACTCAGTTCTGCGCTGCACTAAGAGTATTGACTCAGTTCTGTGCTGCACTATTAGCACTGACTCAGTTCTGTGCTGCATTAAGAGCACTGACTCAGTATTGTGCTGCATTATTACCAGTGACTCAGTTCTGCGCTGCCTTAAGATCACTGACTCAGTACTGTGCTGCACTATTAGCACTGACTCAGTACTGCACTGCATTAAGAGCATTGACTCAGTTCTGTATTGCATTAAGTGCAATGACTCAGTACTGCACTGCATTAAGTGCACTGACACAGTACTGTGTTGCATTAAGAGCACTGACTCAGTACTGCGCTGCATTAAGAGCACTGACTCAGTTCTGTGCTGCATTAAGAGCACTGACTCAGTTCTGCGCTGAATTACGAGCACTGACTCAGTTCTGTGCAGCTTTCAGAGCACTGACTCAGTTCTGCGCTGCATTACTAGCACTGACTCAGTTCTGTGCAGCTTTAAGAGCACTGACACAGTTCTGCGCTGCATTAAGAGCACTGACTCGGTACTGCGTTGCATTAAGATTACTGACTCAGTTCTGTGCTGCACTATTATCACTGACTCAGTTCTGTGCTGCATTAAGAGCACTGACTCAGTACTGTGCTGCATTAAGAGCACTGACTCAGTTCTGCGCTGCATTAAGAGCACTGACTCAGTTCTGTGCTGCATTAAGAGCACTGACTCAGTTCTGCGCTGCATTAAGAGCACTGACTCATTTCTGCGCTGCATTACGAGCACTGATTCAGTTCAGCGCTGCATTAAGAGCACTGACTCAGTTCTGTGCTGCATTAAGAGCACTTACTCAGTTCTGCGCTGCATTAAGAGCACTGACTCAGTTCTGTTCTGCATTAAGAGCGCTGACTCAGTTCTGTGCTGCATTAAGAGCACTGACTCAGTTCTGTGCTGCATTAAGAGCAATGACTCAGTTCTGCACTGCATTAAGAGCACTGACTCAGTACTGTGCTGCATTATCAGCACTGACTCAGTACTGCACTGCATTATTATTACTGCACTGCATTTTCAGCACTGACTCAGTGCTGCGCTGCATTATTACTACTGCACTGCATTTTCAGCACAGACTCAGTACTGCGCTGCATTATGAATATTGACTCAGTTCTGCGCTGCATTAGGAGCACTGATTCAGTTCTGCACTGCATTAAGAGCACTGACTCAGTTCTGTGCTGCATTAAGATCACTGACTCAGTTCTGTGCTGCATTAAGAGCACTGACTCAGTTCTGTGCTGCATTAAGAGCACAGACTCAGTACTGTGCTGCATTATGAATATTGACTCAGTTCTGCGCTGCATTAAGATCACTGACTCAGTTCTGTGCTGCATTAAGAGCACTGACTCAGTTCTGTGCTGCATTAAGAGCACTGACTCAGTTCTGTGCTGCATTAAGATCACTGACTCAGTTCTGTGCTGCATTAAGAGCACTGACTCAGTTCTGTGCTGCATTAAGTGCACTGACTCAGTACTGCACTGCATTAAGAGCTTTGACACAGTACTGAGTTGCATTCAGAGCACTGACTCAGTTCTGCGCTGCATTAAGATCACTGACTCAGTTCTGCGCTGCATTACAAGCACTGACTCAGTTCTGTGAAGCCTTAAGAGCACTGACCCAGTTCTGTGCTGCATTAAGAGCACTGACTCAGTTCTGTGCTGCATTAAGAGCACTGACTCAGTTCAGTGCTGCATTCATATCACTGACTCAGTTCTCTGCTGCATTAAGAGCACTTACTCAGTTCTGCTCTGCATTCAGAGCACTGACTCAGTTCTGTGCAGTATTAAGAGCACTGACTCAGTTCTGTTCTGCATTAAGAGCACTGACTCAGTTCTGTTCTGCATTAAGAGCACTGACTCAGTTCTGTTCTGCATTAAGAGCACTGACTCAGTTCTGTGCTGCATTAAGAGCACTGACTCAGTTCTGCACTGCATTAAGAGCACTGACTCAGTTCTGCGCTGAATTAAGAGCACTGACTCAGTTCTGTGCTTCATTAAGATCACTGACTCAGTTCTGTGCTGCATTAAGAGCAATGACTCAGGTCTGCGCTGCATTAAGAGCACTGACTCAGTACTGTGCTGCACTATTAGCACTGACTCAGTACTGTGCTGCACTATTAGCACTGACTCGGTACTGCGCTGCATTAAGAACATTGACTCAGTTCTGTGCGGCATTAAGAGCTCTGAATCTGTACTGTGCTGCATTAAGAGCACTGACTCAGTTCTGTGCGGCATTAAGAGCACTGACTCAGTTCTGTGCTGCACTATTAGCACTGACTCAGTTCTGTGCTGCATTAAGAGCATTGACTCAGTTCTGTGCGGCATTAAGAGCTCTGAATCTGTACTGTGCTGCATTAAGAGCACTGACTCAGTTCTGTACGGCATTAAGTGCTCTGAATCTGTACTCTGCTGCATTAAGAGAACTGACTAAGTTCTGTGCTGCATTAAGAGCACTGACTCAGTTCACTGCTGCATTAAGAGCACTGACTAAGTACTGTGCTGCATTATTACCAGTGACTCAGTACTGCGCTGCATTAAGATCACTGACTCAGTTCAGTGCTGCACTATTAGCACTGACTCAGTACTGCACTGCATTAAGAGCACTGACTCAGTACTGTGCTGCATTAAGAGCACTGACTCAGTACTGTGCTGCATTAAGAGCACTGACTCAATTCTGTGCTGCATTATGAGCACTGACTCAATTCAGCACTGTATTAAGAGCACTGACTCAGTTCCGCGCTGCATTAAGATCACTAACTCAGTTTTGCGCTGCATTACGAGCACTGACTGAGTTCTGTGCTGCATTAAGATCACTGACTCAGTTCTGTGCTGCATTAAGAGCACTGACTCAGTTCTGTGCTGCATTCATATCACTGACTCAGTTCTGCGCTCCATTACGAGCACTCTCTCAGTTCTGCGCTGCATTAAGAGCACTGACTCAGTTCTGTGCTGCATTAAGAGCACTGACTCAGTTCTGCGCTGCATTAAGAGCACTGACTCTGTTCTGTGCAGCTTTAAGAGCACTGACTCAGTTCTGCGCTGCATTAAGAGCACTGACTCAGTACGGCACTGCATTAAGAGCACTGACTCAGTACTGTGCTGCACTATTAGCACTGAATCAGTACTGTACTGCATTATCAGTCCTGACTCAGTACTGCGCTGCATTATCAGCACTGACTCAGTGCTGTGCTGCATTATTAGTACTGCACTGCATTTTCAGCACAGACTCAGCACTGCGCTACATTACGAGCACTGATTCAGTTCAGCGCTGCATTAAGAGCACTGACCCAGTTCTGCGCTGCATTAAGAGCACTGACTCAGTTCTGTGCTGCATTAAGAGCACTGACCCAGTTCTGTGCTGCATTAAGAGCACTGACTCAGTTCTGTGCTGCATTAAGAGCACTGACTCAGTTCAGTGCTGCATTCATATCACTGACTCAGTTCTCTGCTGCATTAAGAGCACTTACTCAGTTCTGCTCTGCATTAAGAGCACTGACTCAGTTCTGTGAAGTTTTAAGAGCACTGACTCAGTTCTGTTCTGCATTAAGAGCACTGACTCAGTTCTGTTCTGCATTAAGAGCATTGACTCAGTTCTGTTCTGCATTAAGAGCACTGACTCAGTTCTGTGCTGCATTAAGAGCAATGACTCAGTTCTGTTCTGCATTAAGAGCACTGACTCAGTACTGTGCTGCACTATTAGCACTGACTCAGTACTGTGCTGCACTATTAGCAGTGACTCGGTACTGCGCTGCATTAAGAGTACTGACTCAGTTCTGTGCTGCAATTTCAGCACTGACTCAGTACTGCACTGCATTATTATTACTGCACTGCATTTTCAGCACTGACTCAGTGCTGCGCTGCATTATTACTACTGCACTGCATTTTCAGCACAGACTCAGTACTGCGCTGCATTATGAATACTGACTCAGTTCTGCGCTGCATTCGGAGCACTGATTCAGTTCTGCGCTGCATTAAGAGCACTGACTCAGTTCTGTGCTGCATTAAGAGCACTGACTCAGTTCTGTGCTGCATTAAGTGCACTGATTCAGTTCTGTGCTGCATTAAGAGCATGACCCAGTTCTGCATTGCATTAAGTGCACTGACTCAGTACTGCACTGCATTAAGAGCTTTGACACAGTACTGTGTTGCATTAAGAGCACTGACTCAGTTCTGCGCTGCATTAAGATCACTGACTCAGTTCTGCGCTGCATTAAGATCACTGACTCAGTTCTGTGAAGCCTTAAGAGCACTGACCCAGTTCTGTGCTGCATTAAGAGCACTGACTCAGTTCTGTGCTGCATTAAGAACACTGACTCAGTTCAGTGCTGCATTCATATCACTGACTCAGTTCTCTGCTGCATTAAGAGCACTTACTCAGTTCTGCTCTGCATTAAGAGCACTGACTCAGTTCTGTGCAGTATTAAGAGCACTGACTCAGTTCTGTTCTGCATTAAGAGCACTGACTCAGTTCTGTTCTGCATTAAGAGCACTGACTCAGTTCTGTGCTGCATTAAGAGCAATGACTCAGTTCTGCACTGCATTAAGAGCACTGACTCAGTACTGTGCTGCATTATCAGCACTGACTCAGTACTGCACTGCATTATTATTACTGCACTGCATTTTCAGCACTGACTCAGTGCTGCGCTGCATTATTACTACTGCACTGCATTTTCAGCACAGACTCAGTACTGCGCTGCATTATGAATACTGACTCAGTCCTGTGCTGCATTAGGAGCACTGACTCAGTTCTGTGCTGCATTAAGAGCACTGACTCAGTTCTGTGCTGCATTAAGTGTACTGATTCAGTTCTGTGCTGCATTAAGAGCATGACCCAGTTCTGCATTGCATTAAGTGCACTGACTCAGTACTGCACTGCATTAAGAGCTTTGACACAGTACTGTGTTGCATTAAGAGCACTGACTCAGTTCTGTGCTGCATTAAGAGCACTGACTCAGTTCAGTGCTGCATTCATATCACTGACTCAGTTCTCTGCTGCATTAAGAGCACTTACTCAGTTCTGTGCTGCATTAAGTGCACTGACTCAGTTCTGTTCTGCATTAAGAGCACTGACTCAGTTCTGTTCTGCATTAAGAGCACTGACTCAGTTCTGTGCTGCATTAAGAGCACTGACTCAGTTCTGTTCTGCATTAAGAGCACTGACTCAGTTCTGCGCTGCATTAAGAGCACTGACTCAGTTCTACGCTGCATTAAGAGCACTGACTCAGTTCTGCGCAGCATTAAGAGCACTGACTCATTTCTGTGCTTCATTAGGAGCATTGACTCAGTTCTGCACTGCATTAAGAGCATTGACTCTGTTCTGCGCTGCATTAAGAGCATTGACTCAGTTCTGTGCTGCATTAAGAGCACTGACTCAGTTCTGTGCTGCATTAAGAGCACTGACTCAGTTCTGCGCTGCTTTAGGAGCACTGACTCAGTTCTGCGCTGCATTAAGAGCACTGACTCAGTTCTTTGCTGCATTAAGAGCACTGACTCAGTTCTGCATTGCATTAAGAGCATTGACTCAGTTCTGCACTGCATTAAGAGCACTGACTCGGTTCTGTGCTGCATTAAAAGCACTGACCAAATTCTGTTCTGCATTAAGAGCACTGACTCAGTTCTGTGCTGCATTAAGTGCACTGACTCAGTTCTGCATTGCATTGAGAGCATTGACTCAGTTCTGCACTGCATTAAGAGCATTGACTCAGTACTGCGCTGCCTTAAGAGCACTGACTGAGTTCAGTGCTGCATTCATATCACCGACTCAGTTCTCCGCTCCATTACGAGCACTGTCTCAGTCCTTTGCTGCATTAAGAGCACTGACTCAGTTCTGCGCTGAATTACGAGCACTGACTCAGTTCTGTGCAGTTTTAAGAGCACTGACTCAGTTCTGTGCTGCACTATTAGCACTGACTCGGTACTGCGCTGCATTAAGAGCATTGACTCAGTTCTGTGCGGCATTAAGAGCTCTGAATCTGTACTGTGCTGCATTAAGAGCACTGACTCAGTTCTGTGCGGCATTAAGAGCACTGACTCAGTTCTGTGCTGCACTATTAGCACTGACTCAGTTCTGTGCTGCATTAAGAGCATTGACTCAGTTCTGTGCGGCATTAAGAGCTCTGAATCTGTACTGTGCTGCATTAAGAGCACTGACTCAGTTCTGTACGGCATTAAGTGCTCTGAATCTGTACTCTGCTGCATTAAGAGAACTGACTAAGTTCTGTGCTGCATTAAGAGCACTGACTCAGTTCACTGCTGCATTAAGAGCACTGACTAAGTACTGTGCTGCATTATTACCAGTGACTCAGTACTGCGCTGCATTAAGATCACTGACTCAGTTCAGTGCTGCACTATTAGCACTGACTCAGTACTGCACTGCATTAAGAGCACTGACTCAGTACTGTGCTGCATTAAGAGCACTGACTCAGTACTGTGCTGCATTAAGAGCACTGACTCAATTCTGTGCTGCATTATGAGCACTGACTCAATTCAGCACTGTATTAAGAGCACTGACTCAGTTCCGCGCTGCATTAAGATCACTGACTCAGTTTTGCGCTGCATTACGAGCACTGACTGAGTTCTGTGCTGCATTAAGATCACTGACTCAGTTCTGTGCTGCATTAAGAGCACTGACTCAGTTCTGTGCTGCATTCATATCTCTGACTCAGTTCTGCGCTCCATTACGAGCACTCTCTCAGTTCTGCGCTGCATTAAGAGCACTGACTCAGTTCTGTGCTGCATTAAGAGCACTGACTCAGTTCTGCGCTGCATTAAGAGCACTGACTCTGTTCTGTGCAGCTTTAAGAGCACTGACTCAGTTCTGCGCTGCATTAAGAGCACTGACTCAGTACGGCACTGCATTAAGAGCACTGACTCAGTACTGTGCTGCACTATTAGCACTGAATCAGTACTGTACTGCATTATCAGTCCTGACTCAGTACTGCGCTGCATTATCAGCACTGACTCAGTGCTGTGCTGCATTATTAGTACTGCACTGCATTTTCAGCACAGACTCAGCACTGCGCTACATTACGAGCACTGATTCAGTTCAGCGCTGCATTAAGAGCACTGACCCAGTTCTGCGCTGCATTAAGAGCACTGACCCAGTTCTGTGCTGCATTAAGAGCACTGACTCAGTTCTGTGCTGCATTAAGAGCACTGACTCAGTTCAGTGCTGCATTCATATCACTGACTCAGTTCTCTGCTGCATTAAGAGCACTTACTCAGTTCTGCTCTGCATTAAGAGCACTGACTCAGTTCTGTGAAGTTTTAAGAGCACTGACTCAGTTCTGTTCTGCATTAAGAGCACTGACTCAGTTCTGTTCTGCATTAAGAGCATTGACTCAGTTCTGTTCTGCATTAAGAGCACTGACTCAGTTCTGTGCTGCATTAAGAGCAATGACTCAGTTCTGCGCTGCATTAAGAGCACTGACTCAGTACTGTGCTGCACTATTAGCACTGACTCAGTACTGTGCTGCACTATTAGCAGTGACTCGGTACTGCGCTGCATTAAGAGTACTGACTCAGTTCTGTGCTGCAATTTCAGCACTGACTCAGTACTGCACTGCATTATTATTACTGCACTGCATTTTCAGCACTGACTCAGTGCTGCGCTGCATTATTACTACTGCACTGCATTTTCAGCACAGACTCAGTACTGCGCTGCATTATGAATACTGACTCAGTTCTGCGCTGCATTCGGAGCACTGATTCAGTTCTGCGCTGCATTAAGAGCACTGACTCAGTTCTGTTCTGCATTAAGAGCACTGACTCAGTTCTGTGCTGCATTAAGTGCACTGATTCAGTTCTGTGCTGCATTAAGAGCATGACCCAGTTCTGCATTGCATTAAGTGCACTGACTCAGTACTGCACTGCATTAAGAGCTTTGACACAGTACTGTGTTGCATTAAGAGCACTGACTCAGTTCTGCGCTGCATTAAGATCACTGACTCAGTTCTGCGCTGCATTAAGATCACTGACTCAGTTCTGTGAAGCCTTAAGAGCACTGACCCAGTTCTGTGCTGCATTAAGAGCACTGACTCAGTTCTGTGCTGCATTAAGAACACTGACTCAGTTCAGTGCTGCATTCATATCACTGACTCAGTTCTCTGCTGCATTAAGAGCACTTACTCAGTTCTGCTCTGCATTAAGAGCACTGACTCAGTTCTGTGCAGTATTAAGAGCACTGACTCAGTTCTGTTCTGCATTAAGAGCACTGACTCAGTTCTGTTCTGCATTAAGAGCACTGACTCAGTTCTGTGCTGCATTAAGAGCAATGACTCAGTTCTGCACTGCATTAAGAGCACTGACTCAGTACTGTGCTGCATTATCAGCACTGACTCAGTACTGCACTGCATTATTATTACTGCACTGCATTTTCAGCACTGACTCAGTGCTGCGCTGCATTATTACTACTGCACTGCATTTTCAGCACAGACTCAGTACTGCGCTGCATTATGAATACTGACTCAGTCCTGTGCTGCATTAGGAGCACTGACTCAGTTCTGTGCTGCATTAAGAGCACTGACTCAGTTCTGTGCTGCATTAAGTGTACTGATTCAGTTCTGTGCTGCATTAAGAGCATGACCCAGTTCTGCATTGCATTAAGTGCACTGACTCAGTACTGCACTGCATTAAGAGCTTTGACACAGTACTGTGTTGCATTAAGAGCACTGACTCAGTTCTGTGCTGCATTAAGAGCACTGACTCAGTTCAGTGCTGCATTCATATCACTGACTCAGTTCTCTGCTGCATTAAGAGCACTTACTCAGTTCTGTGCTGCATTAAGTGCACTGACTCAGTTCTGTTCTGCATTAAGAGCACTGACTCAGTTCTGTTCTGCATTAAGAGCACTGACTCAGTTCTGTGCTGCATTAAGAGCACTGACTCAGTTCTGTTCTGCATTAAGAGCACTGACTCAGTTCTGCGCTGCATTAAGAGCACTGACTCAGTTCTACGCTGCATTAAGAGCACTGACTCAGTTCTGCGCAGCATTAAGAGCACTGACTCATTTCTGTGCTTCATTAGGAGCATTGACTCAGTTCTGCACTGCATTAAGAGCATTGACTCTGTTCTGCGCTGCATTAAGAGCATTGACTCAGTTCTGTGCTGCATTAAGAGCACTGACTCAGTTCTGTGCTGCATTAAGAGCACTGACTCAGTTCTGTGCTGCATTAAGAGCACTGACTCAGTTCTGCGCTGCTTTAGGAGCACTGACTCAGTTCTGCGCTGCATTAAGAGCACTGACTCAGTTCTTTGCTGCATTAAGAGCACTGACTCAGTTCTGCATTGCATTAAGAGCATTGACTCAGTTCTGCACTGCATTAAGAGCACTGACTCGGTTCTGTGCTGCATTAAAAGCACTGACCAAATTCTGTTCTGCATTAAGAGCACTGACTCAGTTCTGTGCTGCATTAAGTGCACTGACTCAGTTCTGCATTGCATTGAGAGCATTGACTCAGTTCTGCACTGCATTAAGAGCATTGACTCAGTACTGCGCTGCCTTAAGAGCACTGACTGAGTTCAGTGCTGCATTCATATCACCGACTCAGTTCTCCGCTCCATTACGAGCACTGTCTCAGTCCTTTGCTGCATTAAGAGCACTGACTCAGTTCTGCGCTGAATTACGAGCACTGACTCAGTTCTGTGCAGTTTTAAGAGCACTGACTCAGTTCTGTGCTGCACTATTAGCACTGACTCGGTACTGCGCTGCATTAAGAGCATTGACTCAGTTCTGTGCGGCATTAAGAGCTCTGAATCTGTACTGTGCTGCATTAAGAGCACTGACTCAGTTCTGTGCGGCATTAAGAGCACTGACTCAGTTCTGTGCTGCACTATTAGCACTGACTCAGTTCTGTGCTGCATTAAGAGCATTGACTCAGTTCTGTGCGGCATTAAGAGCTCTGAATCTGTACTGTGCTGCATTAAGAGCACTGACTCAGTTCTGTACGGCATTAAGTGCTCTGAATCTGTACTCTGCTGCATTAAGAGAACTGACTAAGTTCTGTGCTGCATTAAGAGCACTGACTCAGTTCACTGCTGCATTAAGAGCACTGACTAAGTACTGTGCTGCATTATTACCAGTGACTCAGTACTGCGCTGCATTAAGATCACTGACTCAGTTCAGTGCTGCACTATTAGCACTGACTCAGTACTGCACTGCATTAAGAGCACTGACTCAGTACTGTGCTGCATTAAGAGCACTGACTCAGTACTGTGCTGCATTATGAGCACTGACTCAATTCAGCACTGTATTAAGAGCACTGACTCAGGTCCGCGCTGCATTAAGATCACTGACTCAGTTTTGCGCTGCATTACGAGCACTGACTGAGTTCTGTGCTGCATTAAGATCACTGACTCAGTTCTGTGCTGCATTAAGAGCACTGACTCAGTTCTGTGCTGCATTCATATCTCTGACTCAATTCTGCGCTCCATTACGAGCACTCTCTCAGTTCTGCGCTGCATTAAGAGCACTGACTCAGTTCTGTGCTGCATTAAGAGCACTGACTCAGTTCTGCGCTGCATTAAGAGCACTGACTCTGTTCTGTGCAGCTTTAAGAGCACTGACTCAGTTCTGCGCTGCATTAAGAGCACTGACTCAGTACGGCACTGCATTAAGAGCACTGACTCAGTACTGTGCTGCACTATTAGCACTGAATCAGTACTGTACTGCATTATCAGTCCTGACTCAGTACTGCGCTGCATTATCAGCACTGACTCAGTGCTGTGCTGCATTATTAGTACTGCACTGCATTTTCAGCACAGACTCAGCACTGCGCTACATTACGAGCACTGATTCAGTTCAGCGCTGCATTAAGAGCACTGACCCAGTTCTGCGCTGCATTAAGAGCACTGACTCAGTTCTGTGCTGCATTAAGAGCACTGACCCAGTTCTGTGCTGCATTAAGAGCACTGACTCAGTTCTGTGCTGCATTAAGAGCACTGACTCAGTTCAGTGCTGCATTCATATCACTGACTCAGTTCTCTGCTGCATTAAGAGCACTTACTCAGTTCTGCTCTGCATTAAGAGCACTGACTCAGTTCTGTGAAGTTTTAAGAGCACTGACTCAGTTCTGTTCTGCATTAAGAGCACTGACTCAGTTCTGTTCTGCATTAAGAGCATTGACTCAGTTCTGTTCTGCATTAAGAGCACTGACTCAGTTCTGTGCTGCATTAAGAGCAATGACTCAGTTCTGCGCTGCATTAAGAGCACTGACTCAGTACTGTGCTGCACTATTAGCACTGACTCAGTACTGTGCTGCACTATTAGCAGTGACTCGGTACTGCGCTGCATTAAGAGTACTGACTCAGTTCTGTGCTGCAATTTCAGCACTGACTCAGTACTGCACTGCATTATTATTACTGCACTGCATTTTCAGCACTGACTCAGTGCTGCGCTGCATTATTACTACTGCACTGCATTTTCAGCACAGACTCAGTACTGCGCTGCATTATGAATACTGACTCAGTTCTGCGCTGCATTCGGAGCACTGATTCAGTTCTGCGCTGCATTAAGAGCACTGACTCAGTTCTGTTCTGCATTAAGAGCACTGACTCAGTTCTGTGCTGCATTAAGTGCACTGATTCAGTTCTGTGCTGCATTAAGAGCATGACCCAGTTCTGCATTGCATTAAGTGCACTGACTCAGTACTGCACTGCATTAAGAGCTTTGACACAGTACTGTGTTGCATTAAGAGCACTGACTCAGTTCTGCGCTGCATTAAGATCACTGACTCAGTTCTGCGCTGCATTAAGATCACTGACTCAGTTCTGTGAAGCCTTAAGAGCACTGACCCAGTTCTGTGCTGCATTAAGAGCACTGACTCAGTTCTGTGCTGCATTAAGAACACTGACTCAGTTCAGTGCTGCATTCATATCACTGACTCAGTTCTCTGCTGCATTAAGAGCACTTACTCAGTTCTGCTCTGCATTAAGAGCACTGACTCAGTTCTGTGCAGTATTAAGAGCACTGACTCAGTTCTGTTCTGCATTAAGAGCACTGACTCAGTTCTGTTCTGCATTAAGAGCACTGACTCAGTTCTGTGCTGCATTAAGAGCAATGACTCAGTTCTGCACTGCATTAAGAGCACTGACTCAGTACTGTGCTGCATTATCAGCACTGACTCAGTACTGCACTGCATTATTATTACTGCACTGCATTTTCAGCACTGACTCAGTGCTGCGCTGCATTATTACTACTGCACTGCATTTTCAGCACAGACTCAGTACTGCGCTGCATTATGAATACTGACTCAGTCCTGTGCTGCATTAGGAGCACTGACTCAGTTCTGTGCTGCATTAAGAGCACTGACTCAGTTCTGTGCTGCATTAAGTGTACTGATTCAGTTCTGTGCTGCATTAAGAGCATGACCCAGTTCTGCATTGCATTAAGTGCACTGACTCAGTACTGCACTGCATTAAGAGCTTTGACACAGTACTGTGTTGCATTAAGAGCACTGACTCAGTTCTGTGCTGCATTAAGAGCACTGACTCAGTTCAGTGCTGCATTCATATCACTGACTCAGTTCTCTGCTGCATTAAGAGCACTTACTCAGTTCTGTGCTGCATTAAGTGCACTGACTCAGTTCTGTTCTGCATTAAGAGCACTGACTCAGTTCTGTTCTGCATTAAGAGCACTGACTCAGTTCTGTGCTGCATTAAGAGCACTGACTCAGTTCTGTTCTGCATTAAGAGCACTGACTCAGTTCTGCGCTGCATTAAGAGCACTGACTCAGTTCTACGCTGCATTAAGAGCACTGACTCAGTTCTGCGCAGCATTAAGAGCACTGACTCATTTCTGTGCTTCATTAGGAGCATTGACTCAGTTCTGCACTGCATTAAGAGCATTGACTCTGTTCTGCGCTGCATTAAGAGCATTGACTCAGTTCTGTGCTGCATTAAGAGCACTGACTCAGTTCTGTGCTGCATTAAGAGCACTGACTCAGTTCTGTGCTGCATTAAGAGCACTGACTCAGTTCTGCGCTGCTTTAGGAGCACTGACTCAGTTCTTTGCTGCATTAAGAGCACTGACTCAGTTCTGCATTGCATTAAGAGCATTGACTCAGTTCTGCACTGCATTAAGAGCACTGACTCAGTTCTGTGCTGCATTAAAAGCACTGACCAAATTCTGTTCTGCATTAAGAGCACTGACTCAGTTCTGTGCTGCATTAAGAGCACTGACTCAATATTGCACTGCATTAACATAACTGACTCAGTTCTGCACTGCATTAAGAGCACTGACTCAGTTCTGTTCTGCATTAAGAGCACTGACTCAGTTCTGTGCTGCATTAAGTGCACTGACTCAGTTCTGCATTGCATTGAGAGCATTGACTCAGTTCTGCACTGCATTAAGAGCATTGACTCAGTACTGTGCTGCCTTAAGAGCACTGACTGAGTTCAGTGCTGCATTCATATCACCGACTCAGTTCTCCGCTCCATTACGAGCACTGTCTCAGTCCTTTGCTGCATTAAGAGCACTGACTCAGTTCTGCGCTGAATTACGAGCACTGACTCAGTTCTGTGCAGTTTTAAGAGCACTGACTCAGTTCTGTGCTGCATTATTAGTACTGTACTGCATTTTTAGCACAGACTCAATACTGCGCTGCATTACGAGCACTGATTCAGTTCTGCGCTGCATTAAGAGCACTGACTCAGTTCTGTTCTGCATTAAGAGCACTGACTCAGTTCTGTGCAGCATTAAGAGCACGGACTCAGTTCTGTTCTGCACTAAGAGCACTGACTCAATATTGCACTGCATTAACATAACTGACTCAGTTCTGCACTGCATTAAGAGCACTGACTCAGTTCTGCACTGCATTAAGAGCATTGACTCAGTACTGTGCTGCCTTAAGAGCACTGACTGTGTTCAGTGCTGCATTCATATCACTGACTCAGTTTTGCGCTGAATTACGAGCACTGTCTCAGTTCTTTGCTGCATTAAGAGCACTGACTCAGTTCTGTTCTGCGTTAAGAGCACTGACTCAGTTCTGCGCTGCTTTAAGAGCACTGACTCAGTTCTGCGCTGCATTACGAGCACTGTCTCAGTTCTGTGCTGCATTAATCGCACTGACTCAGTTCTGTGCTGCATTACGAGCACTGTCTCAGTTCTGCGCTGCATTAAGAGCACTGACTCAGTTCTGCGCTGCATTACGAGCACTGTCTCAGTTCTGTGCTGCATTAATCGCACTGACTCAGTTCTGTGCTGCATTACGAGCACTGTCTCAGTTCTGTGCTGTATTAAGAGCACTGACTCAGTTCTGTGATGCATTAAGCGCACTGACTCAGTTCTGCACTGCATTAAGAGCACTGACTCAGTTCTGCGCTGCATTAAGAGCACTGACTCAGTTCTGTTCTGCATTAAGAGCACTGACTCAGTTCTGCGCTGCATTAAGAGCACTGACTCAGTTCTGTTCTGCATTAAGAGCACTGACTCAGTTCTGCACTGCATTAAGAGCACTGACTCAGTTCTGCGCTGCATTAAGAGCACTGACTCAGTTCTGTTCTGCATTAAGAGCACTGACTCAGTTCTGTGCTGCATTAAGTGCACTGACTCAGTTCTTTGCTGCATTAAGAGCACTGACTCAGTTCTGCATTGCATTAAGAGCATTGACTCAGTTCTGCACTGCATTAAGAGCATTGACTCAGTACTGTGCTGCCTTAAGAGCACTGACTGAGTTCTGCGCTGTATTACGAGCACTGACTCAGTTCTGTTCTGCATTACGAGCACTGATTCAGTTCTGCGATGCATTAAGAGCACTGACTCAGTTCTTCACTGCATTAAGAGCACTAAGTCAGTTCTGTGCTGCATTTAGATCACTGACTCAATTCTGTGCTGCATTAAGAGCACTGACCCTGTTCTGCACTGCATTAAGATCAGTGACTCAGTTCTGCGCTGCATTTAGAGCACTGACTCAGTTCTGTGTTGCATTAAGAGTGTTGACTCAGTTCTGTGCTGCATTATGAGCACTGACTCAGTTCAGCGCTGCATTAAGGGCATTGACTCAGTTCTGCATTTCATTAAGTGCACTGACTCAGTACTGCACTGCATTAAGAGCACTGACACAGTACTGTGTTGCATTAAGAGCACTGACTCAGTGCTGCGCTGCATTAAGATCACTGACTCAGTTCTGCGCTGCATTACGAGCACTGACTCAGCTGTGTGCAGCCTTAAGAGCACTGACTCCGCACTGTGCTGCAGTATTAGCACTGACGCGGTACTGCGCCACATTAAGAGCACTGACTCAGTTCTGCGCTGCATTAAGAGCACTGACTCCGTACTGTGCTGCACTATTAGCATTGACACGGTACTGCGCCACATTAAGAGCACTGACTCAGTTCTGCGCTGCATTAAGAGCACTGACTCCGTACTGTGCTGCACTATTAGCAGTGACACGGTACTGCGCCACATTAAGAGCATTGACTCAGTTCTGTATTGCATAAAGAGCACTGACTCAGTTCACTGCTGCATTAAGAGCACTGACTCAGTTCACTGCTGCATTAAGAGCACTGACTCAGTACTGTGCTGCATTATTACCAGTGACTCTGTACTGCGCTGCATTCAGATCACTGACTCAGTTCTGTGCTGCAGTATTAGCACTGACTCAGTACTGCACTGCATTAAGAGCATTGACTCAGTTCTGTATTGCATAAAGAGCACTGACTCAGTTCTGTGCTGCATTAAGAGCACTGACTCAGTTCTGCGCTGAATTACGAGCACTGACTCAGTTCTGTGCAGCTTTCAGAGCACTGACTCAGTACTGTGCTGCATTAAGAGCACTGACTCAATTCTGTGCTGCATTATGAGCACTGACTCAATTCAGCACTGTATTAAGAGCACTGACTCAGTTCCGCGCTGCATTAAGATCACTGACTCAGTTTTGCGCTGCATTACGAGCACTGACTGAGTTCTGTGCTGCATTAAGATCACTGACTCAGTTCTGTGCTGCATTAAGAGCACTGACTCAGTTCTGTGCTGCATTCATATCTCTGACTCAGTTCTGCGCTCCATTACGAGCACTCTCTCAGTTCTGCGCTGCATTAAGAGCACTGACTCAGTTCTGTGCTGCATTAAGAGCACTGACTCAGTTCTGCGCTGCATTAAGAGCACTGACTCTGTTCTGTGCAGCTTTAAGAGCACTGACTCAGTTCTGCGCTGCATTAAGAGCACTGACTCAGTACGGCACTGCATTAAGAGCACTGACTCAGTACTGTGCTGCACTATTAGCACTGAATCAGTACTGTACTGCATTATCAGTCCTGACTCAGTACTGCGCTGCATTATCAGCACTGACTCAGTGCTGTGCTGCATTATTAGTACTGCACTGCATTTTCAGCACAGACTCAGCACTGCGCTACATTACGAGCACTGATTCAGTTCAGCGCTGCATTAAGAGCACTGACCCAGTTCTGCGCTGCATTAAGAGCACTGACTCAGTTCTGTGCTGCATTAAGAGCACTGACCCAGTTCTGTGCTGCATTAAGAGCACTGACTCAGTTCTGTGCTGCATTAAGAGCACTGACTCAGTTCAGTGCTGCATTCATATCACTGACTCAGTTCTCTGCTGCATTAAGAGCACTTACTCAGTTCTGCTCTGCATTAAGAGCACTGACTCAGTTCTGTGAAGTTTTAAGAGCACTGACTCAGTTCTGTTCTGCATTAAGAGCACTGACTCAGTTCTCTGCTGCATTAAGAGCATTGACTCAGTTCTGTTCTGCATTAAGAGCACTGACTCAGTTCTGTGCTGCATTAAGAGCAATGACTCAGTTCTGCGCTGCATTAAGAGCACTGACTCAGTACTGTGCTGCACTATTAGCACTGACTCAGTACTGTGCTGCACTATTAGCAGTGACTCGGTACTGCGCTGCATTAAGAGTACTGACTCAGTTCTGTGCTGCAATTTCAGCACTGACTCAGTACTGCACTGCATTATTATTACTGCACTGCATTTTCAGCACTGACTCAGTGCTGCGCTGCATTATTACTACTGCACTGCATTTTCAGCACAGACTCAGTACTGCGCTGCATTATGAATACTGACTCAGTTCTGCGCTGCATTCGGAGCACTGATTCAGTTCTGCGCTGCATTAAGAGCACTGACTCAGTTCTGTGCTGCATTAAGAGCACTGACTCAGTTCTGTGCTGCATTAAGTGCACTGATTCAGTTCTGTGCTGCATTAAGAGCATGACCCAGTTCTGCATTGCATTAAGTGCACTGACTCAGTACTGCACTGCATTAAGAGCTTTGACACAGTACTGTGTTGCATTAAGAGCACTGACTCAGTTCTGCGCTGCATTAAGATCACTGACTCAGTTCTGCGCTGCATTAAGATCACTGACTCAGTTCTGTGAAGCCTTAAGAGCACTGACCCAGTTCTGTGCTGCATTAAGAGCACTGACTCAGTTCTGTGCTGCATTAAGAACACTGACTCAGTTCAGTGCTGCATTCATATCACTGACTCAGTTCTCTGCTGCATTAAGAGCACTTACTCAGTTCTGCTCTGCATTAAGAGCACTGACTCAGTTCTGTGCAGTATTAAGAGCACTGACTCAGTTCTGTTCTGCATTAAGAGCACTGACTCAGTTCTGTTCTGCATTAAGAGCACTGACTCAGTTCTGTGCTGCATTAAGAGCAATGACTCAGTTCTGCACTGCATTAAGAGCACTGACTCAGTACTGTGCTGCATTATCAGCACTGACTCAGTACTGCACTGCATTATTATTACTGCACTGCATTTTCAGCACTGACTCAGTGCTGCGCTGCATTATTACTACTGCACTGCATTTTCAGCACAGACTCAGTACTGCGCTGCATTATGAATACTGACTCAGTCCTGTGCTGCATTAGGAGCACTGACTCAGTTCTGTGCTGCATTAAGAGCACTGACTCAGTTCTGTGCTGCATTAAGTGTACTGATTCAGTTCTGTGCTGCATTAAGAGCATGACCCAGTTCTGCATTGCATTAAGTGCACTGACTCAGTACTGCACTGCATTAAGAGCTTTGACACAGTACTGTGTTGCATTAAGAGCACTGACTCAGTTCTGTGCTGCATTAAGAGCACTGACTCAGTTCAGTGCTGCATTCATATCACTGACTCAGTTCTCTGCTGCATTAAGAGCACTTACTCAGTTCTGTGCTGCATTAAGTGCACTGACTCAGTTCTGTTCTGCATTAAGAGCACTGACTCAGTTCTGTTCTGCATTAAGAGCACTGACTCAGTTCTGTGCTGCATTAAGAGCACTGACTCAGTTCTGTTCTGCATTAAGAGCACTGACTCAGTTCTGCGCTGCATTAAGAGCACTGACTCAGTTCTACGCTGCATTAAGAGCACTGACTCAGTTCTGCGCAGCATTAAGAGCACTGACTCATTTCTGTGCTTCATTAGGAGCATTGACTCAGTTCTGCACTGCATTAAGAGCATTGACTCTGTTCTGCGCTGCATTAAGAGCATTGACTCAGTTCTGTGCTGCATTAAGAGCACTGACTCAGTTCTGTGCTGCATTAAGAGCACTGACTCAGTTCTGTGCTGCATTAAGAGCACTGACTCAGTTCTGCGCTGCTTTAGGAGCACTGACTCAGTTCTTTGCTGCATTAAGAGCACGGACTCAGTTCTGCATTGCATTAAGAGCATTGACTCAGTTCTGCACTGCATTAAGAGCACTGACTCAGTTCTGTGCTGCATTAAAAGCACTGACCAAATTCTGTTCTGCATTAAGAGCACTGACTCAGTTCTGTGCTGCATTAAGAGCACTGACTCAATATTGCACTGCATTAACATAACTGACTCAGTTCTGCACTGCATTAAGAGCACTGACTCAGTTCTGTTCTGCATTAAGAGCACTGACTCAGTTCTGTGCTGCATTAAGTGCACTGACTCAGTTCTGCATTGCATTGAGAGCATTGACTCAGTTCTGCACTGCATTAAGAGCATTGACTCAGTACTGTGCTGCCTTAAGAGCACTGACTGAGTTCAGTGCTGCATTCATATCACCGACTCAGTTCTCCGCTCCATTACGAGCACTGTCTCAGTCCTTTGCTGCATTAAGAGCACTGACTCAGTTCTGCGCTGAATTACGAGCACTGACTCAGTTCTGTGCAGTTTTAAGAGCACTGACTCAGTTCTGTGCTGCATTATTAGTACTGTACTGCATTTTTAGCACAGACTCAATACTGCGATGCATTACGAGCACTGATTCAGTTCTGCGCTGCATTAAGAGCACTGACTCAGTTCTGTTCTGCATTAAGAGCACTGACTCAGTTCTGTGCAGCATTAAGAGCACGGACTCAGTTCTGTTCTGCACTAAGAGCACTGACTCAATATTGCACTGCATTAACATAACTGACTCAGTTCTGCACTGCATTAAGAGCACTGACTCAGTTCTGCACTGCATTAAGAGCATTGACTCAGTACTGTGCTGCCTTAAGAGCACTGACTGAGTTCAGTGCTGCATTCATATCACTGACTCAGTTTTGCGCTGAATTACGAGCACTGTCTCAGTTCTTTGCTGCATTAAGAGCACTGACTCAGTTCTGTTCTGCGTTAAGAGCACTGACTCAGTTCTGCGCTGCTTTAAGAGCACTGACTCAGTTCTGCGCTGCATTACGAGCACTGTCTCAGTTCTGTGCTGCATTAATCGCACTGACTCAGTTCTGTGCTGCATTACGAGCACTGTCTCAGTTCTGCGCTGCATTAAGAGCACTGACTCAGTTCTGCGCTGCATTACGAGCACTGTCTCAGTTCTGTGCTGTATTAAGAGCACTGACTCAGTTCTGTGATGCATTAAGCGCACTGACTCAGTTCTGCACTGCATTAAGAGCACTGACTCAGTTCTGTTCTGCATTAAGAGCACTGACTCAGTTCTGCGCTGCATTAAGAGCACTGACTCAGTTCTGTTCTGCATTAAGAGCACTGACTCAGTTCTGCACTGCATTAAGAGCACTGACTCAGTTCTGCGCTGCATTAAGAGCACTGACTCAGTTCTGTTCTGCATTAAGTGCACTGACTCAGTTCTTTGCTGCATTAAGAGCACTGACTCAGTTCTGCATTGCATTAAGAGCATTGACTCAGTTCTGCACTGCATTAAGAGCATTGACTCAGTACTGTGCTGCCTTAAGAGCACTGACTGAGTTCTGCGCTGTATTACGAGCACTGACTCAGTTCTGTTCTGCATTACGAGCACTGATTCAGTTCTGCGATGCATTAAGAGCACTGACTCAGTTCTTCACTGCATTAAGAGCACTAAGTCAGTTCTGTGCTGCATTTAGATCACTGACTCAATTCTGTGCTGCATTAAGAGCACTGACCCTGTTCTGCACTGCATTAAGATCAGTGACTCAGTTCTGCGCTGCATTTAGAGCACTGACTCAGTTCTGTGTTGCATTAAGAGTGTTGACTCAGTTCTGTGCTGCATTATGAGCACTTACTCAGTTCAGCGCTGCATTAAGGGCATTGACTCAGTTCTGCATTTCATTAAGTGCACTGACTCAGTACTGCACTGCATTAAGAGCACTGACACAGTACTGTGTTGCATTAAGAGCACTGACTCAGTGCTGCGCTGCATTAAGATCACTGACTCAGTTCTGCGCTGCATTACGAGCACTGACTCAGCTGTGTGCAGCCTTAAGAGCACTGACTCCGCACTGTGCTGCAGTATTAGCACTGACGCGGTACTGCGCCACATTAAGAGCACTGACTCAGTTCTGCGCTGCATTAAGAGCACTGACTCCGTACTGTGCTGCACTATTAGCACTGACACGGTACTGCGCCACATTA
Organism: Isurus oxyrinchus; assembly: GCA_026770705.1. Classification (NCBI taxonomy): domain Eukaryota; kingdom Metazoa; phylum Chordata; class Chondrichthyes; order Lamniformes; family Lamnidae; genus Isurus; species Isurus oxyrinchus. The sequence goes on from JANJGN010000008.1 coordinate 7,206,396, forward strand.
AGAGCACTGACTCAGTTCTGCGCTGCATTAAGAGCACTGACTCCGTACTGTGCTGCACTATTAGCAGTGACACGGTACTGCGCCACATTAAGAGCATTGACTCAGTTCTGTATTGCATAAAGAGCACTGACTCAGTTCACTGCTGCATTAAGAGCACTGACTCAGTTCACTGCTGCATTAAGAGCACTGACTCAGTACTGTGCTGCATTATTACCAGTGACTCTGTACTGCGCTGCATTCAGATCACTGACTCAGTTCTGTGCTGCAGTATTAGCACTGACTCAGTACTGCACTGCATTAAGAGCATTGACTCAGTTCTGTATTGCATAAAGAGCACTGACTCAGTTCTGTGCTGCATTAAGAGCACTGACTCAGTTCTGCGCTGAATTACGAGCACTGACTCAGTTCTGTGCAGCTTTCAGAGCACTGACTCAGTTCTGCGCTGCATTACGAGCACTGACTCAGTTCTGTGCAGCTTTAAGAGCACTGAATCAGTTCTGCGCTGCATTAAGATCACTGACTCAGTACTGTGCTGCACTATTAGCACTGACTCGGTACTGCGCTGCTTTAAGTGCTCTGAATCTGTACTCTGCTACATTAAGAGCACTGACTCAGTTCTGTGCTGCATTAAGAGCACTGACTCAGTTCTGCGCTGAATTACGAGCACTGACTCAGTTCTGTGCAGCTTTCAGAGCACTGACTCAGTTCTGCGCAGCTTTAAGAGCACTGACTCAGTTCTGCGCTGCATTAAGAGCACTGACTCAGTTCTGTGCTGCATTAAGAGCACTGACTCAGTTCTGCGCTGAATTACGAGCACTGACTCAGTTCTGTGCAGCTTTCAGAGCACTGACTCAGTTCTGCGCTGCATTACGAGCACTGACTCAGTTCTGTGCAGCTTTAAGAGCACTGACTCAGTTCTGCGCTGCATTAAGAGCACTGACTCAGTACGGCACTGCATTAAGAGCACTGACTCAGTTCTGTGCTGTATTAAGAGCACTGACTCTGTAATGTGCTGCATTATCAGCACTCTCAGTGCTGTGCTGCATTAAGAGCACTAACTCAGTATTGTGCTGAATTATAAGAACTGACTCAGTATTGTGCTGCATTATAAGTACTGCGCTGCATTTTCAACACTGACTCAGTTATGCACTGCATTACGAGCACTGACTCAGTTCTGCGCTGCATTAAGCGCATTGAGTCAGTACTGCGCTGCATTATCAGCACTGACACAGTACTGTGCTGCATTAACAGCCCTGACTCAGTAATGTACGGCATTAAGAGCACTGACTTAGTACTGCGCTGCATTATCAGCACTGACTCAGTACTGCGCTGCATTATTATTACTGCACTGCATTTTCACACTGACTCAGTGCTGCGCTGCATTATTTGTGCTGCGCTGCATTATTTGTACTGCCCTGCATTTTCAGCTCAGACTCAGTACTGCGCTCCATTACGAGCACTGATTCAGTTCGGCGCTGCATTAAGAGCACTGACTCAGTTCTGTGCTGCATTAAGAGCACTGACTCACTTCTGTGCTGCATTAAGAGCACTGACCCAGTTCTGCGCTGCATTACGAGCACTGACTCAGTTCTGTGCTGCATTAAGAGCACTGTCTCAGTTCTGTGCTGCATTACGAGCACTGACCATGTTCTGTGCTGCATTAAGAGCACTGACTCAGTTCTGCGCTGCATTACGAGCACTGACTCAGTTCTGTGCTGAATTAAATCACTGACTCAGTTCTGCACTGAATTAAGAGCACTAACTCAGTACTGCACTGAATTAAGAGCACTGACTCAGTTCTGCGCGGCATGAATACCACTGACTTAGTTCTGTGCTTCATTCAGAGCACTGAGTCAGTACTGTGCTGCATTAACAGCACTGACTCAGTTCAGTGCTGCATTAAGAGCACTGACTCAGTTCTGTGCTGCATTAAGAGCACTGACTCAGTTCTGTGCTGCTGTAGGAGCACTGCCTCAGTTGTGTGCTGCATTAAGAGCACTGACTCAGTTCTGCGCTGCATTAAGAGCACTGACTCTGTCATGTGCTGCATTAAGATCTCTGACTCAGTTCTGTGCTGTATTAAGAGCTCTGACTCTGTAATGTGCTGCATTAAGAGCACTGACTCAGTACTGTGCTGCATTAAGAGCACTGACTCTGTAATGTGTTGCATTAAGAGCTCTGACTCAGTTCTGTGCTGTATTAAGAGCACTGACTCTGTAATGTGCTGTATTATCAGCCTGGAGGAAATAGCTGCAATTTGGACATCAATTGAAGACGGCAACAAATGTGTATAAGTGTAAGGTTTTTGGGCGCATGTTTCTCAAGGACATTGCCCCCCTTATAAAGAGCGGTGAAAGCAGAATCTGCTCTAACTGTTAAAAGGGCGGAGGACAAATATTTGTCAAGCGATGTTAAAAGTCTGTGGAGAATACACAGCGGAATTGAAGTGTACTAATGCAACAGCCCTTCTAAACAACCAACCCAAAATTAGTGGATCGAATGACCTCCTTCAGCGTAAAATGTTGTCATTCAGTTTTGAGCCAATATAATTTTCTGAGTGCTCCTGTCGATCAAGATGCATTTTCGGAGATCTCCCCTCCCATTGATTACGCCTGGGTGTTTCATGATTTGTAAGGAATTGGCTTTATCGTGTTAATGGTTTTAATTGCTTCCTGTGTGTTCTCTCTAGGGGGGAGGTGGTGCTGGGGTGAGGAAGGGGGCCAGGGTGGGGTGGTGGATGGGGAAACTCATCTCAGTGAGGAAGTCAAACCTGAACAAAAAAAGCCTGAAAATGCTGGAAGTACTCAGCAGGTCTTACGGCGTCGGTGGAGGTGGACGAATGCCCGAAAGCCAGAACATTTCCTGGTCCCAACCCTGCAGCGCCTCAGTGACGCAACTCGACGTTTAAAGGTAAATCCCCGAATTGTCCGGAGGTGGGTTCAGTGCCCGATCCATGGCACCAGGAGCACCCTGGAGTCAGAACCCCTGTCAAAATCCAGCCCAACGATTTTAAGTCTGTGATCCATCATCAGGTGAGTGGTCAGGGAGCTGAAATGCCGGACTAGATTTTACAAAGGGAGGAGGGTGCCAGCGCAGACTGCTCACCCTCCCCACCATCCACCGCCTCCACCACCCCCCCCACACACACACACACCCACCCACACCCCACCCCACAACTACGTCAGCAGCCAATGGACAAAATAAAAATCTGCCCCCTAGCAGTAACACAATGCAACAACAAGAAGGTTGGGAGCAAAAACAGAATTACCTGGAAAAACTCAGCAGGTCTGGCAGCATCGGCGGAGAAGAAAAGAGTTGACGTTTCGAGTCCTCATGACCCTTCGACCGAACTGAGCGAATCCAAGAAAGGGGTGAAATATAAGCTGGTTTAAGGTGTGTGTGTGTGTGGGGGGGGGGGGGTGTTGGGTGGGGGTAGAGAAGTGGAGGGGGGGTGTGGTTGTAGGGACAAACAAGCAGTGATAGAAGCAGATCATCAAAAGATGTCACAGACAACAGAACAAAAGAACACATAGGTGTTGAAGTTGGTGATATTATCTAAATGAATGTGCTAATTAAGAATGGATGGTACGGTAATCAAGGTATAGCTCTAGTGGGGGTGGGGTGGCGTAAAAGATTTAAAAATATTTAAAAATAATGGAAATAGGTGGGAAAAGGAAAAATCTATATAATTTATTGGAAAAAAACAAAAGGAAGGGGGAAACAGAAAGGGGGTGGGGATGGGGGAGGGAGCTCACGACCTAAAGTTGTTGAATTCAATATTCAGTCCGGAAGGCTGTACAGTACCTAGTCGGAAGATGAGGTGCTGTTCCTCCAGTTTGCGTTGGGCTTCACTGGAACAATGCAGCAAGCCAAGGACAGACATGTGGGCAAGAGAGCAGGGTGGAGTGTTAAAATGGCAAGCGACAGGGAGGTTTGGGTCATTCTTGCGGACAGACCACAGGTGTTCTGCAAAGCGGTCGCCCAGTTTACGAAGGTTGGAAGCCCCACCTTCCGGATTACGCCAATTGGCTGACCAATCTGGCTATCCCAGCAGCACTCAGTGCGCGGTAGCGGGCGCTGCTGAGATGGCAAACAGGCCCAGGATGATGGCCCAGATGGATTCCGAACTCAGGTGAGTCATGGGTATTGAGCAGGGAGGAATCAGGCACCTGAGGGGAGGGAGGGCGAAGGGGGATTGGGGGGGTGGGGGTGTGGGATTTGCAGTGCAGCTGGGGAGGAAGGAAAGGGGATAATATCTTCAGGGAGCTTCCCCCCCGATGTGCAAAGGGCACCCCCCTTCGTAGGTACTGCCCGTCTTCCAACCCGCCCTTTTAAAAGGTTATCGGAAAGAATGGGTTGTCCATTTCAGCCTGGCTGCCAACACCAATTGCATTATGGAGTCAACACTGGGGTCAACTGGCTTGTTAACAAGGGCGAGAAGGTGGTGGGCTTGCCACCCCTTGTATTATACATGGCCCCTCCCCACTCCTACTGAAAACACACCCGACAGGGGTGGGGGGCACAAATCAGAACCCATTAACTCTGTTTCCCTCACCACAGATGCTGCCAGACCTGCTGAGTATTTCCAGCCTTTTCTGTTTTTATTTCAAATTTCCAGCCTCCGCAGTGTTCAGAATCGGAATTTAGTTTCCATCGTCCCTTAATTGGTTGCTGCGCAGAACGGGAGTTGTTCTCGCCCTGTCGTGAATGTCTCAGGACATACCACCTGCAAAAGTTCCCCTTCAAGCCACTCACCTTCCTGACTTGGGACTACATCGCCGTTGCTTCACTGTCGCTGGGTCGAGATCCTGGAATTCCTTCCCTAACATCACTATGGATGTGCAATAACAACAGTTTATATTAATATAGCTTCTTTAACATGAAGGAACATCCAACGCTCTTAACAGAAGCATTACCATATGAAATATGATACCAAGACACTTAAGAATCTAGCAGGTCAGATGACCAAAGGCTCGGTCATATGGATAGGTTTGGAGGAGGGCCTTAAGGGAGGATGGTGTGGTAGAGAGGTGGAGAGCTACTCAGGCTGGTATTCCAGAGCTTGGGGCCTAGGCACTTGACAGCATGGCTACCAATGGTACAGTGATTAAAACTGGAGATGCACAAAAGGGCATAATTAGAGGTGTGCAGATATTTACGGAGTGATTGCAGGGATAGAGACGGGCGAGACCTTGAAGAGATTTGAAAATAGGGATGACAATTTTGAAATCCAGGCATTGCTCGTCTGGGAGCCAATGTAGGTCAGGTGAGCACAGGGGTGATTGGGGAACGGGACTTGCTGTGAGTTAAGGCATGGGGAGCAGAATTTTGGATGACCTCAAGTTCGCAGATGGCAAAATGCTTCCGATCAGTCAAATAGTTTGGAATAGTCAAATTCTAGAGGTGACAAAAGTGTGAATGAGGGTTTCAGCAGTAGGTGAGCTGAGATGGATCACAGTTGAACAATGGTACAGAGGTTAAGATAGGAGGACTTAGTGATGGCATGAATATTAGTTTGGAAGCTCATCCTGGATTCAAATATGACACCAAGCTTGCAAACAGACTGGGTTAATGTCAAACGATTGCAGAGAGAGGGATGGAGTCAGTAGTTATGGAGCAGAGTTTGGGGTGGGGATCAAAACCATGGTTTCGGTCTTCCCAGTGTTAAGCTTTAGAAAATTTCTGCTCATCCAGTTCCGGTAATTTAGCAGCAGTGGAGGAGTTGAGGAGGTGAGTGGCGAGGTACAGCCGAGTGAACACCGAGTGAAAGCGAGTGCTATGCCTTTGGATGATGTCGTCAAGCGGCAGCATGCGGTTGGGAAATAGGAAAGAGTGGAAGACCCTTGGGGGACATGGAGGTAACGGTGAGAAAGCAGAAAGAGAAGACATCGCAAGTGATGCTCTGGCGATGGTTCGATAGATAAAGATGGAACCCGCTGAGAGCAGTCCCACCCAGCTGGACGGCAGTGGAACGGCACTAGAGGAGGAGGATGATGCACTCAACCAGGTCAAATGCTGCACGCAGGTCGAGAGGGACGAGGAGGGGAGGTTTACTTTTGTCACAGCCACGCAGAATATCATTTGTGACTTCGACCGGAGCTGCCTCAGTACAGTGGGAAGGGGCAGGAACCTGACTGGAGGGATTCAGACATGGAGCCCTGGGAGAGATGGCCACAGCTGACAATATGTTCAAGGATTCTGGTGAGGAAAGGGTGGTTGCCGGTAGGACCATAGCTTGCAGGGACAGTGAGGTCAAGGTGTTGCTTTTAGGAGAGGGGTGCTGAGGGCCAATTTAAAGGGGAGGGGCTGAAACCTGAAGAGCGAGAGAGAGCCATTTACAATGTTGAACAATAAGGGAACCAGGAGGTGATCAGCAATTTAGTGGAAATAGACTTGGGGCAGAATATTACGCTTGGCGGGAGGGGGCACACCCAACACGCCGGAGCATAAAATGATGGACGGTGACGTTGGGCATGCATCCTGACATCATCGCACACCCGGAGTCGGCTGCCAACCCACCTATAACTAAAAGGCCTATTAAGGCCATTAACAATTTAATTAAGTTCAAATTCACGCTTCCCGTCCCATCTAACGGTTGGCGGGCAGGCAAAAAGGCCAAGCGGCCTTTACCTTTTTTTAGGAAACCTCACCCACCAGCAGGGATGAGGTTTCCTGAAGCAAATAAACGTCAGATGAAAACGTTATTTTTGAATTACACACATGTCCCAGCTCTTGTGACAGAGTCACGTGAGGGGATATGTTTTATTATTTTGTTTTTTCCCTCATTATGAAATCGCGGTGCGGAGCTGATCGCGGGCGGAGGTCCTGACTGTCCCCCTGACTGCCCCCACCGAGCACCCACGCCAAGGGCAAAATCCTGCCCTTGAAGCGGCAGGAAGTGGGTCTTGTTTTGTTTTTTATTCATTTAAGGGATGTAGGTGTCGCTGGCTGGGCCAGCATTTATTGCCCTTGGGAAGGTGGGGGGTGAGCTGCCTTCTTGAACCGCTGCAGTCCGTGTGGTGTAGGAACACCCATAGAGCTGAGACTGCCGTTGTCTTCTCCGGTGCCTAGGACGATGCCGGGTAGTCCGTCTGGTTTCATTCCTTTTAGACTTCGTAGCAGTTTGACACAACTGCGTCCCTTGTAGGCTATTTCAGAGGGCATTTAAGAGTCAACCACTATTTGTTGGACAGCAGATTTCCTTCCCTAAATGGTGCTGGTAAATGGGATTAGGTAGGTAGGTCGGGTGTTTCTCACGTGTCGGTGCAGACTCGATGGGCCGAAGGGCCTCTTCTGCATTGTGTGATTCTGTGATTCTGTGAAAAGACATTAATGACCCAGTTTTTTAACAACAAATATTTCATGGTTATCATTAAACTTTTTATTCCAGAATTATATTGAATTCAAATTCCACCGTCCGTGGTGGGATCCAAACCCAGGTCCCCAGAGTATTACCCTGGGTCTCTGGCAGACTAGTCCAGTGCCAATACTACCATGTCACCAGCTCCCCCAACACATGGACATGATGAGCATGGAAAGGGCATGGGGGGGGGATATAGGAGAGAAAATAGAGAAAGATGCATTCGACGTCACATGTACTTCAATGGTTCATGAAAGTGGTTCATCACCTTCTCAAGAGCAATTGATGATGAGCAACAAATATTGGTCTTGCCAGTGACGCCCACATCCCATGAAAGGTTGGCATTGAATTTGCTGTTGCAAAGCTTGTTTATTTTACATTAATATTTTATTGCGTAACTTCAAGAGCCGAGCATGTTGGAAAATAAATGCTCTTGACATTGGGTGGTGCAGCAGATTAGTTTTTTTAAACTCTCCACCCAGGTGATTGATGCAAGTGCCCGATTTTCATCTTTCAAAAAATTCAATGGAAATGGAGCTGGCTGATTCATTCAACGATCCACAATGCCAGTAATGAACTGCAAACCTACCACGCTGAGGGGAGACTAGGATCGATCATGGATACTATTTGACAGTCACCTCTTTCTGCAGGCAGTAAGAAAGACCTGCATTTCCAGAGCACTTTTCATGACCTCAGGATGTCCCAAAACGTTTTTCAAGCATTGGAAGTACTTTAGAAGTGTGATAATGTGGGAAACGAAACAGCCAATTTGTGCACAGCAACCTTCCACAAAAAGGCATGTGACAATGGCCAGTTAACTGTTTTACCGATGTTGGTTGAGTGCGGAATGTTGGCCAGGACGCCAGGGAGGACTACCCTGCTCTTCTTCGTGGTGTCATTTATTTTGACCTGCAAGACCAGATGGAGCCTTGGTTCAGCATCTGACCCAAAATACAGTTCTTCGCTCAATATTGGAATTTCAAACTTAACTTTTTCGCTCAAGTTCCTGGAATGGAACAGACAGTTTTGTGACTCAGAGGAGACAAATGTGACATCTGACAAGGACTTTGAGTGAAAAGGGTTTAGCTTTACTCAACTCGGTATCCACGATGTAGAAGACCCACAATGCAAAGATTGCCTTTAATGTGAGAATAAATTATTAACGTCAGTGAGGAAATTATGAAAAAAGTATCAGGACTTGTTCTCAGCAATCCTACCTGATATCAAAACAAATTGTTTTAAGGGAATGGCAGCCAAATCTGCAACCCTCCATTTCAGAGTAACACCTGCATTTATTAAATATATTTCAATACCAAGGTCAAAATGTTTCAAAGCTCATCCTATAATTAATTTGCATTCCTTTCTGAAATGCAACACCTGTCATTACATTAGCCAACATGATAGCCATTTAATGCAGTGACTTTCCAGAAACAAGGCTGGAATCAACATTAAAACCCAGCTTCTTGTCATGAATTATTGTCTTCAACACATTGACAAGAAAAGACAGGGTATTCTTCAGTTTTTTTTTCTGTAGTTGTTGAATTGGGAAAAAAAAATCAATGTTAATTTAAACCTGTTGACTACAATATATGGTGTGATGTTACAAGATTAGCTTGAATTTTCACAGGGTCTGAATTGACATCAATAACACTACAGTTCAGTGAAGATGTTGATTTAGGGCATCAGCACAGTTAAGTTTATATAACACAGTAAAAAGAATAACTCCGAGAGACAGGCTGGCTGGTGCAATAGGCTATTAACTGGCCTTTCATCTTGAGAGGTTCAAATATTAGCAAATGCCCTCTGCTTGTTGGCTGTTAGATCCTAACGAACATAGACCAACAGTTGAAGACAATTGCTAAATTACCACTAAGATAAAAGCAAAATACTGCGGATGATGGAAATCTGAAACAAAAACAGAAAGTGCTGGAAAAGCTCAGCAGATCGAACAACATCAGTCGAGAGAAAAACAGAGTTAAGGTTTCGAGCTCGTATGACTCTTCTTCAGAGCTGAAGAGAAGTAGAAATGTGATGAAATTTATACCTTTTAAGGGGACTGGAGCAGGTGAAGCTGGTTAGAAGGCCAGTGATAGGTGGGGGCTAAGGAGAGATTGGCAAAGATGTCATGAACAAAAGGACAAAGGGATGTTAATAATAGTGGGTACTGGCTAAAGGAGGTGCTGATGGTGGCATTAAGGTCAAAAAGCAGAATGTGATAATAGCAGGACAAGGGTAAGCACTCTGGAAAGAACAACATGAACAAGTGACAGGTGGGCCTTGTAGGGGTGGAGTGGGGGGAAAGGACGGTGGTGGAAAAAAAGATCGAAAATAGGATTAAAGGGGGGGGGGATAAAATAATGAATAAAGATGCAAATAAATAAAATTCAAAATAAGTGGATAAAAATAAAAATAAAAAATAAAAATGAATGTTGAAAAAAGTGGATGAAAAAGGGGTGGGGATAGAGGAGAGAGCTCAGGGTCTGAAGTTGTTGAACTCAATATTCAGTCCGGAAGGCTGTAAGGTGCCTAGTCAGAAGATGAGGTGCTGTTCCTCCAGTTTGCGTTGAGCTTCACTGGAACAATGCAGCAGGCCAAGGACAGACATGTGGGTATGAGAGCAGGGTGGAGTGTTGAAATGGCAAGCGACAGGGAGGTCTGGGTCATGTTTGCGGACAGACCGAAGGTGTTCTGCAAAGCGGTCACCCAGTCTGCGTTTGGTCTCTCCAATGTAGAGGAAACTGCATTGGGAGCAACGAATGCAGTAGACTAAGTTGAAGGAGGTGCAAGTGAGAGGAGTGTTTGGCCCCTTGGACAGTGAGGAGGGGGGAAGTAAAGGGGCAGGTGTTGTACCAACTGTGATTGCATGGGAAGGTGCCGTGGGAGGGGGATGAGGTGTTGAGGGTGATGGAAGAATGCACCAGGATGTCCTGGAGGGAATGGTCCCTATGGAATGTCGATGGGTGGGGTGGGTGAAGGGAAGATGTGTTTGGTGGTGGCATCATGCTGGAGTTGGAGGAAATGGCGGAGGATGATCCTTTGAATGCGGAGGCTGGTGGGGTGATAAATGAGAACAAGGGGGACCCTATCATGGTTCTGGGAGGGAGAGGAAGGTGTGAGAGCAGAGGCACAGGAGATGAGTCAGACAGAGTAGAGGGCAGTTTCTCCATCCCATTCTCCCAGCTCCTTTGCCTCCATTGAATCTGTTCCAATGATGCCACTTTCCAAAATGATGCTTCTGACATGTCTTCCTTCTTCCTTAACTGAGATTTGCCATCCGCGGTGGTTGACAGGGCCCTCAACCATGTCTGACTCATCACCCACATGATGCCACCACCAAACACATCTTCCCTTCACACACCCCCCCCCCCCTCCCATCAGCATCCTGTAGGGCCTGTTCCCTCCGGGACACCCTGGTCCACTCCAACACCTCATCCCCCTCCCACAGCACCTTCCCATGCAAACGCAGAAGGTGCAACACCCACCCCTTTATTTTCACCATCCTCACCATCCAAGGGCCCAAACACTCCTTTCAGATGAAGCATCATTTCACTTGCACCTCCTTCAATTTAATCTACTGCATTCGTTGCTCCCAATGTGGTTTCCTCTACATTGGAGAGACCAAACGCAAACTGGGTGACCGCTTTGCAGAACACCTTCAGTCTGTCCGCAAGCATGACCCAGACCTCCCTGTCGCTTGCCATTTGAATACACCACCCTGCTCTCATGTCCACATGTCCGTCCTTGGCTTGCTGCATTGTTCCAGTGAAGCTCAATGCAAACTGGAGGAACAGCACCTCATCTTCCGACTAGGCACTTTACAGCCTTCCGGACTGAATATTGAGTTCAAAAACTTCAGACCATGAGCTCTCTCCTCTATCCTCACCCCTTTTTTATTTGCTTTTTTCAATATTAATTTTTATTTCTTAATTTTTTATTTTTATCCACTTATTTTTATTAATTTTCATTTTTAATCATTGTTTTACCCCCACCTTTTATCCTATTTTTGAAATTTTCCCAAAACCTTCCCCTCCCCCGACTCCACTCCACCCCTACAAGGCCCACCTGTCACTTGTTCATGTTGTTCTTTCCAAAGTGCTTACCCTTGTCCTGCTATTATCACATTCTGCTTTCTGACCTTAATGCCACCATCAGCACCTCCTTTAGCCAGTACCACTGCCATTAACACTCCTTTATCCTTTTGTTCATGACGTCTTTGTCAATCTCTCCTTAGCCCCCACCTATCACTGAAGTTCTATCCAGCTTCACCTGCTCCACCCCCCCTTAAACACTATAAATTTCATCACGTTTTTACTTCTCTTTAGCTCTGAAGAAGAGCCATACGGACTCAAAATGTTAACTCTGCTTTTCTCTCCACAGATGCTGTTGGACCTGCTGAGTTTTTCCAGCATTTTCTGTTTACATTGCTAAATTACCAGTCACACACACACAGACAGGTAAGATGGTGGGAAAATGAAACTCCCTTGCATTTGCTTAAGATGGAAGGCACTTGCATTTGTATAGAACCTTTCACGACCTCCCCAAGTGCTTTACATTAATGAAGTACTTTTTGAAGTGTAGTTGACACTCTAATGTAGATAACGTGGCAGCCAATTTGTGCACAGCAAGCTCCCACAACGGGAAATACGTTAATGGTCAGATAATCTGTTTTTGATGGTATTGGTTGAAGGATAAATATTCGCCAGGACTCCGGGGAGAAATCCCCTGCTCTTCTTTGACTAGTGCCTTGGAATCTTTGACATCCACAAGTTTAATGCATCCTCCAAAAGATGGCGCCTCCAACAATGCAGCACCCCCTCACTGAGGATCTGGATGCATGTTAATAAGTCAGAATGGAAAAATTCTTCAGAGCTTACCTTCCTGGCAGTGTTTGATGGGTCAGTATAGAGAAGCCTTGCTCCATGTCTAATTCATGCTGCACCTAACATGGGAATGCTTTCTGCTAACCAGCTTTGACGTGTACCTGTGAGCAGGTTAGCTAATCTGTCCATTCAGCTACAGAATCATGCATTTGTGAATGGCTCAGGAGCCCAAATATTTCATTATTGAAGAGAATAAAAGTACAAATGCTAACTAGGGAAATGTGTTGCAATTGATGCTAATTTTATATTCTGAGCACAACGGACTGGACTTTAATCCTCAAGGAGATTTCAGGGCATCGGGAAAATTCCTGGTTCGGCCCATCTCCTTCAGGAGAAAGTGCCAGGAAAGACGGGACTTTCATTGTGGGAGAGCTGGAAATTGACAGCATAGATCACAGACAGTCAAAGCTGTCAATCAAGCAATATTTTCCCTGAGACTCTGATGTTTCAGTATGCTAATGGATGTCTGGGCCCTCAGCCAAGAATGCACAATGAGACTTGGGAGAACACTGATTGATTGACGATCTGGCTCTCTGATCTCTTCTGCGAATGTCACAATGTTTATTTACGCAAGATAAAGAGATTTCAAGAGTTTGCAGTTTCAGTTATTGATATGTTAAAGGGTCTGGAGATTTGACACTTTTATTGCCCAGAAATAGAAAGTAGTATTTTTTAAGAAAGTGAAATGACTGTTTGACTTTTTTTTAAAAAAGCTTTTTTTTGCACACCCTTTTGTCGCTATATGGTTCATAAACTGTACAGTGTATAGTGGGTAAATAGGTTGGAAGAGCCACACATTGGCATGGGGGGGGCATGAGGAGCCTTGGGGTGGGTGCGGGGTGGGGAGGGTATACCTGGGCATGGGGTCATGAGGAGGACCTTTTGAACTTTAGTTCCAAAAAATTCCCTCGCGCAGTCTACCGTTCACAATAGCCCTGAGAAGTCACGGACCCTGGGCCGGAATTTTAGGGTCAGCGCGCGGGGACTCAGTAGGAGCGAGTCGGGGATGTCGGGAAGCTGGCTGCTGCCCGCGATCGGCTCCACACCGCCATTTTACGCAGGCCTGCCTGACGTAAGACACAACGGCGGCAACAGGGAGAAGGAGGGGGGCAGGGGTGGGAGGTCAGTGCCCGCCGGGCCCAATGGCGACCTGGCGGCTGATCCAAAAGCCTCTGCGGCTGCCAGTGTAGCTGGCGCACCTCGTCATGGAGCTGGTTACTGGGGAATAGGGCAGGCGGGAGGGCAGGTCGGTGGGGCATTCGGCCCCATGTTTATCACCGCCTGTCCCTCTGCCCTCCTGGAGGAGGTGGCCGCACGCGGAGAGATCCTTGTCCCCATGGGGGCGGGAGGAGGAGGTCCCCCACCCTCTCCCCCCCCTCACCAAACATGCCTGGGAGGAGGTGGCATCCAGGGGTGAGCTCCCGTGATCTGGTGAGGCGCACACGGGTGCAGCACCGTAAGCGGCTCAATGATCTCCTGCGATCGGGATGGGTGAGTACCGTGTTGGCCTGGGTCGCTTAGCACAGCTGTCAGGCGCCCTCTCTTCCTCAGAGGATGAGGTGCCTCCCAGCGGAGGCCACAATCCCCATTGCCAGGGTAAGGGAAGGCTGTCTGACACCTGGAAGGCCCCAAGTGCTATGAGTCCTCCGGAGTCCTGAACTGAAAGCCTCTTATTCCTGTCGAAGCAGCTCTGCAGCGGGATGAGGTTCTCCTGTTCACACAATCAAGCAGCTAAAGTATAAACAACTCACGTTCGCGAGCGACCCCCCCCCACCTCACCCCTCTTCTCCCACCCGCGGATGAGGTTTTTGAAAATGTCTCCTACCTGCCTGCCCCTTGCGCCCATGGGATGCCCTGAACAATCACACGGGCCACGTAAACTCCCAGACAGTTGGTGCCTCAAGGGCCTTAAGTGGCCCAGTTAATTATTGGCGGGTGCACCTCTGTTTTCACCGCGCGCCCACCCTAGCGAAATATCGCGCCGGTGCTCGGTGACCTCGGGACGCACGCCTGAAACGTCTCATCGCCGCGTCGTTTTGCGTTCCAGCGTGCCGGGACTGCCCCCCCCCCCCCCCCCCCCAGGCGCGGCGACGGTAAAATCCCGGCCGCTGACCTTTCGAAACGCCGGCCCGTCGCCGTGAATATTGCGGAGGACCAGGGCTCGGACGAGCCTGTCCCCGCGATGGCAGGAACCCGGCCGGGAACGCGGGCTGGTGACCCGGACCAGCCTGCGCCCTCAGAGAGCGCTGCTAAAAACCGGACGCACCGGGAATGGGGCCCGCAAATCGCGGAATCGTGTCCCGGCCGGCAATGTCATCCGTACGCGGACTCTGCCGGACTCCATTAAAATCCGGCTCAATGTGTTCAAGTGACCTGAATCCAAATTTCGGAAAAAGGGAAGAGAAAAGCTGACTCAAAGCAAGCAATCCTGTTGTACAAATGAGGGTAACATTCCTTTGGGCTGCTATTTGAATAAGAACATTAACTTGTTCATATCAGCTATATTAAACATCTCTGCTTAAACAGCAGACAGGGGAATTCACGAATGGGTTAAGATACGTTTACACTGCAAATGTCATGACGTAATGTAATGGTTTCACTTCTCTCCAAGGCTGCATCATAGCGCGAATGCCGCTTGAATCTGAGGCAGGATCTTAACCGACATTAGAAGGAAGTTTACTGAGGCTCAGTAAACCTCATTTCAGTTTGGATTTGAACATCTCAACTTGTGGTCCATTCTTGAGTAGCCTTTACCTGGCGTTATAAGGGGGCAGCTTTGGCACCAAAATGGAGTCAGCTGCCTTACTACCCCATTAATGCTGACAATATGGCTGGCGCCATGTTGAATGGGGCCTCCATGGAGATGTCCAAAGTGCCTTCCTGGTTCAGGCAATGCAGTACTTTTTTTTTTAGTTTGAAAATTGGGGCCTTTGGATGCAAATAGGACACCGATCACCATTTTAGGGAGGAACTGGTCTAGAGGACGTGACTGCTTTGGTCCACATTTTGATGGAGCCCTTTTTTGCCACGCGTCCTGTTGGTTAAAGCATTCCCCCCAGTAGAAAAAATTCTTTCCTTGCGATTGGTTAGAAGTGTGAATTGATAATGGCACAGCGAGGGCTATGGTACATCTGGGACCTTGGTGAGTGACTGGGCCTGCAGTCTATCTCCTTTCCTATTAGATTTAAAGATTGAGAAAGAAACAAGAAGGACAGATAAGGAAATGGAGTCAAACCAATGTCATGAAGCTATTAATGTATATAACATTGTTGGATTCTGTTTTTCAATAGAGGGTTAGTCTGTGGGTGTGTCTTAGTTGGAATGGAGCAGGCTAGTCAGGATGCTTTGATGTAAGAGAGGCAGAGTGCATTTGCATTTTGTTGAATTCAGCATTTAAGAAAGGGGCTGAAATCTGGCACCTAGCTAGCAGAGACCAAACAATTTTATATTATTAATAAAATTGGTACAATGAAAGGGGTTTTATTGTTAGAAGAGGTAGCGTTCCAAGGGGGTGGTGATACAATGATAATTTACATTCAATGAGACGTGCTGGGTATAACCAGATAGCAGTTTTGTGTGTGCAGGGTAGAGGTAATGTAACATCAAAGCCTGTAAGCCTACCATTGTGTCTGCAAAGGAACCAAAGTGAATGGAAACTCATTTTGATTCTTTTCAGGTGAAAATGCTGTGCCTGGTGTCTGCTTAAAGCCTTTGGGTTGCTATTGCCTTAATGGAGATTAGTTTGGGCATTTGTTAAAAGTTATGATAGCAGTAATTTGTAGCCATGTGTATATATTTAACTTGTGTAAATTAATAAATGTCTCATATAGTTTAATATAAAAACGTATCGAGAACTGGTGGACTGATTCCTGAATTTAGAGCTGCATCTCAAACATACCACTTAAAAATCTAGGTTATGATAGCTATTTCAAGTTTCCCTCTGGGATTTTTAAATAACTCAGCTTTATCAACTGCTGTCTCATAACTCCAGGTACTGACAAAGAAATAGCGAGGGAAAGGAAGATTGGATTAAAAGAGAGAGAAAATGGTAAGTAAGGAAACCTCATCAAAATCTTAAATGTTAAATTTTAAAACTTTCTAACAACAATTTACTCTTTGTAGGAATGAGACTGCACTGTTTAAAATATTCCCTTTCTGTTTCAGAGAGCTCGTGCTTGACAAAGCAATGTTAAATTTCTCACTAAAAAGATGTTAGTGGCAGTCCTAACTTTCTGTCGTTAGTGTTTTGTGAAATTAATGCAGAAATGCATAAAGTTTGTGAAACTCATAGGAAGGTTGGGTGCAAGCTGCCTTTGTCACAAGTGTGAAAGGGACAGAGGGACACAAATTATCCGGAAATTTATGGCAATTTGCATTTTATGGATTCTTCCCCACAAGTTGCTGCACCGTTCACACATGAATAACAGCGGTGATATTAAACGAATGTTAGCTCGTTGTGCAGGCACACGCCCGCCATGGCCGAGCATAGAATGATGCACCGTGACATCGGTCATCATGATATTTCGTTTGGCAGGTGCGCAACGGACTCTGCTGCCCGCCCGCTGACGATTAAAGGGCCTATTAAGGCCACTAAGAAGGGAACTAAATTCAATTTTGTGCTGCCTGCCCTACCTAACAGTTGGCAGGCAGGTAAAAAATGCCAAGCGGCCTTTGCATTTTTTAGGAAACCTCATCTGCGGGCGGAATGAGGTCTCCTAAAGCAAATAAACATCAAATAAAAATTTTATTTTTGAATTAAAACCACATCCCAGCTCATGAGACAACAAGCTCGTGCTTGTTGTTACACGTGTTTGCATCCATGAATAATAGGAGTCAGGGAAGTCTGGGAAGGGGATTGCAGAGCTAAGAGCTTAGGCAGCAGAGGAATCAGTTGGTGGGTGTCTCCACATCTCTTTTATATAGGATACGATGCAGTGTGGAAGGCGCAGTTGGTTCGAAGATAAGCCATGCTCTTGTTAAAGTGCTGAACAGGTTTGAGGGGCCAAATGGCCCTATTTCTTATGTGGACGCAACCTTTTAGTTTTCCTCCTCATTAGAGGCAACTGGAATTTCCAATGAATGTCCATTCTCTGAATATAGAGCGTGAATTAAACTCCAGTGCAGGGGGGGCGGGGAAGTAATAAAGAGTAAAACGTGAAAAAGGTGAGAACGGAAATAAGTGCAGTAAAAGCAAACAAAAGGCATCCTCTTCGACGGAAAAATTAAACAAAAAAACCTGAAACAAGTTAACTCACCTTTAAGAAAATTCACTGAATACCTTCAGGAAGCAATGTTTGAAGGATGCCTGAATTCTAATTTACCTGGAAAGATGATGTAGCTTATCTGGGGAAAACAATATAAAATGAAGAACAGGCGAGACCATTCTTCTATATATCTACTGGGTCCCTAATGAGTTTGTGATTCATTGTCCTCGAGGCCCCTCTCAGCAGTCCCATTGGGACCGTTCATCTCCATGGTCCCTCTGTTGAGTTGATTCCAGGCTCAGCTCTGAGAAATTCTAACTCAGACTGACACAGAATTTCCTCCTTTAAGAGAGAAAGGCACAGACAAAATAATAAGTTGTAAATAGACAGCAACACGATGAGCAAACCAATTAACGTACTCGAGGCAATTGTCGATGGGCGTTATCAGGTGTAGCTGTGTCACCACAACTGGTCCATTAGGCTGCAGAATATTTGCTGTTTCTCAGATTTTGAGAAATAGTGCTTTTATTTCCTGTCATTGACAATGATAATCACCTTGATTTGTCTTCAAAGCGTCTGAATTTCCTCCACTGAGATACTGCATCCCTACATCAGTCTACAGGATAATGCAGTAACGAGTAGTAAAACACAGTTAAAAATAAAATGGGGCTTTCACCTCTCTGCCAATAGTTGCGTGTAGTTTACCTCACTCACGGTTCTGGTTCAGATTCAAAGCGCTGGGGCTTAAGTTTGACTTTGGACAGTATAGAAAGGGCAATGTCTGTTCAGTCACCCTTCACACATCTCTTCTGGTGTTTTTTTTTTAATCTCCCGTTGAATTCGATAGAAATTGAAAATTGGAGGCCACGTGTAACGGATGGCTGATCCAAAACCCATCGGATATGGCCCAGAGTCAAAACTGTTCCTTGCCTTGTAAATTTACAATAAATCTTTTGGTCATATATAACATGATTTTACAGCTCAGTCAGAAAGGGGCCTTTTGATGGAGGTGCCTCGCCACCCACTCCTGGCCTGAAATCTAACTTCATCCATTACTGGCCTTCACCCAACAAGCTGTCATGCGCCCACCAGCCTAAAAGCTGAACGCCTTAACTAGGGTAACAGTTAGGTTGAATTGAGCATTTCCATAAATTAAATTTTTAGTTCCATCCTGATAAGGGTTTAAGGGGAAAATTGGTGTCCATACGAACAGGGCATACTTATGGACCTCTGTAAATGTAGTTAGCACTCTGATGTCTAAGCTTGTGGGTTCAAGTGCCAACTCCAGGGTCAGTGTTTCTAGGGTGGCGGGGACCCAGCTCCCACCATCTGAAGAGTCGACAGGGAACACATCCCCCGTTGGCTCCAAGAGACCCATTGCCATTTTACGCTCCAACAAGCATTGATTGGCAGTAGGCAGGGCTTGTGGCCTTTACTCGGGGAGGGGGAAATCCCGCCTTGGAGAGGCTGCCTGCCAGCCAGGGTGATCAGCAGCTCTCCAGTCGCTCCAGGAACAGCACCGCAGAGGCCGGAAGAGGCACTGCAACAGGCTTCCTGAGCCTAAGTCCAGGTAACTGAAGGAAAAGGTAAGCGTCAGGGGTCTGGCTGTGGCGGGTCGGGAAGGCCTGGTTGGGGGGAGGAGGGAAGTCATGAGGGGGATGCGATTGGGGTTTCGGGGGATAGGTGGGGGTGGGGGGGTGCTGGGCAGGGCGTGTTTACCACAGCTCACTGGGCTTTAAGGGGAGGGTGCCCTCAGTCAGAAGGGGCCTTTTGATGGAGGTGCCTCGCCACCCACTCCTGGCCTGAAATCTAACTTCATCCATTACTGGCCTTCACCCAACAACCTGTCATGCGCCCACCAGCCTAAAAGCTGAACGCCTTAACTAGGGTAACGGCGGGCTTCCCAGCTGAGGCATAGCTCACCCCAACGTGAAATCGCTGCCAGGTTAGGGTGGGCAGGAACCCAAAGGGAATCCATCCATGTAATTGAATGCCCCCCATACCCCCTCCCCTTCCGCCTCCCCCACCCCCGCAACTCATAACCCACTGGACGGGGAGAGCAAAATTTTGGCCCAGGAATCAAGCACAAACATCTGAGGGAGTGCTGCACTGTCAGATGTGCATCTTTTGGATGAGATGTTAGGCCAAGAACCTGTCAGCCCACTCAGGTGGATGTAAAAGATCCCCTGGCACTATTTTAAAGAAGAGCGGGGGGAGTTATCCCTGGTGATGTGCCCAATACTTATCCCTCAATCAACATGACAAAACAGGTTATCTAGTTATTCCTGCATTGCTGTTTGAGGGAAATTGGTGTGTTCCAATTAGCTGACGTGTTCTTATATTCCAACAGTGACTATCTTTCAAAAGGACTTTAATGGCCAGAAAGCACTATGGAATATCCTGTTGTCAAGAAAGCCTGACTTGGTTTTGCATCGGGCTTCTCCATTTGCAAAATTTACAAAGAATGTATTATAATGAGAAGGCTATGAAAGAGAGTTTTCCTAATTGCATGGGTGTCTAATGTAAACTGGATCCAGTAGAACTGTTCAACAGGGTTTTTTTTTGACCCTTTATGATGCTCCCTTGGGAAAACTTGCTGATGTCCTGCTGGAGTGATGGCAAAAGACCAGGATAATCTCCACAGAACATTGGGGCCAGAGCTTTGTATGGAGTGGGAATTCCTAAAGCATTCAGAAAGAGAGGCCATGCCAGGTCTGAGTATTGCAGTAAGAGAAAACGCTTGCATTATGAATGAACTAGTGCTCCTGGATCTGAGGGATGCCAGTGCTCAGAGCATATCATCTTTCTTGTCTCCACTGAAAAGAATTAAGTACCAGATTTATTTTTGTTTACTGAAACCCAGTGCCATGTTTAAGAGTCTCCAGTACAAATGTCACAGGTATCTACATAAGTGGCCCAAGTCTTCTGATTAGCGTTGAAACTGCTGCACCTGACAGTGATCGGATAGAAAACTGCATGTTACAGATTTAAGCAGAAACATTTAACTTTATTTACAAGGCAGCAGCAGCAAATACACATGTGCACCAAACTTAAGAAGAACTCTCTTGCAGAGAGTTCACACGTTGGTTTACATGGATCATGTGATCTTACAACACAGGGTTATTCTTAAAGCTACATTCCTACATTTCTCAAAACAATAATTATTACATTCCTCCTCCTTTAACTTTTCTGTACAGTTTGTGTTTACAAGGACATTTATCTTATGACATTACAATATTTACACAGGTCATGCAATTACAGGTTCAGTCTTTCAGGTGGTTTCCTGATACGTGGTTTCAGATTCTTTTGCAGGAAACACTTTCTCTGAAGCCACATTAACATCAGGTACCTCATTAGGCAAATGCAGTTCAGTGTCTTGGACTCTTACAGAGATATCGGGCATGCCTGGCCTTCGTTGAGCAACTTCAACAGGAAGCATTGGTTCAGTAATGGTCACAGGTGGAACATCATTTTGTTGAGGTATCTCACTTTTTCTTAAATGATCCGCATGCTTCTGGGTGATCCAGCTCTCCACTTCCACGTGGTACAATAATGGTCCGGTCACAGAGCTTACTTTACCAGGTAACCATTTTGGCCTTCCACCAAAATAACCAACAGTAAATTGTCGCCCACGACTATGCAAATCATGAGTGGCTTTTTGGTTCCCTTGACTTTTTTCCACCTTCCCCTCCAAATTGGGATGCATCAGGCTTAGCCTTGTACAAAAATGGCACCTCACCAGTAATTCCGCATCCTCTTTCTACCTATCTTCTTCTTTTTTACCAAAGAATTTAGTCTCGGCCTTCTTTTTGACTTCACTGTTGGCCAGACTTCTCTCAGATGCAATCTCAGCTTGTCTTAGTTCAGTAATCGGGTAGTCAATACGCTACAGGACCGATTCGTTTGTGGAGTTCAAGACAATGCCATTCAGTGCCGTTAACTCGCTGAGGTCAACATCGACTTGAAGTGCGCCCTGGAAATATCCCTCACCATGGAAAGCGATGCGAGAGTCTCGCAGGTTGTGCAAATTTACAACATGGTTCTGTTCTTCATGTGAGGCAGGAACCTACTGCTGAGCGTGGCATGAAAACCAGAGATACATCATTGAAGAGAGAGGCAATGTCCGCTGTTGGAAACATGAAAAAGCCCGGTAGAAGTGCTCCAGCAGCAACTCCAAGGTTAATTTGTTATTGATGTGGGGGTGACCACGGACCGGACACATGCAGATTTAAGGAGGCAGAATGCCATTACTGCCTTGAGAAAGGTCACATGGTAAGGCAATGCAGGTCGAGTCAAAACAGCCCATAAGGCAGCAAACTAACATGACTGAATTAAAGAATGCAGCAGAACCTGAAGCTGCTGATACCGACATCTATTCCCTGGATAACATCACCGCTGTAAAAACTGAACCTATCACTGTCGCAATCCTAGTTAATGAGAAGCCACTAATAATAGAGGCAGATATGGGAGTTTCAACCACAGTAGTGGGAGAGGACACATTTAAATACCTAAATGAAGGTGCCTAGCCACTGAATCTGGAGTGGACAACTGCTAAATTAAAGACACAAACTGGGGAATCCATTAAGGGAAAGGGCATCGCCACATGTGGAGACTTGTGAATCTCAGTTGCACGCTTGTTTGAGGGATTGGTACTATAGGGAGAGTTGATCAGCAAACAATGCTTAGGTGGAATATATTCTGTTTATTTACAAGGTATTCAGCAGCTATACATGTGAGCCTCTATATCAAGCCCTGTCTCCATACTTCTGACTACTAGCTACAGATTACTGACTACAGAGGTAGACTGCGCTGCTCTTCTGGTTACACAAGATCATGTGATCATCCTTTATAATATTCTTCTTAAAGATATACTGCACATTATATAAAGCCATAATTACCTCACCACAGTACCAGTGTCTTATAGGCAACGGACAGCCCAGGTTCCAGTGATAATAGAGACAGGAGAAGGACCTAGTCTTCTGGGCTGAGAATGGTTACAGGAAATTAAACTTGACTGTCTCAGATATTTCACCTGAAAACAGGAGGAGTTCCTGAACTGCTAGGCAAATATGACAGCGTATTTTGGGACGAAGTAGGGAGGGTAAAAGGCTTACAAACAAAAATATATGCCAATCCTCAGGCGACACCACATTTCTTTAAGGCCAGACCTGTGCCTATGTGCTGAAGGAGAAGGTGGATGTAGAACTGTGCTGGTTAGAAAAGCTGGGCATCATCCACCCTGTCCAATTCTCCGAATGGGCAGCACCCATCGTTCCAGTGGATAAACCTCCTGGTGTTTGACAAGGTGTTTACCAAAACTCACTTTCTCAGCCATATTTCCTTCCTCAATGACTGTCTCTTTGTCAATGTCTCCTTTGCTCCCACCTATCGCTGGCCTTCTATCCAGCTTCACCTGCCCCACCCCCACTTAAACAGTATAAAGTTTCTACTTCTCTTTAGCTCTGAAGGAGAGTCATACGGACTCGAAACGTTAACTCTGTTTCTATCTCCATGGATGCTGTTGGACCCACTTGCTGAGTCTTTCCAGCATTTTCTGTTTCTGTTTCCAATTTCCAGCATCCGCAGCATTTTGCTTTCATTTATATACACGGTGTTGGATATTCAAATGTTGTCTGTAAATAGAAACTGTCAAAAACTAAAGGGGAAGGAGATTTAGTATCTGAAGGAATAGCACCCCCTACTGTCCATCAGGGGTCACGTGATAGTTCTTGGAGGCTCCTACCAATGAACCCTAAGCGTGGGCAATCTGCGGGATGGGGGCTTCCTGACGAGAGTTCTGACTGAGCATGCAACACTTGAGAAAAGCTCTCTGTAATAAAGTGTATCTGTTTCTTGTTGAAACCTGCCCACTCCATCAAGGCATTGCAGAGTGCAGCAGAGAGACAGGTTACAAGCAGCAAGAGAGTGAAATTAACATCTTGATGACACTTGTCTGTTCCTGCCATGGAACTGCTCCAGCTTGATGCTTTTAAGCATGAATTTCATTCACGTGCTGCATTTCTGAAGTCATGGCATGTGTCAGTTTCTCAGTTTCCAACTGACATTGTCCCTGATCAGATCTGTGTCATAGTGATACCTCTAGAAGAAGAGTAAAGGGTTGGTACATGTGTGACATGTGTGTGTGTGTGTGTGTGTGTATATATATATTTTACACCGTCACTTTCCTGCCTTCTCCGCATGCCTTTCAATCCTCTTTCTCTCTCAAATCATGCTTCATGAATCCATTTGTACAGTTCATTCCCCGGTAATCTTTTCCACTGGTCTCTTACCTTTGGTTGAAAATGTACTTGATTTCACCGTTGACTTCCTCATTTTCAGCATATCTCACCTGATATCTAAACCCATCCGCACCGTGGGTAATTTGCTTAAATTGCCTTTCCCAATTCCCTTGTTAACCTTGGATTTAAAGTATTCAAAATGGTTGCTAAAATCTTTGGGTTTGTTCCCTCGAAAAAATATATCTCAATCCTAAATATGTAGCAGAATATCTGTTCATTATCATATTGCCGTGGGTAAATGGGCTACTGTGTGTCCTACATTATAACAGACACTCAGACGTAATACATTGGCTGTAAAGCACTTTGAGATGTCCCGAGTTCTTCAAAGACACTACAGATGTATGTTTCTTTTATTCCAGTACGCTATTAATTGGGCTTCTATTTTCCAATCTCTGGAAGCTTGAGTGCCTTCAAAATCTCTTGCCTGTGTCCTAACACACACCAAATGCCATTCATCCATATCCCCAGTGCATGCTGACCTACATAACTCCTATTGCAGCAACACATCAATTTTCATACAGACTCATTGCCTCAAGACCGACGACCTTGGGACCAAGGCTGTGCCGGATTGCAGATTATCATATAGTTCCAATTATGGGGACATGGCTGCAGGGTGACCAAGGATGGGAACTGAAGATCTAGGGGTATTCACTATTTAGGAAGGACAGACAAATAGGGAGAGGAAAACAAAAACAGAATTACCTGGAAAAACTCAGCAGGTCTGGCAGCATCGGCGGAGAAGAAAAGAGTTGACGTTTCAAGTCCTCATGACCCTTCGACAGAACTTGAGTTCGAGTCCAAGAAAGATTTGAAATATAAGCTGGTTTAAGGTGTGTGTGTGGGGGGCGGAGAGATAGAGAGAGAGAGAGGTGGGGGGTGTGGTTGTAGGGACAAACAAACAGTGATAGAAGCAGATCATCAAAAGATGTCAACGACAATTTTACATTAGAACACATAGGTGTTAAAATTAAAGTTGGTGATATTATCTAAACGAATGTGCTAATTAAGAATGGATGGTAGGGCACTCAAGGTATAGCTCTAGTGGGGGTGTTTTTTTTACATAATGGAAATAGGTGGGAGAAGAAAAATCTTTATAATTTATTGGAAAGAAAAAAAAAAGGGGGGAAACAGAAAGGGGGTGGGGATGGGGGAGGGAGATCACGACCTAAAGTTGTTGAATTCAATATTCAGTCCGGAAGGCTGTAAAGTGCCTAGTCGGAAGATGAGGTGTTGTTCCTCCAGTTTGCGTTGGGCTTCACTGGAACAATGCAGCAAGCCAAGGACAGACATGTGGGCAAGAGAGCAGGGTGGAGTGTTAAAATGGCAAGCGACAGGGAGGTTTGGGTCATTCTTGCGGACAGACCACAGGTGTTCTGCAAAGCGGTCACCCAGTTTACGTTTGGTCTCTCCAATGTAGAGGAGACCACATTGGGAGCAATGAATGCAGTAGACTAAGTTGGGGGAAATTCAAGTGAAATGCTGCTTCATATATAAATAGGGAGAGGAGGTGGGGTAACACTGTTAGTAAAGGGGGAAATCAATGCAATAGTGAGGAAGGATATTGGCTTGGAAAATCATGATATGGAATCTGTTTGGATGGAGATAAGATACACCAAAGGGCAGAAAATGTTGGTAGGGATTGTCTATAGACCCCAAACAGTAGCGTAGAGATAAGGGAAAGCATTAAACAGGAAATTAGAGATGCATGCAATAAGGGTACAACTGTAATCATGGTTGGCTTTAATCTACAACAAACTGGACAAACCAAAGGAGCAATAATATTGTGGAGGAGGATTTCCTGGAATATGTATGCAATGGTTTTTTTAGACCAATATATTGAGGAACCAACTGGAAAGCAGGCTATCCTAGACTGGGTATTGTGCAATGAGAAAGAGTTAGTTAACAATCTTGTTTTGTGGTCCCTTGGAGAAGAGCAATCATAAACTGTTGGAATTGTCCATTAAGATGGAGAGTGAAGAAGATGAACCCGAAACTATTGTCCTGAATCTAAATCAAGGGAACTACGAGGGTACGAGGTGTGAGTTGGCAATGATGGATTGGGAAACCTTACTAAAAGGGTTGACAGTGGATAGGCAATGGCTAATATTTAAGGAATGTATGCATAAATTACAACAATTATTCATTCCTGCCTGGCGCAAAAAATAACACAGGGAAGGTGGCTCATACCATGGCTTACAAAATAAATTAGGGATAGTATTAGATCCAAAGGGGAGACATATAGAATTGCCAGAAAAAGTAGCAAGCCTGAGGATTGGGAACAGTTTAGAATTCCGGAAAAGTGGACAAAAAGGTTGATCAAGAAGGAGAAAATGGAATACAAAAGCAAATTTTCAGGGAATGTAAAAACTCACTGTTAAAACTTCTATAAATATGTGAAGGGAAAAAGATTAGCAAAGACAAATGTAGGTCCCTTACAGTCAGAGATGGGGGAAATTATAATGGGGAACAAAGAAATGGCAGAAGAATTGAACACATATTTCAGTTCTGTCTTCACAAAACGGACATAAATAATTTCCTAGAAATGTTAGGGAACCAAGGGTCTAGCGAGAGGGAGGAATTGAAGAAAATCAGTATTGGTAAAAACATGGTGCTCAAGAAATTAATGGGGTTAAAGGCTGAAAAATCCCCAGGGCCTGATAATTCCAGAAGACTAAAGGAAGTGGCCCTGGAATTATTGGTTCTATTGGTGGTCATCTCCTAAAATTCTATAGACTCTGGAGCAGTTCCTACAGATTGGAGGGTGGCAAATGTAACCCCACTATTTAGAAAAGGAGGGAGAGAAAAAAAAAACAGAGACTTACGGACCAGATAGCCTAACATCAGTGTTAGTAGTGGGGAAAATGCTAGGGTCTATTATAAAAGAAGTGAACACTTGGAAAGCATTAATGGGATTAGACAAAGTCAGCATGGGTTTATAAAAGGGAAATCATGCTTAACTAATCTACTGGGGTTTTTTGAGGATGTAACTAATAGAACAGATAAGGGAGAACCAGTGGATGTGGTGTATTTGGATTTCGAGAAAGCTTTTGATAAGGTCCCACGTAAGAGGCTAGTGGGCAAAACTAAAGCACATGGGATCAGGGGTAATATGCTGGCTTGGATTGAGAGTTGTTGATAGACCAGAAACAGAGCGTGGGAATAATTTTTTCAGATGGCAGACGGTGACTAGTGGTGTACCACAGGGATCAGTGCTTGGGCCTCAGTTATTCACGATATATATAAATGACTTGGATGAGGAAACCAACGGGGGAGGTGCCAGAGGACTGGAGAACAGCTAATGTGGTTCCGCTATTTAAGAAGGGTTGTAGAAATAAGCCAGGGAACTACAGGCCATTAAGTCTCACATCAGTGGTAGGGAAACTATTGGAGAAAGTTGTGAAGGAGAGAATCTATCTCCACTTGGAGAGGCAAGGTTTGATCAGGAATAGTCAGCATGGCTTTGTCAGAGGGAGGCCATGCCTAACAAATTTGATTGAATTTTTTGAGGAGGTGACCAGGTGTGTAGATAAGGGTAGTGCAGTTGATGTAGTTTATATGGATTTCAGCAAAGCCTTTGACAAGGTCCCACATGATAGACTTATAAAGAAGGCAAATGCACATGGGATACAGGCTAATTTGATAAGGTGGATTCAAAATTGGCTTAACTGTAGGAGGCAGAGGGTGGTGACAGAGGATGCTTTAGTGACTGGAAGCCAGTGTCCAGTGGCGTACCACAGGGATCTGTGCTCGGTCCCCTATTATTTGTCATTTATATAAATGACATAGATGACTATGTGGGGAGTAGGATTAGTAGGTTTACAGATGACACAAAGATTAGCCGGGTGGTTAACAGTGAGGTTGAGTGTCTTGGGCTACAGGAAGATATAGATGGGATGGTCAAATAGGCAGATAAGTGGCAGATGGAATTTAACCCTGAAAAGTGTGAGATGATACACTGTGGAAGGAGTAATTTGACAAGGAAGTATTCAATGAACGGCATGACACTACGAAGTTTAAGGAACAAAGGGACCTTGGCGTGTGTGTCCATAGATCTCTGAAGGCAGAGGGGCATGTTAGTGGGGTGGTGAAAAAGGCATATGGGACACTTGCCTTTATCAATCGAGGCATAGATTACAAAAGCAGGGAGGTCATGTTGGAGTTGTATAGAATCTTGGTGAGGCCACAGCTGGAGTACTGTGTGCAGTCCTGCTCAACATATTATAGGAAGGATGTGATTGCACTGGAGGGGGTGCAGAGGAGATTCACCAGGATGTTGCCTGGGATGAAACATTTAAGTTATGAAGAGAGGTTGGATAGACTTGGGTTGTTTTTGTTGGAGCAGAGAAGACTGAGGGGCGACCTGATCGAGATGTATAAGATTATGAGGGGCATGGACAGGGCGGATAGGGAGCAGCTGTTCCCCTTAGTTGAAAAGTCAGTCACAAGGGGGCATAAGTTCAAAGTGAGGGGCAGGAAGTTTAGGGAGGATATGAGGGAAAACTTTTTTACCCAGAGGGTGGTGAGGGTCTGGAATGCGCTGCCTGGGAGGGTGGTGGAGGTGGGTTGCCTCACATCCTTTAAAAAGTACCTGGATGAGCACTTGACATGTCATAACATTCAAGGCTATGGGCAAAGTGCTGGTAAATAGGATTAGGTAGGTAGATCAGGTATTTCTCAAGTGCCGGTGCAGACTCGATGGGCCGAAGGGCTTCTTCTGCACTGTGATTCTGTGATTCTGTGAATATTTCCAAGTTTGCTGACAACACAAAACTGGGTGGGGTTGTGAGTTGTAAGGAGGATACAAGGAGGCGATTTAGAAAAGTTGTGTGTGTGGTCAAACACACGTCGATGCACTATGACGTGGATAAATGTGAGGTTATACGCTTCAGTATGAAAAACAGAAAGGCAGAGTATTAGTTAAATGCTGATATGTTGGGAAATGTGGATGTACAAAGGGATCTGGGCGTCCTTGTACAGCAGCCAATGCAAATAAACAGGCACAGCAAGCAATTAGGAAGGGAAATGGTATGTTGGCCTTCACTGCCAGAGGATTTGAGTTCAGAGGAAGGGATGTCTTACTGTATTCATGCAAGGCCTTGGTGAGACCACACCTGGAGTATTGTGTGCAGTTTTGGTCTCCCTTTCTAAGAAAGGATATGCTTGCCATAGAGGGAGAGCAGCCAAGTTTCACTTGGCTGATACTGGGGATGGCAGGACTGTCAAAAAAGGAGAGATTGGTGCGACTAGACCTGTATTCACTAGAGTTTGGACGAATGCGGGGATCTGATTGAAATGTATAAAATTCCAGCAGGGCTAGACAGACTAGATGCAGGGAGGAAGTTTCCCCTGGCTGGGGAGTCTAGAACCAGGGGCTACAGTCTCAGGATACGGGGCAGGTCATTTAGGACTGAGATGAGGAAAAGATTCTTCACTCAGAAGGTGGTCAACCTGTGGCTGTGGAGGCCGGGTCACTGAGTATATTCAAGAAAGAAATTAATAATTTTTTTGGATATTAGGAGCATCAAGGGGTATGGAGGGATAACGGGAATATGGCGTTGAGATAGAGGATCAGCCATGATCATATTGAAAGTCGGAGTAAGCTCGAAGAGGCGAATTACCTCCTCCTGCTCCTAGTTTCTGTTTCTATCTTGCCAGATTTTGGGTTGGGAGGTTCGGGTCAAGGCAGATCAGGTGGAGTTAAGGGTGTGCTCAGAGTGTGGGAATAGACCAGTGCACAAGCGGAGAAGGGAATAACTAGTCCAGTGCTGCACAGCACCAGTGCAGCACCTAGTCAAATTTTCCAGGTTAGTTATTTTTTGACTTTTTCTCAGTTAAATTTGATGCATGGCACATACTAAAAGTGTCCGGTTTTTGGATATCTCCAATTTTTGGGCCATTGGATTTGATATAAGGTTCTGTATTCTCATTGTCAAATCGCTCTGTAGCCTTGTGCCTCCCTATCCCTGTAACTACCTCCATCCCTATAACCCACAGAATCTCTGCACTCCTCTAATTCTGGCCTCTGGCATGTCCCCAGATTAATAACTCCACCATTGGTGGCTGTGCCTTCAGCTGACTAGGTCATAAGCTCAAAACTGTCTCCCCTAAATGTCTCCACCTGTCTACACCTCCCTCCTCCTTTGACACAACCCTTAAAGCTCCTTCTCTGAGCAAACTTTTACTCGCCGATCATAATATATCTTCTTATGTGGTTTTGTGTCAAATTTTGTTTGGTAATGTTCCTGTACAGCACCTTGGGATGTTTTACTATTTTAAAGGTGCTACACAAAAGTAATTTACTGCTATTTTGCCACAGTGCCTACACTTTTCGTTGGTTATAAAGTACTTTGGGACATCCCGATGTCACGAGAAGGTGCTACCAAAATTAAAGTGGTTTCCCTTCAGCGTGACAGCCGAAGTATGACAGCTAAGCTATAACACTCATGGCACATATGCTTTACACTCTATACTTGCTTTGTAGTTGCACATTGATAAAAATTTGCAATGAACCTGTGAATACAGTGATGACATGTTAATGCATTCAGTACCAGAATTACATATTTCCCTTTGTACTGATAATATTGAGTGTAAGTAGACAATCCTTTTAATTAACAAATAGGCCCTTTGACAAATAATCAATTATTTCACTGAATAATGATCTGTTTTCATGTATAATCCTGAACACTGATCAATATAATAATGTCAGGGCTGCCATGCAATTTTCTCTTAGCAAATGATGAAGTGATTTGAATATTATATCGCAGGGATGGGCAATTAATTATTCATCAAGCTCATTTTATTAACTAATATTGATGACTGAAAAGCTACTTAATATTTCATTGAGGTTTGATTAGTTGGGAAATAAGTTTCCTCACAAAGAGATTCAATTATTTATGCTGGGATGCCACTTTTTTTTTACAAATCTGTCTTTAACTTCGACTATACTGAAAAACATTCTTCATAAAGCATACCATGTGCTTAACACATCAAATATCACAATGTTAGAAGCAAATTTTTAACAATATGAATATGGCACAACAGTTGGATGATACTGTCAAGTAAAATAATCCTGAAAAATAATTAACAATGTTAAAAATTTGGATAAATCTGCCAGGGTCAAGAATCGTCTGATGTTTTTTGTCGGAGAAGATCCTAAATGCGATGAGGAAGATTCCCTTGGTTAGATCCTTTTTAATGAAATTGTAGATAGTTGTTTGGTAGTACAGAACTTGAGTATTGCTGAAAATAGAGACATGCTGTCAAAGCTTTTTGTCTTCCACTCATCAGGATAGTTATCGGCAAACTCTTAAATAGGGCTCAAGACATTTGTTGAAATAGGGCACATCAAAGCCATCCTGCAGAACAATGGCACCCTGACCAGCCCATCACTCAATGTATATTACGCAAACCCAGGAACGGGCCTAAGTCTGCCACTTTCAGTCCTGAAAAGCACCCAGTACCTCAGGATACTCTAGAATGGTAAGGCACCTCAAAAATTTGAAAAACAAGTGAAGCTAGGCATTTCACACTGTTACTATGCAACGGCAACATGAGTAGAATTCTCCACGAGCAGGATGTTGCTGTCAAGCCAAAAAGACGTTCTGTCACACAAATAGAGCAATGTGGTATACCACTTGCCATAGTTTCAAATTCAGTACAGATGCCCTACCAGCCAATCAGATCACAGATTTACCATGATGCCACTTTTAATTATTTTTTTTTAAGAACCGAGGTCTGCCATCCGACTCTGCTCTCTGGAACTAGGCCGCGAATCCCCGAGGTAAGGTTTTTATACTCACTTCTCTGGAACTCCGCCCTCCGACTCTGCTCCCTGGAACTAGGCCACGAATCCCCGAGGTAAGGTTTTTATACTCACCGCTCTGGAACTCCGCCCTTTGACTCTGCTCGCTGGTACTAGGCCGTGACTCCCCGAGGTAAGTTCGTGGTGCACATTGGTACTAACAACATAGACAGGAAGAGTGACGAGGTCCTGCAGCAGGAGTTCAGGAAGTTAGGCAGAAAGTTAAAAAACAGGACCTCTAGGGTTGTAATCTCAGGATTACTCCCTGTGCCACGAGTCAGTGAGGCTAGAAATAGGAAGATAGTGCAGCTAAACATGTGGCTGAACAGATGGTTTAGGAGGGAGGGTTTCCGATGTCAGGGTAATTGGGATCTCTTCTGGGGCAGGTGGGACCTGTACAAGAAGCTTGGGTTGCATCTAAACTGGAGGGGCACCAATATCCTGGCTGCAAGGTTTGCTAGTGGCACTCAGGAGGGTTTAAACTAGTATGGCAGGGGGTTGGGAACCAGAACAATAGGTCAGCAGGTGAAATAAATGACTGGGAACTAGTGAATATGGCCAGTAGGACTAAGAGGATGGGCAGGCAGGGAGAAATTACTGAACACAGTGGGACTGGGGGTCTGAAATGCATTTGTTTCAATGCGAGAAGTATAACAGGCAAGGCAGATGAGCTTAGAGCTTGGATTAGTACTTGGGACTATGATGTCATTGCTATTAGAGACTTGGTTGAAGGATGCACAGGATTGGCAGATAAACATTCCAGGATTTAGATGTTTCAGACAGGATAGAGAAGGATGTAGAAGAAGTGGGGGAGTTGCACTGCTGGTTAAGGGGAATATCACAGCTGTACAATGGGAGGAAATCTCGGTGGGCTCATGCAGCGAGGCAATATGGGTAGAGCTCCGGAACAGGAAGGGTGCTGTCACAATGTTGGGGGTTTACTAAAGGCCTCCCAATTGCCGGCGGGAGATTGAGGAACAGTTATGTAGGCAGATTTTGGAAAGATGTAAAAGCATTAGAGTTGTTGTGGTGGATGATTTAACTTTCCCTATATTGACTGGGAATCATTTAGTGCTAGGTGTTTGGATGGTGCAGAATTTGTAAGGTGCATCCAGGAGGGTTTCCTGAGACAATATGTAGATCGTCCAATTAGGGAAGGGGAAATACTGAACCTGGTATTAGGGAATGAACCCGGCCAGGTGGACGAAGTTTCAAAAGGGGAGCATTTCGTGAAAAGTGACCATAATTCAGTAAGTTTCAGGGTACTGGTGGATAAGGATAACAGGAGTCCTCGGGTTAAGGTGCTTAACTGGGGGAAGGCTAATTATAACAATATTAGGCAGGAACTGAGGAATCTAGACTGGAGGCAGACGTTTGAAGGCAAATCAACAACTGACATGTGGGGGGCTTTCAAACATCAGTTGATAAGAATTCAGGACAGGCATGTTCTTGCTAGGATGAAGGATAAGTATAGCAAGTTTCAGGAACCTTGGATAACGAAGGATATTGAGGGATTAGTCAAAAAGAAAAGGGAAGCATTCATAAGGGCTAGAAGGCTGGGAACAGATGAAGCCCGTGTAGAATATAAAGAAAGTAGGAAGAAACTTAAGCAAAGAGTCAGGAGGGCTAAAAGGGGTCATGAAAAGTCATTGGCAACCAGGATTAAGGAAAATCCCAAGGCCTTTCATACATATGTAAAAGCAAAAGGGTAGCCAGGGAAAGGGTAGGCCCACTCAGGGACAGAGGTGGGAATCTGTGTGTGGAGCCAGAAGAAATGGGAGAGATACTAAATGAATATTTCTCATCAGTATTCACCAAAGAGAAGGACTTAGCAGTCGATTTGTCTAGGGAAGAGTGTGTAGATAGCCTGGATCATGTTGAGATCAATAAAGAGGAGGTGTTAGGCGTCTTGAAGAATATTAAGGTGGATAGGTCCCCAGGGCCAGATGGGATCTACCCCAGAGTACTGAGGGAGGCAAGGGAGGAGATTGCTGGGGCCTTGACAGAAATCTTTGTATCCTCACTGGTTACAGGTGAGGTCCCAGAGGACTGGAGAATGGCCAATGTTGTTCCATTGTTTAAGAAGGGTAGCAGGGATAATCCAGGAAATTACAGGTTGGTGAGCCTTACGTCAGTGGTAGGGAAATTATTGGAAAAGATTCTTCGTGACAGGATTTACTACCATTTGGAAGCAAAAGGGCGTATTAGTGAGAGGCAGCATGGTTTTGTGAAGGGGAGGTCATGTCTCACTAACTTGATCGAGTTTTTTGAGGAAGTGACAAAGATGATCGACGATGGAAGGGCAGTGGATGTTATATACATGGATTTCAGTAAGGCCTTTGACAAGGTCCCTCATGGCTGACTGATATAGAAGGTAAAGTTGCACGGGATCAGAGGTGAGCTGGCAAGATGGATACAGAATTGGCTTGGTCATAAAGACAGAGGGTAGCAGTGGAAGGGTGCTTTCTGAATGGAGAGCTGTGACTAGTGGTGTTCCATAGGGATCAGTGCTGGACCTTTGCTGTTTGTAGTATACATAAATGATTTGAAGGAAAATGTAACTGAGCTAATTAGTAAGTTTGCAGATGACACTAAGTTTGAAGGAGTTGCAGATAGTGAAGAGGATTGTAAAAGACTACAAAGGGATATAGATCGATTGGAGACTTGGGCAGAGAAATGGCAGACGGAGTTTAATCCGGACAAATGTGAGGTAATGCATTTTGGAAGGTCTAATACAAGTAGGAATTATACAGTAAATGGCAGAACCCTTAAGTGCATCGATGGGCAGAGGGATCTGGGTGTACAGGTCCACAGGTCACTGAAAGCGGCAACGCAGGTGGATAAGGTAGTCAGGAAGGCATATGGCATGCTTACCTTCATTGGCAGGGGTATTGAGTATAAAAGCTGGGAAGTCATGCTGCAGCTGTATAGAACCTTGGTTAGGCCACATTTGGAATATTGCGTGCAATTCTGGTCACCACATTACCAGAAGGATATGGAGGCGTTGGAGAGGGTGCAGAGGAGATTTACAAGGATATTATCTATGAGGAGAGGTTGGAGAAACTCGGATTGTTCTCACTAGAGCAACAGAGATTGAGGGGCGACTTGATAGAAGTTTGCAAAATTGTGAGTGGCATGGACAGAGTAGATAGTAGAAGCTTTTTCCCAGGGTGGAAGAGTCAATCACTAGGGGACATAGATTTAAGGTGAGAGGAGAAAACTTTCGAGGAGGTGTGCGGGGCAAGTTTTTTACGCAGAGGGTAGTGAGTGTCTGGAATTCGCTGCCAGAGGAGGTGGTGGAAGCAGGTACGATAGTGATGTTTAAGAGGCAGCTTGACAAAGACATGAATAGGATGGGAATAGAGGGATACGGACCCCGGAAGTGCAAAATGCTTTAGTATGACAGGCAATATGATTGGCGCAGGCTTGGAGGGCCATAGGGCCTGTTCCTGTGCTGTACTTTTCTCTGTTCTTTGTCCTTTGTTCTTGTTCATGCTAGTGTGTTGCCAAGCATATAGGCTGCACGTTCCAATGATTGGTGGATCCTATCAAACAGCACATTCATAATGGCTGCTCACAATAGGCAAAGTAAAGACCATACCCAACCAACCCATTCTTGCAGAACTCAAAATGGTGTCCAACATTGGCTATGACTGTGCAATTGGACAACACTCAAACAATCTTGATTGTGCTAAGAATTATTCTGAAAACTAATTTAGATTATCAGTGGGGCTCACAGTTTGGCTCATTTACACATGCTAGAGGCCACATATATTTGCATCCAGGGCCCTGTCTTTTGCAGACAAAAGGAACATGTTCACACATTGCACCTTTTTAAACTTAACAAAAGCTGAAGGCACAGCCACTCCCTGGTTCATTCCTCAGGACAATGTCTTGACCAGATTCGACTTGCCAGGTTTTAATTTGAACAAAGCTGGCTAGTTAATTTTTCCATGCTGCATTCTCTGTGGCAATGCCTCCACCAGAGTCCCACCTGCCAAACGATGAGCATTCTCTTCTCATGTCGTATAAATTGTTCCCCTGTTATGGTTAGAAAATTCTTAGAAAAATGAGCTGTCCTGATGAGTGCAAGATGGAAAGTTTTGACAGCATGTCTCTTTTCTCAGCAGTACAACATTGTGGATGGAAGATAAAGGAAAGACAAAAAAATATATATATAAACGCATTTCGTGACCTCAGCATGTTCTAAATTAATATTTTTGATATGCAGCTTGACATGGACGATATCCAGGCTTGGGCTGACAAGTGGACAAAAGATTGCACCACACAAGTGCCAGGCAATGACCATCTCCAATAAGAAAAAATCTAACCATCAACCCTTGACATTCGATGGCAATTACTGCTGCTGAATCCCCCGCTATCAACATCCTGTGAGGCTACCATTGACCAGAAACTGAACAGGACTAACCATATAAATACTGTGGCTACAAGAGCAGATCGGAGGCTAGGAATCCTGTGGTGAGTAACTCACCTCCTGACTCCCCAAAGCCTATCCACCAGCTACAAGGCACAAGTCCAGAGTGTGATGGAATACTCTCCTCTTGCCTGGGTGAGTGGAGCTCCAACAACACTCAAGAAAACTCAACACCATTCAAGACAAAACAGCCCGCTTGATTGGTACCCCATCCAGAAACATTCTTTCCATCCACCACTGACGCACAGTAGCAGCAGTGTGTACCATCTACAGGATGCACTGCAGGAACCAACCTCTTTAGACATCGCCTTCCAGATCCATGACCACTACCATCTAGAAGGACAAGGGCAGCAGATAGATGGGAACACCACCACCTGCAAGTTCCCCTCCAAGACCGCTCACTATCCTGACTTGGAAATATATCACCGGTCCTTCACTGTCACTGGGTCAAAATCCAGGAACCCCCTTCCTAACAGCACTGTGGGTGTACCTACACCACATGGGCTACAGCGGTTCAAGAAGGAAGCTCACCACCACCTTCTCAAGGGCAACTAGGGATGGGAAATAAATGCTGTCCTACCAACAACACACACATCCTATGAACAAATGATTTTATAAACATATTGTAATAGGGAAATGTTTTCTAAAAGAAGAGTTTTATTGTCTGGCTAAAGATCTTTTCATGAAAAAATTACAATTTTATTGTACAGGATGACACTATTCTCTATCCAGTAAGAAGCCACTCTGACAAACAGTCCACCTATGCACTCAGGATGCTCTCTCGGCCTAGAGGAACTCTTTCTTCTGCAATAGGTAAGATAAAGTCCTCATAAGATTTCTGGGTTCAGTGTTTCTGCTTTTCACATCAAAGTGCTTCAACTAACGCAAGTGCTTATGCTTATGAGCCATAGCTGAGACAATAAGTTGGTCGATGGCCACTCTCAAGAGACAGATGGAACTGCTTAACCTCTCAGTGGAATAGCATCACTTCTTACAATAAAGCACCCTCCCTGCATTGCACTGAAATCTCAGTTTGGAAGTGATGGATGTTATAGCATGTTGATTACAGTTCAGTAGGTCTGTAGAAGCCTCCGTAGTCATATGAAGGTCAACTGTAAGTTTTTATTGACTCTGAGAACTATTTACAAATATACAGTGAAGGGTACAAGCTAGGAGCTGTCTCCATGCTTGTTGGTACACATGGGTCTGTCCAACGCTAGACTGACCCTGGGTAAGGGGCTTGTGTCCTCTTACATCACTATATGGGTGGTAATGTACTCAGTCCCACATTAACCCAATATGTGCCAGACCCTTATATTACAGTGGAGCTCAAGTCCCTGGAATGGGACTGGAATTCATAATCTTCCAGCTGCCAACATTGCAGCCTGGTTTGGAAATCAAGCTATGTCAGGAAGATCCTTATGTGTATACATTTTAAAACTGTTTGATTTTGGCTTCAAGCTTACTAATCAGGACTACACCAGTACATGCTCTTAACACTTTCATTACACCTGGGTCACTTACCCTCAGTGACTTCCAACAGGCTGTTTATGTCAGTCCTGGCTCAGTGGATAGCACTTACCAGTGAGTCAGAACATTGTAGTTTCAAGTCTTACTCCAGAAAGCGGAACCTAAACTCCAGGCTAATACTCCAGTGCAGCACTGAGGGAGAACTACACTGTCAGAAGTACCATTCTTCAAATGAGATGTTAAATGGATTTCTCACTGTCCTCTTAGGTGGGTACAAGGAATCCACTACTAATTATGAAAGAAGACTGGTGGCGTTCTCTCCAGTGTCTTAGCCAAAATTTATCCCTCAACCAATACTACAAAAGAAATCCAGGTTATCAGATCATTGCCTCATTATTTGTTCTGGGGCTATGCTATGGAAAAATGTCATGGTTCCTAAATTACAACATGACTACCCTTGAAAAAATATCTCATTGAAATATATAAGATTCTGATAAAACTTGATAGGGTAGATACTGAGACTGATGTTGTAAATACTGTAGATACTGTCCCATCTACAATATGCACTGTAGAAACTCATCAAGGCTACATAGGCAGCACCTTCCAAACCCACAACCACTACCATCTAGAAGGACAAGGGCAGCAGACACATGGGAACACTGCTGCCTGGAATTTTCCCTCCAAGTCACTGGCCATCCTGACTTGGAAATATATTACTCTTCCTTTACTGTTGCTGGATCCTTGAACTCCCTTTCTAACAGTACTCTGGATGTACCTACACCCAGTGGTTCAAGAGAGCAGCTCACCAGCACCTTCTCAAGGGTCATTAGGGGTGGGCAATAAATGCTGGCTCAGCCAGCGAACCACACATTCCATAAAATGAATTTTAAAAGGACTGTTTCCTGAGCTGATGAGCCTAGAACTAGGGGGTGTAGTTTCAGGACAAAGGCTCATTTCAGATTGAGATGAAGAATAATGTCTTTACTCAAAGAATGGTATCCTTGGAACTGTGCACCTCAGAGGCCTGTGAATGCTCAGTCATTGAGTATATTCAAGGCCAAGATCTATATTCTAAGGTAAACAAAGGATATGATGATTAGGTGAGAAGGTGGGGTAGAACTTGTTGCTCAGAAATGATCTTATTAAATGGTGGAGTAGGGCTTGAGGGGCCTTCCGGTCTAATGCTGCATTTATTTCTTATGTCCTCAAGTTCTTACATCCTGTTGACTGTAAAACACATTGAGAAATCCTGAATTGTGAAAAATGTGAACCTTTGTTTTTATTGCTTTCATAGCCAGCTCAAGATTCAAAGGATTTAGGGTTGTCATCCTGATAATTGAACCTGATTTATTTTTAATCACACGTCAATGTTATTCCTCCTTCACAGCAGGAGTGAGGTGATTCAGGATTCAGCCTCTTCATCAATGATATTCCCTCCAGCAAGGTCAGGGTTGGGGATGTTCACTGTTGATTGCTACAATGTTCAGTATCATTCACAACTCCTCAGATCTTTAAAGCAGTCCATGTCTGCATGTAGCAAAACTTGTAGACAACATTCAGATTTCGGCTGATAAGTAGTAAGTAACATTTGTGCTACAAATTTTGCCAGTCAATGCCAGTCAATGACTATCTCCAGCAAGAGAGAGTCTAGCCATCTCTCCTTGATACTCAATAGCTTTACCATTGCTGAATCTCCCACCATCAACATTCTCAGGGTTACCATTGGCCAGACACCTAACTGGACCAGCCAAACAAATACTGTTGGCACCAAGAGCAGGCCGGAGACTGGCAATTCTGCAATGAGTAACTCCCCTCCTGACTGCCCAAAGCCTGTCCACCACCTACAAGGAACAGGTTGGGAATGTGATGCAATACTCTCCACTTGCCTGGCTGAGTGCAGCTCTCCCAGCCCTCAGGAAGCTTGACATCATCCAGGACAAAGTAGCCCACTTGATCAGACATCCCATCTGCCACCTTAAACATTCACTCCCTTCACCACTGACGCACAGTGGCAGCAGTGTGTACTATCTCAAATATGCAGCAACTCACCAAAGATCCTTAGGCAACAGCTTCCAAACTTGCACCCTCCACCTCCAAGAAAGACACGGGCAGCAGATTCATGGTAACAGCTTCATCTGCAAGTTCCCATCAAAGCCACACATCATCCTGATTTGGAAATATGTTGCTGTTCCTTCACTGTCACTGGGTCAAAATCCTGGAACTCCCTTCCTAACAGCACTCTGGGTGTACCTACACCACATGGACTGCAGCGGTTCAGGAAGGGAGGTCACCACCACCTTCTCAGGGTAATTAGGGATGGGCAACAAATGCTGGCCTTTCCAAGGGCATTTGTCTCATGAAAGAACAAAATAAAATGATGTAACTCTCTCTTTGTTGGTTGACCAGGCTTCAAAATGACTATTTTCGACAAAAGGTTTCAAAAGGTGAAAGTTTCTCTAGATCTCTGTTAGTGGGGTTGTTTCTGGGATGCACATGTAAAATGAGAGTTTTTATTAATGCTGGCTTCACCTCAGCTAGGTTTTTGCTTTATATAACAGGTTATGAAAGAAAGCCAGAGACCAGCGTTACCAGCAGCATTAATAAATGTGTCATTGCACATCACTGCATCCAACCTTGCTAAGCTGCTTCAGGACATGGCACTGAATAGTCACTTAGGATTGTCCTCACTCAGTGTGTGTGTGTGTGTGTGTGTGTGTGTGTGTGGGTAGCACTGCTTTGAAAATCGAGGGCACTACGAGAACAGTAAGCAAAGGGTTGGGAGCCAGAGAAGGTAACTTGTCCAAGAATAATCAGATTGACATTTTTGGCTGGCGTTGCTGTCATCCTGATCACAGCTTTATCGAGCCAATCCATACGTTTAAAGCTAAAAATAAAGATGATTGTTTATAATCCATTCAGATCAAGGAGGAAGGTTATAGCTTTAAATCCAAACCAGACTGTCGGTGGGATCCTGATCCACATTGCAATAAAGATTGAAAGTTAAAATCGATTTAATACCCAGATTTGCATATGCAAACAACATTCCTCTTGTTCCAAGTGCATCCACTAGGCTCCCATTTATGAGCCTGCCTGATATTTACATTAGGTAGGTGTTGGGAACATGAGGGGAAACAGTTTTGCCTCTGTCCTGTTCTGCTGCTCATAACCGATGTGACCGGCGGTCATTTGTTTGTTACCATGCAGGGTTCAAACGGCAGGAACACCACCGGAAAATAAAGACTGGATATGTTTGAAGTAAAAATGGAAGTTAACTGAGTTTTTTTTTTCACCAAATAGTAATAGAGAAATAAAATCAGTTCACAGGAAAGGCTGTGGGAAGTAGACAGGACAAAAGGTTCAATAATAAATGATACTTATATTTATAAGCCATTTCAGCGCTTTAAGACATTTCAAGTGCTTTTCACAATTAATTGCTTTTGGAGTGCAGCAATTGTTATTACCTATCAGCTGGTAGCATTCTCGCCTCTGAATCAGGATGTCGTGAGTTGAAATCTTTTCTCCAGAGACTTGAGCATATGATTTAGTTGAGTTTCCAGTACTGAGGGAGGGCTGCACATAACCACCACCCCCACCCCAGTGACGGTCCTGGGTGCAATGTCTTGATGTTTGGTGGCACCATAGTGCAGGGAGAGGTAAGAGGAAGAGAGCCAGAGAACTGAAGTTCAGCCTCTGCTAGGTAGAAGTCAGTACATCAGACTACAACAGTACCACTGTTGTCAACTGGTTCGATGACAATATTAGGGTTGGACTTCAGGGAATGGAGTGCGGCAAGTTCACAGGCAGACAAATGAGAACTATTTCTCTCTATTTGTGTCCAGACCCCTCTTGATTTTCAACACTTCCAGTATATCTTCAGTACGTTCTACATCAGGTGTTGATGTTCAAGTATGTTGCTTAAACCCACAATATTCTAATCCAGAAATGCAATTGCCAGCAATGAGGCAAGCATTTATTAGCTGTATTTCTGGAGAGAGAGATGATTGGGACTTATTGTGTGGAGGTAGGTGGGTGAGTTAGATCTATCCAAAGAAGAGTTGAGCCTCTTGGACTGAATGAACTACCCCTGTTAAACATGCTCATGTTCTTAAAGCAGAATTGTACCAAACATCAGAGCATTTCTGCACTATGCTCGGAATCAGACGTGAAGCTATAACCTTGTAATATTTCCAATCTGCAGTGAAGCAATCTTACTGTGGGCCTTAGAAGATTAAACTTCAGAAAACCCTGAGTACAAAGTTTGTTACAGTATTAGTGAGATCAATACTCCACAGGCCTTTCATCTGCACTGGCAGAGGTTGCTGAGGGCCAGAAACATGAAATGAATTTAACTCTTCACCACCCTATGTGATGACAATTATTTAGTTTGTAACAGCTAATACATATATCCTCAAAGGATGCATGGAACAAGCTATGCCTTGTACAGTACATTAAATATGTTGCTGATACTTCCAACTCTCATTTTGTTACCTCTATACTAGACTAGGCCAATGCATTCCTGGCCACCCTCCCAGCTACTACCCTCTGTCAAACTTGAGCTCCTCCAAAACTCTTTCTGTTTATGCCCTAATTCCAAAAAGCTTTGTTGGAAGCTATGCATTTTTAACAGGCTCAGGTTAGGATGTGACTTTTTTTCTTTCATGAGATGTGGGTGCCACTGGCAAGGCCATCCTTTGCTGTCGGCCATTTCAGAGGGCAATTAAGAGTCAACCACATTGCTGTGGGTTTGGAGTCACATGTAGGCCAAACCAGGTAAGGACAGCAGATTTTCTTCTCTAAAAGGCACTAGTGAACCAGGTGGGTTTTTAATGACAATTGAATATAGTTTTCCTGAGATGAGTTTTTAAAGTCAGATGGAAATCAAATTCCAAATGAATCGGAATTCCACCAGCTGCTATGGTAGGTTTTGACCATGTCCCCCCAGGGGGTTAGTTTGAGCTCCAGCATTACTAGCCCAGTGGCATTACCACTATACCATCATCCACTGCTGTTCTGTTAGAAAGCAGTCTGCTGACTAATGTCTCTTTGGGATGTTTTGCAATATTAGAAGCACCGCCTCAATGTAAATTCATATTGTTGGTGTGGAATTGAAGCAGGGAGTGAGGGAAGGTCAGGGGTTCAGTCCCAACACCCCACCAATGTTGCTGATCTCAGCAAAGACAGTATTAAAACAAAAACAGAATTACCTGGAAAAACTCAGCAGGTCTGGCAGCATCGGCGGAGAAGAAAAGAGTTGACGTTTCGAGTCCTCATGACCCTTCAGCAGAACTTGATTTCGAGTCCAAGAAAGAGTTGAAATATAAGCTGGTTTAAGGTGTGTGTGTGGGGGGGCGGAGAGATAGAGAGAGAGAGGTGCTTGTGTAGACAAACAAGCAGTGATAGAAGCAGATCATCAAAAGATGTCAGTGACAATGGTACAAAAGAACACATAGGTGTTAAAGTTAAAGTTGGTGATATTATCTAAACGAATGTGCTAATTAAGAATGGATGGTAGGGCACTCAAGGTATAGCTCTAGTGGGGGTGGGGGAGCATAAAAGATTTTAAAAATATTTTAAAATAATGGAAATAGGTGGGAAAAGAAAAATCTATATAATTTATAGGGAAAAAAGGGAAAAAGGGGGGAAACAGAAAGGGGGTGGGGATGAGGGAGGGAGCTCACGACCTAAAGTTGTTGAACTCAATATTCAGACCGGAAGGCTGTAAGGTGCCTAGTCGGAAGATGAGGTGTTGTTCCTCCAGTTTGCCAGTATTAAGTTGGCAACATTTTCTTCAGTGCTTCTTTGATAGGAAGAGGAATAAAGGAGCCCTGGCATCTGCTCTGATTGCTTTAGCTGAGCACAAGTCAGGAATTGAGAAGAGAATAATGAAGGAAAAACACAAAAATAAGGTGTCTGTGTTAAGCATGAGTAAGTTTGTGAATTAATGAATAAGGAGACATATGTTTCATATCTGTTTTAGGACAGCTGTGAGTAGTAGCCATCTTTAAACATTGATAGATGCACATCTTTAGAGTTCACTATTTTTTTCAGACTATCAGAACCTGGGGGTAAATCCTTTGTCGGGGTGGGGCGAATACAGGAAACTCAGACACGGAAAAAGCCAAAAGAAGGATTTGTGCATCCCTCATTTTAATCGCTCCACCATTAGCAGCTGTGCTTTAAGCTGCATTGACCCTGAACAGAACATCATAACGTGAGAAACAGAAACAGGAGTAAACCATTCGGCCCATTGAGCCTGCTGATGGCTGATCAGATTGTGGCCTTAACTCTACTTTCTGGCCTGCCCCTCATAACCCCTTTAATCCCAGCTGGCAGATCAAAAACCTGTCAAACTCAGGCTTGAACATATTCAATAGCCCAACCTCCAATGCTCACTGGGGAAGAGAATTGCAAACATTAACCAACCTCTAGGAGAAATAAATCCTCCTCCTCTCTGTCTTAGATGGGAGGAACCTTAGTTGGAAACTTCCC
Organism: Isurus oxyrinchus; assembly: GCA_026770705.1. NCBI lineage: Eukaryota > Metazoa > Chordata > Chondrichthyes > Lamniformes > Lamnidae > Isurus > Isurus oxyrinchus. The sequence goes on from JANJGN010000008.1 coordinate 7,250,334, forward strand.
ACATGAGGAATCATCTTCTAAACATCCACAGGGGAGGGGGTGGCCTAATAGTATTGTCTATTATTCCAGGGACTCAGGATAATGTACTGGGGACCTGAGTTCAAATCCCACCATGGCAGATGCTGCAGTTTGAATCCAACAAAAATCTAGATTGTTGCCTTAAGGGAGAGATGGTTCACTAATGTCCCTTAGGGAAGGAAACCTGCTGCCTTTACCTGGCCTAGCCTATATGTGACTCCAGGTCCACAGCAATATGGTTGACTTATAAATGCCCCCTGAAAAAGGGCAATTAGGGATGGACAATAAATGCTGCTGATATCCATATCCCATGAATGAAGTAAAACAAAAAGCCTGTCAAACTCCCTCCAAATCTTATACGTTTCAATCAGATTATTCTTCTATATTCCAATCCTTTCCCAGGCTAGTGAACTGCTTCCGATGCAAGAATGACCCTCCTTAAGTAAGGTGACCAAAACTGTACACAGTGGGTGTGGTCTCACCTATGCTCTGTACAAGGCTTCCCTACTTACATACTCAGCATTAAAGACCAATATATCCCAGAAACAAAGGCCAATATTCTGTTTGCCTTCCCCATGACTTGCTGTAACAGCGTGCTGACTTTTTCGTGATTCTGCAAGTCCCCTTTAAACCACTCTTTCCTCAGTTACAACATTCCTTTAATACCCGACCAAGTGCTTTTAGTCACATGCCCCTTATCTCTTTATGTGGTTCCATTATCCGAACCTGACACAAGATACCAGATTAACCTCACGGTAAATTATGGGAGCTCCAGTCCAAACTGGCTGCTGCATTTTGTCGCTTTCACAATGGTTATGGCACTGCAAAGCTACAGGCCGGAATTCTCCAGCCCTTCATGCCGATGGGATCCTCTGGTCCCACTGATACCAAAGGAGATTTCAGTGGTTCGATGGCCTCGCCACGGGGGTGGGTGTGGGGAGTGGTGGGTGGGGGGGGGGGGGGGGGGGGGGGGTGCGGGGGGGGGGGATGCGGGGGCTGGAAAATTCCGGCCACTGTTTCTGAAATGCTTTGAGGTGGCTCTGAGAGGTGTGGATGAAAGTAACAGTTCTCTTCTTTATCGAGTCAATACAGGATATGCAACATGACTGGCGTGTTGGTTAAAATCCACTATTTTTCAGGCATGCAGCTCGGTCTTCAGTAAACCGAAAGCCTATTGGCGCCAAAAACTGTCACCTTATCTGGCGATGCAGGTGGTAATGCACACCTGGATTAGAAAATCACACCGTTACACCCGCCAACACACTTTAAAATTGGTGATCATGGGGCAGAATTGCCCGATCCCATTGGCGGTAGGCGTCACGGTGGGCATGAGCGGACAATATGGCGAGTAGGCCGAAAATCGGTTTTCACACTGTTGTGAAACCAGTTTGCGATCATCCGCTCGACCTGTCAATGACGGGCCACATTTCCCACTGCCACACATCGGGAACCTAATTTCATTACTTTAGCGTCGCTTCATAAGCCCCGCTCGCCAGAATCATCCCTTAATGCTGGATCATCCGGGTGTTTCACAACATGAGCCATGTGCACCTGGCGAGCTGCACCTTGCTCAGGACTTTGAGGTTTATTTGTCGGCCTTGCTTCAGGCAGCACTCATAGTCATCAACGCCAGGCTTCACAGGCAGCACCACATCACTTTAAAGGGGGCTCACCATCAGGCCTCTGCCTAGCAGAGCAGCTGTAAGGCAGCAGTGGCTTTTTAACGATTGCAGGGCCAGGCCTTGCTTGGGGAAAGGGGGAGAAGTGGCCTCAGGCAAGGGAAGAGGCTGCAGGGTGAGGGCTGTACTGGGGAAGGGAGGTATCCCAGGGTGTGTGTGTGGTGGGGGGGGGCACATGTTGATCTGTGCAAGTGGCCTCAGAATGGTGAGACCTGAGGAGGCAGCCTCCAGAGGAGATGAGGCCAGTTGGAGATGTGAGGGTGTGTGTGTGAGAGAGTGAGTGGTGATGTCCCTTGAACTGGCAGTGAGGGAGATCCCAGTGAATGTGTGATGGCCTCGTGAGTGTGTGTGTTTAGAGTGATGAGATAGCTGCCTTACCCTGGGGGTACGGATGAGATCATTCATTCTCTTTCTGCACTGGATCGCCAACCTCTCCTGTGCAGTGTTGGCACTGACCACCACTGCCATCATCTCCCAAGCCGGAGTGGTGAGATTGCTGCAGCCAGGGTGGGGGTGGGGGACATCACATGCTGAGCCTCCTAAAGGCATTCCAGTGACAGGTCACTGAACTGTTCTTGACTTCCACTGGAGCAGTCCTAGTTTGCAAACTTCGAGAATTGTGTGCGCGGCTATGGATTAGATATGGCTGCCAGAGTGAGGAAATGGTGAGGTAACGGTGTGGCGGGTGACTCAGAGGTTGCCCACCAGCGAGACGATGTGTTTCCTGTGGCTGCATAATCAATGAGGCAGGAAGTGGACGATACAGCACAAAAACCCACTATTGTGGCTGGCAGGTACAATGTCACTTTTCACGCTCGCAACTGCACTTAGTGCAAACCTGGGACGATTCCGCTCACAGTTTCTGGAATAATAACAATTAGTGTGTGTTTTATGTGTTCAATGTTTATGACCTCTTCTTTATTATTTTATGGGATGTGGGTGTTGCTGGCAATTGTAAGCCAATGTATTATTTACCCTTTTAATGCACTTTTTAACTATGTAACTGTTTACTTATTCTATATTCATTAAGGTAGATCAGTTGTGGTGTAGCCCTGTGTGTGGAGTCTGTCTCATGGTTGGTAACATGGAACATCGAGGTATAAGAAGGAGCCAGACTGAAGATATATGTAAAGAACTGCACTGAACTCCATTGTGGGCTCAGAACACAAAGCATGATGGTTAACTCGGTCAAGGCAAAGCCATGCCAGAATCAGAAAGTTCTGCAAACTGACTTAACCTGTCGGAGGGCTCTTACCAAGGAAGATAAACAGACCAAGCTCAATTAAGGGGCAATAAACGCGCTGCCTTCTCCCAGCTCTGGAGATGGATAACAGTGTTGGAGATAACAAAGTGGTATCAAGCTGGCTATGGTACCTCTAGTGTGGCCCTCATGGGGGGGCCTAGCCAAGGGGACATCTGGAGAAAGCAGGGAGAAGTACAGTGATCTAATTAAAAACAAATTTAATGGACTAAAAGCAGACTTTACCTTATATGGTACAAGGCCATAGCAAAGAAAGAGCCCACAAAACCATCTTTGATGCAATGGTTAGAGCGATTTGGCCAGTTACTCAGAAGTCACACACTGAGGACTCGGCATCGGATTGACCACTGAGACAAACTCCAGCTCGCAGCGAAGCGAAGCAACTGGTATTTTTGTGAGTATGTACTATTACTTAATGGTTTAATAAAGGTGTATCACCTTTGGTGAAACTTCATCCAAGTTGTGTGCTATTGGTATCCAGGACAAGAACCTTTAGACCAAGGAAGAGGGCGCTACACAATTTGTTGCTCATCAACTGAACATTACAGGGGGCAGTTAAGAGTGGGTCTGGAGTCACATGTGGGCCAGACTGAGTGAGGAAAGCAGATTTCCTTCCCTAAAGGACACTAGTGAACCAGATGGGTTTTTTTTTACAACAATTGATGATAATTTCATGGTCACTATTACCGAGACTAGCTGTCAATTCCAGATTTATTAATTGAATTTAAAATTCACCAGCTGCCGTGGTGGAATTTGAACTCATGCCCCCAGAACATTAGCCCAGGCCTCTGGGTTACTAGTCCAGTGACATTACTATTATGTCACCATCTCCCCTCTGAGACTATGTGTGTTATTCTGCAGGGCAGATGGGTCAGTTAAGTGACACAAATTATCTATTTAGTGCTACATCTTGAAGTTACCAAGGTGACCTTGCTTAGCAGTGGCGCCTTTCTAAAGACCTTGGAACACAATAGGGGCAAATAGTCACGCTCAGTGAGTTTGTGCAAGGCAAGCTTACATAGTTTGCGTTAAATGACATTTCAGTGTGATCTGAAATTTAAAGCACGTTTGCACTCTAGGGTCTACATGCGATTCGGAAATCGGATCTACTCAACCTTCCTCCTTTTGTTAGTTTTTGGGGTCTGATTCAAAAACAGCTGCTGTGCTTTGCCAATTTAGCAATTGTGTGAACTGCATCGGCAGTGTTGTACAGTGTCATGACAGTGTGACAAGTGCACGTGTAACATTAATTTTATCAGCTGGTCACAGTTTGAAATTCTTGAAAAGGGCTTTTTTTATGACCAGCGAAGACGCTGGCTTAAGATATGAAAACGAAACATGCTGGAAAAACTCAGCAGGCCTGACAGCATCTGTGGAGAGAGAAACAGAGCTAACGTTTCGAGTCCACGTGGTTCCTCTTCAAAGCTCTGAGGAAGAGTTATGCAGACTTGAAATGTTAACTCTATTTTTCTGTTTTTATTTCATAGTTCCAGCATCTGCAGTATTTTGCTTTTATCACTCACTTAAGGTCACCTGACATATCTGGTATTACAAGTTGGTCAGCTTCTAGAAGTTCCCAGTGTGAATTACAATTAAGACATGCCAAGGCTAATCTATGGAATTTCACACTTGCTGATATCAAGAATTAAAAGATAAACTGAAACTGTAGCCAGCTCTCAGTATTTCCATTTCTATAAAGCTACCTCTCAGACAGAGACAGGAAGTCTACTGCAGCAATGGCTGGGACATTAAAGAAAATAATCACCGCGGCCATAAAACAATAGCTAATGTCTATCCAGACATGAGCTAATCAATTACCTTCTGTGCGATAACTAACTCATGAAGGGGAGGAAGGTCATGCAACAGAAAACCTATTTTGAATTCAAAGCAAAATACTGTGGATGCTGGAAATCTGAAATAAAAACGGAAAATGCTGGAAAAACTCAGCAGGTCTGACTGCATCTGCAGAGAGAGAAACAGAGTTAATGTTTCAGGTCCGCATGACTCTTCTTAGGAACTCAGTTCTATTACAACACCTTGTTTGCTTTTGGACAATCTAGGGGAGTTGTCTGCTAATGGAGCTGCAACATCCTGTCTTTTTTCCTGTTCTCAAGCTCAGAGCTCTACCTCTTTCACAATGTTTATCTTTTTTAAATATCCTAATATCTTTACCTGGGTGAGTTTTTAGCACAAAAATTCTAACCCCTTGGTGCTAAATCTCAAGAAAGCCTGTCGGACAGAGTTCTTCTCAATCAGCATGTAAATTGTTAAGCACAGACATTGAGTTAATATCTTTATCCTCATAAATTACAAAAAACCCTCATGATCATTCGAGGAGTGGTAAAGAAATGTTGAGTGTCTCGTGTCCTCACTGATCGTAACAATATTTTATATGTCAAATTTATGCAGAGATGACACTAGTTTCTATACGTGTAACAGGTTTTATTCACAGTACTTTAAAATGTCTGCTCCATGCTTCAGCTCTGGATTCCAGCTCTTTCTGCTGGTTGTTTACTTTTACCGAGTCCACACCCAGGCTTAAGTAATCAAGCACAGTGAGCATCAAGAGTAAACAGGCGCACATGATCAAATGCAGAACAATTGAACACTACAAGCATCAGCAAAAACTTACATTCATATATCTCATTTAATGTCATAAAATGTCCCAAGGTGCTTCACAGGAGCGTTATCTGACAAAATTTGACAGTGCCACAGAAGGCGATATTCAGGCAGGTGATAAAGGCTTGGTCAATGAGGTAGGTTTTAAGGAGCATCTTATAGGATAGTAGAAAGATAGAGAGACAAAGAGATTTAGGGAGTGAATTGGAGAGTTTGAAGCCTAGACAGATGTAGGCATGGCCACCAATGGTAGAACAATGCAAGTTGGGATAAGCAAGAAGCCAGAAATTGTGGTCATGTCACCAGAACAGGTTTTAAAAGCTGAACAAGTTCCGTATGAAAAGAAACTCATTGACAGCATGTTTGGATTTATGTACCATTGTTTAACAATGAATTTATAATTCTAGTATATTGCTGATGGAAGAACACATGACTTCTCCATCTCATTTCCATGCCACATGCCAAATTGGAAAATAACACTTTGCCAGGCAAATGCATCCAAGCTAAATGTTTGGATTAATTTAACAGCTTAAGTAACACATCTATAACACGTTGAAAATGACGCAGAGGTAGTTTGAAGTTGCAATGACTAAACATGCGCAACAAGTATAAAATGTTTCAAGGTTGAAGAAGACTATCCACAATCTTCACAAATGTACAAAAGAATAACAATAATAGAGATGCTGGAAATATTCAGCAGGCTCTTAAGAAGCTCAACACCATGCCAGGACAAAGCAGCCTGCTGATCAGTGCCCATCCATCACCTAAAACATTCATTCCTTCCACCACCACACACAGTGGCAGCAGAGTGTACCATCTACGCAATGCACTGCAACAACTTGCCCAGCATCCATCGACAGCACCTTCCAAACTCTTGACCAGTACCACCTAGAAGGACAAGGAAGACTGGTACGTAGGAACGCCACAGCCGGTGTGTTTCCCTCCAAGCAACACACCATCCTGGCTCGGACATACAAAATAAAATACTGCAGATGCTGGTAACCTGAAATAAAAACTTGAAATGCTGGAAATATTCAGCAGTTCTGGAAATACCTGTGGAGAGAGAAACAGAGATAAAGGGCAGAATTTAATATGGGTGAGGGGGTTCTCAGCACCATTCGGAGAACCAGTGGAAATCCCATGTTGCTTCGCTCTGGGAGACCCAACACAATTACCAGGTAATCAGCACTTACCCAAAGAGTGTCAGGCCTCCCAGGCAATTTAGTCCCAAGTGGGGTGAAAATTCTGCTCAACCAGAGGCTGGGAGCCCTGCAGTACAGCCAGCAACTCTGGGAGCACTGCCGATACTACACTCTGCCCTTCAGCAGGGATTGGCCGTGGATCCCCTGGCAGAGGTGGATGTGGGTAGGATGAGCATCATGGGGAGGAGGTTGCCAGGCAAGATGGGGGGGGGGGGGGGGTCAGAAGCAAGGACAGCAGGACACGGGATGGCTTCCTGTGGGGCCCCACTTCCCCATGCCAGGCCTCTCAATTGGGCAGAGAGTGTCCATGAACTAGGGATTCCCTCCTCCAACCCTGTCCCCATCTCTTTCACCACACCCACCCACCCCCCAGCCCGTGTTCAGCTGCTGGCAATGCTGGCAAACACGATAGTGCTTGCTAAGCGGACACCCCTGATGGTGTGACCCCCTCCTGCCACTAGTTAAAGACCTGTGGCGATGGGATAAGGTACTTAATTGGCTCGTAAGTGGCTACTTAAGGGCATCAATTGGCTTTCAGATGGGAAAGCCACCCTCCACACTTTCTGCCCAGAGTTTCCTTGGGAAGGCCAAGGGAGAGGTGAGATTCCCCACCCTGCAATCCCCTGCTTAATCAAATGGCTCCCTGCCAACTGCCTCCGAACTTGCCCTAGGGAGTGGTGGAGGGTAGGGGGGTGGGAGGGTGGTGGGGGGGTGTGAGTGGAGTAGGGGGTGCTGGGCGTACCTACACCATATGGTCTGCAGTGGTACAAGAAGGTACCTCACTATCACATCCTCAACAGCAATTAGGGTTTGATAATAAATTCTGGCCTTGCCAGCGACACTAAATCCTATAAATGAATAAACAAAGGCCTTTTAGTCTCCTTATAGGCAATAGCAGATCAAAGAGGGACAGAAATATCCTGGAATGCCTGTGAGTTTCAAAAACATGTTTTCTTTGATGATAAAGCATCCCCTTTGAACTTTGTACCCAATAAAAGCACATCTTAGCAAACCCCGCAGTACAGTCCAAGAAAACAAAAATACATTACGATGAGGTTTAAATCCTCTCTGTATAATGGCTGTCGAGCATCTTATAAAAAACAAGACTGCAGGATTGATTTCCTATGCTTCCAGTTAGAAACTGCACTGAGAGGGAGTGCGTTCAGAGAAGAACTGTAATATTGTAGCTGTAGTTCATTAATCTAGGCTCGTTGGGCGTGTGGGAGCGTGGGAAGGGATGATTTAATAGTTTGTTACATCTTGCATCTTTTCACTATCTAGGTAGCCATGTATGTAACAGATTCAAATAGAACCAAGTAAGTTCTATGGCTGTGTGTAGTTAACATGCAGTGAAAGAACAAAAGGAAGATCTCAAATGAATACTAACCCCCTTTTGAATGGTGTACTATAACTATTTAAAATTATTATAAAATAAAGACTTTGTATTCCATCAGAATATTTTCCTCAAATGTCTCTAGATGCTGACCAATCGAGTTGTATCTGCTAATAGACAAGCAGACTACCAATGGGCTTTTAGCAGTTGCAACCTAAATGTCCTAGCGCTTCCTGGGTGTACGGTATGTCTACTTGAGAGACTATAAGAATTAGTTTCATTATAGAGGTAAAATAATTATGTGAACAATGCACACTTTTGAATGTCTCCTTTGCCGACTGGCTGGAAAGGTTCAGGATGAGAAGTATTAGAACCCACTAGAGCTGTAATAAGTCTGGTAAGTGTCATGTGTGCTAATATGATATAAAGGTACAAATCGATCATAAGGGATTGTTGCAAACATGTTGTGGGTTCAGTTATTAATTCTAGGCACATGTGAACAGATATACATGGATGGAAAGCTTGAAGGCATCAGAGGAGCAGGGCTGTGTGTCTGTGATCTACCGAAGGGTGAAGTGAAGCTCAGGCTGGATCACGTGACACACTTCCCTTAAAGTAATGGCATGCTGCTGTCCCTTAAAGGCATATGACAACAGTAAGAAATGGAAAATTGTCACACTCCAATCTGGGGATAGGTATATGTGAAGTCAACAGAGAAGGGAGTTTGCATGCCCACCTAATTAGCATCTGGCCTGGCCATGCTTGCTGTGGCACAGGGGGTCTGAAATGCGAAATGACCCATTGCCCAGTACTAACATGCTTCACACTGATGGCTAAAAAAATTCACAGAAAAGTAAGCAAAAATATCCACTTCAACTTTCCACGAATTATCAGTTACTGGTAGTATTTAATTGGCCATAAGGTCACAGTAAATGTACTCAGTAAACCACTTCCCATTTTAATCATTCATGAAGCATAAAAGAAAGCTCAAAAACCACTTTAAATCTCAACGGCAGATGTGTGCTTCTCCCATTATCTATAGCACTCTTTAATATAAATGAAACAACCTCCAGAGACCCAATGGAATTGGAGATTCACATTTCCACAGACTCTTGAGCTGTCACACAGCTGCCAGCTGTGTTTTCATTTAGTTTCAGTGATTTACCAGATTCCTTTGAGTCACTCGGGGCCTGTACACCAGCTTGAGTCTCTTTATCTTCCACCTTTATAACCTCTTGAAGAATTGTAACATTTTTTATCTGATAGAGCTGATGGATTTTCAACTCATGATTCCCCCTTCAGTTGCATGTTAAAATTGTTAACAGAAAGCAATCTTGCTCTTTGGCTGTTAGAAACCTGTTCCTTACAGCCATCCATACCATGCCTATTGTTTCTCTCTCTATTAGGGTTTCAGCCATTGCTCAGTGGGTCGCACATTCACGTGAAGATCGTGGGTTCAAGCTCCACTGCAGAGACCTGAGCACAAAATTGAGGTTGACGTTCCAGTGCAGTACTGAGAGAGTGCTGCACTGTTGGAGTGCTGCCTTTGGATGATATGTTTAACCAAGGTCCTGTATGCTTATTCAGGGAGATGCTAAACATCCACAAGACCGTAAGACCATTAGACGCACGAGCAGAAGTAGGCCATTTGGCCCATCAAGTCTGTTTTGCCATTCAGTGAGATCATGGCTAATCTGATAATCCTCAACTCCACTTTTCTGCCTTTTCCCCATAACCCTTGATTCCCTTACTGAGTAAAAATCTGCCCATCTCAGCCTTGAATATATTAATGACCCAGCCTCTACAGCCCTCTACGGTAAAGAATTCCACAGATTGACTACCCTCTGAAAGAAGAAATTCCTCCTAATCTCTGTTTAAATTGATAACCTCTTACTCTGAGATTATGCCCTCTAAGTCCTAGACTCTCCCACAATGGGAAACAACCTCTCAGTATCTACCCTGTCAAGCTCCCTAAGAAACTTATATGTTCCAACAAGGTCACCTCACATTCTTCTAATCTCCAATGAGTAAAGGCCAAACTTACTCAACCTCTCCTCATACAGAAATCCCCCCATCCCCAGGATCAACCTAGTGAACCTTCTCTGGACTGACTCCAATGCCAATATATCTTTCCTTAGATAAGGTGGCCAAAATTGTTCATAGTGTGTGTGTCCATAGATCACTGAAGGTGGAGGGGCATGTTAGTGGGGTGGTGAAAAAGACATATGGGACACTTGCCTTTATCAATCGAGGCATAGATTACAAAAGAAGGGAGGTTATGTTGTAGTTGTATAGAACCTTGGTGAGGCCACAGCTGGATTACTGTGTGCAGTTCTGGTCACCACATTATAGGAAGGATGTGATTGCACAGGAGGGGGTGCAGAGGGGATTCACCAGGATGTTGCCTGGGATGAAACATTAAAATTATGAAGAGAGGTTGGATAGACTTGGATAGTTTTTGCTGGAGCAGAGAAGTCTGAGGGGCGACCTGATCAAGGTGTACAAGATTATGAGGGGTATGGACAGGGTAGATAGGGAACAGCTGTTCCCCTTGGTTGAAGGGTCAGTCACAAGGAGGCATAAGTTCAAGGTGAGGGGCAGGAGGTTTAGGGGGGATGTGAGGAAAAATTTTTTTACCCAGAGGGTGTTGAGGGTCTGGAATGCGCTGCCTGAGAGGGTGGTGGAGGCGGGTTGCCTCACATCCTTTAAAAAGTACCTGGATGAGCATTTGGCACATCATAACGTTCAAGGTTATGGGCCAAGTGCTGGTAAATGGGATTAGGTAGGTAGGTCAGGTGTTTCTCACATGTCAGTGCAGACTCGATGGGCCGAAGGGCCTCTTCTGCACTGTGATTCTGTGATTCTGTGAATCATAGTGGGACTTTGCTGTGTCACATTTGTCATAACACAGCTTGTAAATTTAGAATTGCAGTTTGTGTGAACTATACTCCAAATGCCCATCGTCATCATTGGCTAGCAGAATTTCCATGGGATGAAATTTTGGTGCAAAACATTTCTTTGCACAGGTTGCTAACACCAATCTTCTCCAGTCATATTATTCAATCCTTGTTATCTGCATTTTACTTATGTTTGTTCCTGTGCCTGAGGTATTGCCATACAACAGCCAAGAACAAAATTTTGAGAACTCTTGATTATCTATCATTTTTTGTTAAGCAACAGTTCCTTTGAGTATAGAACATAATGCATATTCCACTGTAAATCCATAATAGGGAATAACGCAGTAATAGGAAAATGAGGAGGCCTTTCAACCTCTTCAGCTATTCAATGGGGCCATGGCCTCTCTGTATCTTCTCTCCATCCACCCACCTTAGTTCCCTAACTCTTAAGACCCTTGTCTATCAAAAATCTATCAATCTCAATTTTGAAATTTTTAATTGACCTCAGCCTCAATAGCTTTTTTTTGGGGAGAGAGTTCCAGATTTCCAATACCCTTTTTGTGAAGAAGTGCCTCCTGACATCATCCCCGAATAGCCTTATAGCTCTAATTTAAATGTTATTCCCACTTGTTCTGGGCATCTCCACCCAGTGAATTCTCTCTATCATCCTTAATAACTCTTTTAATCATCTTAAACTCCTCAGAATGTGCCAAAGCATTCTACAACCAACAAAACCCATCTGAAGTGTAGTCATTGTTGTAATCTAGATTACCTCCTTAACCTTCTAGACTCAAGGAATAAATCTGCTGTTCCTTTAGTAGCAAATCAAATTTAACAAGCGGTGAACTATTAAAGAACTTTGAGTCCCTTCTAAAACAAAACTGGAGAGCTTGTTTATTCCACATATGGAGATTTGATGACAATAGACAGACATGTTAGAACCAATAGTTGGTAGACACATCCAATCATGATAAGCATGCAGGATATCCAAAGAAGCGGCTTCTGCCCTAAAGAGAAACCGACTTAACAGTCAATCAATTGCTAATATCAGGTTATCAACCAAGCACCTATGGGTCAACGTGATTGCCAGTTTGGTATTGACCTTTGAAGTAATTTATGACTTGGGTTAGTTTCCACTGGGGACAAAGGCAATTATAAATTCCAAAATAGGTCAATAACGCAATGTGGCCAAAAGGAAAAATAAGTTGGATTTTTGATTTATTTCCATTGAAGATGTTTTTTTTTGTTATTTTATATAAGTTATGGCGATAGGACAAGAATTGATTAACCCTTGTGGTGGGATTTTGAGTACAAGCATGATGGAAGACTGTGATCACTGCTCAGGGCTGTTTGTTTGTATTGATCTGTTGAAGCCTGAGATTGGTCTGATTATCCCAACAAGGACTGCTATGACTGCAATGTATCTTCACTGCAAGTCCCCAGTGAAGAATTTTGTTCTGGCTTGTGAGTAATTCGGTGCAGCAATTGTGTCACTTTGCAATTGCACAATGATGAGTTGAGCTAATCACCATTTACTAGAAGTAGTTATATTGATTTTTTTTTTGAAAGGAAGAGACTGGTTTGGTTACGTTTTTGTACTCAGCAGGAAGTGGATTAAAAGACTTTCACTGAGCATTTATCAGCAACATCAACAAGCATCATATATAAGAGAACAGTCCTCCACGCTATCACAACATTAAATCCTAATCCCGCTTTCAGAAGAGGTCTTCCTTTCAGTGTCATTATCAATTAGGTTGTGTTGCTAATAGTATAGAAAGAAAAACTTGCTTTAGAGCTTTATTATCTCTTGGAAAACCTCAAGTCACCTCACATTTACACAATTACTTCAAAGCACAGTGACTTTTTATTATTTCAGATATGTCAGGATTCTACAAACAATGGAATATAGGAACATAGGAGGAGTAGGCCATTCAGCCCATCGAGTCTGCTCTGCCATTCAATATGATCATGGATGATCATCCACATCAATAACTTTTTTTCACACTATCCCCATATCTCTTTACGTGATTGGCATTTGGAAATCTGTCAATCTCTAATTTAAGCATACTCAATGACTGAGCTTCTGTGGTAGACAGCTCCCAAGATTCACAACGCTTTGAGTAAAAAGGTTTCTCCTCATCCCAGTCCTAATTATAACAATATTAGGCAGGAAGTGAGGAATCTAGGCTGGAGGCAGATGTTTGGGGGCAAATCAACAACTGACATGTGGGGGGCTTTCAAACATCAGTTGATAAGAATTCAGGGCTGGCATGTTCCTGCTAGGATGAAGGATAAGTATGGCAAGTTTCAGGAACCTTGGATAATCAAGGATATTGTGAGATTAGTCAAAAAGAAAAGGGAAGCATTTGTTAGGGCTAGAAGGCTGGGAACAGATGAAGCCTGTGGAGAATATAAAGAAAGTAGGAAGAAACTTAAGCAAGGAGTCAGGAGGGCTAAAAGGGGTCATGATGGCAACCAGGATTAAGGAAAATCCCAAGGCCTTTTATACATATGTAAAAAGCAAGAGGGTAGCCAGGGAAAGGGTAGGCCCACTCAGGGACAGAGGTGGGAATCTGTGTGTGGAGCCAGAAGAAATGGGAGAGATACTAAATGAATACTTATCAGTATTCACCAAAGAGAAAGACTTAGCGGTCAATTTGTCTAGGGAAGAGTGTGTAGATAGCCTGGATCATGTTGAGATCAATAAAGAGGAGGTGTTAGGTGTCTTGAAGAATATTAAGGTGGATAAGTCCCCAGGGCCAGATGGGATCTACCCCAGAGTACTGAGGGAGGCAAGGGAGGAGATTGCTGGGGCCTTGACAGGAATCTTTGTATCCTCACTGGTTACGGGTGAGGTCCCAGAGGACTGGAGAATGGCCAGTGTTGTTATTCCATTGTTTAAGAAGGGTAGCAGGGATAATCCAGGAAATTACAGGCCGGTGAGCCTTACATCAGTAGTAGGGAAATTATTAGAGAAGATTCTTTGTGACAGGAGTTAGTACCATTTGGAAGCAAATGGGTGTATTAGTGAGAGGCAGCATGGTTCTGTGAAGGGGAGGTCATGTCTCACTAACTTGATCAAGTTTTTCGAGGAAGTGACAAAGATGATTGACGATGTAAGGGCAGTGGATGTTATATACATGGATTTCAGTAAGGCCTCCCTCATGGCAGACTGGTATAGAAGGTAAAGTTGCACGGGATCAGAGGTGAGCTGGCAAGGTGGATACAGAATTGGCTTAGTCATAGAAGACAGAGGGTAGCAGTGGAAGGGTGCTTTCTGAATGGAGAGCTGTGACTAATGGTGTTCCACAGGGATCAGTGCTGGGATCTTTGCTGTTTGTAGTATACATAAATGATTTGGAGGAAAATGTAACTGAGCTAATTAGTAAATTTGCAGATGACACTAAGGTTGGAGGAGTTGCAGATAGCGAAGAGGATTGTCAAAGGATACAACGGGATATAGATCGGTTGGAGACTTGAGCGGAGAAATGGCAGATGGAGTTCAATCCGGATGAATGTGAGGTAATGCATTTTGGAAGGTCTAATACAGGCAGGAATTATACAGTAAATGGCAGAACCCTTAAGTGCATTGACGGGGAGAGGGATCTGGGTGTACAGGTCCACAGGTCACTGAAAGTGGCAACACAGGTGGATAAAGTAGTCAGGAAGGCATATGGCATGCTTGCCTTCATTGGCAGGGATATTGAGTATAAAAGCTGGGAAGTCATGCTGCAGCTGTATAGAACCTTGGTTAGGCCACACTTGGAATATTGCATGCAATTCTGGTCGCCACATTACCAGAAGGATATGGAGGCATTAGAGAGGGTGCAGAGGAGGTTTACCAGGATGCTGCCTGGTCTGGAGGTTATTAGCTATGAAGAGAGTTTGGAGAAACTCGGATTGTTCTCACTAGAGCGATGGAGATTGAGGGGTGACTTGACAGAAGTTTACAAAATTATGAGTGGCATGGACAGAGTAGATAGTCAGAAGCTTTTTCCCAGGGTGGAAGAGTCAATTACTAGGGGACATAGATTTAAGGTGAGAGGAGGAAACTATAGAGGAGATGTGCAGGGCAAGTTTTTTACGCAGAGGGTAGTGAGTGTCTGGAATTCGCTGCCAGAGGAGGTGGTGGAAGCAGGTACGATAGTGGTGTTTAAGAGGCAGCTTGACAAATACATGAATAAGATGGGAATACAGGGATACAGACCCCAGAAGTGAAAAATCGTTTAGTTTGACAGGCAATATAATCTGCGCAGGCTTGGAGGGCCTGTTCCTGTGCTGTACTTTTCTTTGTTTCTTTGTTTGTTACTAAGTGGTTTCCTCCCTTATTTTGAAATTGTGTCACCTGGTTCTAGCATCTCCAACCAGGGGAAACATCTTACCTGCCTCTACCCTGTCTACCCCTTTAAATATTTTGTAGGTTTCAATGAGATCACCTCTCATTCTTCGAAACTCTAGAGAATACAGGCCCAGTTTGCCCAAACACTCTTCATAGGACAGCCCTGCCATCCCAGGGACAAGCTGGTGAACCATCGTTACAATAAAATCATTCCTAAGTTAAGAGGACCAGAGCTGACACACAGTACTCCCGGTGTGGTCTAAACAAGGTTCAATACAATTGAAGCAAGATTTCACTCGTCCTGTAACTCTTTCGAGTACAAACCCGTTTCCATCTGTTTCAGATGAAGTTACATAGTTTGCCATTGTGAGATTTGAACTCTTGATCTTGGGTTTACAAACCCAGTACCATAACCACTTGGCTATTTAGGCCAAGCTCACTCCTCCTGTACTCAAACCCTCTTGGGATAAAGGCCAACATGCTATTAGCCTCCCTAATTGCCTGCTGCACCTGCATGTTAGCCTTTCTTGACTTATGGATGAGGATACCCAAGTCCTTTTGCACATCAACCCTTTCTAATCTCTTACTATTTAAGAAATACACTGCGCATATGTTCCACCTACCACAGTGGATAACCCTACATTGTTCCACATTATATTTCATCTGCTTGTCCATTTATTAAGTCTGTCCACATCCTCTTGATACTCTTTCGAGCCCAATGATGTTGGTACTCTTTCAAGTACAAACACGTTTCCATCTGTTTCAGATGAAATTACATTGTTTCATAGTTTGCCATTGTGAGATTTGAACTCTTGATTTTGGGGTTACAAACCCAGTACCATAACCACTTGACCATTTGCATCTTTCTCACACCTCACATTCCCACCTAGACTGAATTAAGTAGCTAACTAGGGTCAGCTGACCTCATTTGGCAGCAATCTTACCACTCAGACAAAAGATTGTGGGTTCAGGT
The DNA here is from genome assembly GCA_026770705.1 of Isurus oxyrinchus. Taxonomy (NCBI): domain Eukaryota; kingdom Metazoa; phylum Chordata; class Chondrichthyes; order Lamniformes; family Lamnidae; genus Isurus; species Isurus oxyrinchus. Next base: position 7,266,655 of record JANJGN010000008.1, read on the forward strand.
CCCATCCAGGATTTAAGCACAAAAAATCAAGCCTCACTCTGCAGTCCAGTACTGGGGGAATGCTGCACTGTTGGCAGTGCCATTTTTCAGATCAGACATTAAACTGAGGGCCTGCCTGCTCTCTTAGGTGCATATTAAAGACCCCATGGTGATTTCCTAAAGAGTGGGGACGTTTTCTCTGGTCGACTGACTAATATTTATCCCACAGCCACCACCTCTAAAGTAGATTATCTGGTCATTATCACTTTGCTGCTTGTGGGACCTTGCTGTGCCCAAACTGGCAGCCAACTTTCCTACATGTCATGAGTACTTTTTTTGGCTGTAAACTGCTTTAGGACTTGTTGAGGGTTTTAAAAAAATTCTTTCATAGGATATGGGTGTCGCTGGCAAGGCCAACATTGGTTGCCCATCCCAAATTGTCCTTGAATCGAGTGGTTGGTTAGGCTACTACACGGGGCTGTTAAGAGCCAATCACATTTCTATGGGTTTGGAGTCACATGGAGGCCAGAACAGGTAAGGACAGCAGATTAGCCTCCCTAAAGGACTTTAGTGAACAGATGTTTTTTTTTCCGACAATCAATGATAGTTTCCTGGCCACCATTACTGAGACTGGCTTTCAATCCCAGATTTTTAAAAAAAATTAATTGAATTTAAATTCAAATAAAAGTGTGACAAAAGGAGCAGTATGGCTGACTAGGGTCCAAAAAGAGGATTTATGCAAGGAGGAAGGGGGCATGGTTGAGGAATTAAATGAATACCTTGCATCTGTCTTTACCAAAGAGGAAGATGATATGCAGGCCATGGTGAAAGAGGAGGCACTTAATACACTGGAAGAATGTAAAGTTGATAAGGAGGAGGCATTAGATTGGCTGCCTGTACTTAAAGTTGATGAAGCACCAGGACTGGATGAGATGCATTCAAAGATACTGAGAGAAGTGAGATCGGAAATTGCAGAGGCACTGGCCATAATTTTTCAGACTTAGATTCGGAGGTGGTGCCAGAGGACTGGAGAATTGCAAACATTACACCCTTGTTTAGGAAAGGGTGTAAAGATAAGGCCAGCAATTACAGGCAATTCAGTTTAACTCCTGTGGTGGGAAAGCTTCCAGGAAAAAAATAATTTGTGACAAATTTAACAGTTGCATGGACAGATGTGGGTTAATTGAGGAAAGCCAATGTGGATTTGTTCGGGGAAAAAAATCACATTTAATGAGATTGCTGGAATATTTTAAAAGAGCTAACAAAGAAGGTGGATGAGAGTAAATGGTTGATGTGATGTTCATGGAATTCCAAAAGGCATCTGATACAATCCTGCACAAAGGACTAGTGAGCAACATTATAGCTCATGGGAGAAGAAGGACAGGACAGCAGCAATATGAATATGAAATTGGCTGAGGGACAGGGGACAGAGATTAGGAGTTAATGGATTTTTTGTTTTGTATTGGAGGAAGGTTTTTGATGGAGTTCCCCTGGGGTCAGGGTTGGGGCCCTTGTTTTTTCTGATGTGTATATAAATGACCTAGACCCTCGTGCAGAGGGCACAATTTTTGAAATTTGCAGATTTTGCGACACTTGGAAGCTTTGTAAGCTGTGCTGAGGATAGTGTGGAACATCAAAAGGACATAGACAAATTGGTGGAATGCGGGGAGAGGTGGCAGTTGAAGTTCAATGCAAAGAAATGTGAACTGATTAATTTCGGTAGCAAGAACATGGAGGGGCAATATAAAATAAAGGGTACAACTCTAAAGGGGGTGCGGGAGCAGAGGGGCCTGGGTGTATATGCATAAAGTTATTGAAGGTGGCAGGACAGATTTAGAGAGCGATTAATAAATCATACAGCATCTTAGGCTTTATTAACATAGGCATAAAATAGAATCATAGAAAAGTTACAGCGCAGAAAGAAGCCATTCAACCTATCAAGTCTGTGTCAGCCAGAAAAAGATGAAAAAGAAGCTAGCCATTCATTTTAATCCCACTTCCCCAGTACCTGGCCTGTAGCCTTAAAGGTTACAGCACTTCAGATGCAGATCAAAGTGCCTTTTAAATGAATAGAGTGTTACAGCCTCAACCACTAATTTAGGCAGTGAATTCCAGACACCCACCACCCTCTGGGTGAAAAGTTTTTCCTCGCATCCCCTCTAATCCTTTTAGCAATCACATGGAATGTTTGCCCCCTGGAAATTGACCCCTCAGCAAGGGGAAGCAAGTCTTTTCTGTCTACCTCATCTAGACCCTCGTGATTTTGTACACCTCAGTTAGGTCACCCCTCAGCCTCATCTGTTCTAAGGAAAATAATCCTAGCCTATCCAATCTCTCCTCATAGCTACAATTTTCAAGCGATGGCAGCATTCTTGTAAATCTCCTCTGTACAAAACAAGTAGGTGATGTTGAACTGGTATAAGTCACTAATTGGGCGTCAGATAGAGTGTGGCACCCAGTTCTGGGTGCCACACATTAGGAAGGATGTGAAGGCATTGGATAGAGTGCAGAGAAGTTTCACAAGAATGGTTCCAGGGATAAGGAACTTCAGGTATGAAGATGGATTGGAGAAGTTGAGACTGTTTTCCTTGGAGAAGATAATGATGGGTGGAGATTTGATTACAGAATCACAGAATCTTAGCAACACAGAAGGAATCTATTCAGCCCATCATTTCTGTACCAGCTCTCCAAATGAACATTATGACCTAGTGCCATTGCCCTGCCTTTTCCCCATGCCCTTGTACATTATTTCTATTCAAATAATTATCTAATGCCTTCTTGAATACCTCGATTGAACCTGCCTCCACCACATTTCGAGGCAGTGAATTCCAGACCCGAACCACTCACTGTGTGAAAAAGTTTTTTCTCATGTCACATTTGCTTCTTTTGCAAATCACTTTAAATCTGTGCCCTCCTGTTTTTGCTCCTTTTATGAATGGGAACAGCTTCTCCCTGTTTACTCTGTCCAACCCCCTCATGATTTTGAAAACTTCTCTCAAACCTCCTCTCAGCCTTCTCCTCTCTACGGAAAACAGGCCCAACCTCTCCAGTCTATCCTCATGAACTTCATCTGCCAGCTATCTGCCCATCCCACCAACTTGTCTATGTCCTCTTGAAGTTCTACACCAGCCTCCTCACAATTCATAACTCTTCCGAGCTTCTTATCATCCGTAAACTTTGAAATTGTCCCCTGCACACCAAGATCTAGATCATTAGTATATAGCAGGAAAAGCAAGGGTCCCAATACTGACCCCTGTGGAACTCCACTAGTTGAAGGAGGTATTGGAAATCATGAGGGGTCTGGACAAAGCAGATAGGAAGAAATTGTTCCCACTCATGAAAGGATCAAGAATGAGAGGGCACAGATTTAAAGGAATTGGTAAAAGAAGCAAAAGCAAACTGAGGAAAAACTTTTTCACGCAGTGAGTACTGGAATTCACTGTCTGAGAGTCTAGTGGAGGTATGTTCAATCAAAGCATTCACAAGTGAATTAGCTTGTTATCTGGAAAGGAAGAATGTGCAGGGTTACAGGGGGAAGACAGTGGAATAGCAGAAAGTAAATTGCTCATTCAGGGAGTTGAATGGTCTCCTTCTACACCGAAATAATTCTGCAAGCCTGTAACAGTCTAAGAGCTGCCATGATAGGATTTGCACCCATGCCCCGGTGCATGAGCCTGGGCCTTTGGATTATTAGTCCAGCACCTCTATACCACCACCTCCTGCTATACGGGAAATGGTGCTGTAGAAATGCAAGTCATTCTTTCTTCTGATGGAAATGATTGAGGGAGAGTCCCCTGGCCATGTCAACCTGAGCCTTGACGGACAGGAACTCTGTTTAACGTCTTACTCAGAGGGCAGCAATCGCCAGCGATCAAGACTGAAAAGAATTGTCGTCCTAGATTGTAAGCTTCAACTTTTGTTATAGACAAGGCCCCCGATCTTAGCTCCAGGAGTTGGCCTTGCATTGGGCCCAATTGCACAGCACTTCAAATTAATTACATGAACGTGAAACACTTAGAGTTTTTTTTTCTGAGAGCGATGATGAAGCTGTTTAGAAATGCAAGTTCCCCTTTTCACATCATTGACTAGACAAGCTAATTGATAACGGCCATGGACCTTCTCCCACCACCGTCTCTTTCCTTCCTGAACATTCTCAATACTCCCCCTCCCCCCCCCACCCCCCCCCCCCCCCCCCCCCCCCACCCCCCCACCCCCGTGCCATAACCTCACCCCACTTCACCGCTTATTTGTTTGCCTGGCCATAGCCTTGATCTTGCCATGGGGTTTCCACACCCAGCACTGACACACTGACACTGATCCCTCCTGGGTCACCAAGTAGGTCATCCATTTTGGACCTCATCCAAACAGTACCCCAACCTGCCACTTCAGCTTTAAAATCGTACCAACCAATTTATCCTCTCGCTGCAGCTCATTAACCGCTAAGAATATCACATTGAATGACACGGGGATTAGCAAAGTGCAACTCAATAGAGATTAGAAAGTTGGTATCAGCTAAGACCATTCAGACTCAGAGCATCAACTATTGGCATCAATACACCGCTTATTGGTTACCTGTCACTTAATACTGCCAGCAGAGTGCTAAATCAAGTGCAGGGCCCCAGTGTTAATTAGCAGGTAACCAATAATGATGTCTGATTAGTTTGAATACCTATAAATATCATGTAAATTTGACAGGCATATATTTTTCTTCTTCTTCTCAGGATCGAGGATGACTTGCTTCCAATCAGAATCAATGGGTCCTGAGATGACTGATAAGTGTAAGGCACGATTTGCAGACTCTGCCACATGTGGGGCAGGTTACAAACATGCAAACAAGGAGCAGGAGTAGGCCATTCGGCCCCTCGAGCCAGCTCCACCATTTAGTAAGATCATGGCTGATCTGATAGTAATCTGAAACCTGCATACCGCCTACCCCTGATAACCTATCATCCTCTTGCTCACCAAGAATCTATCCACCTCTGGCTTAAAAATCGTCAAAGACTCTGCTTCCATCACCTTTTCAGGGACAGAGTTCCAAAGGCTCACAACCCTCTAAGAGAAAAAAAAAATTCACCTCATCTCCATTTTAAATGGGTGACCCCTTATTTTTAAATGGTGACCCCTAGTTCTAGATTCTCTCACAAGAGAAAACATCCTCTTCATATCCAACCTGTTAAGACCCCTCAGGATCCTATCTGCTTCAATCAAGTGACCTCTTACTCTTCTAAATTCCAGTGGAAACAAGCCAAGCTTAGCTAAACTTTCTTCAGAGGACAACCTGTCCATTTGCAGTTATTTGTCTGATAAACCTTTTCTGAACTACTTCCAAAGCATTTACATCCTTCCTTAAATGAGGTGACCTATACTGCACACAGTACTCCCGATGTGATCTCACTAGCGCTCTGTATAACTGAAGCATAACCTTCCTACTTTTGTATTCAGTTCCTCTTCAGTTAGCAATAAATGATAACATTCTATCAGCTTTCCTTATTACTTGATGTAGCTGTACACTAGCCTTTTGCGATTCATGCACTAAGACACCCAGATCCCTCTACGTCTCAGAACATCTACCCACCCTTCACATTGTCCTCGAAGGGTGGGTAGATGGGCTGTTTGGATGTTCCTACATTGTCTCCCACACCTCAGCTTCACCTCTGCACGTTCCCGGTGAAGTCTCTCGATGTGTTTGGTGCCTTCCCAAATCAATCTTCTCCATTTTGGTCAATCACAAGGCAAGGACTCCCATAATACGTCGAGGATGTTTGACTTCTTCAGGAATATTTTGACGACATTCCAGTCCTCCTGGGAGTCTCCTACCCCAATCGAATTCTGAGTAGAGCAGTTGCTTCGGGAGTCTGGTGTCAGGCATATGAACCTACCCAGCAGAGCTGTTTTGAGTGATTAGCACCTCCTTGCTGGGCCAGTTGGCTTGGGAGAGGACTCTGCTGTTGGACCACCTCTCTTACTTGGAGGATCTTGCGAAGGCACCACTGGTGGTACTTCTGCAGTCCTTCGAGATGCTTGGCTACAGGTTGTCTAAGGCCCCGAAGCATGTAGGAGTATGGAGATCACTGCTACCCAGTAAACCATGGCCTGACTCTGGGGTGGTTAAGACAGTTTTAAGGATAATGCCCTGCCTTTGAGAAGTAGTATGTGCAGAGGACACTGCACTCTCTCAAACCCTGACAGCCATATCAACTGAGAACTAGCCAACCTGACAGTAATGTGACCGTAATTTTATAGTCCTATCACATCATCTTATGCTACAGCATGTCAGAGTATTTAACACTGTACCATGTAAAGAATGTAGGTCAATCTAAATCTGCCAGGGAAAAACTGAATGGCCAAGTATTTGTTCCTGCTATACATCACATATTAGCTTAATTCCTGCACTTTTTTTTTTTTTAGCTCTAAACCATTTTGCTGACAGAGTTTCTGGAAGCACCAGTTGATAATGTCACAGCAAAAGTAACAAAGGACCTGGTGCCTGGTGGAAAAATGGGACAAATAGGAAATCTCTTTAACCAGTGAGATTTAAGGATTGAAAGCTAAGCTGTGGGAGGGCTGACAAAGATGGCAAATTTATTGTCAAATCAGATACTGAAAGGCGAACCGGAGGAAAATAAAAATTGGATTAAGGCAGAAAGGGGGAAGCAGGAGCCGGAAAGGAAAGACAGGACTTTAAAATTTGACAATTTCAGGTCTCCAACAACCATTCACCACCAGATAAAATGAGACATCACGCTTTTAATTGTTCACTTTCTGGGTAAGAGAGGTTGAGCAGCAGTCATTGACAATTGACAAAATAATACTTACATTATTAATTGCTGGACTGGCTTCCTATGGTGAGTTTAGTAGGGAATTAGTTTGTATGATGACTTCACGATAATTATATAGAAGTTAAGGGCAAGGTACCATTTTCCTGAGTCTCACAGCAGAGCAAGCCTCCAGCAACTTATGGCAATTTGCAATTCATGGCCTATCTCTTCGTTGTCAAAAGTTGTCAGCTGACCTGCACATTACAATAGTGTGCATTGTTCACATATCTATATTTTCAGCAACACTAGAGCCATTTTTTTTGTTTAACAGTTTTCTCCTCTTCATTGTTGAAAAGGCGCAAAACCCATTCCGGGATTCAGTTCCATGGATACTGCCAGTCGCAAGAGAGTCAGCCACTGGAAACTTGTGCGTAAACCTAAACCGTGGTCAGTGATACAGCCCTGAAGACTATGGCCCCTGTTTTCACTGGACTGTCACATAGTTTCCCTTTCTTTAGGGGATCACTGGTTCTGTAATTTAAAAAAAGGCTATTCTTTGGCTATTTTATTTACCCTCCCTAGTCAGTGTGACATTGAAAACCAATTGTAATCTGACCTCAGCTGAGATCAGGTGATTCAATAAAAACACCAAACCCAACTTAATCTTTCTGGATCATTACCACACCAGAGAGGAATTTTACTCACCAGGTCAGATTGGAACAGGCCAGAACTGAAACTTGCCCCAGTAAGTCTCTCAAAACCAACTCTAACATATTCTTATCCAGTCACTAATTGAAATATCCTGGACACCAAACCTTATTCTATTTTTCTATTTTCCTCTGATGCAATGGCTTTGTCTGATGGTAATAGGTATAATAATGCCAGAATGTCAGTTTGCAATGCATCATAATGCGCTATTAGTTTAATCTTCTGCAACCTAGCATAGTTTGTAATGTGGGTACTAATCTATCTGATAACTTGGGCATCACATTAATCATAGCTTCCTGCTCTAGCTCATTCTATGCAAAGTCTTCAGCAGCTCTATATCTCCTATTGTTTCTATGTTCATTAATTTCGAAACAAAAACACGAGCTGTGTGTCACCTAATGACTGCTTCCTGCTTTATTTCATCTCTTCTGTTCTTTCCAATTGTGGTGGCGTCCTATGCTATAGGCACCTTGCTTTCCCAATTCTCAAACTTCTTTAAAAACGTTCATTCAGGAGATGCGAATATCGCTGGTGAGAGCGGAAACACTGAGTACAATTCTGGTCACCCGATTACTAGAAGGATATGAGTGCATGAGAGAGGGTGGAGGGAAGTTTTATGATGATGTGTTGCCAGTAATGGAGAATTTTAGTGAAGGATTGGATAGGTTGGGTTTGTTTACTTTGGAACAGAGGAGGCTGAAGGGAAATTTAATTGAGGTGTACAAAGTTATGAGGGACACAGATAGAGCGAATAGAAAGATATTTCTCTTGGCAGGGTGACCTATAACATAGGGCATTGTTGGTGCCACAAAGATTGGGGGCACCCAGCTCAGGTTTTGGGCAAGACGCAGGCAATGTGCGGAAGAATTATTTTACGCAGGTAATGACCTGGAAACTCGCTGACCACGCGTGTAGTGGAAGCGACAACGATCAATCATATGAAAAGGTAATTGAATGCGCACTTGAAATAAATTTGCAGGGCTATGGGGATAGAGCAGGGGAGTGAGACTAGCTTCATTGCCCCACGGAGAGCCGGTATTGGCTCGATGGGCTGAATGGCCTCCTTCCTGTGCGTAAGTGACTCTCTGACTTTATTGATTTAAAGTGATTGGCAGGGGGCTTGAAGGGGAGTTTACTCAGAGGTTTGTGAGCATCTGGAACTCACCGCCAAGGGTGATAGAAACTCTGGTTATATTTAAATCATACTTGGATGTGCACCTGAGTTGCAGTAACCTACATGGCGTCAGACCAAGAGCTGGAAAGTGGGATTAGACTGTATAACTCCTTCTCATCCAGCACAGACATGAGAGACCGAATAGCCTCTTCCTGTGTGGTAAATTTTCCGGGAGAGAAATGTGTTTGCGTGGCATTGCTGTGAGCATTTTGACCCAGTGACGATGAAGGAACTGCAAAATATAAAAACAGAAGGAATAGAAGGAGGAATAGGCTCCACCATTCAATAAGATCATCAGTCTTCTACCTCAACTCAACTTCCCTGCCCTTCCCCATATCCTTTAATTCCCTCTTATTCAAAAACTTATCAATAAAAGCATAAGAAATTGAAGCAGTATATGTCCAAGCTAATATCACCACCTTCAACACCTCTTTGTTGCTTTGTCTGTGCCATCTTTTGATTATCTGCTCCTATCACTGCTTGCTTGTCCCTACAACCACACCACTGCCCACCCCCAACTTCTCTCCCCCACAAATACCCGCCCCCCCCATCTTAAACCAGCTTATATTTCACCCCTCTCCTAACATTCACTCAGTTCTGTCGAAGGGTCGTGAGGACTCGAAACGTCAACTCTTTTCTTCTCCGCCGATGCTGCCAGACCTGCTTAGTTTTTCCAGGTAATTCTGTTTTTGTTATGTCCAAGCTGAGGAAGGTGTGTGACTTGGAGGGGAAACTGGAGATTGTGGTGTTCCCATGTACCTGCCCCCTCTGTCCTTCCAGCTAGCAGAGATCATAAATTAAAGCAAAAACTTAGAGATCTGTGCATGAGACACACAAAAGATGCAACACTGAAAATGGCTGGTGGCACCTCGATGGCATACCTTGGAAGCTTTGAATGGTGAGACCCTTAGAATCTTTCATATTTGTTAGGTCAGTCATCCTCATAGAAGTGCTCAC